>JBANSL010000019.1:45263661-45961161 GCA_037127255.1 Persicaria tinctoria | reverse complement strand
GGGCGCATGCATAAACAGGCAAATCTACTGAACGACGTAACTGATGTTTGGCCGAGTAAACGTAAGATACTACAACACACCGGCGAGACTCCGGTACAACGTCGGATCATCGAACAGAGGACCAGAGTGAGCACTGAGCTTGTTGGAGGTATCCACAGGGGTGACGACAGGCTTGCAGTTGCTCATCTTGGCCCGAGCAACGATTTCGGCAGCATACTTACTATGAGAGAGAAACAACCCAGACGCATGACGCTACACAGCGACTCCCAAGAAGTAAGACAACAGACCCAAATCTGACATGGCAAACTCGGCGCTCAACTGGGCAATAATAGACGTCTGAAGAGCATCAAAAGAGACGGTGAGGATGATGTCGTCGACATATAGTAACAGAAAGGATGTGTCTGTGCCTCTGCGATAGATAAACAGAGACGTATCCGAGCGGCTGTCAATGAAGCCCAAGCAGAGCAGATGAGATGCAAAGCGCTGGAACCAAGCCCGCGGAGCCTATTTCAGACCAAACAGAGAGCGCTTCCGAAGACACACGTGCTTGGGACGATCAGCATCAACGAACTCCGGCGGCTGAAACCTGTAAACTGTCTCATTCAGATGGCCATGCAGAAAGGCGTTCTTGACATCCAGCTGGTGAATATCCCAATGTCGCGATAACACTAAGCTCAGGACAACTCGGATAGTGGAAGGCTTTACGACGGGGTTGAATGTCTCATTACAATCAATACCTGCCATCTGAGATCGACCATTAACCACAAGACGAGCTTTGTAGTGTTCCAACGACCCATCAGAGCGGAACTTGTGGCGAAAGAGCCACATGGAGCGAATGACGTTTGCCTTAGGAGGGCAAGGAACTAGAACCCAGGTACCATTCCTTGTAAGGGCCCTATATTCATCGAGCATAGCCGCCTGCCAATTCGGGTCGAGGAGGGCTGTTTTTTGGGAGGCAGGGATAGAGGAAAGGGAGGCCGGAGGGGAGGGAGGAGCCACGGGGACGGTGGGGGCGGGTGCGGACGGTGCGGCGGGCGCAACATGTGGTTGCGGCCGCGGCAAGGGAGGGGAGGCAGGGGCCGCGGTAGGGGGGGGGGGGGGGTGTCGCGAGCGCAACATCATGATGCGGCCGTGGCATCTGATGATGCGGGATGGTCACGGGTGGGGTGTGAGGCCGAGGGTGGGTGGTGTTGGGGTGGTCGGAGGCGGACATAGAGACAATTTATCTCGGTCTGAAGATACCGGAGATGCTACGGGTGTGCGGTTTGGTGGTAGTGGGGGGAGGCGGTGGTGGGGGCGGTGTAGGGGGAGAAGCAGAAGCACCGGTAGAGCTCTGGGGAAGGAGAAAGTGTGGGAAGGGAGACTCTGAATCAGACTGGGACATAGTAGGTGTGGTAGATGTGAGAGGATGAGAAGAAAAGGGAAAGCGAGACTCATCAAAAGTGACATGACGTGACGTGATAAGCTTATGGGTCTACACATCGAGGCAAAGGTAACCGCGATGATCAGATGGATAGCCTAGGAAGACGCATGGACTGGAGCGTGGGTGGAGCTTGTGTGGGGTGGTGGAGGACTGGTTTGGGAAGCAAAAGCACCCGAAGGTACGAAGGTGATCATACCTAGGTAAGGTGCAATATAGTGTCTGAGTGGGTGAGCGATGGTGTAGGGTAGTAGATGGGAGAATGTTGAGGAGATAACATGTGGTTGATAAGGCGTGAGGCCAATAGGTAAGGGGAATAGATGCGTGAAAGAGGAGAGAGTGCATCATGTTGGTTATGGTTCTAATGATTCGTTCGGCTTTGCCATTCTGATGGGAAGTATATGGCCGGTAAGACAATCGATAGGAGATCCCATTTGTGGCGAATAAAGTGTGAAAGTCTTTGTTGTCAAATTCACGGCCATTGTCACATTGAAAGCATTTGATGGATGTTTGAAATTGTGTTTTGATGTAAGTATGAAATTTGACAAAGATAGGAAACACTTGAGACTTGAAATGTAACGGGAAGACCCATAAGAAATGATTGTAATCATCAAGAAACAAGAGGTAGTACTTGTGACCCTCCTTTCTAGGCACAGGAGAGGTTCAAATGTCACTATGAATGATATCAAAAGGTGCAAGGCTGGAGTTCAAAGACCGTTTGAACAACAGTCTTACATGTTTTCCTAATTGACAGGAAGAGCATAAACTAGAGTGTAGCTCTTTATTGCAGGTGACAAGACTCTGAGAACGGAGGACATCTATAATGGCAGCACTGGGATGGCCCAGGCGTGCATGCCACAGGCTGGAAGACAATGCCGAGAGGGCGACCGGTGTTGTAGGAGGAAATCAAGAATGCAAATATAAAATATAACTAAAGTAAAGCAAACCAGATTCCGTCCCTTACAAATGATTACAAGACTTCCTCCCGATGCAGTAGTGGGAAGTCAGGATCGATCCACGAGGAAGCGTGTCAGCGGATCCTAGGCAACGGAGAAATCTCACGAACAGAAGTTGACCACAGGTGCTCGATCTCGACTAGGGTTAGTCGATAGAAGATCGGACAAGTCGAACGGCGCAGCAGCAGTCACAGGTGATTGTTGTCGATATTGAGTACAGCTTACTTGATATCGAGTAAACCTTGTTAACGTCGATGAATCCTTTGTCGATCACCTGCACACAAAAGCTACAACGATCTAGATCGAGAATCAGTAACTCGATATCGAGGAGTGCTAGTCGATATCGAGGAAGACATAAAGTAAAAAACGAAATAAAGTAAAAACAAATGCTTTGGGATTCGAAAACTATGTATGAAAGACTTCCAAGATTGGGGTTTGCAACAACGATAACCAAGCATGCATAAGGCAAGAATAAAACAGATAATCATGTAAATCACATCAAAGGACTAAGCTTTCGCCTTTTCCAACAATTAGACAACTCTTTCAAGAAACCCTAATTGTCTCTACCGATTTTATGTTTGCAATCCAAGTTGTTAGCATGGACCTTCATTAGATGGGTAATAAACACATAACAAGTAGTAGATGCTCAAAACATGATAAAAGTCGGATCTTTACCTCAAACACGCAGGGCTATCGTCGGGCTCGCCCCAACTCCAGAAGTGGGCGAACTACTCGCGCTTCATCGCAACCTCAGACATTGATGTATGAAAAGAAACTTGCACTAAACTAAATTCAAAGCCTTTACAATCCCGGCAATCCAACTTTCGTTGAATGCCAAAACACTAAAACCTTCGAACTCCTAAAACTTCTCTGTGAACTACTTCTCTAGCTTGTGAATTGGATGATTCCTAAAATCAGCCCCATGGGCTTTATCTATAGCCTTCTACTCCTTGCTATTCAAGGATAGAAATATCTATCTATATCTAAATCTATATCTAAAAGCTTTAAAGATAAATAAATGGAATAACATAATTAAATCTAAAAAGGGAAATTATATCTAAAAACCTAAAATATCTTCAAGTAGATAAATCTTCTCCTCCATGATGGATCTTGATAGAATCGGATAGAACTCGGAAATCTTCGGCCCCAAGGAATCCCAATCCGAGTAGGACAGCTCAAACCGCGTACGCGGCTTTTGGATAGATCTCCTCGATATCGAGTAAAAATGACGTCGACTTCAGCTTGGCTTGGCATGTCGACTAGCTCTTCCTCAGACTGGCTCGGATCTGTGATGTGGGTGTTGTCGATATCGAGCAGTTTCATCGATATCGAGGAGTGGTGTCCGGCCGTCTGGTTAAGTCGAGTAGCACTCCGCGGCGTCCTCGATTAGGCTCTCCTCGACTCCGGGCATGATCTTCAGGGCTTAGTCGATATCGAGTAACCAACTCGATATCGAGGAGTTTGCTGGAGTCGGGTAACTTTGCTCCTTGGTTTCTCGACATGGTGCTCCTCGATCAGGGTGTGTCCGGGCATGGTTTGTCGATATCGACTAAAACTTGTCGATATCGAGTAGCTTTGAGCTCCCGTCTTTGCTTCTTGGTTTTCTCCCGAAATGGCTCCATATTCTGCAATATTCAATAGAAACTTATGTAGATCTCCATCTCTGACAAATAAGCATATACTACATAAATTCGACATATTCCCAACCCGAAATATGCAAAGTGTATAGAATATGGAACTAAATTGTGCATTTTAACATGGCTACTTTAGAGATATCAAATAACCCCATACTTAGACTTGCTTGTCCTCAAGCAATAACCAAACAATAACCAAGACCTACAACACATCCTTCAAGTCTTTGCCTTCTGTCAAAAGCAACATCTCAAGTAATAGCAATGTAAGACAAATGAATTTAACGTCATCACACATATATGAGCGATCCATAGGCATAGGCAATATAAATCCAACCTCACCAGGGTAAAGTGTTTACACTCAGCTCTCAATGTGTTTAGGCTATGTAGATCAACTCTCAACTCAATTCCATATACAATCTCATAAACATTGCAATTTGAATATAAATCCACTTCGCAACCAATTATGAAAATGCAACAAGAATTATCAGGAGGACTTCGCTCAATAGAAGTCTTCAAAGAAGATTCCATTCGGCGGGTTTGTAATGGGGCTTGGTAAGAAATAAAAGGGTATGAAATTATTTGGCCATGTGGTGCTTTAATAAAATTCGGGAATCAAGACTCCTAAATCTCCAACACATCTCAACCAAACCATAACTCTCAATCATATGCATCAACCAAACTCTCCAACTTATCTAAATAAAGTATGTAACCTTTCAAACTTAACTAACCTCTCCAAAGTGTGAATCTTGCGAAAATGAAAGAACTAATGTAAATTTAATTGATGCACTTTATTCACAAACATATACACAAACTTTTCCTTCTTTTTTTTTCGATTTTTTTTTGAAACGAAAATAACTAGTGCATTTATAGGGTGAGCCAAAAATCCTTTTACATAGTATGCATAGAAAGATAAAAATATAAAACCAACCTATATCTTCATAAGTTAAAAAATCCTCCTCACTTGAAATGAAACACGAGCTTATTTCTTCCACAAACCATTATTTCAACCAACTCTAAGTCTTAATTCCCAATGGGGGTCAGGCTCAATTTGGCTAAGGAAAATTTTGTGGAGTTTGTAATAAAAGTCTCAGGCTAATGTTATGGCTTCAAACAAGGATAATGCAGGGTAGGTAAAGAGAGGATAAAATTGGCTTAAAAGATGCCTCCATCATTTAATTCTTATTCACATAAATATAGAAATGCATTGGCTTTGAATAACTATCACAACATTTAGAGATGCATAGGAAGAGTAAATACACTCAAGAAAGCAGAGAGATTTTTAATGTTCTCCCTATAAGGCCAAAATTCTCATTAGGACAAATTTTGTTGGATTTCAACCTTTAGCTTAGGATCATATGTGCTCAATTTCATCACAAGTTCACAATCCACATAAAAACAATTTCGAGGACTTAGGCTAAACCTTACAAACATGCCATAGGATTTACATGATCAAGTTAATCATTATTTATCATCATAGGACATCTAAGTTAGGGTATAAAAACTAAGACAATGCAAAAATTTAAACATGCATTTTTTTTTCCGACATTTTTTTTATTTTTATTTTTGTATGTAACTAACAAAATAAGACTATAGTATGACAAAAGACTAAAATGCATAAAACTTAAACATGAATGCATAGCATAAAAAATAAAATTTCACCATGTAAAACCAAAAAGCAAGACTAAAACATATAATAATGATAATGAGCTCTTCCCCCACCCCATACTTAAAATATACAGTGTCCCCACTGTATAAAATCAAATAAAAACAAGAGTAAAGGAAGGAACTCACCGAATAACACATCGAGGAGGACAGAACAAGGCGTATCGAGTAAGTGGTCTTTGTCGATATCGAGTACAGTACTCGATATCAAGTAACTGTTGTCTGCGTCCAGTGGATTCTGAAGTCGAGGAGATTCATCTGGCGTAGTCGATATCGAGTTGGCTTAGTCGATATCGAGGAACTTATGGGCTGCTCCCCTTGGTCGTTGTCGACTTAGCCTTCGTCGATTCTGACTGTTTTTCAGGGACTTCTTATTCCACCTTTCGCGATTCTTTTATGCTTGTTGACCTAAAAGTGTTAGATTGCACACAAAAACAAGACTTTCCACATGAAGTATTCTAAATTAAAAAACCAAAAAAAAAAAAAAACAAAACCAAAATCAAAAGTTCCAAAGTCCCAAAATTTATAAAGTTTTATATACATGCTCTAGATTTTAGAGTCGTTAGGCCGACTTCTTCTTTTATGCTCATGGACCTTTAATGTGGGGCCCGCTTGTGCTTGGCCCTTCTCCTGGATCATCTAGGTCCTGATTGTAATATGCAAGCTCAGCTGACAGGTGGTTGCTTGCATAATGCTCCTTTTCTTTCTTCTTTTTCTTCCCAGCGCTCAGTTCCCGCAGATTCTCTCGCCACGGGGCCTTACCTCCCCTTAAGTTATTGATAAATTTCTTAATGGACTGAGGAGGAGTAGGATTCATACCTGAACTTACCTTTTCGGGCCCTAAATAGAAATCTTCGAGCTTGGGGTTAGTCGATATCGGGTAGGCCTGGTCGATATCAGGTACAGGGACCCCATACTTAGGCTCTTGACAAGTCTGGTGCTCAGCAGAGGAAGTCGATGTCGATGAAGAGTGGTCGATATCGAGGAGGTTTTGTCGATATCGAGTTGGCTTCTGGCGCTTTCCTCCTTTGTTTGCTCGATCCCGTGGTTGCTGATGCTCTTCACCTCCAGCCATGAAATTTCCTCTTTTGCAGGGCCAAAAGAGAAGTCTAAGACCTCGTCGTCTATGGTGAAGGTGAGCGATCGCTGTTTGACACTAATCTTGGCATCTGCAGTAGCTAAGAATGGTCTACCAAGAATAATAGGGCTAGTAGGATCTTCAGCACAGTCTATAATAAGGAAATCTGTTGGAACAAATAATTTACCAACCTAGACAGGGACATTCTCAACTATACTTGTAGGGATGACCACTGTATTATTTGCCATGTATAGCTTGGCATCCACAGGTTCTATGCATCCTATCTTTACCTTCCGCCCGATTGATAAGGGCATGATGCTCCCACTTGCTCCTAAATCGCACAAAGACTCATATTTATATTGCCCAAATCCCACAGTAACAGAAAACTTACCAGGGTCAGGTCTCTTTTTAGGGAAGTGGAGCACTTTGCATTCGCCAGCGATCTCTGAGATGGATCGCTTCTTGCTCAGAATTTCCTTCAAGAATTTGACATATCCAGGCATCTCTTGCAGGGCTTCTATAAAATGAATAGAGACATTCAGTTCTTGCAGCATATTAACAAAATGGTTAAACCTACCTGCAGTGGGATCTTTCAGCGCCTTGGAAGGGAAAGACAATCTCTTTTTCTACTTTGGAGCCAGATCAGACGTCGAAGGTGTTGCATAGTCGTCGACATCGGCCAGGTTTTTGTCGATATCGACTGGAGCTTCCTCGATATCGAGTAGGCTTGTCGATCTCGATTTACTGGGTGGTGCAGTGGAGTCCGAGACTGGCTTCTCCTCTATGTCGACCAGATTTTTGTCGATATCGAGCAGGGGCTCCTCGATATCGAGTTGCTGCTCTGCTTTGTCTTGGTGCTTCCTGACCTCTGGCTCGTGTAACTGGTGCCCGTTGCTGAGTTTGATAGCTACGACGTGTCCGATCTTCCCCTTAGGATTTGGTTCTATTTGCCCAGGGAGTTGTCCGGATGGTCGTGGGATCTATGCAGCGAATTGTCCCATCTGTGTCTCTATGCTTCTCTTCCAGATATCCAGTTCCCCAAATTTTGTGTTGAAATTCTGGAGTTGATTATTGATGGCGCTTGTAGACTGCTGCTGCTGTGCATGATTTCGGCGCATCTCTTCTAGGACGAGCTGTAAGTCATCCTTCTTTTGATCCCTTTCTGGATGTCCTGGAGCTCTGTATGGCAGGGGGTTCCTAGGAGGTCCTTGGTTCCACTGTGGTTGATAGAACCTTTGATCCCCCATATAGCGATTGGGACCCCCTGCGTAAGCTACCTCCTCGTGTGTCTCTGCCATCCTGACTTGCTCTGTGTGTGGGCATTCAGTAGTGGTGTGTCGCTGTGATCCGCATTCGATGCAAGGCTGGTTGACAGAGAGATACTTGACTTGCTTGAGGAGCTTGCGATTCTGGTCTCTGTAGAACTGCTCCCTGGCATCTGGGTCAATCTCCTTGGCAGGCTCATAGAGGGGCATAGATAGTGCTGGCCTGACATAGGAGGTCTCCTCATAGTTTGCAGTAGACCCATATTTGTTGTCATAATTGGTGAGCTTGTCGAGCACACCCAAGGCGTCGATTGGTGGCATCGTCAGATACTCATAGCGAGTATACTGGTTGATCCTGTCCTTAGTGACTTGGTCAAGAGAATTGAAGAAGATCTCTTGAATGACGTAGGGTGGTTGTCCATGAGTAGGGCAAAATCGCAGTAGTTCTTTGTATCGTTCCCATGCTTTTGCCAGTGGCTCCCCAAACTTCTGTTTGAAAGCTGTAATCTTCTGGCGGAGGAGTGTTGTCTTGGCAGGAGGGAAGAATTTGTTGAGAAACTCTTGCTCTACTTGGGCCCATGTTGTGAGGGATCTTGGTTTTAGCCCTTCGGGCCACTTCAGTGCAGGTCCATCGAGAGACCAGCGAAAAAACTTCATCTTGACATATTCCAGAGTGGTACCTTCAGCAAGAGTACGACACATGTCAGAAAAATTTGTAATATGTTCAAGAGGGCATTCATTAAATTTGCCATAAAAAAGCATTATTTTTAAGCTCTATAAGGAATTTAGTGCGAATTTCAAAAGAGTTTTCGGGGATTAGAATCGCCGATTCAGGCACGACGAGAGTCGGGTGCATATAATCCTCTACAGTGGTCGGGTATTGGGCAAGCTCAGCTTCTACTTGTTCCCTTCCTGCTTTCTCAGCGGCGATAACAACATCTTTAGCGGCCAGTTCCCTTGTAAGCCTTTGTATCAACTGTTCTTGTGTTTCTGCGGCCGCCATGGCTCTTTTTAGCTTGGCTTAGATGTGTAAGAGGCATTCCGGATCGTCTAAGCCGTCAAACTCAGGTGGTTGACCAGAACGGCGCACACACATGTAAAGTAACTCAGAGTAGATGTGAGATTTTAACTACCTAAGGCGCGAATGATAGCTTCCCCGGCAACGGCGCCAATTTGTTGTAGGAGGAAATCAAGAATGCAAATATAAAATATAACTAAAGTAAAGCAAACCAGATTCCGTCCCCTGCAAATGATTACAAGACTTCCTCCCGATGTAGTAGTGGGAAGTCAGGATCGATTCACGAGGAAGCGTGTCAGCGGATCCTAGGCATCGGAGAAATCTCAGGAACAGAAGTCAACCACAGGTGCTCGATCTCGACTAGGGTTAGTTGACAGAAGATCGGACAAGTCGAACAGCACAGCAGCAGAAGCTACAACGATCTGGATATCGAGTAAACCTTGTCGATATCGAGTACAGCTTACTCGATATCGAGTAAACCTTGTCAACGTCGATGAATCCTTTGTCGATCACCTGCACACAGAAGCTACAACGATCTGGATCGAGAATCAGTAACTCGATATCGAGGAGTGCTAGTCGATATCGAGGAAGACAGAAAGTAAAAAACGAAATAAAGTAAAAACAAATGCTTTGGGATTCGAAAACTATGTATGAAAGACTTCCAAGATTGGGGTTTGCAACAACGATAACCAAGCATGCATAAGGCAAGAATAAAACAGATAATCATGTAAATCGCATCAAAGGACTAAGCTTTCGCCTTTTCCAACAATTAGACAACTCTTTCAAGAAACCCTAATTGTCTCTACCGATTTTATGTTTCCAATCCAAGTTGTTAGCATGGACCTCCATTAGATGGGTAATAAACACATAACAAGTAGTAGATGCTCAAAACATGATAAAAGTCGGATCTTTACCTCAAACACGCAGGGCTATCGTCGGGGTCGCCCCAACCCCAGAAGTGGGCGGACTACTTGCGCTTCATCGCAACCTCAGACATTGATGTATGAAAAGAAACTTGCATTAAAATAAATTCAAAGCCTTTACAATCCTGGCAATCCAACTTTCGTTGAATGCCAAAACACTAAAACCTTCGAACTCCTAAAACTTCTCTGTGAACTACTTCTCTAGCTTGTGAATTGGATGAATCCTAAAATCAGCCCCATGGGCTTTATTTATAGCCTTCTACTCCTTGCTATTCAAGGATAGAAATATCTATCTATATCTAAAAGCTTTAAAGATAAATAAATAGAATAACATAATTAAATCTAAAAAGGGAAATTATATCTAAAAACCTAAAATATCTTCAAGTAGATAAATCTTCTCCTCCATGATGGATCTTGATAGAATCGGATAGAACTCGGCAATCTTCGGCCCCAAGGAATCCCAATCCGAGTAGGACAGCTCAAACCGCGTACGCGGCTTCTGGATAGATCTCCTCGATATCGAGTAAAAATGACGTTGACTTCAGCTTGGCTAGGCATGTCGACTAGCTCTTCCTCGGACTGGCTCGGATCTGTGATGTGGGTGTTGTCGATATCGAGGAGTTTCATCAATATCGAGGAGTGGTGTCCGGCCGTCTGGTTAAGTCGAGTAGCACTCTGCGGCGTCCTCGATCAGGCTCTCCTCGACTCCGGGCATGATCTTCAGGGCTTAGTCAATATCGAGTAACCAACTCGATATCGAGGAGTTTGTTAGAGTCGGGTAACTTTTCTCCTTGGTTTCTCGACATGGTGCTCCTCGATTAGGGTGTGCCCGGGCATGGTTTGTTGATATCGACTAAAACTTGTCGATATCGAGTAGCTTTGAGCTTCTGTCTTTGCTTCTTGGTTTTCTCCCGAAATGGCTCCATATTCTGCAATATTCAACAGAAACTTATGTAGATCTCCATCTTTGACAAATAAGCATATACTACATAAATTCGACATATTCCCAACCCGAAATATGCAAAGTGTATAGAATATGGAACTAAATTGTGCATTTTAACATGGCTACTTTAGAGACATCAACCGGGCACGACTGACTGGACGCATGAGGTGGTGTGACAGGGTAGAGCTCCTAAGTGTTGTTACATCTCATGCGAGTAGCCCCTTGTAGTAAGATCTTTCACAGAGAAACCAAAGGGATCAAACGCAAGAGAAACGTTATTGTCAGTAGTGAACCGACGGACAGAGATAAGATTTTTGACAATCTTTGGGGCAATGAGGACATTGTTAAGGTGTAGTGGGTGGGCTGGGGTCTGTAATTTGGCGTGGCTAATCCCGGTAGTAGCAAGACGACAACCATTGCCGACGATAATAGAGTGTGCAGGGCCTTTAAAGGAAATAGATGAGAGGTTACCTGAGGAGTTCCTCCTATGGGAGGTGGCACCAGTGTCCATGTACCAAGAAGTTTCGGGAGATGTCGACTGCATAGAGGAGAAGACGTGATGCCCATCAGGCGGAACATAGTCTTGATCAGACGATGTCAGATAGGCCTGAGAACCGGCATGTCGAGAGGCAGCAGGGCCAAAGTGCATCCAATGAGGCTTGAAGCAAGGCACCAGGAACCATTGAGGGGCGGCGTTCCAAGGACGAGAACCACGAGTCCACATATGCCGCGACCGCTGGATAGAGCTGCGGCCACTGCATATGTCGCGGCCGCAGCGAATGTCGTGTGAGGAGGAGGACATTTTTTTTTTAGAGAAACAGGTCAGGGCTCGGATCTGGAGAGCGAGAGGCTTGGTGGTGGCGAGGCTCGGATATGGGCTGAGGTGGCCAGAGGGTTCGGATCTAGGGAGATTTTTGGTGGCCGGCGGATGTACGAGCGAGGGAGGACAGGAGAGCGAGAGGGACAAGAGAGCGAGAGGGACCGCGATAGCGAGCAGGAAGAAGAGACGGGGTGTCGGTGACGGTTGTGGAGTCCGGATCTGGGACGCACGAGGGAGATGTGGTGGTCGGCGGTGGCTGCGGAGATGAGTTCTGCAAGTAAGGGAGTGTTGATGCGCGAGGGAGCGAGAGAGAGAGAGAGAGACAGAGGAAGAGGATGACCGACGATATGAGAGGACGGGGGCAGTGGAAATTTTTGAGAAAAAGAATTAGATTTGATTTATGGTTCCGTGATGAAGAAAAGGTTGTGATACCATGTAGAATGATGAAATTGATGTAAAGTCCTCCTTGAGGGTTTCATTCATTAATCAATCATATATATATATATATATATATATATATATATATATATATATATATATATGTTACAATAGATTGGGCCTTTTGGCCCACTATACATTATGAAGACTATGTAATCTATCAATTATAAATATGCTTATAGATTGTCCATCAATATTACTATGGCACGTGGAAAACAAACTCCGCTCTTGGCTGAGACGATTGCCTTGTGACTAGGTGTAATTAAGGTAGCCGAGCTTGGACTCCAGCGTATCCAAATTGAAAGGGACTCATAAATTATTATTTGACATCTTAATAATGAGGGCGCCTGTTCGTTGGAAATCGAACTTCTCACAACAAACATTAGGAACTTGTTGTCGCATGTATTATAATTTATAATTTATAGTATTATATTATAATAAATATTACAATGTAATGTTATATATTATAAGGAGTTAAATGTTAAAAAATATGAGCCCTTGCTCGAAGAGAAAAACAGAAGGTTGAAATTAATTCTAAATTTTTTTAATTTCTATTTAAAATACTCGTGGTGCGTCCTAGCAGAAAAAAAAAACCCACCCACTCCCATTGTGCATGTACCGACTTGCCTATTTTTGATTTTTTAACAAATCAATTTGGTGGTGCACTTTGTGGATTTACCATAGAGTAAATGGTACTCAATATACCAAAAATTCTCACCCTTTGTAAAAATATCACTCCCCCATAAAAAATGTAGTAAATGTCAAAAGGTGAAATTTTTTTGCAAAACTAACCGGTCATGGTGACCTTGTATTATGGGTTAATTAATTTGGGCGGGCTTTTGAAATTTTGTAAATCTCTGGGTGAAATTTAAGGGATTAGAAAAGGAGAGAGAGAGTTCATTCTCACAAAATCAAATCTGCAGATATGGAGAGAGATTTCCGGTGGCGGCGACTGAGAAGCGTAGACAGAGGCGGCGGCTAAGAATATGCAGCGGCGACTTCCGATGAGAGAAGAAAGTGGAGGCGGCGGTTGAGAGGCGGAGGCGAAGGATCCGACGAGAATCCGACTTCCATTTCGAATTAAGTAAGCAAACCATAACTAAATCCCAACAAAAATTGGTCTGAAATGTGTGATTTTCGAATGGGGATTTCGGTGTGAAACCCTAAAACTCCATCCGTTTCATGTCGTTTTGCCTGCAGGTCACAAAGATGCAGAGCTAAGGAAGAAAGAAGAGAAGGATTCGGTGAAGGGAGAAAGAAGGGGAGGCTGCTGTGTTTGAGTATTTAGGATGTGAATGTGCACTCTTTCATCTTTTTCTAATTGCATCTTTGTTTGAACATTTACTCATTTTCAGTTTCTGTAAATGTCATGGGAAGTTTATGAGATTAATAATATCTGATAGGGCTTAGTCTTCCGTTGGCTGAGACATCGGTTTTATTGGCTAGACAACAGTAGTTACCGGCTAGTAAGCGTAAATCGCATATATTCGGGGTTCGCATCTCAGGCAACCAAAACGGACAACCACATACTGTAACTGACGTACATATATGCAGAATAATAAAAACCAACCTTCAGCAACTCAAAGAATGTCGTTTATCCTAGCTATCCTTGAGGTGGGAAGTTCTTGAGGTAGACGAGATCCGACAGGGGTTAGTCTTATATTGGCTAAGAGATCATAGTCAGTGGCTAGGCGACAGTAGTTACTGGCTAGTAAGTGTAAATCGTAACTTTTTCTTTTTTATTTAGGCCAAGTGAAATAATGTATAGGGTTGTATGGAATTTTTTTGTGTTTCATCACCTAGTTAGTATTTCTTTTTACTTTGTAACAAGCTTTGAGGACTTCTTCACCTTGCCACGCCACGCTTGCTTATGTCCTCTAACGCTTCCGGCGAAGAAACTCTCCCCGAGACGGGTACCTGCTTGTCTCCATTATCTTACTCCTGACTGACCCAAACAACATGCTCTCCTCTATGAGCATTGTCCCCTCCTCCATTTCCACGTTGACAGCTTGACCTTTCATCTCTGGATAAACGATTTTCGCTTCTGCCCAGGTTTTATGGTTTATCTTGCCAGTTGTGTAAATTTCTATGTCAGCTGAATTGTTGTCTTTGCCATCCAAATGGTTATCCATGACATACTCCAAATTGAGATCAAGATACGATTTGGACCTAACTTTACTTCGAAATATTTTTTTCATAAACATATATAAAGTGGGTGTCTATAGATAGATAAAATTAAATTAAGTTCAAAAATAAATTTATTTTTTAATTTTAACAAATAAAAATGGCCAAAAATTAGTTTAAAACAATTAAAGTGGGTCTCCCTCTCTCCTCCTCTCTCTCCCCCTAGGTTACCCTCAACCTGTTGGGAAGGTGCCCAAATTTTTTGCAAAAATGACCTTTTGTCATGCCCTTGCAAATTTTCAGCCCCTTGGTCATTTTTGCAAAGTTAGTCATGAATTGGTATATTCATGCAAATCATCCTTTACCATATATATGCAATCACATGTGGGTCCCATGAGTTTTTTTTTAATTAGCAAATTGATAAGTCCGAGGTGGGAACGAAAAATATCCATATGTTATTGAATAGTTTCAATTTAGCGAATAATTACTACTAGTATCAAGTTAGTGAATAGTTGTAAAATTGACCCACACTTTTTCAAGTTTTGAATATCTAATTGCTCTCATATATATGAATAATTCTTAATTATCAACGAATAATGACTCTGAATTTGCCAAATATTCGATAAATTCATGAACAATTTGAAATAGAGTTTGAATTTCAAAAAACCCACATCTAATTACGTACCCACATATATCTGAATAATTCCTTAATATCAGCGAATAGTGACTGTGAACTTGCCAATTAATCGATAAATTCATAAATAATTTTAGACAGAGTTACGTTTGAATTTCAACAAGCCTATATCTAATTTTCCCTATACATATGAATAATTTCTAATTATCAACGAATGACGACTCTGAAATTGCCGAATAGTCAATAAATCCATGACATCTAGTATAGATTTGGGGAAGTATGTAAATGTCCACACATGTAATTAAAGTAATGGAAATAGATTTGGGGAAGTACATATTTTATAAAAGAAATCTATATAAAAAAACGTAAATAAAATGAAAGATTGTGGGGAAGTACGTGGAGAGGCAAGGAGGTGTGTTCTACATGCCAAAGAGAAAGGAGTGCAGATGATTTTAAGCGGTTGGGATCACCTAGTCCGCTATTATGGTTCATTATATAGTCCGTATAGCTTGATTGGATGCACCGAATTATTTTATTATTTTTCTTAATAAATAGGATAGTTTCATAATTGTTTTCAACTAATAAAACATTGTGGACTATAAAAGGGACCATATTAATGTACTAGAAGATCCTCACCGGATTTTAAGCAACGGGCTCCCCACATCAATTAAAAGTTAATTAAAAATTAGGATTAATCTAGTCTATTCATTTCTGTTTATCTAAAGGCTCATATTTGTTAACACTTAACATAATAAGGGGTGGATACACCTGACTCACCCTCATATTATAAATCATAATTAATAATTATCCAAACACCCAATCATACCTTAGTGTAATGAGGTTTTGAGAGGAAGTATCAATTTATTGCTGATTTGTACAAAGCATGACTTATAAACCTTCCTTTCGTATTATAATATACTCCATTAGAGCATCTCCAACAGATTTGGTAAAAATCTCTAAAATAGAGAAGGAAATACTAAAATCTTTTTTAAAAATTGTGATCAAACTCCAACAATTCCTTTATTTTACATATTTTTACATTTAACAGATGCTTTAAATATTACTACTTTTATCTATTTAAAGTAAATGTATAATATTTTATTTACACTCCTCCATTCTCTATGGTTGAATTCCATAGAATTTTGTGCTAACACTCAATGTAGAGTGTTTAGAGCAAGCCCAACAGCTTCTCTAAAATAAAGAAAATGGGAGATTTTAGAGAAAAAAATCATTTTTTCTCCCCAACGGCTTCTCTAAACTCATCTCTAAAATAGAGAAATTGATGGAGAGAGGGAAAAAATCTCTAAATCTAGAGAAAGGGTTAGAATATGTAAAATTTAATGCGTTCACCCTTTCAATGCCTACCTATTTGTTCATTATTTGTTGCCTATTGATTTAATTAAGTTATTGGAATTTTATTTATTAAATTATGAATTTATGCATCTATTATAGTGTATAATAAATATAACAATTTGTATAATAGAGAATCTGTTGGAGTTGTAGTGTAAATTTTTTAGAGATTTTGTTATTTTATTCTTTATTTTAGAGATTTTTTTTAGAAGCTGTTGGGGATGCTCTTAGGGAATTTTTAACATTGTTACAAAATAAATAGAATTTTTTCATCTCTCTCCCTATTTTTCTATTTTAGAGAATGAGATAGAGAAGCTATTGGGATAAAAAAAAACGCCATATTTTCTCCAAAATTTTCACTTTTTGCTATTTTGGAGGTGTTGTTGGGAATGCTCTTAATAAGTACGTGTTGTTTGGACTCTCGTAATTAATTCAACTCTTCGCATTAAACTTCATAATACACATTAAAGCCATCTTTTTCAATTCTCCACCTTGTTCTTGAGACCCTTCATCTTCTTCTCTTGCCTTGAGCGTCTTTTAACAAGATCAATAATACAAATTCGACAACAATTCTTGTTCATTTATTCCCCAATTTTTTTTGTCTCATAATCGATCACCACGCCACTCCAATTAGCCCTCTCTTATGCTCAGTGGACTTTGTTGTCCATTTTGATCCCTTCTAAATAAATTCTCCTCTAATTTCAATCCCTCCTAAATAAAGTTGGAGCTCTATCAACGATATGGACGAATTGGAACATGTGTTCGAGCGATAAAGGGTGAGGAGAAAAGAGGTGACATAGAGACTGAATCGATGTCGGCGTGGAGCAATCTGGTGCACTGGTTGGGTGGAACGAATGATCCGTTTAACGGCAACCCAATGAGTCTTGGTGGGTTGATACATAAACTGGCACACTCGGTTGACAGCATAAGAGACTTCAGGCTGAGTTAGTGGGACGTATTGTAAGGCACCCACAATGCTACGGTACAAGGTGGGATCAAGCATTAGATCCCCATCGAGCATAAGCTTGGAATATGGTTCAGCGGAAGTAGCAACTGGATTTGCATCAGCCATCTTAGCACGTTCAAGTAAATCTCTAACATATTTTTTTTTGCCCAAGAAGAAGGTTTTTAGAGACCCGATCGAGGTACTTCGACGCCAAAAAAGTAGTTTAATGACCCTAAGTCCTTAAGTGAGAAGTCACTGCTCAATTTTGCAACAAATGAGGATATGGCTATTTGTAAGCCCCCCTATGACAATCAATTCGTCAACGTATACGAGGACATATATAATGCAAGGAGGAGAGCGAAAGAGAACTAGAGAGCAATCTGATTGGCAAGCATGAAAGCCAGACCGAATCAAGAAGGACTTGAGCTTACTAAACCATGCACGAGGATCTTGCTTGAGTCCATAAAGCGCCTTATGTAATCGACAAACATGGTTAGGTCGTGTTGAATCAACAAAGCCCGGGGGTTGTTCATGAAGACTTGTTCACTCAAATCACCATTGAGGAACACATTATTGACGTTGATTTGATGAATTGGCCATTGATGAGTAAGGGCAATAGATAGCAGAAGGCGAATGGTTATGGGGCGAAAAATGGGGTTGAAGGTGTTGGTATAATCCACACCCTCTTCTTGGTGAAAGCCTTTGACAACTAGACGAGCTTTATAGCAATCAAGGGAATCGTCGGACTTTCTTTTAATCATGTACACCCATTGACAACCAACAACATTAATATGAGGAGATTGAGGAACTAAAGACCAGGTACTGGTACATTGGAGAGCATTGAACTCCGATTCTATGGCGGTGACCCAATGTGGATATTTTGTGACTTGGCAAAATGTGGTGGGCTCACGATCAGGTGAGGTAGGGGGGGGGGGGGGGAGTGTTGAGCGCGAGTGGACATGGTGTGAGGGGAGTTCTAAAAAAGGCAGAGGTGTGGGAACATGGTGCCTAGGGGTTGGGCTGGTTTTTGGGTAGCGGGTGGAGGAGAAGGCTTAATGAAGGATGTAGGAGAGGGGATAGGAGAGAGGTAAGAGGATCATGAGAAGTGGGCATAGCAAGGGTCGAGTGGTCGAAAGTGTCGATGTTAGGGGCTGATGGAGACATGGTGGTGGGAGGTGTGACAGTAGGAGATACAAAAGAGGACTCAACACATGTAGACATAGGAAGAGAGGATGAACTCGGGGATGCATAATGAAGTAAATTCATCAACATTGGCAATTCAGGACATACGAGAGGTGTCATTGATTTTTTAATGGATGGGAAAACCGACTCATGGAAGACGATATGATGACTTTTGTAAGATCATTTGGAAGATGAATCATAACATATATACCTTTATAAGTATAACTATAACCCAAGAAGACACAAGGTTTGGTTTTAAACTCAAGTTTATTTTGTCGATATATAAGCTTCAAGATACGAGAAGCATTAGCAACCAAAGGACCGAAGAGAGGAGTAGTCAAGAGATTGATGATACAAATGACCAAAGCGAGAGTCGTTTTGAAGAATGGGTGTGGGAGTTCTATTATGGAGGTAGAGAGCGGTGTGAAAGGAATGTTCCCAAAACTCGGGTGGAAGTTTAGAGTGCTCAAGTAAGGTAAGCCCTTTTTCTTGAATGGTTCGTTTTTGGTGCTCAACCATGCCATTTTGAGTTGGTGTACCTTGGGAGGCTAGGAATGATGAGAAATTGCGGTACTCAACCTCCCCCCCACCCCCAAAGTCCATTTGGAGGTTTTTGATAGAATAGTTAAACTGAGTTTTGACCATAGATTGGAAGAGTTTAAAATAGTGTAAAACTTGGGACTTATGAGTGATAAAATACATCAAAGTGAAACGAGTACAATCATTTACGAATAGCACAAAGTAATGACCTCCATTTATTGATAAATGAGGAGACGGTCCCCAAGCATAAGAATAGACAAGTTCAAAAGGAGTAACACTGGAGTCATGACTTGAAGTAATGGGTAGACGACGACTTTTACCTAAATAACATGATGGACACGAAACATGTTCATTCCTAGATGATAAAGGAAAATTGAACTTCTTTAATAAAAGACGTAAGACAACTTAATTAGGATGATGATCGATCTTCCCAACCAGAATCGCATGGGACTTTGTTAGCTTCATCAACTCATCCACCTGTTGCTTCTCGAATTCAGCCAATTTCTTCTCAAAGCAGGCAATGCGCGAAGCATCTTGAGCCACATGCAGCGTCATGTCAATCTGCATATCTTCAACATCGCTCGCTAAGGTCATAGGATCATCATGCTTCCACAATTCAGTGTCAACAGGAACATGGCTCCGGCAGAAGTCCATTAATTTCAGGCTCATAGGTATAATAGTAGGAGATACTGATGATGAGACTGCTGGGGTCCAGATAACCACTGAAATATCTCAATAGCATAAGGCAACTACAACTTCTCTAACATCCGTGCAGATACGAGAGTATCAATGTCCCACGTATAACAATGACTCACAGGCTGCAGTGAACTAACATCAACACATAAAGCATTGCCAGAAGTGCGAACATGCCTCCAAAAGGGGTGATAAGAGGGTAATTCTTGCTGCACTGGCCACGAACCCTCTCACACATCCTCAAAAATAAGAGTACCTGGTCTGGTACTATGGCATACTCAGGAGTCAGGCAATATATGAAATCGATCACACCAGGATCAACAACAGTAGTGCTCTCAGAATCATTGAAAGTAGAGCCCAAAATCCACAGACAGAGATGAAGAGCGGGATGAGTAATCATATCATCTAGTCTGAAGTTCTTGAAGGTCTCAGACATCCCTGTCAGTTTCCTCCAAATCTTTGCTGAATCAAGAACACGCATGGCATTATTTTACTTCATATAACATCTCTTCGTAACACCAAAAGCAACTCCAATCGCAGCATATGAGGAATTACAGGCTCTCCCTCACAAACGAAATCTAACATCTTTGGACGATATTACCTTCAAAGTAGTAAGGAACTCCTTAACTAAGCAAGGATAGGTAGGAGCCCTTCTTCTAATAAAATCACGCAACCCTCCATGTGCCATTAGAGCGATCTCCGAATCAAATAAGCCCAACCTTCTCAATGTGGCTTCGTCAAAGAACACGGTGGACGTGTAGGTGCGCTTCCCAAGTGCATTCCAGCATAGCACATCAGTATCATCAAAATAAGCTGGCACATCCTTCTTAACAACAATGGAAGACATGATGCGACTCGAGGGCAAAACCGAAGAAAAACCACAAAAACGACCAAAAGACGGGCTCGTTGCAGGGACGGCAGGCACCGTGTATGGGGCGGCGGGCGTCGTGTACTCAGAACCGCGAATCCGAGTGAAAACATTGAAAAACTGACGTCCACACTCCTCCAAACTTGAAGCTTTTACGAAAAACTTGGTTTCAAAGGGTTCTTAGGTGATAGGTAGAGGAATGGTATGAGAAAGGTTGAATTTTTGTGCATGTAAGGTAATGATGGAAAATGTTTGGTGGACAGAATCGATTGAAACACAAGATTTAAGGTTTTTGTAAAGGATTCCAATAGGCTTTTGGGGTTTGTAGATTTCTTGAGCAAGCTTGGTTGATTCAAAATAGGGAGTAGCAATATATGGTGAGTTGGAGAGGGAAAATCTATAAAAAAAAGAAAAATTGAAAATATCAGAACTAGATAGATAGGAAATAGAAAAGATAGAAAAACTAATTCTAAGAAATAAGGAAACTAATCCTAAAAAAAAGAAAAATCTAATCCTAAGATAGATGGAAAATAAATAAAATATAAAATAAACTAACCTAAGATAGATAGAAATAATGTAACCCTGAAAATAGATAGAAAATAATCTAATCCTAACACAAAATAACAAGGAAATAAATCTAATCGTAATAAGATAAATAAAACTAACCTAAAACGAAAATAACCAAAAGTAAGAAAGATAGAAACTTCTCATCCAAGTTTACCAAAATTCAGACTCGTCGGGCGGACAGGGGGCGGCGGGCGCCGTATCCACAGAATGTGACTCCGTACTCCAAATCAACAAAACTCAACTCTGACACAAATTTCAACGTACCGTAGCTTCCGAAATTCAGCGACACGATTGATCCTACTTTATTGAATTGAAAACTAATTACAAAATAGAAATAATACTACCTAACTACCTTGGGTTTCCTCCCAATAAGCGTCTTTGTTTCACGTCTTTGGCTCGACGTGATGCATTTCTCTATCAAGTTATTCCATCAAGATCATCCACACTTGTCCTTTTCAAGACAAGAGGGGGGACTTTAGGAACTTCTCCAACATATCCATCAATTATATCTATCAATTCCTTCTTGAAATGAGTTACTCGTGGAGGTTGTCCTACAATTGCAAAAACCTCAACATTTTTAAGAACCGATTTCTCATAGGGAATAGCAATAGAATCATTTGAATTAGACACATTGTCATGTGACTTAAACAAATTCTCAATTTTCCTCTCAATGTCATCTTTCCCTAATCCAATTTCGTATTTGTTAGAAAACTCAAGATTCATAGATTCAGTTTCAACAGAAACATCTAACAAACCATTTGATTAATTCCCGTCATTGCTTTCATTAGAGTTAAGACCATCTACAGAATCATTGGCAGAATAAACAATAGGCTCAAATATAGAAAACTCAATCTTTCTACCATCAAATTCCATAGTTAGTAAACCTTCAAAACAATCAATCTTAGTCTTAGCCGTTCGCAAGAATGGCCTTCCCAAGATAATTGGGGTTTCAGGCTTACCTTGTTCCATGTCTAGAATGAAGAAATCAGCCGGAAATATCAAATCATTTACCTTTACCAAAACATCATCAACAACTCATCCAGGCTTAATACTAGAACGATCAGTGAGTTGTATAGTAACACCAGTTTCAGATAATGCATTAAGACCAAAAAACATGTACAAGTTATAAGACATAACATTGATTGAAGCTCCGAGGTCTAACATAGCTTTGGTGAAGCTAGCATTACCTATTGCACATGGGATAGTAAACATACCTGGATCTTCGTACTTTTCAGGCAATCGTTTCTGGAGTAAAGCAGAAACATTCTCACTTAAACTTAACTTTTCTTTCTTTCGCATCATTTGCTTGCGTTTCATCGTGCATAGCTCTTTCAAAAAAAATTCATAGCGAGGCACAATTTTAACCAAATTGAAAAGTGAAATATTTACCTCACAATGAGCAAAAGTGTCATAAAGAATTTTTTCATCTTCCCACTTACGATCAGATCTTACGGCATAAGGAAAGGGTGGTGCAGGTCTTGAAACCTCAGAAGACCACTCTTTAGAAGAATTCTTCGGGGATTGAACAATGTCAGAAGTTAGATCCGTAACTAATGGCTGCGGCGGGTGCTGATAATGCATATTTTATATAGGCATTATAGGTAGGTCATGCATTATAGAGTCGTATTGCATGTTTAATAAGCTTATTCATATTCTTGGTCATTTGGTATTCGAAGTGAAAAATTTACGGTTTCTAGTGTTTATTTGTAGGTTATAAGCTCCGGCCTTGAAGGTGGAGAAAGAATGGAGCAAAATGGACAAAGGAGAGCTAAGGAACAAGAGCGGAAATAGAGAACATGGAGAAATCATATCTTTGAGGTTATGAGAAGTTGGAAATAGCTTTCGTGATGAGAATCGTAGTGCTTAGAAAGATCTTTCCAACGCATATTCATATGCATTAATCGGACGAAGGATAATTCCAAAAAGTGTATTACAAGTTCAGTTTGCCGAAGCTGTCTATTGCATAGGCGGTGCCCGCCGCCATTTCCACGACGCCCGTCGTCTCACCAGATTCCAGATTTGCGATACGCAGCCCAATCTATCTTTATGGAAACTCTTATCTATCTTTCCTAGGGTTTTTGGCCGACGAAAGAAGACCTATATAGACATATTTCAGTAGGTTTTTCTCATTCAATAAGTTCTATTCATTCATAAAACTCATTACAATGAGAGAATTTAAGTTTAGGGATTCAAGGTACATGTTTGCCTAGAATTCTTGTGGTTTTGCTATGATTCAAGACTTGGCTTATTGATTGTGAGACTTAATTTCTATATTATTCATGAGTTTATTTATCATCTTTTTCTTCATGTTATATTTGTATTCTTTTCCATGACTGGCCATCTAGTTAGGAATTGCATCTAAGCTATGAATCCGTTGATGGTTTCTCGATAGCAAACGAAGTCATTGATTTAGTGATATTTCTATTCCTTTGTAGTGGATGATAACAATTGATCTATATCGATATATGTTGATTATGTCGATTAGGGCTGTTCCAATTGTGTCTTAATTGAATCGATATGCCAATTGGTATGAGCACTTAATGCTATTCTTTAGTGATATTGAATAAGGTGATTGTATCTATGCGGATCCTTCAACTTTAGTCAAGTCGACATAGGCTTAGGAATAATATTGATATCAATTAAAGGATCAAGTAAATCAATCAATGTTGCGAATTGTAGGCAAACCACACTCTTATCTTTTACCTTCTCTTTGTTCTCATTCATATCTTTACCTTAGTTTATTTGCGTTGTCTTTCTTCATTGATATCTTTAGTCCATTGTTAGTGTCATAATTGATAAACACATATTGCATTGAAGTACTTGTTTCTCTGTGGGTTCGACCCCTTACTTATCCGCTATACTAGGTTGCTAGTTAAGTTGTTAGTTTGGGTTATTTCTTTGGTGAGGTGAAATCTAACGACGTTTCTCCTCCGTCAAGCGCCGTGGTGAGGGGCGGCGGGCGCCGTCTATGCAGTGTGTCTCCAGTTCCGTCTTGTCCTCCTTATTTCCCAAATCAACTTCTTCCCTAGACCCATCTTCAACATTCCTAGTGGGCACATTTACTTGTTTACTTACTCTAAGGGTCATGACACTAACATTCTCCTTCGGATTCACTACTACCTGCGATGGTAACTTCCCCGACTTGTTCGCTTTCAATTCGCCAATCTCCTTAGCCATTTGACTCATCAACTTTTCTTGAACACTCATCTTGTCCAATAACAACCTCAATGTATCATCTCTTTCTTCTTGTTGAGTGTTTCTAGAACGATTCTCAAATTGTCCTCTCTGAAAAGGAACTTGTTGCTGTTGGCCTCTTCCGTTGAATCCACTTTGATAGTTTGAATTATAGCTCTGATTGTAATTGTTACCAAAGTTGCGGCGAGGTCCACAGTTCATAGCATTCACTTCAGCGGTGTTCTCCTGAATCAAGGGACACTTATCATTGGCATGAGTTGGATCTCCACAAACACCACAAGGTCTAGGTTGATGGGGTTGATTCATTTGCATAGTCATCTTGTTCACTATCTCCATAAGCCTATTGATATCATCCTTGTGTCCATTTCTCGAACTATCCAACTTATGAACTTCTCTAACTCCTTGGTGTCTCCCATATTGTTGCGATGCATTAGCCAACCCTTCAAAAATCTGCATTGCTTCCTGAGGTGTTTTATCCAAAATATCTCCTCCACTAGTAGCACTGATGAAACTCCTATCGGTGTCAAGCAAGCCATCCTAAAGATATAGCACTAGATCATCCTCGGGTATCCCATGTTGCAGACAACTACCCTTAAGCTTCTTGAACCGCTCAACATACTCATAAAGACTCACCATATGTGATTGCTCAATACTGGATAGCTCCTTCTTAAGTTTTTTGAGGCGAGTCGCAAGAAAGTACTTTTGCAGGAAAACTTTCTTCAATTGCACCCAAGTAGTAATGCTTTCTGGGGGTAGGTAATAGAGCCAATCGCTTGCAGAATCTTTTAAGGTAAAGGGGAACACTCTCAACATCAATTGGTCATCATTCAGGCCTTGGGGTCTTAGTCTATCACACACGCTCACAAAGTTAGCAAGGTGCTTGTTTGGTTCCTCCCCAGGCAATCCATGAAAATAAGTCAAAATCGAAGACCAATTCGACTTATACTCAAATCTTGAACCCTCAGGGAGATCAGGAAGACTAATTGCAAGTGGTTGAGCACTCAAATTAGATTCTTTTAAGTTTCTCAGGGTCCTTCTTGGCGGATCAACAACTTTGTCTTCTGTCATGCCCTTGTTTGTCTCAAACTCAAGCTTCCTTTTCAACCTAAGAGATCTTTCAATCTCACAATCAAAAGACAAAGGCAATGAATTAGAAGATCTAGTTTGAACCATACAATAACACAAAAGACTCAAAGTAAAGAGCATTTGAAAGAGATAAAGAAAACCAAACTCCTTTCTTCTCCCCGGTAACGGCGCCAAGAATTTAACGCGTGACGAATGTCGTTGACACATTCACCCCTTGCCAAATAGTTATAATATCCAAACTCAAACACAAAACCAATAGATAAGCCAATCAATCACTTGATAAACCAAATAACTACTAGTATAGCGATAAAGTCCGGTGTCGAACCAACAGGGAGAAGCGATATCCTATTCTATAACTCTAAGCAAAGACTCTTATGACAAAGCAATGATTCGTAGCAAGTAACAAAGATGTAAAAGTAACTAGATTTATGATTGCATAATAAATCGATATCAAAGTAGAAAGAATATTTCACCTGTAATTCTCTGACAATGGTTGGAATTCATGGTCCTTGAATTGATCTATTAATTATTCATATTCATAGGTCTACTTGACTAAAGTTGAGAGATCCGTAGAGATTCACTCATCTTATTCAATATCACTAAAGAATAGCATTAAGGACTCAAGTAATCAAGACCAATTGGCCAATTGACTAAACGCAATCAAGACTAATTGGCGCATATCAAACTCAGCCCTAATCGAAATCCTCAACATAGATCAATTGAAATCATCAACTACAAAGACAAAGAGACATCAGTATCATCAATGCCTTTGTTTGCTATCGAGAAAACAACAATGATATCATAGCTAAGATGCAATTCCTAACATGGTAATCAAGCATAGAAATGAACACAAATATGATAATTAAGCACAAGATGATAACTAAGAACATGAATAATCAAATAGAAATCAAATCCTCACAATCCAAACAACCATGTCTTCGAATCACAGGCGAAACTAAGAGTTTAACAACTCATAGGCCAATTCTCTCTCTTTTTAATTGTGTTCATAGTCTCACAATAATCAACCACACTAACACACCCGGTTGCATAGAACTGAAATAACTTATAAAAGTCTCTTAAAGAGTCGGCCAAACCCTAGTAGGAATAGACTATAATAATAGGAAATAATGTCTTCGGATCCAAAACTGTGTATTCTAGAAATTGGCCCACGGCGGGCGCTGCGTATGCAGTGTTTGACTTTCCTCAATTGTTTTCAATAAACTCCAATGTCGTGCTTCATTTCTCCTCTCTAGCTTCCTCCTTAGCCTCCATATGCTCCAAAACATGTCTCTTAAGCTTTTCCAAAGTCCATTGAAGGTTGAAATGTAATTCTGCATAATAAACACTAAAAAGGCGTAGATGCCGAACTCAAATACTTCACAAGCAATATACGAAACTAGACTCAAACAATAGCAAAACCACTACTTAATTGCAATAAGAAATACCTATAATGCCTATATGAAATATGCATTATCAGATGACCAAGACAATGATGCCATTTGTCAAAGGCATTGCGTTCTCTAATAAGGGTGGTAAATGGATGAGACACGAAAGTGGAAGGAAGAATGTAGAAGCCTCTATCAACGACACCTTTGAGAAGTACTCATCCTTGCATATCTTTAAGAAGACAAAATGTGGGAAATAAGTCACTGTAAATATTATTGTCCTTGGTAAGCTTGGCAATGCTAATAAGATTTTTGCGCATGGAAGGAACAAGTAATATGCTGGTAAGATTAATGGAACGAGTGGGAGTGTGAATGAAAGTGTGGCCATAATGTGAGATAAGAAGTGTCATACCATTGTCAAGGGAGACTTGGTCACCACCATAGTAATCTTACCAAAATCACTAGTAATGTGGTCTATTGCACCCAAATCCAAGTACTAGGGTCATTATGCAAAGAGGATGGGGCTGCCATGTAAGGATCAGGAGCGGCCAGTGTTGAACTAGTAAATCGTTCAGCAGGATGATGAGGGAGAGGGGAAGCTTTGAAGATCGAATCGACCAAACAGTTCTTGGCGGGATGTCCAAGTTTGTCACACAATTGACAATGGATTCGAGGTTGATCACGAGACCCCTGATCAAGAGAGCTTGATGAGCAGGGTGGTTGCGCTTATTGCTGATAATTTCGAGACCCATTGGAGGATGAGCGTTGGTGATCATTGGATCGATAAGAGTTGCCATCATTTGACCGCTTATTTCTGGAAGAGCAATTGTTGCGGTGTTGAGAATATTTGGCACTAAGGGAGTGAAAAAGTTCACGACTCTCAGTAGATTGCCCATCTTCTTCACAAAGAAGATATCCAAGTAAGTCATTTTATGTAATGGGTTCAAAATGCATACGCGCGACATCTTTGAATGCACCATAAGATGAGTATAGGCCTTGAAGGACACAAGGCACAAATTCATATCATCAAAATTGGTTGAAGACATTCATCCAGATAGTCTTCCATAGCACGTTTCTTCTAGAAGTAGTCGATCATAAAAAGGCCCCCCTTCATCATAGAGTGGATCTGCTACTTAAGGTGCATGGACCGAGCTCGAGACTAAGCTAGAGCCATTCTCTCAATGGTTAGTCGTTCTTGAGAGGAGGTGTCGACGTTGGTAAGGTACTGATAATGCATATTTCATATATGCATTATAGGTGGTTCTTATTGCATTTAGATAGGAGTTTTGCATATGTTTTGGTCTAGTTTCGTATCTTTCTTGTGAAGTGTTTGAGTTCGGAATCTACGCGTTTTTAGTGCTTATTCTGCAGTTTTACATTCCGACCTTGCATGGGATCTTGGAGGAGCTTAAATGACATATTTTAGAGCATATGAAGGCTAAGGAAGAAGCTACAAAGTAGAAAGAAAGCACAATGTTGAAGCTAAGAAGAAAGCTCGTCACTAATGGGATGACACCCGTCGTTATTCCACCGGCGCCCATCGCTACCCCGTTTTCAGTATGTTGACTTTAAGTCTGAAGATATTATTATTTTATTATATTATATTATGATATTTCCTAGGGTTTCACGACTCTATTTAAGTTTTATTCTTCCATTTCAGCTGTAGAGTGACATTAGGGTTAATCAATGGTTGAATGAATTGTGATGATTTGATTTCTATTAGTTATTTCTAAGTGTATTTATCATCTTGTTCTTATTGATTATATTTTTGTTCCTTTCTATGTTTGATCACCATTTTAGGAATTGTATCTATGCTATGAATTCGTTGTTGTTTTCTCGATAACAAACGAAGGCATTGATCTAGTGATATTCCTATGTCTTTGTAGTGGATGATTTCGATTAATTTATGTTGAGTAGATGTTATAAGGCCGAGTAGGGTTGTTCCTCTTGTCTTCTATTTGCATTGAATCAACATGCCAATTGGTCTTAGAATTTGATTGCTTAATGTTATTATTTAGGGATATTGAATAAGAAGATTGTATCTTTGCGGATCTATCAACTTTTGTCAAGTCGACATATGCTTAGTAATATCTGATGAATCAATCCTAGGATCTTGAACCTCAACCATTGTCGAGAATTACAGATGAAATATTTTCTATATTATTATCACTACTTTGCAATCATCGATCTATTTATTTTACTTTGTTATCGATTTGCTATAAACCATTGCTTTTGTCATAAGAATCATTGTTAGAAACATTGCATAGCAACCGTTCTCTCTATGGTGTGAGCTTTGAGTTAGGATATTATTGATATTTGGCAAAGGACAAAAAAGCCAACAACGTTCGTCCTGCACCAGGTACCAAAGAAAAGAAATTGTCACGGTTGTAGAAAGCCATATGAGAATATACTTGCCCCGCCGTTTCCATGTAGTGAATTCAGAATTTGGAAGAGGTCATAGCAGCCACTGGAATGGTCTTAGGAGGAGGCGTTCCGTCAAGAACGAAAACCTTGTGATCAAACGCATCCAATGCATCAAGGGGAGATGTTGTGTTTGATTGATTCAGTGTGAGAAGGGGGAGGGGGGGTCAATTTTTTCGGTGTTCATGGTGAG
Organism: Persicaria tinctoria; assembly: GCA_037127255.1. Taxonomy (NCBI): domain Eukaryota; kingdom Viridiplantae; phylum Streptophyta; class Magnoliopsida; order Caryophyllales; family Polygonaceae; genus Persicaria; species Persicaria tinctoria. The sequence goes on along the minus strand of JBANSL010000019.1, from coordinate 45,931,820 downwards.
GAAAACTGCGGTGATTCCGACAACAGTGGGTTGAGGACGATTTGGAGAAATTCCCAAAGGTGGCGATTTGGAGAGTAGTTTGGAGAAATTTCTGAAGGCGAAAACTATTTGAAGCCATGGGAAAGTCATGGGCGACTCCCTGGTAGTGGATTTGCAATCGGGGGGTTTTTCGGTGGGCAGAGGATGACTGAGGGGGAATTGTCGGCAATATATACAAAGATGGATGGGAGGTTCAATGAGAACACCAACCGCGACGATGATCCAAGGAGAATAACTTGGGCTTACCAATCGAACTGGCGAGCAAAGAGGTTTGGGGCGTGCGTTTCCCACTGTGTTGTCCTTCTTTCGCAAAGGAAGGAATTCAGGATCCAATGAGAGCTCTGAGTGGCAGGGAGAAATTCTATATTCAGGAGAAGGCAGAGAGAGGTTTGGACCTTTGAAGTCTAGGGTTTGTGATTGGTTGAACTTGTTTTTTTTTTTTTGCAATTGCTCGATTGAAAGAGGTATTCATGGGGAAAAGCCGAATTATTCATATGCATGGACCAATTGTGTGCTTCTTGAGATGGTTTTTTTTTTTTTTATGTTGGCGGTCATATGGATGAAAAATGCATTGATACCATCAAATAATCATGGGGTGCCATGAATAATCTAGCAATACCATCGAATAAATTTTAGTTATTTGTTAAAATGACATAATTAACCGAATAATATTGTAACACCATCCAATAATCAATCTATACCATCGAATAATTAAGCGATACTATCAAATAAGTTTTAGTTAAAAGTTCATGACGTTTTCAGGGTGCTAGCCGATTAGAATAATCCATCTATATCATCGCATAATCCATCAATATGATCGAATAATTTAGTGATACAATCGAATAATTTATAGGAAAAAAGCTGGACTCCACAAAATCACAAACAATTAACTCCATATCAAGCCATTGTGCACGCGCCTCTGATGAGGCAAGTGGAGCTGAAAATTTGTTGGGGTACACCATTTTTTTCATTAAAATTTTTTTAAAATGTCTTTTAATCTCAATCACTCATTTGATTCTATCACCGTTATTAATTTGTTAACTTGATACACGTTAAGGAGTGTGTACACCGGAACTAACCCAATAATACAAAATAAACTATAAAAGGCGAAAAAGATAATACAAAAACATATTCACAATTTTCTATCTCGTTAACATAAATAAATGAAAGTAAAGAAGACCAAAATCCTTAAATATTGTGTGTGTGTGTGTTACACAAACCCAATGATACAAGATAAACTATACAAGGCAAAAAAGATAATACAAAAACATGTTCATAATTTTCTATCTCGTTAACATAAATGAAAGTGAAGAAGACCAAAATCCTTAAATATTGAGTCGATTCACGGGTTATCGGGAAATGCGAGTAGTTTGGACTTTATTAAATTAGATTTTCTATGATATTACTTTGAATCTTTAGAAGTTGAATTGGTAAATAACCTTTTTTTTTTGAATCTTTAGAAGTTGAATTAGATTTTCTATGATAATTTTTTGATTAATTTTTTAAAATAATCTCATACTCTTTAGTAATAACTAGGCGAAATTGCAAGAAAATACAAAAAAGTCACCAAGTTTGCAAAAGTAGCACCGCTATTGACAAAATTGTATGGGGGAGAGATTTGCTATTCTTGCAATTTGTGAGGGTACCCTCTTAATCGGTTGTAGGTAAAAAAATGAATAAAAAAAAAATACAGAAAACACAAGAGGTGCAGAGGAGTAGCACACTTGTCGCCCTGGGAGAAGGTAGGAAAAAAAATAATAAAGCGTAGTTTTGAAAGGTAGAGAAGAGAGGGGGTGATGTCATGAGCATTAAATGTAACTCAATGCATTTAATGCATTGCCTGTTGGCGCCAAAAAAAAAGATGGGGAAATGAGTGGTTGTTTAAAAGCAGGGAAGAGATCCCATCACAATTCCATCTTATCTGAAGGTTAGGGGGAGAGGTAAAAGGGTCCCCATTGAAGTCGATTGGTAAGCAAAAGGTGGACCCAATTACCAATTATATGTCAGACAATAAAAAAACATGGAACAACAACTGATTATTACGTGCTAGACAAAGAGTGACACATGCCAACATCAGACAATAAATATTAACTTAAATGGGTAAGTAAGTAAGCTTCTGGTTTTTTTTTATGGTCATCACTACTTCCACTCCTCTTCATATCCCCATCGAAAGTTCTAAGACCATGTTCTGCTTTTACGTGTGCAGGGAAGAAAGAGCTCGTATTTCTTACTATTACGGCTAATGGGCGGTGACAAAGGGGAGGAAATGGTGGAGAAAGTTGTCCCGCGAATAGGGGACCCTCGACGCAACAACACAAACATCCATAGGGGTTTGTTCTTCAAGTCCAAGGAGGAGTGCAGAACCGGATAAGATGGAGTGCATTGGAAGACTTGAACAAAATCGACCATCAGAATGGGACCAAATGGGACGCCTCATATTTTAAATGGCAACAATTAAGCTTTTTGGCCCTTATTTTGCATTTACGTATGTAAGCACGGTTTCGTATGCGAACTTTCTCGACTTTGCTTTCAATTTCCTTTGGTCGAATGTAATGATAATTTATTATGTGTCAGTAACAACGTTTTATGTGCCAATCATGGTTTTTGTCATGCCAGTAAAGGTGTATCCCGTTCCAAATCATACGACTCGAATAGAAACCAATGTCAGGTATATCCCGTGGCAAGACAATTTTATACAATCTACTCTAGACATTTTTTGTGCCAATGTCGTTAATTATTGTGCCACCAGAGGTATATCCCTTGCCAATTCGATGGGTGGGCTATTCTTCTTCTTCTTCTTCTTCTTCTTCTTCTTCTTCAAAATCTTCAGGTTTTTCTTCCCTTCCTCGTCCTCTTCTACCTTTTCTAAACGCGGATTCTCTCTCTCTCTCTCTCTCTCTCTCTCTCTCTCTCTCTCTCTCTCTCTCTCTCTCTCTCCACGCTCGAAGGATGGTGCTTTAGTTTCTTCTTCGTCACTGGCTTTCACTTCCTCTACGCTTTCCCTGCCTTGTGAAATCGCATGAATTTCCAAATGAGAGTTTTGTTTTCCTTGCAGTTGATTTGATAGGGCTAATTAATAACCTTCATCCTTATGATTACCTTGAAGGACCAGTTGGAGAAACCTGTTATTTTTGCAAATTTTTAGGGTCCATTGCTACTTTTGCAAAATTTTGAGAGGGGGTTCTATTTTTGCAAAGAGGGAACGTTTTTGGTATATTCAATGCCATTTACTCTAATAACTATGAGATTATTAAAAAAAATTATTAAAAAATCATATTTTATATAATTTTTATCATCCTAAGAAAACGTGGGTGAATAATAACAACAAATAAAAATGAACAGATGGAATATTCTCGCTCTAGAAATCACTCACCCTGGGCACCCCTCACCCTCCGACCCGACGGAGATTGTGAGATGAGGTAAATCATGGCGACTCAACCGGTAACAAGGGACTTGGACTGGTGTTCACTGCGCATGAGCTCCCACCTTTGAGAGGTTGCTCCTACACTGCCGCTGGTGAGACTCGATCATTGGTCCTTATTCCAAATGTCACCCCTGTGATCGGTTTAGCTAATCTCATGCGGGCACAAATGGAATATTCTCTATTTTAAGTCTAAACTCCACCTAGCAACACAAGTAGCTTTTTGAAGTTTCTAGATTTAATATGATAAAGTTTTAAATGAGGTAAATACAATGTTTAAGTTTAATTAGCTTTTTAAATTGAATATCAACTAGGGATGGCAATGGGGTAAAGATTCCCCGATCCCGTGGGAAATCCCCGATACAAGAACGGGGATGGGGAAAATTAACGGGGACGATAGTATGTCCCCATCTCGTTCTTTGCCCCACCCCGCCATCCGATGGGAAAACTCGGAGGATATTAAACGGGGATGGGGATAGGAATGGATACACTTTTCAATCCCCGAACAGGGACGGGGACGGGGGTAGTTTTAATAAACGGGGACCGTTGCCATCGCTAATTTCAACTACCCACCTCATTAACCGATCCCCAAGCGCCCCCATTAACAATAGCATGTGCGCCAAGACAAGTCTTCACCTACTCCATCTCCGATCCCAATTCGCGACCACCAGAGGCGAGATCGAGCGTTACTGATGTAGGAGTTGCACTGTCAATCGTCGTCGCCACCATCGGGAGAAGTTCTAGGAGAGATTGGAGGTTCTCGCCGCACTGTCAACCCTAGTGGCGGCCGCATACCTCTTTGAAAGGTGTGGAAAAATTTTAGCCTTGTAAACAGGTAGTGAGGGTTAGGGTTGCTCAATGGGTCAGGCCGAGCCCAAACCGAACCAAACCGACTGAAACAGGTCGGACCAAAATCGACGACCCGATTTTTTGAGAGGAGCGAATCGAAGCTCGAATCGAAAACCGAAAATTCGGATACGGTTTTTTAGGTTTTTGACCTGAAAAAACCGAAAGTGAATTTCTCATATGCAAATACAAACCCCTAAATTTCTCATAGCTTACAAATTGAAGTAGATTTCTAAAAGACTAAATTTCCCATAAACCCTAAATTTCTAAAAGGCTCACTGTAATCACAAATTGATTTGCAAATCTGAAATTATAATTATAATAGAACAAATTATTGATAATAGAAGTTGATTAACACAAATTAAATGTTAAATTTTGCCAACAAACTATTGATAATCGAACCACATACATTTGGAGAGGAAGCCGGTCGTCGGGTTCTGGAGAGGTACTGTCGCTGTGGACTGCGAGTGCGAGAGGCGGTTGCGGGGAGAGGGAGGCAATGCCAGCCGCCGGGTTCTAGAGAGAAAGCCGAGTAGCCGACTGCGAGAGACGGGTTCTGAAACGCCGAAGTGCTGAACGTCGTTTGAAAAAGAAAGAAAGAAACAGTACTGGGACATGGGCTAAACTGCTAAAGGAGTGGAAACTAAACTAGGGTTTTTTATTTTAGTTTTTGAAATGATTTTTCGGGCCAAAACCGAATATTTCGGTTCGGTTACGGTTTTTGCCCCGAAAACGAATTTCAAATTTTTGTGAACCGAAGCCCGAACCGTTACATGACGGGTGATGTCCATGTGTTTGTGCCATGTTTTAAACTTACTTTAATATCGATTTCTGCAAGCATTTCATACATTTGGGCTAGAATATTGCATAATCTATGTAGTTTATGATGATTTGCAAAACTACAGCAAGAAATCGAGGCAAACTACAGCAGTTTAGAGAAAGGGGGAAAAGCTCAAAGCTAACTACAGAAAGTCCGAGGTCAAGGAGTAGCGGAACTAGGAAAAATCGAGCTGGAAGCAAGAAAACCGAGTCGACACACACTGGTCGATATCGAGTACCACTAGTCGATATCGAGTTGGCAAGTCAACATTCACCCAGAGTTAACCAGAATCGAGGAAGAAGAAGAGTAGAAGTCGATACCGAGGAAGTCAACTCGATATCGAGTGCTTGAAAATCGAGTCAAGATCCAGCATCGACCAAGGAAGCTGAGAAGGAAGATTCAAGTCGATATCGACCATCACAAGTCGATATCGAGTAAAAGTTAGTCGATGTTCATCTCTGGAGCCGAAATAGAGTTGTAGAGCCGAAGCGAAGAAAAGCCAGGTCGATATCGAGTGACCTTAGTCGATATCGACTTGACCAAAAGTGGCCGATTTTGAGCTTGTCCGAGTTCTTGTTAAGGTTCTATCCCGAATCCAATGGAGATATTTCCGAGAGAAGATTCCCAACACATGAAGATTTCATATATTTATCTTTTTTATCTTTTTATCTATCCTAAGGGTCGAACAATTAATTAGCCTAGGATTTATCTTGTTTTATCTAGTTTGGATTTATTTATTTCCAATTAAAATTATATCTTCTAGTTAGATAGAGATATAGATAGAATTTCTCTCCTTGATTCGCAAGGATTGGAAGCCTATAAATAAAGCCCATGGGGCTAGTTTTTCATCCATTCAATTCTAGAGAGGAGAAGTAGAGTAGAGAGAGGAAGTGAAGGTCGAGTGAAGCTGCGAAGCGATAGCAAGTTGGCTTCGATCGGTTGTAAGCTCTATTTAGTTTATTAATGCAAGTTTCTTTTCCATCAATGATGTCTGCAATTGCGATGAAGAGTGAGTAGTCCACCCACTTCTAGGATTGGGGTAAGCCCGACGATAGCGATTCGTGTTTGAGGTAAAGATCCGACCTTTATTATGTTTTAATCATCCACTACCTTTTATGTGTTTATTACGTATTTAATAGAGATCCATGCTAACAACTTGTATTATAAACATAAAATCGGTAGATACAATTAGGGTTTCTTGAGAAAGTAATCCGATTGTTGGAAAAGGCGAAAGTTTGATCATTTGATGAGATTGCATGATTATCGTTATTTATCTTACCTTATGCATGTTTGGTTATCGTTGTTGCAAACCCCGATCTTGGAAGTTTTCTTTCACATAGTTTATTCCGAAATCTACAAAGCTTTGTTCTTTTATTTTCGTTACTTTTACTACTCGATATTGACCACTCCTTTGTCGATATCGACTACTGACTCTTGATCCAGAAAGATCGCTGCTTGTTTGTGTTTCTGCAGGTTTGGTCGATTTCGAGGAAGAACAGGTTGATATCGAGGACATCGAGTCGATATCGAGTCACCCCAGCCGAAATCGACTAACTTTCTGGATCTGCCCAAAATTGACTGGATTTGGTCGATATCGACTACTGGTTGTCGATATCGAGTAAACCCCCTGAGTCGAAATCGATTTGAGATTTCTCCGCTGCCTGAGATCCGCTGACACGCTTCCTCGAGGATCGATCCTGACTTCTCACTGCTACATCAGGAGGAGGTCTTGTAATCATTTGCGTGGGCATAATCCAGTTTGATTTATATTCTTATATATTGAACTCGATTTCCTCCCAACGACAAATTGGCGCCGTTGCCGAGGAAGCAATCATTCGCGCCTTAGGTAGTTAAATCTCACGTTTTCCTAAGTTTTGATTTTGCAGGTGTATGCGCCGTTCTGGTGAACCACCTGAGTTTGACGCCTTAGACGGCCTGGAACGTCTTATACACATCCATTGTAGACTGAAAAGGATCATGGCGACTGCAAACACAAGCTGAGATGATTGAGAGGCTTCAGAGGGAACTAGCCCCTAACAGCGCTGCTCTCACCGTTGAGAGAGCACGCACTGCGCAGGAAGCAGAACTAAGCAGGCAGGCGGAAGCTGAGCTTGCCCAATACCCTACCACTGCTGAAGATTACATGCACCCGACTCTTTTTGTGCCTGAATCGGCTATTCTAATCCCTGAAAAATAACTTTGAAATTCGCACTGCCTTCCTTATTGAGATTAAAAATAATGCCTTTTACGAAAGGTTTAATGAATGCTCTCTTGAACATATTACCAAATTTTCTCATACGTGCCATACTCTTGCTGAAGGTACTACTCTGGAATATGTCAAGATGAAAGCTTTTCGTGGGTCTGTTGCCGGCCCAGCATTGAAGTGGCTTGAAGGACTGATTCCACGATCCCTCACAACATGGGCTGAGGTACGGCAGGCGTTTCTTAATTAATTCTTTCCTCCTGCCAAGACAGCGCTCCTCCCCCAGAAGATTACAGCTTTCAAGCAAAAGCCTGGGGAGCCGCTAGCAAAAGCATGGGAACGATACAAGGATCTACTGCGATCCTTCCCCACTCATGGATAACAACCATATGTCATTCAGGAGATCTTCAAAAATTCTCTTGATCTGGCCGCTAAGGATAGGATCAACCAATATACTCAATATGAGTATCTGACGATGCCACCAGTTGACGCATGTGCTACCGTCGAAAAGCTTACCAACTTCGACAATAAGTATGGGGCTCCGACAAACTATGATGAGAATGCATATGCAAGGCCAGCTCCATCCATGCCCCTCTATGAGCCTTCTAAGGAGATTGATTCGGATGTCAAGGAGCAGTACTACAGATATCAGAATCGCAAGCTACTCAAGCAAGTCAAGTACCTCTCTGTCAACCAACCTTGCATCGAATGTAGCTCACAGCGGCACACCACTACAGAGTGCACACATACAGAGCAAGTCAGGATGGCAGAAACTCATGAGGAGGTAGTTTATGCAGGGGGTCCCAATCGCTATATGGGGGAACAAAGGTTCCAACAACCACAATGGAACCAAGGTGCCCCTAGGAACCCCCCACCATACAGAGCTCTTAGACATCCAGAAAGGTATCAGAGGAAGGATGATCTATAGATGATCCTCGATGAGATGCGCCGAAATCAAGCGGAAAGCAAGCAAGCCAATAGCGCCATCAACAACCAGCTCCAGAACATCAATACACGATTTGAAGAGTTGGACATCTGGAAGAGGAACATTGAAACTTAGATGGGTCAATTCGGGACACAAATTCCACGGCCGACCGAGCAGCTCCCTAGGCATACAGAACCAAATCCCAAGGGGCAGCACGGACATGTCGTTGCTGTAAAGCTAAGGAGCGGCGTTGGACAACAGGTCGATATCGACCAACACCTGGTCGATATCGAACACCCTTAGGTCGATATGGACCCGTCGGCACCAACAACCCAGAAATCGATCAAAGAGCTCGAAATCGACCAGAACCAGGTCGATATCGACAAACATATAGTCGATATCGAGTAACCCCCAGTCGATATCGACTCTTCTGCATCGCCTCCGATAGCTGATTCCGCTCCAAAGCAGAAAAAGACGCTTCTTTTCCCTTCCAAGGCGCTAAAGATCCCACTGCAGGTAGGTTTAAACGATTTCTTAAGATGTTTCAAGAACTGAATGTTTCAATTCCTTTTACAGAAGCTCTTCAAGAGATGTCTGCATATGTCAAATTCCTCAAGGAGATCCTTAGCAACAAGCAATCAATCACAGAAATCGCCGGCGATTGCAAAAGGATGGACTTCCCTGAGAAGAGGCCTGATCCTGGTAAGTTTTCTATTACTATGGGATTTGGACAATATAGATATGAGGCATTGTGTGATCTAGATGCAAGTGTGAACATCATGCCCTTATCAATCTGGCAAAAGGTGAAGATAAAAGCAATAGAGCATGTGGATGCCAAGCTATACATGGCAAACAATCAAGTGGTCATCCCTACGGGTATGGTGGACAATGTCCCTGTCCAGGTTGGTAAGTTTTATATTCCCGCTGATTTTCTAGTTATAGACTGTGCGGAAGATCCTACTTGTCCTATTATTCTTGGTAGACCTTTTCTAGCTACTGCAGATGCCAAGATAAGCGTCAGAAAGCAATTGCTCACCTTCACGATAGGCGATGAGGTCTTAGATTTCTCTTTTGGCCCTACAAAGGAGGAAGTTTCATGGCTTGAGGTGAAGAGCATAGGCAACCACGAGGACAGGCACACAACAAGGGAGAAAGCACCAGAGAGCTACTCGATATCGACAAGCCCAGGTTGATATCGACCACACCACTCGACATCGACAAGACCAGGTCAATATTGACCTCCTCTGTTGAGCCCCGAACCTGCCAGGAGCCTAAGTATGAGGTCCCTACACTCGATATCAACCCCTATCACTCGATATCAACTGACCCCCAACCTAAAGATTTCTGTTTTGGGCCCAAAAAGGTAAGTCCAGGTACAATTCCTATCCCTCCTCAGTCCATTAATAAAAATAGGATTTTTAGAGGAGACAAGGCCCCGTGGCGAGCTAACTTGCGCAGGGCTAGGACTGGAAAGAGGAAGAAGGAAGGCAAGGGTCTTTATGCAAACCATAACCTATCGGCAAAGCTTGCATACTACCATCAGGATCTAGATGATCCAGGAGAAGAGCCAAGCACAAGAGGGCCCCACATTGCCGGTCCCTGAGCACAAGCGAAGAAGTCGGCCAAGCGACGACTCTAAAATCTAGAACATGTACATAAAACTTATAAGTTTTTGGACTTTAAAATTTTTGGTTTTGGTTTTTGATTTTGAATACTTCATGTGGGAAATCTTGTCTTTTTGCACAAAAACTAACAAATTTTACAGGTCGAAAAAACTGGAATCGAGGCAACCTGGTCGATATCGACCTATCATAGTCGATATCGACCCCTGAGGTAGATTTCGACCCAGCAGCAGAAGAAACGAACCAGTCGATTCGACCAACCTTACTCGATATCGAGTGAGTTGGTCAATATCGACCAAAGCCCCCAATTTCGACCAAGCTGCAGACTTGGAATCCGAAGAATTGCGGTCGATATCGACCTACACCTAGTCAATATCGACTTGTGGCAATCAATAACAGCCTATTTCGACCCTATAGCGCGTTATTCGGTGAGTTCCTTCTTTTACCTGTATTTTATTTTATTTATACAATGGGGACACTGTATATTCTAAGTATGGGGTGAGGGAAAAGCTCATTATCATTATATTGGTGTTTTATCCTTGATTCTATTATTACATGGTGAATTTTGAGTGAATTTTTAATTTGTGTGCTTAATTGCTAAACTCAAAGTTTTTTTTAAAAGACGTCTCCCAAGGCTTGTAAATTATCTAAAGAAATAGTGTCATGGAAGGTTTAATTGAACTCGACGATGCAAAATTGGATTCATTAGAGATATAGCATGAAATTACATAGTAAAGGGAAGTCACAATGAAGTGCATATTTTATTGAAAACCATGAAATGAGGTAAAATTTGATGTTGCTTTTGACATGTTGCATGATAAGAGGATGGAGGACTTTATATTTCCATATATGCTCATATTGTTATATCCTAGCCATACCTATGCTTATGCATCACAAAAGCCATATTATGCCTTACATTATACTATGCTCCACATGTTCTAAATATTGTCATTATTTACCTTATTTCCTATCCGAGGATTATGTTGAGAATGATGTCACCTTTTGGAGATTGTTATATAGTTGTTGTGTTGTTATTATCATTATTGGAGTTTGGCGGAAGTGTTTGAAATAAATGGAAATTTTAATGAGTGAGAAAAAATCCGATCACCTCAGGAGATAAAGGTAGATCGACCCTGGTCGCTGAGATAATAGTTCAGCGAGATGGGACACACAGGTGATGAGTCCAAAGCACTAAGTATCCGTGGTCATTCATGACACCCATGTTTTCGACTCGCGAGAAGGCAATGCTGAGGTTAGAGAGGTAAAAGCATAATATTGAAAAAAAGCATCGAGCGTAAGAGTGAAAGGTGATGAATCTTATGAAGAAGGAATGTGGAAATTTAGTTTGGAAATAATCCATTTCCTCGGATTTAGCACCACATGCCAAAACATTGCCCACCTTTAGCCTTTTACCAATCTACTCCTTATTGAGCTTGAATAAAGTCCTCTTGATTATTAATGTTTTGTCACATTAAATTTTTTTTTCATAACCCTCCTTTTGTGAGTAGATGTTGTTTTTTATTGCACATGCATGGATTTGTGGCATAAGTACCTTTTCAATGATGGTAATGGATTGCAAGGTTATATGAGAATGAATCTATGATGTAGAGAGTTTGCATTCTTCCCCTGAATGACCATCTAAGTTATTGCTTGGGGACAAGAAAGCTTAAGTATGGGGTGATTTGATGTCCATGTTTTGTGCCATGTTTTATACTTACTTTAATATCGATTTCTGCATGCATTTCATACATTTGGGCTAGAATAGTACATAATCTATGTAGTTTATGTTTATTTGCCAAATTATGGAATCTACACCAGTTTCTGTTTAGTTTCGCAAAAATCGAGGCAAATTACAGCAGTTCAAAGAAAGGGGGAAAAGCTCGAAGCCAACTATAGAAAGTCCGAGGTCAGGGAGTAGCGGAACTAGGAAAAATCGAGATGGAAGGAAGAAAACCGAGTCGACACACACAGATCGATATCGAGTACCACTAGTCGATATCGAGTTGGCCAGTCGACATTCACCCAGAGTTGACCAGAATCGAGGAAGAAGAAGAGAAGAAGTCGATATCGAGGAAGTTTGATAGCATGTATTTAGAGAGTTATAATAGGTTGCATTTAGCTTAGTTGTGATGCATATCATGCATGGTTTAAGTATAATTTGCATATTTGTTCTCTGTGTGGTTGGAGTCGGAATCTACATGCTTTTATTGATTATTTCAGGTAATGGTAGATCCGAGGAGGAGACATGGGTTGTTAACGCATTGGATGAGAATGTCTAGTTGATCGAAGAAGCTTACATGAAGATCTCAAGAGGTCCTGAGAGGAAGAAGCGAGCCTAAACGAAGAACAAGTCTTTAGAAGTTGTCGCCAGACATACTGAACTTGTTTTGCACTTTCTAGAGGCCTCGGTTGTCCGATTGACTATTATGACCATGCGTTGGAAAGCTCTTTCAGAGAGCTACAACTTTCATGTTGACGTCGAGAGCTGGTTCAAGACGGAATTTCCGTGAAAGACCAATGCAGCAGCCGCCGCATGGTGTGCAGCGGCCGCCGCCAGGGACGTTGCAAAAAGAATACTGATGCTGCGGCCGCAGCATACATGCGGCGGCCGCTGCATCTGCCAACATCGATTATACGCTACGTTTTATCAAATGAAAACCCTAGAATCTTTTGATTTCTTTTATGGCCGACTTTGATGTTTTAAAAGGCCATGTTTTATGTTATTTTCACAACTTCTATTCTACTCTTTCATTCATCAGACAATTAGAGAGAGAGCGATGTTCGCCATGGGCGACTAAACTCTCTTCGTTCTACTTGCAATTTGAAGCTTTATTTGGATTGATTGTGAGTTTCTGAATCTTGTTCCTTATTTCTTATATTGAATGCTTCAACTTCTTTGTGCTTGATTGTTTATTGTTTTGTTCTATCTTGTCTGGCCAACTAGTTAGATCAATTCAATTGCTAGGGTTTTGTAGATTCCTGATTGCGAACCTTAACCTAAGTAGCAAACTTGTCCCTTTAGGGCTGATTGAACTAATTGGATGAGTAAGAAGTTGGATGTGTTGTTAAATCCTTCTTTAGGGACTGCAAATACCTTGGTTAATCTCTGAACTTAAAGCTATCAATTGGGTTAAATCCTTCTTTAGGGACTGTTCGATTGATAAGGGTTTCTAGGATTGATTGGACTAGTAACTATATTAGGTCGGGACAAGGGCATTCATAGGAAAACTAAGAGGACAAGAGGAAGTTACAATATCAATTCAACTAAATAAAGTGGATAATTGTAGGTAGAGCGATTATCTCTAAATTGTTTTGCATCAATTTGTTTTTATTTTATTTTATTTTCTTTTCAATCTCAATCAACCAAAACCCCCCTTTCTACTAATTGGTAAATACACATTGCTAAGAAATACTTGTTTCTCTGTGGGATCGACCTCTTACTTGCTTGCTATACTAGTTTGTAGGTTTGAGTTTTATTTTGATACGGTTTATGCGACTAAAAACCGTCCATCAGAAGTCAACTCGATATCGAGTGCTTGAAAATCGAGTCAAGATCCAACATCGACCAAGGAAGCTGAGAAGGAAGATTCAAGTCGATATCGACCATCACAAGTCGATATCGAGTAAAAGTTAGTCGATGTTCATCTCTGGAGCCGAAATCTTGTTTTATCTAGTTTAGATTTATTTATTTCTAAGCAGAATTATATCTTCTAGTTAGATAGAGATATAGATAGAATTTCCTTTCTTGATTAGCAAGGATTTGAAGCCTATAAATAAAGCTCATGGGGCTAGTTTTTCATTCATTCAATTCTAGAGAGGAGAAGTAGAGTAGAGAGAGAGAGTGAAGGCCAAGTGAAGTTGTGAAGCGAGAGCAAGTTGGCTTCGATCGGTTGTAAGCTCTGTTTAGTTTATTAATGCAAGTTTCTTTTCCATCAATGATGTCTGCAATTGCGATGAAGAGTGACTAGTCCACCCACTTCTAGGGTTGGGGTGAGCCCGACGATAGCCATGCGTGTTTGAGGTAAAGATCCGACCTTTAATATCTTTTGATCATCTACTACATTTTATGTGTTTATTACCTATTTAATAGAGATCCATGCTAACAACTTGGATTATTATAAACATAAAATCGGTAGATACAATTAGGGTTTCTTGAGAAAGTTATCCGATTGTTGGAAAAGGCGAAAGCTTGATCCTTTGATGAGATTGCATGATTATCGTTATTTATCTTACCTTATGCATGTTTGGTTATCGTTGTTGCAAACCCCGATCTTAGAAGTTTTCTTTTACATAGTTTATTCCGAAATCTACAATGCTTTGTTCTTTTATTTTCGTTACTTTTACTACTCGATATTGACCACTCCTTGGTCGATATCGACTTCTAACTCTCGATCCAGAAAGATCGCTGCTTGTTTGTGTTTCTGCATGTTTGGTCGATTTTGAGGAAGAACATGTCGATATCAAGTCACCCCAGCCGAAATCGACTAACTTTCTGGAGCTGCCCAAAATCGATTGGATTTGGTGGATATCGAGTAAACCCCCTGAGTCGAAATCAACGTGAGATTTCTCCGCTGCCTGAGATCCGCTGACACGCTTCCTCGATGATCGATCCTGACTTCCCACTCCTACATCAGGAGGAGGTCTTGTAATCATTTGCGTGAGCATAATCCGGTTTGATTTATATTCTTATATCTTGAACTCGATTTCCTCCCTACAACACCGGGCCGGTCCGAAACAGAGTTTTTCGGTTCGGTTATGGATCGGTTTTTGAGCCGGGCCACATTCTGAGCAACCCTAGTGATCGAGGGTCTACATCCCTTGGATCAAACTCTGTATAGAGGTGTCGAAGGCCACTTTTGTAAGGCCGGTATGGTTATTTGGTAGGAATGTCTGCATCAGGATGTATAATCCCCTTTTAATTAACGATGAATCTTTCCTTGTTAATGGAATGTTGTTAGTGTTTTATGGGTAGAAATTGATCATATAATGGGCCCATTTCAAGGATATTTATATGACACTTTTCCATGGTAAAAATGAATTATTAATTCGTTACCTTCCTCATACGAAGGTCCAACCCCTTCAGCAAAATTACGGTACCAAAACAAAAACACTGAGTGCATAAAACAACCACAAAAGAAACTCACCAATTCAGACACAAGAATAGCGCTATCACGTCGACTAAGCTTTGAGTATCGAAGCCAAGATGATGTTCACATCCCCTCTTTACTTCAATCTGATTTCATATTTCAACTAAAACTCTAAAAGGCTTTATGACCAACGCCATGACAAATTTGCTGGCTAATATTAACCGTACCCCTCTTTGTTTGAAGGTAAGAAAAGGTAATGGTTACCCTTTCGAATTTAGTCCATTTTTAATTTAAGATTCATTGATCATTATTCTAATCATTACCCTTCCTCCCTTATTTTACATACAAAATCTATTTCATTCCCCCCATTTGAATACCTACTTTGAGCATATGGTAACCATATCCCCTAGGATGCTCTAACTATTACCCTCTCCCCTTCTCTAGACTCACTAAAAAGTGTTGTTCATGCAAATTTTCCATATAAAATTTGGTTCATTTCCCTTCCATTCCTTTCTATTCAAACAAACAAGCCCTAATTTCTATCAAAGCAATTCATGTAAAATTTTGAATGAA
This sequence comes from Persicaria tinctoria, assembly GCA_037127255.1. NCBI lineage: Eukaryota > Viridiplantae > Streptophyta > Magnoliopsida > Caryophyllales > Polygonaceae > Persicaria > Persicaria tinctoria. The sequence goes on along the minus strand of JBANSL010000019.1, from coordinate 45,916,284 downwards.
GGCAATACGGCTAGCTTTATGCCCTGCACACAAGAGCACACGGTAAGGACCGAACTCTTACCCTTTGGTTTCATTTATTTTCCTTCCCTTCTCATTTATCAATTGAGCTAAATAAATTAATTGATTCAATATCCATATTAGTTTTACTTATTACACTAATACCGAATATATAAATAAACTATTATTTCTCCAAACTCCGGGGGCTCGGGGGGTAAAGGGTGTGGCGGCCGCCTACAAGCGCCACACCCTAGGTCCGCCCCTGGTCAACCCTAAACTTGAGGATTCATCTTTAAGTTGGACATTGGAGACGCGCTAGCCGAGAGGTCGTTGATTTCACGTTCGATTGCAAGCCGAAAGTCGCTAATCACACATCGGAGGTCCTGTATTGTCGCCAAGGTTAATCGAAGCTACGATTGGAGAGATCGAACCACATATGATGGATAATTGAGGTTTGAAAAGTTCTTGGCTTCGTTGATTTGGATTTCTTAAATTTGTACTTGATGTAGATTAGAATCTGACTGATTATGCATATTAGTGATCTCATGCACGGAACCATGATTATAATTTTGGATGAGCTGTATTTGTATATAATTTTAATTTTTACATTTAAAAAAGATAAATACCCATCAAATAATTAAATTAATCCATACTTTTATTTTATCTATATTTAACTTAGTGATAATATAAGTTTTATATAGCATAGATGGTATATCTTGTGAAGAAAAAAATAGCTTCATTTTTTAAAAGCTCTCTTTTGTAGAGAGAACAAAAAAACCCCATAGGGGTCTTCCTCCGACGGCTCTATCGATAACTTACTCGATGGCCGGTATCCTCCGTAGTAAGTGAAAAACCTCCTTCAGGAGCCTCAACCCTCCTCCGGAGCACCAATCCGCCCTCTCCGGGTATCGCAACTCTCCTCCGCGAGCCAATAATCCGTCTCCTCCGCAGGATGAACCGCGGCTTCGGCCATATCTTCTCCTCCTCGCTCGACCACTCCTTCTGTTCCTCGTTTCGGGTGTGTCGTTCATCAATCCTTTTGCTCAAATTGATCCTCTAATCCCGATTCTCATACCTTGGTTGTTGCCATCGTCCTTGATTTGCAACCCCAATCGCCGGTGTTGTTGGGGTGGTGTCGCTGATTCCTTTGGGAGTTTAGTGGTTATCGCCGCTCGCCTTCGGCTTCCATACAACTTTCCCTTTCTTTTGGGTTTGGGGAGTTCCTCCTCCTTTGGCTGCCTGGATCGCGGGTGTTTGTCGGTGTTGTTCTGGGCTGCATCCCGGTGTCACTTGTCATCTTTTGGGTTTTGCAAACCATTGTCAAAATTGGGGGTTGAGGGCATTGTGGTTTCTTCCCTTCTGCTCCCTCTTTCCCCTTCCTAGTCCTTGTGGTCCTAATCCGGCCCCAAATCTGGGTTCGCGTGGTACTCATGTCCGGTGCTTAGGCTTCCGCCTATGTCTGCTTATCCTTCCTTCGACAGGTGGCCCGTTCGCCGATGTGTCTCGTCTTGATCGGCCTTTGGCTGCGCTCATCGGCGTCGTTGGAGGTTGCCTGGGCGCGCTCCTTCTCGGCTGCCCTTGTAGCCACCATGCTCGATCAAGCGCCGCTGCAAGTTCTAGGTAAAGTGCATGCTTCGTTAAGCGAGGTTAGGGTGTGTGATTTCCTAACTAATGCCTGGGTAGCATGGATGCTCCGTAATAAAGCGTTGTTTTCGGAAGACGTGTGCAACGCAGAGATCCTACGGGATAGATTCAGGAGGCTCGTCTCCGATTATCGGTGTAGCAATGCCGCTCTTCCGCAGCGCACCCCATCATTGTCGAGCCCTTAAGGCTGGATTGCACCCCCACTGGGCACTCTTAAACTCAACACAGATGTTGCGCTTCTCCACAGATTGGTCTGCCTCAGTGCGGTTCTTGGTGACCACTTAGGGGTTATTGTTATGGCTCCAGTCCATGGCCGGAGTTGCTTATGACCAAGTACAGATTTAGTCTGATGATTTCAACCTTATACAAAAGCTGCATTGTTCAGTCCATAGTCCCTCTTATGTAGACCTCGTATGTGAGGAAATTTTGGATCTTTTCCCTAATCGTGCTAGTGTATCATTCCTACATGTTCGTGTTGTAAAACCTACAAATCGATAAATGAGATAGGCAAATATGCGGAAGCGTATGAAATCGAGGAAGAGAACACATATCTGATCGAAACACGCAAGTCGAAGAACGAACACAAGCGATTTTACGTGGTTCGGCTATGCCTACATCCACGGGGCCTCAAGAGTTGGCCAAATCCACTATAATGAGTTCGTACAGGGACAGATCAAGTAAAGAGATACAAAACTCCTAGATCTAGACATGCATGAGATCAGAAAGCATAAGAGAAAGAAAATCCCCCTGTGTGGGAACCAGAGATCGAAGAAGTCTTCGATCTCAACCCTAGATCGCCTGGAGAAGGAGAGTTGTTGCCCAGAGCTTGGAGCGCCGACCACCAGAGAACCACCAGGGACACTATCGGCCACCTGCCACCTTCTTCGCTTCCAGGCTCGGAGAATCTTCAGGCAAAGGGAGAGGAACACCAAACCCTAGAAAACCCTAGAAGAGAGCATATGTGGAAGATGAACAGAGAGAGAGAGAGAGAGAGAGAGAGAGAGAGCACGAAACAGTACGACGGCAGCAAAGCTCCAACAAGAGCTTATATAGCTAGGTCAACACGGGAGAGCTCCAGCAAAGGCAAAACGCTGCGTTCCACCAAGTAGAGCTCAAGCTAGAACGGGCTCAAGCATTTGGGCTCCTCAACTCCAATCCGGCAACCATGGCCTATTCTCAGTAATGGGTTAAAGCCCAGTAACGAGAATATAAAACCTCTCTTACATTATACATATTATACATATAGCATATCGTATATTATCTATGTATTATCACACCATACTTTATACATATACTCGTTAGAGGATCAAGCTCTCATAGCTCAATACGACTCAGTCGAGTATACGACAAAGTATGCATCCATACATAGTATATATGTTTCCTATATGTAATATGTTTGATCATCATATACATACATGTTACAAGCATACACACAACAATACAAGTAACATAACAAGCATACAAGACATAGGAAATTAACACATATCATTACAGTAGGACGGCTAATACGGTTGCTCATTTTGCAGCTAGGCTTTTACCCATCGATGACTCTTCTTGTATTTGGTTTGATTAATTTCCACATGGCCTCATCGACCTTACGGAAATTTATCTCCTTTGATTTATAGAAGAGATTTGATTTTAAAAAAAAATATTTTAGGATTTGATCTTTTTTTTTATTCTCTATTCATCAAATTAAATAGTAATGTTGAATCCCTATTTTTTTGTTACAAAAATATAATAAATAATTGGGTGATTTAGGTAAGTAGGCTATTTAGAAAGTTCAATTAGCTAACTAGATAAAAAACTTGTTAAATTAGATTAGGTAGTCCATTTTCCAAACGGAGTATTAATTGGTCATTGGTCAACTGTTTGACCATTGACTGGTCAACGTTGACCGTTGACCAACTCATGCGGATTTTTTTTTAAAGTGATGCCACCGTTTTGATGCCATTTTTTATGCCATTTTATTTTCACTTTGATGCCACTTTTCTAATGAAATAATTTGATGACAATTTTTGAATGCCACTTTTTTCAAACCTTAATGACATTTTTTTGTTTACTATAATGCCAGGTTGACCATTGATGCCATTGTTTTTACGGTTGACTACTGATGACACTTTTTTTATGCTTTTTTTTTACTGTGATGCCATATTTTTTCAAAGTAGTGTTTTGATGATATTTTTTTCTATAATGTGATCCAACTTTTTCAAAGCAGTGTTTTGATGCCATTTTTCTAAAGTGATTTTTTGATGCCACTTTTTTCATTAATCGGTTGTATATCATTATATTTTCATTGATTTTACTTTAATCTACTGATGACACAGTTGTGATTACACTTCATTAATACAATTATTTTCGGTGACATGTTTATTACATTTTTATACAATTGATTATACAAAAGCATAAAATGTGATTAAACTTCATTAGTGATATTTTTTGACGATTTTTATTCATTGATGACATTTGTGATTACACTTCATTGATCTCAATCATTTTGTGATGACATTTTCTAATGATGACTTTTTAATTGATAACATTTTTATACAAGAGGAAATTTGGTGAAATTACTAAAATTCAACACTGAGTGTAAAAGCTTATACCAAGTCATTAGTCATCCCTTGGAAAAAAAAAGAGATCAAACATAAACAGATCGAAGTAGAACAACAGTAGTGAATTTCATGTTATCAATCTTTAAAGTCCACTTTGTTATCCATTTAATAGTTTATTTACTTACTTTTATTAGTTGATGAAATATTTAAGGTATGTTTGTTTGTATGGTAGAGCCTCCAATCTTAGCAATGTCAACAGTAGTGAATTTCATGTTATCAATCTTTAAAAAAAGAGATCAAACATAAACAGATCGAAGTAGAACAACAATTTACTAGTCCCCCAAAGAAAAAGCCTGGTTGTTTGATCTCTGGCATCATAGCAGATTCAATACACTGAGCACCATTTTTTACATGGATAATTACTTCTCTAACCCTCACATATGTATATGGTCATCAGCAACAAGCCAAGGCGCTTGAAGGTGCTGTCTATGTTGGCGAATGTCATAGCAATCCTTTGCTTGTTACTAGTAGTCATGGTGCAGTCGGAGCCATAACCAAGTCTCCTGCCACTGACAACGGCACACAATATCAATTATGAATGCTCAGTACTATGCAATTTGCTGAACACCAAACGATTTATGTAAATAAACAGATTGTTTCCCCAACAGAAGGAATAAAAAACTGTTAAATAAGCATGTAATGTATAAGCAATATCAGTAAAGCATTTAATTTCTCCTACATTCAAGATCTAATCTAAGATTCTTCATTTGTTAACATGTATGCATTGTGGAACTTTGCTTTTAGTACAATTTTTTAACATCAAGATCTTCAAAAGCTGAAGTAAACTATGAATCTCATAGCTTGAACACTAAGCCATTCCACATGAAACCAAAGTAACTAAGCAAGTCAGTAATGGTAACCTTTGGACGATGGCGGTACTAAAAAGAGGTGCATTTTCACATGGTGCGGAGGAAAGGTCTAGCCGAAGAGGATTAAGCTTCCCATTCAAGGGATCTTGAGTGCACACGATGATGTCTTTCACACCCATCTTCTCTTCCAACGCCGCCTTCAACTCCTCCAATTCAAGCCCTTTAAAATCCATCAATTCAATCAGGGGCTCAATTCACACAAATCAGATCCATCAATTGTGCTATTGCACCCTTGATTTCACAGTTGGATTTCAAAATAACCAAATTCGGATCTCAAATTCGATAATTGCAAACCCTAACCAGCTAAAGCTATTTCAGGAATCTTAGGTGGCAACTCTTCTACAGGACGATGGACTTCCCAAGTCTCATTTGGAATCTGCAATATGGCTTAGAGCTGATTTTTCATCAGTGACATTGAGCTTAGTATCACAGACACTTAATGTAACCTTCCCTATTGACACTTCAATTCAATCCAAACGAGATCCAATCTAAATCAAAACCAAACCTAACAAAAGCAAATTAGAAAATAATACGGAGTACCAATCTAAATCAAACAAAATCAACGAGTCTAAGGACTCGGAACCACAATTAGCACTTCAATTCAATCCAAACGAGAGTAAAAACCAATTGCAGTTTCTCAATCTAATAATCTAACCAAATCAGTTCTCTAATTCAATCCAAACGAGGGTCAAAACCAATTGCAATTTTTGAATCCAATATTCTAACCCAATCAGCTCTCGCTCTGCACTCTAAATCTAAACAAATTAGTATGAGTGAATGTCAATGTAAAACTAGAAGCTTCTAGATTAGTTTAAGATGTTAAATGTAAAAACAAGTGAAATTTGAACAAATTCAATTGCAAAAAAAGTGACGAACATTAGCCTCAATAGTAAACATTTCATTGCGGCATTTTATCGAACAATTGGCAGACAAGACAGTTTCAGCACCCAACAAAATCAAGACGGAATCGGAAACAGTTGTAATCGGAGACAAGACAGTTTCAGCAAACCAAACAGTTGTAATCTGAGTTATCAATATGCTCCAATCTTTGAACAAGCAACCAAAAATTCAATTGATTTGAGAAACAGTGCAGAACACCAAATTAGGGATCAAGCAAAACCTGTAACCAAACACAACGTGGAATTGAGATCCAAGAGAGAGATTATGTTCACCTTGTTGAGAACGCATTTTCGAAGAGACGGCAAGAGGCGAACACATTCTCGAAGAGACAACAATATGCTCCAAATTGATAAATACTTCGTTCATCCTCTTGTGCCACCAAGGATCTTTGTCGATCCCGCGATCCCTTGCATTCGCCGCGCCTCCGCCGCACTCAATGACATCTTCATCTTCCTTCTTCCTCTCTTCCGACTTCAGAATCGGCGAGGAGGAGAATCTTTTCCGGATTCAGAATTGGCGAGGAGGAGGAGGCAGAACGGGTGGGAGAGGAGGGCGAGAAGGGGGAGGGCGACAACTCGCTGTCAGAGGAGAAGGTTAAGGGGAGAATGAAGGAATGGGTCAAATTGACCTAAAAACATTTAATAATGGTTATAACGCCTAAAAAAATATTTAAAGTAGCTAATCATCTAATTAAAAGCTTGTAAGTGCACAAAATACCAAATTTTCTCTAAATAATTGGGCGAAAAAAAGATAAAAAGAAGAGGAGTAACAAACTTTTAAAACTAGTGATGGTTTGAGTGTATTAAGGATCCTGTATGTTTCATGGACCATGAACAAGATGTATTTTGTGGTACGTAGAAGATACCACTATAAAAAAAAAAAAAAACTATAATGTAAGGCCCCTATACCCTTCTCTAATTTATTATTTTCACCTAGCTGGGCTTGAAAACGAAAGAATATTCATTACAATAAATATCATTTTTAATAATTATAAACTACAGTATTTTCAAATTTCATAGATATTTGAGTTGAGTGGATGTTTTGATTTAAAATTGTGTCAGTAATTGTGTCAGATTTTTTTTTCTCTTTAAACGATAAAACGGTGTCGTTTTATTTGATAATAATATTTTTTTTATCTAAAAATATATCGTTTGAAATCTACAAAGTCAATATGCACCTTATTGTTCTTTTAGCATGCAATAACATGTAACAAGATATACAAACTTAAACTTGCATAATTTCTTATATAATTATCGAATTTAGTAATATAACCTCTTGTTTCGAAGCTCTTTGGTTAAATTATATTGCCAAAATATCAAATTAAGTAAAATATAAATGAATCATGCTTTATTAAAACATATTTGAAATAATTAATCTGTGTTTAACTTTCAAACGGTCATAACTTTTTACTCGTTTATCGGATTCAGGCTTATAATATATCAAAACGAAGCTATCGATGAGTAGAACAAATATAGGTGATTCATCAGATGAAAGATGGTGCGTATGCTTCCACTTGCCCCCGCCTAGATTCGTCTATGTCTTTATCTTCCATATAAGCTACATAGATGAATTATATTTTTGTTTATTTATCACATCTACCTTAATCATCTCTTTTTAAACCAATTTTTTCCTCATTTTTTCCCCTTTTGCAATTGACTTTCGTATTTCACATAACCAATGAGTTAATTCAAAATATTAAATTAATATATAAACGTTCTGAGGTTATTGACTAATCATCCACGGGCCGAGCACTAGCCTGCAAAGCACTCGAGCCGGGTAAACCAAGCGGCAAGCCGCAAGACAGGCTCACCTAAGGTAAACAAAGACATGATTACCCACTATAGCACAAATTGCTCCTAGTGGGATTTGAACCCTTGACCTCACATTGTACTGAGGCACAAGGAAGCACCTCACTCTTACCACTAGGGCAAGAAGTCATTGGTATAATGGAGTTCATCTTGAATGAGCTTATTACATCCTTCTTAGCTTCTCTCATGAATTTATTCTTATAAGTTTAATTCATAATTTTAAACTAATATTTTATCTAATTATATAATATTAATTAGTTTTATTATTAAGATTTTAATTTTTAAAAATCGCGTCATGACCCGGAAATTATACTAATTTCTTTCAATATATAAAAAATGCAATTCCTAAAAAATATTTTTAAAGAATTATATTTTATTTCCTGTTCAACCAAATGAACTCAATCAAATATTCTCTATGTTAATTATAAGATGTCATTTTAAGATTTATTTTTGTCGCATTTTATATATTTTTATAAGTTTTGGATTTAGGAAATTGCCATTGTAATCATTAATGTCTTGGTAGTTGTAGTTTTGAATGATGCTAAAATGACACTTTTAGTTAGTACAGTAGATAAAGTATATCATCAGGAAACTTATAAACCAAGAGCAAGCCCAACAACTTTGGTAAAAAATCTCTAAAATAGAGATTAAAATATCAAAATCTCTAAAAAAAATTCACTCCCACCCCAACAGCTTCTCTATTTTACAGATTTTTACATTTATTAAAGACTATAATAAATAAAAGCATTTATTAAAGATATTTAATTCTGCATTTCTAAAAATTTAATTTAAACTTAATTCTAACATTTAGCCTCAACAAATGTGAACTATTATATGTTACCTATCTCTTGCACGACATATTATTTATTATTATTATTATATTCTCACCTGGTATTTTAAAAAAAAAATATAGTGATAAATTTGATATTTATTTTTTAAATGGTATTAATATTAAATTTAGATTGTTACAATAAAAGTTATCATAAAATTGGATAAAACATTATTCAAACTCAATCTTATTATTTTCAATTAGTTAATATATATGTTATTATAAATTAGATTGGCGATTGATCATATATGATTAATACATTAAATTAATTAACTTATAAGGCTTAATTTATAATTTATAAAAATAAAATCATTCCAATATGAGTTATAAGTTCATATGAATATTTTTTGAAGTAAAAATTTTGTAGACTAATTTTTTAATGTGAATTTTATAGCATTAAATTGGATGAAATTAGTTGTGCTGTTTTATTTATAAAAGTTAACATAGAATTATGATGTTTTGTTCTATGTATATTGATTTAACATAATTAATTTATATATTATATCAAATCATATCAATTGTTTTAATTAATTTTGAAAAATAACTATATTTTTATTACTAGTAATAAAGTGTGGAATTATATTTTTTTCTATATTATGGGTGAAAATGTGGGGTTTTATCATTAAATTATATATAGGGACAAGTGAACATTAAATTATAGAGATTAATTTCTCTTCCTCCAAATTTAGAGATTTTTTCCCTCTCTCTATCAATTTCTCTATTTTAGAGATGGGTTTGGAAAAGCTGTTGGGGAGAAAAAATGATCTTTTTCTCTAAAATCTCCATTTTTCTCTATTTTAGAGAAGCTGTTGGGGTTGCTCTAAGAGTGGGGGAATTTTACTTGCCTAGAAAGGATTAGCTTAGTTCAACTTCACCATTTTTAATATACTAGGTTAAGCTCTGCGCATGCATCGTATTTAGATTGTACGTGTTATCTTTTATATATGTGTAACTATTTATATGTGCAAATAGTTATAATTGAGTTGTTTTCCTAATAATTTTCTATAGTAATAAAATAATAATTGTATCATTATAAGAAACGGTAAGGATAGTCTTTTTAAATTTTCATTAAAGTAATAAGAATGATGTCTTTCAATTAAGAATATAAAGAAGGGGAGGTTTTTAAAAAAGGTCATGAACCAAAACGAAAAAGAAATTCAAAACTATAGAATTCGAAAATCCTGATTATTACACATCAAAAAAATGATAACTTAATAATAATAATAATAATAATAATAATAATAATAATAATAATAATTATTATTATTATTATTATTATTATTATTATTATTATTATCTGATTCAAAATATAAAGTCTGTTTGATTAGTTTGAGATAATCTTAAAGTTACAACTTGGGTAGTTAAATTAAAAACACAAAGTATGTTTGATTGAAGAAAATCTTGTAATTATAACTTGAATAGTTTAATTAAAACATAAAGTAGAGTTGATTTGAGAAAACTTCAAGTTGTAATTTGGGTATTTTAAGAAAAATATAAAGTTAGATGAAGTTGATGAATTATATGACGATTTATAATTTTGAAAAATACATAAAAGAATCTTGAAATAAAAAATTAAATAATTTTAAAATCAAACTTTTAAGGGCAAAAAGGACAGTTTATTAAAAAAAGATGAAAATTACTTAAAAGGATATAGTTAATATAAGATGAGAATATAATTTATGATGGCAAAATAGGTATTTCCTCCCCAAAAAACAATTAAAAATTAAAAGTGAAAGTTACTATTCATTTGAAATTTCATACTTGTGCTATTATAAGGTGTATGATAAGTCCTGATCTTCTGTTCTCCTCTAGCTCCCAAGCCAGAGAGATACATGCTCATGGTGAGATGAAAATGAAAAAGAAATGCTCCCATGGAGGTTTCCTCTGCCGCTGCAAACATCACTAGCCTCCATCATTAGTTCACCACTAGATCTCGAACCCAGGAGTTCTTCCCGATCTCTTTCACCCAGCCCGATGCATCCTCATCTTTTCCGATCGCCGTCGTCTAGATACAGGAAGAAAAGCTCTCTTTTGGAGAGCTTCTACCTCCCATCCGTGGGAGGGGGGAGGCAATACAACGCTTCACCAACGAAATCCCTCTTTGTCTGCTTCATTGGCCTGACCAACCCGTTTGCTAGGGCCCAATACCCATCCTTTGGGCCTAAGGCAAATCCTTGGGCCCAAAGCTGGCTCAAATAATTAAAAATAATAAATAAATAAATAAAACATTATAAAACTATATATATTTATATATTTGTATTAAATTCCATTTGAGCTTGACCGATCCGTTGTGATCGGTCCTTCGCGGTTTGCTTTGCTCGGGTGGCGCCTCTCTACTTTGGTGCGGCTTGGGGTTCTTTTTCTATGTTGGGGTTCTGGCAGTCGGAGTCGGGTTTGACTGGGATCGAGGTGGTGTGTACGGGACGATTTCGTGATCGGAAAGAAGCTTCATTGAGGTTCATCTTCACTACCCACTAGGATTCCTGATGTATCGTCGGTAGAGCTGGCAAAACCCAACGCGATCAACTCGGAACCGATTATTCTGAAAACCGACCCAACCCGGCCCATTTTGGACCCGAAATCCGAATAAACGATAACCGAAACTCACCCAAATCCGAATGAATCGAACCCGATTCAATCGAAATCCATTAAGACTCGAACCCGTTATAACCGAAACTTGAAATAACCCGAGTTGTAAGATACATTCTACGTAGTAAATCTTTTAAAATGAATATTAAAATAATTGAACCCGGAGACAACCGAAACCCGAACCTGACCCAACCAAATGACCAAATTAATAGACATTACTTGAAAACCGAATGACCCGAAACCCGAATTATCCGAAACCCGAATAACCGAACCCAAACCCGATCTGACCCGCCCGATTGCCACCTCTAATCGCCGTCCAGCGATGCTGTTCTAGGACGGTTCGTTTCCACTTGTTGTTTTCGTTTGTATGTTTTGACGGATTTCCGACTGCCGACTTGTCGGTCATCGGGATTCAGGTATATCTGTTCTCGAATTATTACCTGATACAAAAAAAAAGGTGTATGATAAAAAATTCACTCCACCAAAAAAAAATAATAATTCACTTTCCATTTTAATTTTATAGAACTTATAATTCAAACAAACATCACTTTTTAATTCACAAGTATAATTGATGAGGAAATTATAATAAAGGCTAAGTCAAATATACAATTTACAAGGACACAAATGAAAACCAAACGGAGCGTAACAAGCAAAGAAGGCAAAGTACAACAACTACAAAGAAACACACACATAAAAAGCCAAATGGGTAATTATGGGAAAAGGGCAATAAATGCCATCAATAACTGACCCGCCTCCTCCGTCCTCCCCTTTGAATACCAAACCAAAAATCACATTAAATTCCAAAACCAATACAACCAAATCTAATTAATGCCACTTTAATTACTTATCACATACCCATTTCCACACTCCATTTATTATTCCAATAAAATAAAAAATCCTTCATTTTCTCCATTCCGATTTTTCAATTCAATTAATCCAATTCAATTCTGCATTCAATTTCCCTTCTCCTTCCCCTCCCTATAAGTTACAACGCCCTCTCTTCTCTCTCAAACTCCCCCATTTTTTCTTTCTTTCTATCCTCGATCTCTTACAATTCAGAAAGAAGATATGGCAGCGGAAGTTAGCAGGCAGATCAAGAACGGGTCTGAACCGGGTGAATCCATCACCCGGGATTTCCTTGGCGGGTTTTTTGGGATTGAATCCAAGGAGTTGGACCTTGATTTACATGTTCCTACTGGCTGGGAAAAGCGCCTAGACCTCAAGGTATTTTCATTTGTTTGTTTTTGTTTCTGATTTTGTTTTAATTTATAGAATTTGATTGCATAATCTGATTATCTTGATTGGTAGTATAGAATTTGATGTTTGTTTGATAATCCATGCTATTTAGGACTTGTTTGGCACAAATTAATCTAGTTTTTATTTTACAATTTCAATTTTTAAGAAGAATATATTATATGGGTATTTCTGTTTTCATATGAATTATGATTTTATTTATTATTTATTTTTGTGTAGTTGTAGTTGTTAGCATTAATTTGGAAATGGAACTGCTCCTTTGATTATGTATCTACCCACATTAATTGCTGAATTAAATAGATATATTGTGGCATTGATTGAGTTTGATGAGAATCAGCACTGTACATCTAGTACATGATCAATGAAAGCGGTTTTAAATTTTTTTAATTGTATACATTAAATTTCTCATTTATTTGGTAGTTTTGAATTGATATCATGAATTCAAAGCAAACCTTAATCAGTTTCATGAGATTCATCAGCACATCACTGATTTAAGGCTCTGTTTGGTTTTGCAGTCAGGGAAAGTGTACATCCAACAATGCATCCAGCCATCCACACAAGGCGATCACAAGGACAAAAATCTCACCAACCAAACACTGCCTTGCTCCAAAACAACACTCAACCTCTTTGAAGACACAAGTTTGAACCCCAAACCGGTTCCGAATCTCCTCGGAAATTACAACAATGCCACTTACCAGAGTGTTTGCACCCTAGACAAGGTGAAGTCGGCACTTGACAGGGCATGGAGGGTCTCCTCACCAACCTCCTCATCCTCCAAGAAGAGGTCTTCCCCTTCGAACTCAGCCTCTTCCTCGATGATCTCGCTCGACAACAACAAAAATGATGATCCGAGCATTGGATTCGGGAATGGCGAAGGCAATGGGGCACTTGTGGCCGCGGCGTGCCCTAGTTGCTTGTTGTATGTGCTGATATCAGAAAGCAACCCAAAGTGTCCAAAGTGCAACTCTGTGATTCCCTTGAATGGTAGGCCTAAGAAGCCTAAGATTGATCTTAATGCATCAATTTGAGATGAGTTGTTTGGTTCCTTTTTCGGTGGATATTGGTGATGATTTTCTTAATCTAGGAATGGGTATTGATGTAAATGAGAGTTTGATATTATAGCTAGGGAGGTTTTAATTAGAATTATGAGATATAAACTTATATGTACATTTTTTCAACTAAGCTAGTGCTCGTGCACTAGCAGTCTAGCACTATATATAAAACATCTTATCGACTTGTTTAGCAAATGAATGCATATTCTCCTCCCTTAACATTCAGACCCTCAAATAATATTTGGATGAGAAATGAACATTAAAGATTGAGGTATTGGAGGTTTTTTTTTACATATAACAAAGGCAAATTGTTTTTTTTTTTTTTACAGTATGCAAACATTTGGAGTTTGCTACGAGAAACGTAGCAAATAACAAGGATCATCCCTAAGGATGATGGAGTACAACTCCTTAGTATAAGGAGATGTAGATCTAATACAATCGATACCTTTTCTAGCTATGAAGCCAGATACATGGTTGGCTTCTCTATAGCAATGCCTAAATTGTATGAACTCGAACACTTGAGCCATAATCATAATCTTCTCAACTTTATGGATGACTTCCCATGGAGTATTGATTTCCTTGTTTATTGCCTTGATGATAGTCTGATTATCACTTTCAATGATAGCTTTCGGATTCCTCTACTTGTTGGCTGCTGCATGCCTATAATGATTGCTTCTGCCTTTGTCTGTAAAATCGAACCTCTTGATGTATTTTGAAAGAATACATCTAGTAAACCGCTCTATGTTAATTTTATAGATATTGCTCGGGGGTTTAGTCTACTTAACCTTATTTCTATTAGTGTTTCGTGTGGTTGATTTATTTTCCAACTCCGTTTCCGAGTTCCAGCATTTTATATTTGAGACTACATCAAAAGCTAGATCGAATGTTGAGTTGAGATTTTTATTTTTAAAGATAACATTATTTCTGGTGTCCCACATTGTTTGCTATATAAAGCCTAATTCTTTTATTGTTGATTTATTCATTTTTTTTAATGAAGGATGTTAATAATATCTTCATTATAATCTTCTACAAGAAGTAGTTTTTTACCATATGCATTTTCATAGTTTTGGATAAGTTTTCTGGTGAAGCTATAGTTGATAAATAAATGTGTAGCATTCTCATCTTCACAATTACAAAGTGAGCATTGTGCTGGAATTGTATTGTAGTGTTTATTTAATCGTTGGGTGGTAGATAAACCATCAATCATCATCTTCCATATGAGGTTCTTGATCCTTGGAGGTAAATCAAGTTTCCAGATCCATTTGCAATCTTCCGTGTTTCTGCTATTAGTATTATTCTTGATAAGCAAAGTAGATTTAGTTGAGAATCTACCATCCTTTTCAAATTTTCAGACTAATTTGTCACTGGTGTCCCAACTGGGTGTTTTAGTTTGTGTTATTTGATCAATAATATGGTTTGGGAATATTCTATGTAGTAGTGTTAAATTCCATTGCTTCTAGTTATTTATGAGATGGGCAACTTTGAGGTTTGGATCTTCCAATCTTTGAAATTGGTTTAAACTGACTCTATCAAGCCATGGATCTCTCCATACATTTATTTGTTCTCCATTGCCAATAAGCCATTGGAGTCCTAAATTGAATTTTTTCCTAAAAGATAAAAGTCTCCCAAATTGCCAGGATGTATTTTGTGTATCCATTTCATTTATATCCGTGGTCTGTAAGTATTTTTCCTTTATGATCTTTACCCACATACTGTTTTGGTCTGTATAAATTTTCCAAAGAAGTTTCATCTGCTAACCTTCGTTTAAGGATTCTGCTTTTCTGATTCCTAGTCCTCCTTCATTTTTTTGTTGACATATTGAGTCCCTGCTTATTAGCGGTGTATATCTTTTAGATTGTAATTTGTTCCAGAATAAATTCTTGTTAATTTGATCTAATTGGTTAAGAATTCCTTTAGGCAGTAAAAAATTCTACATTAGATAATTTGTCTTTGAGCTGAGATTAGATTGGATTAAAATGGTTCTTCCTGCTTGGGATATGGAGGAGGATTTCCACTTAGAGAGTTGTTTCTTTAAATTTTGGAGTGCATCTTTGAAGACGTAGTTTTTCACCCTGCCATTGACAAGAGGGATTCCTAGATATTTCTCAATTGTTTTAGATATGGGAATACCCATTTGAGAGGCAAGGGATGTAACTAATGTTGAATTGATATTTTTTGAGAATTGGATAGAGCTTTTATTATAGTTTATGGTTAATCCAGATATGTTAGCAAAGTTGTTTAGCGAGTTTTGAATAGTATGCAAACTCATGTGAGATGCTTTTGAGAAAATTATGGTATCGTCTGCAAATGTGAGGAAGGGTATCGGTGTTCCTCGCTTAGTTAATTTGATGCCCACTAGAGCATCTTCCTTTATTGCCTTATGGTGTAACTCTCTTGCTAGATTTTCTATTACTATTACAAATATGTAAGGGGTTAAATGGTCACCTTGTCTGATTCCTCTATTTGGATTGAATTGCTTACCCGCCGAATTGTTAACTAGTACTGAAAATGTAGTGGTAGTAATGCATTTCATTGTCCAATTGATCCATATTGGATGGAACCCCATCTTTTTTAGTACTGCTTCTATATATGACCGATTAATCTTATCATATGCTTTTTCCATGTCTAGCTTTAAGGTCATCCATCATTTTTTTCCTTTTTGTTTAGTAAAGGTATGGAAAACTTCATGGGCAATTAATGTATTATCTTGTATCGATCTTCCTTCTACAAAAGCACCCTAAAAGGGGCTTACTATTTTCGGAAGAATTGATTTAATTCTATTTGCTAAAATTTTTGCTATTACTTTGTATATTGTATTACAGAGACTTATAGGTCTGTAGTTATTGATATTTTGTGGGTCATCCACCTTAGGAATTAAGGCAATAAAAGTCTGGTTGATTTGTTTTAGGATGCTACCTGAGTGGAAAAATGCTTTAATTGTTTTGCAGAAGGAGGTACCCACAATATTCCAGTAATTTAGATAGAATTCTGGCGGGAAACCACCCGGATCCGGGGACTTATCTTCTGCCATGCTGATTAATGTATTTTTAATTTATGTGTTTGTTGGGTTTTTTATGAGTTGTTGATTTTCCTCTAAGGTGATTTGTGGTTGTATATTTCTGATTGCCTTAGTCGTAATTTTCCCTTGTTGTTTCCCGATAAACCTTTCGGCCAATTCCCCAGTAATTTGATATGTTATCTATTGCTGATCAGTTATGATCTGACCTTGGTTGGTTGTAAATGAGTTCGTTGTCCTCTTAAAGTTTCTTATTTTTGCATTGATTTGAAAATATTTTGTGTTTTTATCTGTTAGGTGTATATGTTTAATTCTTGCTCTCTGCTTCCAAATTTTATAATTAAATTCTAGCATTTTTTTCTTTTTATTTTCTAGATTAGCTAGTTTTGCTTCTTGGCTTGGTGTTAGGGAACCCCAGGGGAGTAGCTTCTGTAAGGGTAGAATTTCATGTTCTATTTTTTGCAGTTGTTTTTTAATATTATTATTTTGATTCTTGGACCAGTTTTTGATATTCTTTTTTAGTAACAACAAAATTTTGGTTGAACCACATTTCTTTACCCTTGGGTGAAGTGGTGGCAAACCACCCCAACCTTACTCATCAACACTCAATCCAAACATTCAATCATAAACATTTCCTCAAGCATCAAATAACGGTATGCTTAGTTCAAACGAAGTTACAAAGACACAGTCAAGCTCAGAAAATCAAAACAGCTTCCAAGGGTTCTACAATAACAAAGATTAATCTTGATTGGTATGTATGGAAGCTTGCTCCTATGCATATTATGGATTTCAAGTCTAAGTATCAAATCTGTAGCAGCCTAGTAGGCAAAAAAAAAAAAATTACAGTTATGATTAATTAAGATAGGATACTGGAATGTTATGGGGTCTAGACGCCCCCTTCTTCTCCAAGAAATCAACCAACTCAGATGTAACAATAGCCTAGATATATTAGCCATCTCTGAAACGAAAACAGAAGATGCACCTACTGATGTTCAATTAAGGACTACAGGTTTTAATCAAGCATTATCAATAAGCTCAGTTGTCCACAAGGGTGGCATCTGGATCTTATATAAAAGCAGCCTTATCCTTAACAAAATGCAATGCCTTGAATCTGGTAACAGGTTTTACATGATTCAAGTAACTATTGACAACTTCACATTAGTATTACTCTTCATCTATGCGCCCTCAATAGAACATGAAAAGGATGAATTTTGGCAAGAAATCTTCACAGTGGTAAACAAACACAAACTTCCAGTCTTAATCATTGGAGATCTAAATGACATAGAGAAGGATACATGAAAGATTGGAGGTAACAATCCAGCTTTAACAAGATTTAGAAGGATACTCAGCATCAAACAAGAGCTTAACCTACACACTCTCCCTTATATTGGCTCCACATTCACTTGGAGGAAAAGTAACTCAACCACAAATAACACTTATGAGAGATTAGATAGTGTCCTAGCTCAACAAGAGATTGTCACTAAATTTAGCAATCTAAAAGTTCAACAACACTCTTTTTCCTCCTCTGACCATTGCCCAATTACACTATCACTTGGTACAAAGGACCAAAAAAAAGATCACCATTTAGATTTGAGATGACTTGATCCTTACAACCAAAAATGAAGCATACAGTTACAAAAGTATAGTATAATAAATTTCATGGTTCACAAGCCTATATTTTTATGAAAAAGCAACAAAGTCAAATAGTTAGCTAGCTAGAGATAAGAGCATTTGAAAACATATGGTTGGTAGGACTGAATTTTATCAAATTAGATGTATAAGAAAAATGATATCCAAATAATAAACAGCGGGTTCATTACAAGAAAATAGAACACATTATGTGAAGTCAATTCTTCTCGATTCTCTTTACTCCATCCATTCTTTTTTATTTGATATTTTACTATTGGAGCACGTTTTTTAAGGTACTAAAAATTATATAAAATATTTAGTTTTTTAATAAATTTTTAAAAAAATTTCATACTACTAATAAGTACTCCCTCCGTTCCACAATACATGGCCTTTTTGTTTTGGGCACGCTTTTTAATAAGCGAAAAACTCTATGAAATATTATTTTTTTAATTATTATTTTTATATAATTTGATACTTATTACTAATAAGTATCAACTTATATTAAAAAATTAATTAAAAAAATAATATTTTATAGAGTTTTTCGCTCATTAAAAAGCGTGTCCAAAACTAAAAGGACATGTATTATGGAACGGAGGGAGTATAATATTATTGGGAAAACTAATTAAAATACCCCCACCTTTGGAGGTATGGTAAAAATACATCCTCAACTTTCAAATGCAATTAAAATATCCCGACCTATGAGGGTAGTGGTAACATACTACCATGAGTTTTCTCATGGGTGAAAAATGCTGAAAATGCAGCCTACGTTGATTTTGTTTTTGACAAGGCATCCTGCGTAGAAACCTTTTTACAAATTAGTACTAAAATCGGGTTTTCTTAAATGGTCTCCTTAGGGAAAAAATGCACCGACAACAAAATTAAACCCGAAAAAATGAAATTTATTCAACCAAGTAACTAATCCGGTTAAAATTGACTGAAATTAACACAACACGACTATTCATAACACTAAACCGACAACTACAAAACTAAACCGAAAACAAAAGCAACAACAAAGAGGGAAAAAAACTTATTCAGCTAAGTTTGTGAACGAATGAAAGAGGAAGAAGATGTGAGAGAGACAACTCAAGATAGCCGACCACGAGGGAG
The DNA here is from genome assembly GCA_037127255.1 of Persicaria tinctoria. NCBI lineage: Eukaryota > Viridiplantae > Streptophyta > Magnoliopsida > Caryophyllales > Polygonaceae > Persicaria > Persicaria tinctoria. The sequence goes on along the minus strand of JBANSL010000019.1, from coordinate 45,896,981 downwards.
GGAGACTGTCATTGAAGAGGAACTATGAGTTGCCTGGAAGACCGAAAGACAGCTCAAGAGCCAATCACGAAAGAAGATAGGAGAGAGAGAAAGACGTGGTGTATAAACCCGGTCCACCTCTTTATTTTTTTCCTAAGGAAACCGTTTAAAAAAACTGTGGTAAAAAATCAACGTAGGATGTCTTGTCAGCATTTTTGACCAGTGAGAAAAATCGTGGTAATATATTACCACTACTATCAAAGGTCGGGATATTTTTCTTACTTTTTAAAGTTGAGGATATATTTTTACCATACCCCAAAGGTGGGGATATTTTAATTAGTTTTTCCTATTATTAAAAAAGATTGAATAAAAAATTAATATTTTATATAATTTTAATCTTTCTAAAAAAAACGTGCAAATTTCAAAATGACAAATATTAAGGCGGAGGGAGTAGATAATAAGTAATTTCATGGGAGAATGAAATCATTTTAGATAAATGGAAATTGCATTAATGCACCACTCGTGGGTGAACAAACCTAAACTCTTTCCCTTATACCTATAGTAGTACGTAGATAGACTAACTATATTGATATTTTTAATCTCATCAAGTAGGGTTGTTATATTAGCTGAAACGGTTGAATATGAAAGATCCATCCGACATCGAAAAATATGGAACTCCAAGCCTTGCATATATGTCAGTGGGCCACTCATTCTATTGCCAATGGGTTTTAATATGGAACCACGTTGGTCTTGTGTGCTCGGCTCGGGTGTGCATATGAGCTCGGACTTGTGGACCCCCCACGTCATTTGGCCGACCGGGATTCATCATGGTATCATAGCGGTGTGGTCCGGGACCCTGATCGATCTACTTATAGGCTAGCCGGCCTTAAGGCAAGACATCAAGTGCAACTGGCTTGTATTGCGAGGCCAAGCAGTTGCACTTGAGGGAGCGTGTTGTGATGTGTGGAAGATCCGTCCCACATCGAAAAAACACAGAACCCCGAGCCTTGCATATAAGTCAGTGGACCACTCCTTCTATTGCCAATTGGTTTTAAGATGGAACCCCACTGGTCTTGTGTGATCGGCTCGGGTGCACATGTGCGCTCGGAGGTGTGGACCCCCATGTCATATGGTGCACCGGGATTCATTAAAAAGCTCAACTCGACCTCATTTATTTTTTAAATAAGTGGAGTATGAACACATTTCTAACCTCGATTTAAAGCTCTCTTTCCTCGATTTAAGCTCGAAAAGCTTGAATTTTGTGAAATAGGTATGAACACATTTTCTGAGCGAATAAGGTTGCTTAATGCTCGAAAAAACTCGGTTCGAACTTGTTTATTTCCTCAAATGAGTCGAGTATAAGCACATTTTTAAGCTCGAGTTCAAATTTAGGCTCAATTCGAACTTGACTCGTTTCTAAACCAACTGAATATAAACAAGTACTACTCGACTCGAATAATAGCTTTATCATCAAGTTGGTTTGGTGTCAATTTGTTTTTCATCTCAGTCTCATCAAGGTGGTTTGGTGTCAATATCTGTGCTAGTGGTTTAAGTGCCAATCCATTTCATATCTAATATAATAAGCCTAATTAATTAAGATCGAGAAAGATGTTATATATTAGACTTCGGTGATGTTCAGCATAGTATGAGACAACACAATTAGGAGAGTTGTGACAGAGTAATTAAATATGATCTTATCTTCTTATCGGTGGAGGACGTTGTCTAGGTAGGAGTATGCGGTTTTTGAGACCTAGAGTCTTAGGTTAGTTTTATGGGGGATAGAGTGCAACTTGAACACTTATGCAGGTTCAAGACTGTTAAGGAGCATCTAGAGCTCGTAATTACGGTGGAAGACATGGAAGACAAACAGAAGGAAGGAAGATCTCCATACCTGGAGTCGAAGTTACGTAACAGAGGGGAAAGAGAGAGAAACCGATTTCAGTTGTGTCAATTCACTACAGGAAAACTGTGTAAATTCCGACACTTTATTCTCGACGCTATTGACATGCGTCGAAAATTACCGACGTTTGAAAGTGTTGAAAAAAGTCCTAACCCATCTCGACGGGTTTATGTGTCGAGAATGGCCATAGTTTATTTATTTATTTCAAATATTAAAAACCCTAGTACTACCGTCTCTCTCAAATGCGTTCATCTCTCTCCGCTAGATCTGAGAATTCGCCGGCCGCCCTCTCTTTCTCCTCAATCGCTAGATTCATCTCTCTCATCTACCTCCCTTTCTCCTCAAATGCTTGAAAAGGAGTTCAAATGGCGGTGAAGAAAAAAGATATTTTGTTCTAGAAGGTTTGGTTGTTGAAGAAGTCATGCGATTCTGCCAACACGACTTCGTTTTTGTCGTTGAGAAAGAGCGATACGAAGGCTAGGTGTTCTAGTGAAGAAAATTAGATCGGCAAAAATTACAGGCGGCAGGAAGGCTTCGACTTCAGGCTTCGATTCGAGGTTCATCTTCTGGCGGTTGTCTTCAGATGAGTAAGTTTTATATGTCGCAGATTCGAGAGTCGTGTTCTAGTTCATAGATCTTCCAATTCAAATTCGATTCTAGATTAATTTTCTAGTAGCGAGGGTTTCCAGTTTGATATTGATGCGAAAGTCTTCGATTGACTAAGTTCTCCGGTTCTTGGATTCTAGAGTCATTTTCCTGTTTGTAGGTATCGATTCAAGATTAACTTCTAGCGGAAAGAGTTTCCAATTTCACGCAACATTGAGTTTTCTATTGATTAGGTTTTCTGGTTCGCTGATTCGATAGCTGCGGTTTGCCTACCCCTGAGGTGATAGACTCTAAAGCTCCCCGGTCCTCCTTTTTTCTATGCTTGCTGCCTGAGAGGAAAAACGGTGACATTTATGGTAAATTGGTAATTGCTCTTTCCATTTGTTCCTTAATCTTTTTTGTTTATTATTTGACTTGTTTTGTAGAAGTCCTATCAAGTTTAGTAACTTTTTTTCTCTATTTTCATAGTAGTGCCTTAGCTCATATCTGATTGAAATATGATTGTAGGGAAGTATCTACAACATATTGCATTTCAAGGTATATATTCCGAATACAACCTCATTTACTAATCATTTCCCTACAACTTCTTTACTGTATGTTTACATGAAAAAGCTCTAAAAAAATTAATGAAGATATATACACACACTAACTGTGATTGACCTTTACTTGGTGATGGTTTGTATAATTTGTTATTGAGTTATTTGATAGATATTTTTGCTTGAGAATAGATGCTACAAAATGACACAAACTTCAAACCTTTAGGTAGGGCTATTATTTGAGCCGAAGAGCTCGGGCTCGGCTTGACAAAGCTCTAAAAGTTGCCTGAGATTAGATGCTATCTTATTTTGAATATGATTTTTGTGTATATAGGTTTGCTTGGTGTTCGCTCTTTTGGTTGCAAAATAATACACTAGTACTGGTATGTTCTTCTGTCTAAAAATCTGACCTTCATATTCCACACTTCACTTCATTTCTTGCTCTTTTTTTCGTTTTAGCCTTGCCCACAATCACATGGACAGAGACTTATGGTACAACTTCTCCTCTTGGTGTCCCCCAACAGGTGGGTTTGTTAGTTCAATTGTCTTGATTTTGGAAGCTTTTCAAAATGAAAATGGCATTTTTGGTTTTCTTTCTAATTAAGTTTAGATTGTGGGTTTTACAAGTTATCCTAATTAATGTCGTTTTCCCTGGCCCTCTTGATTGTTTTGGTAATTTAAGCAAAGCAAAATGAACTATTTCAAGCATGTTCTGATCTGATGGGTTTTTACACTGGATTTTGATTGCAAGTTCACTTCTGAATTCATATGCATTTTGACTGAAAATAGGAATGGGATTAAGCAAGGAAAAACTCATGGCAAGATGAAACCTTTGGAACCAACTGCCCGATACCTCCGAACACGTGTGATTGCCTTAAATCTAATGAATATACATTTGTGATATACGCTGTGGTTGCCTCTAACATAATCTAATGAATTTTGCCTTAACTTGCAAATGCCTAGATCTTGATATTTTGTTCAAGTTTGCCTTATTTTTCTATTAAGATTCTCATGTTCTTCTCTCTGTTGCAGGCAGAAGAACCTTTCCATGGAGGAAAGTAGATTAGAAATAAGGTAAAAAAAATTTAGGAGAATGTTACTGTTGTTCTTTTGGATTATCTAATTTGACATATTATTGGTTTAATTTGCTTATGCAGAGTCATGCAAGAAAGAATAGAAGAGCTGAGTGAAGATGAAAACAATCATAAGTCGGTTTTTGTTTTATAAATTTTCTCTAATATAGCTTTATTCATTGGCTGAATTTTCCATTGTTTTCATACCACTGCTTAGGTGTCTCTATGTGACAGAGGAAGACATAAAGGGCTTACCATGCTTTCCGGTTTGGTCTTCTCTTTCATTTTTGTTTTTTATCTTAATAATTAACTCTTCTTGGCTTCTTTCTGGTGATTTTTCTTTCCGTTATGACCTTCAACATACACTCTTAATAATTGATAATTACAGAACGATACTCTACTAGCAGTTATGGCTACTAATATTTACAACTTAATGTTACTGCTTAGGCTGACTATCCCCGATAGAGATACAGAATGGTCCTTCGAAGCACAATGGGTCCCATAGACGTCTACCTTGTCAGGTAGCATTTTAGCTTCTATAAATGGCTACTGATATTTACAACTTATATGGAAGAGAGTTGAGACATCTTACATTGTGCCCCTTTATTTTAGTTTTCGAATCTTGTATATTGACAACTTGTTTGATGTCGGTATGTTTTACCAACTTAATTTTTTCCTCTGCTTTAGCCAATTTGTACAGAAGTTTGAGGAGCTGCATGGTGTTGATGCAGCTCCTAATGTCCCAGCAAATGCTCTATCTAATGAAACATCAATGATCATAATGGAAAATGGAGAGCAAGGAATAGAGATGCAAGAACAAGAAGCTGATAGGATATGTTCAGTTGCTAATGCTTCTCAGGACTTTGTAAGCGGCATCTTGAAAATTGTTCCTGATGTTGATGTAAGTTTACTAATTACTATGGTTCTCTCATCATTTGATGATTACACATCAGAAATTTGCAAACACAGTTAGAATTTGCTACTAGATTTTCAACTTGAATTGTGCAAGTTCCTTTCAATGATCATACGGTATGGACTATGAAGAAACAATGTTGATGAGCTTTAACTTTTCGCTTGATGGATTGTCGAGGTTGTTGATTTGTCTTCTAGAATTGTTCTTACACGCATTTCTTGAATTCCTAGTTGTCAAGGGTGCTATCTTTCCAAATGTTTATTGTACTTGCTTCTTGTCCCCCGTCTTATAGAAATGTCATTCTCTTTGCAGAGTGAACCAGATTACTGGCTTCAATCAGATGCCGACTTTAGCATTAGGAAAGATAGCACCCTTGACCCTTAAATGAACACAAAGAAACCATAACTAAAAAGCATAAACTTGGTTCCTTGACTGTGGCAGGCCTTAGATGGAACGAATTTGGAACAGACTACACCACAGCTGGTGTAAGCTCACCGCAGCCACAAACTACACTATCTTCTGTGGCAGAAGCATCACAGACTAACACTACATGGAGTTAAACTTTTCTAGGCGATCAGTGGAGTAAGAAACATTTCTGATTAGAATCAATAGACACTATCTAAGTAGGATACAATTCACTACTAGAAATTTGCTATTTAACATCAGTTAATAGCCGATGTCTTTCAAAAAAAAAATCGATGTCTATGTGGGGGATGCAAAAGTCAAAAGTTTTTCACATCGGCCAGAACCCGATGTCTTTATATGTTATAACATCGTTTATATTTTTAAATCCGATGTCTTTGTTATCCTATAACATCAATTGTAAAATATAACCGATGTTATAACATACAAAGACATCGGCTTCTGGCCGATGTGAAAAACTTTTGACTTTTTACATCCCCCACATAGACATCGAATTTGTTTTTTGAAAGACATCAGCTAATACCCGATGTTAAATGACATATTTGTAGTTTTTTTTTTATCGTAGCCTATGCGGGATTTGAACCCACATCTTTGTGTTTGCACGCAACGCTCTACCATTTGAGATAATAGGCTTTAAATAAGATAGAATATTCTTACATAATAGCAAAAAGAGCATGTGAAACATAAGAGACATTTATTAAACCTTATGAGTAATAGGAACATGAAATTATAAGAATACATCCAAGTAAAGGATACACAAGAACTTTGCTATGACAACATACTAACTTAAGGAGCATTAATCAATGTTCGTTTAAATTGCCTTACTAAAGGACTTATTGCGCTTTTTCTACCTGAAAATTCACCCTAAAAGCCAAAGAACAAAAAAAATCAAAGCCGAGGAGATGATCCTTGGAGAGCAGCATAGTTCAATTTAAAAACATTATCCTCTCAATTAATTGAGGGGATGATGTTTCATGAGTAGTATGATGTATCCCAGCTTCTTGTTGTTGAGAGTAATGACAAACATCAGTTTCTCTCCAAATTACATGGAAAATGTAAGATAAACAATGAAGATTATCGAGTAGTAGTATACAAACCTTCATTTGCTTAGAAAATACATTCGAGTGGAAGCAAATATGATATGAAGAAACGTACGTACATGCGTCCATGAATATTGTTATGAAGGTAAAAGAAGTGCTATTAACGATCTGCAATAGAGTATGAATAACTGCTATTAACGATCTGCAACAGAGCATTGGCATGTCAAAAGAAATTTTATAGTCAGCAGTGTACAAACATACATAAAAGTATTATCTAACCTAGAATCTAAAGACGAGATATTGTTATGAAGGTAAAAGAAGCACATACCGAATCTGGAGGTAGATTAAATATAGTTTGTAAGGGTCCTAGTTTCTGATGAACTTCCATGGGCTCAGATTTTTCCAGTGGCATCCTTCTTATGACATTTGCTCCAGCATAACCATTTAAAACCCTAAGTGAATAGTGTTCCAATAACAGATTAACTGAAGGGAAGAAAAATGACAACATAGCATGTGCTTGTAAAGCTGGAAAAATAGAAGATTGCACATATACCAAAGCAAGAAGGGACAAGAAAGAGTTTTTTACCTAGTGGAGAATACCAGAACTTGGAGGAACAAGCAACATGTTCTGAAAAAGGAGTTGCTTTGAGGAAATGTGCCCAATCAATGGAATGGCAGTTTGATGACATTATTCGCCCCCTCCATTCAAATCAGAAGTTATATTGTATCTCCTACAACCCAACACACAAGATAAACACGATGTCACTACAAACACATATCAATTAAGGAGTTGTAAGAGGATGACATAAGATGTCACATAAACACTGATTACTCAAGTATGATAGCACTGTTGCAGCAGTTTCTGATAGAGTTAAGATTGGAAATGTACACAAGATGTCACATAAACACTTATTACTCAAATTTAAGACTAAAAGCAATGCAAAAAAAAAAACACTGAGAGAAACCAAGGCAACCCAAAGAATCAACTAAGCTACCAGCAAAACCAAGCTCTTTGGCCATCAGAAAAACCTGCACTCACTGGCCAAGAATGTAACTGCCTTTAAAAAAGTATTTGTAAATACCTAGAAAAGAAGCCTAATGCGTGATTTATAAGATACTAATGCTTTGGAGTCTGGTCACAACAGGTGACTTTTATCTAATTCTTGGTCTAATGATTTCACAGCAAGAACAAAAAGGTGAAACACACAAATATGGCACACTTCCGTATGCAATGGAAACCCACCCATAAATAGAAATTGCCTTGTCAAAATAGGAAAAAGTATTTTGATTATTACACTTCATGATAGATGATTTTCAACAAACTTTACAAACTTGCATAGAAACAGAGAAATAAAAATCAAAGCATTGTCTTTACCTTCAGGATGAGGTTCAGTCACGTGATAGGCATCACAAGTAAAGCTCCCTCCCAAAAATTCCGCATATATAGTTGCTCCTCTTTGCTGCAGAATTATAATGGAATCACCTAATAAGAACAAAAGACTGGCAATTTAATTTGTTCTTCTACAATGAATCAACTACAATGTTGTACCCTAGCATGCTCCAATTCCTCAATAAGTAGGACTCCAGCTCCTTCTCCCATTACAAATCCATCACGATTCTGTTGCAAGACAACAAGATGGCTAAGCAATTACAGGTCCGGGTTTAAATGGTCGAATATGTTAAAAATAAAAAGGGGTAAATTACCAATAACTAAAATTTTCCAACTTTATTTACCACTGGCAAACTCACATTTTTAAATTAGAATAATGTTACTCACCCTTAGTAGTTTTACCAAAACGCTACTTATTCCACATTACAGATGTGCCAAATGGTTTTCTTACAAAATATGAATATTATGACTTATTACCTTATTAGAATCAATGCTATAGCATTTTTAATAAGGCTATATATAAAAATGAGGGGAGATTTTCTACCATTATGCTATTTTACCAGCATTAGTAATATTATTATATGTTACTATGTGTGAGTATAATTCCTTCCTAGTGGTATTTAAAAAATGTGAGTTTGCTAGTGGTAGATAAACTTGAAAAAATGTAGTTTTAGGCAATTTCTCATTAAAGTAATACAATACTAAATTTAATGAATATTCTTAGATTTTGCATTGCTATCATACTGTATCCCAAGGACATGAAGCTTTAGTAGCAAAATCTGAAGACTGGGAGAAGGGGTCAAAAAGCTCAAGAAAGAAATTACCTTCCACAGATTGTAAAGAAGCATATCTTGGTTAGAGCAGCCCACCAAATCCTGTTCATGCCTAGAATCATCTAATATCCTAAGCATTAGCCTCTGCAAACAAGCAAAGAAATAAAGCTAATCAGATGTACATATTTTTTATGCCAACAAACTTGCTCATTTTTTGCTCATTATGTTCTCAAAATAAGGAAAGCAAAATCTACCTCCTTCCTTTAAATCTACCTCATTATGTTCTCAACACACCATAGATTAGCATCTCGCATGCTGTCTGGACATGTAAGAAACAAGCCAAATTCGGTGATTCCAAGCCCGATAGTTCATTTTTGACACCTATAAAGAATGTGAATATCCGGTTAGTTTCGGCATGGACGTTGAACAGAGAAGAACTGCAACTCTCTAATATCAAAGGGAGTACTAGATGAAATATAATAATACCAGGAAATGACACACTCACTCTAACCAGAAGAAATATAATAATACCAGGAAATGGTGAGCACTATCCAGGAAGGGAGTGCTAGATGAACAATAAAATCAAATTTCAAAATAAAAACAACACTCCCTCATACATAGCAGACCACTGCCAACACCTGAACATCGAAAAAAAAAAACAATTATGCACGACATTATTTTCAAGGCAAAAAGAGTGCCTTCTTACCTGAAACTCCAAATCTGATATATGAATTATAGGAGTATGAAATATCCAAGTAAAACTCCAAATATGTAATCACAATTTCACATTTACAGCCTTAGATCTATAGTAAAAATATCGCAACCAACAAACCCTAGATCTACAAGTTAAAATCTGCAATTACAAGTTCACATTACAACCTTAGATCTACAAAAAAAAAAAAAAGAAAAATCATAGGAAACAAACCCTAGATCTACACATTAAAATATGTGGTCACAAGTTCACAAAATCGCAGCAAACAACAATAAACCCTAGATCTATGTAAAAAAATTGCACAGCCAAGAATCCTAGATTTCCAAATCATAATTAGCCATAGATTCGAGCAAGCGAAGCAAAGAAAGAGAAGAGAAACAAGCGAAGCAAAGAAAGAGAAGAGAAGAATGAGATTGTACCTGTTGTGAAGAGAGCAAAGAGTGTTGTCTGTCAGAAATGAAGTTGGAGATGGAATCTGGCCAGTGGAGAGGTTAGGTTCCTGGTTTCCTGAAACCAGAGGCCACGCATTGGAGACACGACGATGAGAACGAAAGGGGTTTCGCCGCTGTGGATGAAAGAGCAGAGAGATGGGAACGAGAGAGATGAAGAGGGATTTTGCCGGAGAACCTACATCCCCACCGGAGCCACCCTCGAGTTCGAAAGCCGGCGAGATTGGGGGTGAACAAGGAGGAGTTGGAGGAGGAAGCGGGATTTCGCGGTCGCGGGAGGCTGAGTCGGGTTTGGAAGAAGGAATGAAAAGGATGGGGTGTGTTTCTTTTTTCTTAAAAAATTTCTAAGTGTGAATTATTTCACGTGTATTTCATATAAGCGGGATTTGTCCGCGCTTATTTTTTTTTCAAAAACTTTATTTTTAACATCGGTAAAAAAATAGTGTGGTATCTGTTTTATTTTTAACATCACAAATTTTTAAACCGATTTTAAAAAATTATTTTACATGGTAGGTTTTTCTAACCGATGTTAATGGACCGATGTTAAATAACAGAATTCTAAGTCGCTACGTGGACTCACCCGACATCTTCAGCATACACCATAGCACAGAGCCATTCAATTCGCAGTGAATAACAGGGTTTCAATCTGTTCAGCTTGACGAGCCTAAGATGGCTTGCTAGCAAGGGCTTGAGCTTAACTGATTCAATTTGACCGGTGAAATTTAATGTGGTTGCCTTTAACATAATCTAATGATTTTTTGCCTTAACTTGCAAATGCGTAGGTCATGATAATTTGTTTAGGTTTGTCTTATTTTTCTATCAAGACTCTCATGTTCTTCTTGACTTCTTTCTGATAATTTGTTTAGGTTTGCCTGATTTTTCTATCAAGACTCTAATGGATAAAAAGAGTGCAACCAAAAGCTACTGATCTTGAATCTTGAAATGATTTTTGATATAGGTAGGAATAGAAAAGGATTGGTTTTATACAAAATGATTACTAGCTAATATATGCTGTATAATTGTTCATAAACAATCCTGTTTAAATGAATCTCCTTGTAGCCAGGAATAGTTTTAGGAGGTTTTTTTTTTGAATGTTATGTATAAGAAAGAATTTGTTTAAGAAATATATTGTCAAAAACCTTTTTCGGTTTGAAAAACTAAAAAAGATAAATGAACCTATGATTTCATGGTCTAAATGCCAACAATTTACTAGTTAAACCAAAAGCTTGCAGATTTACAACCACAGTCTTACTGTACGCCATCAGTCTTACTGTACGCCATCATCACTCAAGTAATTGGACGGCTGTAATTGAGAGAGGATTCAAGGCCCAACACGTGGACGGCTCATCCTCCGTCCAAAATCAAACCGAAGTCGCTAGCTTATCCTCCTCTCTCCCTCGCTCTCACAGACTAAACACAGCCGCACAAGCAAATTACAATGGCGGCTAAACAGCTGCTATGAAATCCCAATCCAGTCCAAATCCCAACTCCATCCCTACTCTCTCTCCCCTCAATCCAGAAACCCCAATCCATATACCCTAATTTCAGAGTCAGCCGGATTAAATAGGCAGACAGCAAAGTCATGTTGTTGTCTTTAGTTTGGCAGAACCTTGAAGAAGAAAATCGGGAGTTTTTTTACCCTAACTACACATTGAATTCAAGAACCGACAAAATCCTAACTATAGATTGAATTCGAGATGTCCTTACCAAATTAAAACCCTAACCGGAGATTTGCACAATCATAGGCGGAGGTGAAGAATTGAGGGACGAGACCAGAGCCCACTGTTGCAGGAGATTGCAGGCCAGAGGTGCCGGAGAAGGAAGAGGCGCCACAAGCCGGAGGTCGTGAGCCGGAGTGCGAAGACGCAGGAGATTGCAGGAGCGCGAAGTCGCCAGGCGAGAATGCAGGAGATTGCAAGAGTGCGAAGACCCCGGCGGCCGGAAGTTCACACAGTGAAATCGCCTCCGGCGAGACGAGAGACAGTTGAGGACGGCGAGAGAGGCGAGAGAGAGACGGTGTGGTGTGTGGGACGAGAGAGGCGAGAGACGGTGTGCTGTGTGGGACGCGACTCGCGAGAGGGATGAAGTGAACCTGGGTAAAAAAATCAGAAATTGTAAAATATCACCCAAATATTCTTTTTTTTTTCAAATCCGGGATATTATTCCGGGATATTACATCTAATATCCCGGGCGTGTTTTCCAAGGTCAAAGAAGCAGCGGAACCAGTCGAATCAAACTGAGAGCCCAGACTACTCGATCTCGAGTAGGCCTTACTCGATCTAGACGAACATGTCCGAGCACAGGCCTTGTCGACTAGGAGCAGTGTCGAGAGCCAGACCAACACAGCTCCGGAGCCCTACTCGATCTCGAGGACCACTAGTCGAGATCGACGACACCTCAGCGCCACACCCGGAGTCGACGAGAAGAGGAGCTGATCGACAAGCCGAGGACGAAGACGCCGAGCACGTCTCTACTCGATCTCGACAAGACCTAGTCGAGATCGACGAGCCACCTAGCGCCTGTCCGAGCCCATACCGAGGAGGAGTACTCGACATCACCAGAGAGTCATCCTCGACCATAACCCTAGTCGATGTCGACGAGCATTAGTCGAGATTGACGAAGCCCAGGAACCCAGATCCGAGCCATGTCGAGCAGAGTCACCCGAGAAGTCCAGTCGACGACGAATCCTAGTCGATGTCGACGAGCCCTTGTCGAAGTCGAGTAGACCCGTATCTGGAAACGCATCGACGTGAGCAGTCCGAGTAGAGTTGGGATTCCTTGGGCACGAAGGAAGTCGAGAAGGCCGAGAATCTATCCAATCTATCAAGACACATCATGGAAGAGGAGATCTATCCACTTTAAGACATTTAGATATATTTAGATTAAATTTCCTTATTGCTTTTATTTATCCTTAAGCATTTTAGATATAGTTTTAGATATAGATATAGATATTCTATCCTTGAGTAGCAAGGAATAGAAGGCTATAAATAAAGCCCATGGGGCTCAGTTTTAGGAATTCAATTTCAGTTAGAGAAGTAGTTCCACAGAGACGGTTTAGGGAGTTCAGAGGTTTTAAGGTTTTGACAGTTTACGAGAGTTGATTGCCGGGATTGTAAAGTCTTTGAATTTAGTTAATGCAAGTTTCTTTTCATCAATCAATGTTTGAGTTTGCGATGAGGCGTGAGTAGTCCACCCACTTCTAGGGTTGGGGCGAGCCCGACGATAGCCATGTGTGCTTGAGGTAAAGATCCGACCTTTATCATGTTTTGAGCATTTTCCTACTTGTTATGTGTTTATTACCCGTCTAATGGAGATCCATGCTAACAACTTGGATTATAAACATAAAATCGGTAGAGACAATTAGGGTTTCTTGAAAGAGTTGTCTAATTGTTGGAAAAGGTGAAAGCTTAGTCCTTTGATGCGATTTACATGATAATTTGTTTGGTTCTGCCTTATGCATGCTTGGTTATCGTTGTTGCAAACCCCAATCTTGGAAGCCTTTTATATTAAGTTTAGTTCAAAATCCCAAAGCAATTGTTTTTACTTTCTTTTACTTTCGTTTTATTCTCTGTCTCCTCGATATCGAATAGCACTCATCGATATCGAGTACTGATTCTCGATCTAGCATCGCTGTAGCTTCTGTGTGCAGGTACTCGATGAGACGAAGCGAAGTCGACGAAGACTCTACTCGACATCGAGTAGGCCTTGTCGATATCGACGAGCCCCTGTGACCGCTGCTGCGCTGTGTTCGACTGTGCCTGACCCCTGTCGACTAACCCTTAGTCGGGGTAGAGTACCACTGTTGTCGACGTTCGTGAGATTCCATCGCTACCTAGGATCCGCTGACACGCTTCCTCGTGGATCGATCCTGACTTCCCGCTGCTGCATCAGGAGGAGGTCTTGTAATTATTTGCAAGGGACGGAATCTGGTTTGCTTTGCATTATTTATATTTTATTTGCATTCTCGATTTCCTCCTAACAACAAATTGGCGCCGTTGCCGGGGAAGCTATCATTCGCGCCTTAGGTAGTTAAATCTCACATCTCCTTTGAGTTATTATACAGGTGTATGCGCCGTTCTGGTCTACCACCTGAGTTTGATGCCTTAGACGAACCAGAGCGTTACTTACACATCCACTCTAAACTCAAAAGGATCATGGCAGCCGTTGAAACACAAGAGCAACTGATCGAAAGGCTTACAGGGGAACTAGCCGCAAAGGATACTACTATCGCCAATGAAAGGGCAACAAAGGAACAAGAAGCTGAGCGTGCAAGGCAAGCAGAAGCTGAGCTTGCCCAATATCCAACTACTGCTGAGGATTATATGCACCCAGCTCTCGTCGTGCCTGAATCGGCGATTCTAATCCCTGATAACTCTTTTGAAATTCTCACTCAATTTTTGATAGAGCTTAAAAATAATGCTTTTTATGGAAAATTTAATGAGTGCCCTCTTGAACATATTACTAACTTTCATGATATGTGTCGTACTCTTGCTGAAGGTACAACTCTGGAATATGTCAAGATGAAATCTTTTCGCTGGTCGCTCGCTGGACCTGCACTGAAGTGGCTTGAAGGGATGAAGCCGAGATCTCTCACCACCTGGGCCCAAGTAGAGCAAGAGTTCCTGAACAAATACTTTCCACCTGCCAAAACAGCACTTCTCCGTCAGAAAATCACCGCCTTCAAACAGAAGCAAGGGGAACCGCTGGCAAAGGCATGGGAACGCTACAAAGAGCTGCTGCGATCCTGCTCGACTCATGGACAACCACCCTACATCATTCAGGAGATCTTCTTCAACTCTCTTGATCAAATCACTAAGGACAGAATCAACCATTATACTCGCTATGAGTATCTGACGATGCCACCAAGCGAAGCATGGGGTGTGCTAGAAAAGCTCACTAACTACGACAATAAGTATGGGGCTCCTACAAAGTATGAGGAGAACTCCTACGCCAGGCCAGCGCCATCTATGTCACTCTATGAGCCAGCAAAGGAGATTGACCCAGATGTCAGGGAGCAGTTCTACAGAGACCAAAATCGCAAGCTCCTCAAGCAAGTCAAATATCTATCTGTCAACCAGCCTTGCATCGAATGCGGATCACAGAGGCACACCACTACTGAGTGCCCACACACTGAGCAAGTCAGGATGGCAGAAACACATGAAGAGGCAGCCTACGTTGGGGGTCCAAATCGCTAAATGGGAGAACAACGGTCCTACCAACCACAGTGGAGCCAAGGTCCTCCTACGAATCCCCCACCCTACAGAGCTCCAGGACATCCAGAAAGGGATCAAAAGAAGGATGATCTGCATCTTATCCTTAAGGAGATGCGTCGTAATCAGGGCACCATCAACAACCAATTCCAGAATATCACTACAAAATTTGGGGAATTGGACATCTGGAAAAGGGGAATAGAAACTCAGATGGGTCAAATCGCTGCACAGATCCCACTACCGTCCGGACAACTCCCTGGGCAAACAGAACCAAATCCTAAGGGGAAGACCGGACACGTCGCATCTATCAAACTCAGGAGTGGACATCAATTACACGAGCCAGAGGTCGGAAAGCAGCAACTCGACACAGAGCACAGCCAACTCGATCTCGAGGAAGGTGTACTCGACATCGACAAGCCGCTACTCGACACAGACCAGAAGCTGAGCTCGGACTCCGCTGCCCAGACCAGCAACTCCAGGTCGACCACCCTACTCGATGTCGAGGAGCCCATTGTCGAAATCAAGGAGCAGCATTGGGCCGGCGTCGACGACTCTGCAGCACCTCCGACAGCTGATCAGGCTCCGAAACTGAAAAAGCCACTGCCTTTCCCTTCAAAAGCATAGAAAGATCCCACTGCAGGTAGGTTTACCAGATTTGTTAATATGCTGCAAGAACTAAATGTTTCTATTTCTTTTACAGAAGCCCTGCAGGAGATGCCTGGATATGTCAACTTTCTCAAGGAAATCCTAAGCAAGAAGCGATCCATCTCAGAGATCGCAGGCGAATGCAAAGTACTCCACTTCCCTGAAAAGAGACCTGACCCTGGTAAGTTTTCTGTTACTGTGGGTTTTGGACAATATAAATATGATTCTCTGTGCGATTTAGAAGCAAGTGTGAGCATCATGCCTTTATCAATCTGGTGGAAAGTAAAGATAGGATGCATAGAACCTGTGGATGCCAAGCTATACATGGCAAACAATACAGTAGTCATCCCTACAGGTATAGTTGAGAACGTCCCTGTCCAGGTTGGTAAATTCTTTGTTCCAGCTGATTTCCTTATCATAGACTGTGCTGAAGATCCTACTAGCCCTATTATTCTTGGTAGACCATTCATAGCTACTGCAGATGCCAAAATAAGTGTCAAGAATAGATCGCTCACCTTCACAATAGGCGATGAGGTTTTGGATTTCTCTTTTGGCCCTGCAAAAGAGGAAATTTCATGGCTGGAGGTGAAAAGCATCAGCAGCCACGGGACCAAGCAAACAACGAGGGAAGGTGCTGACGCTGTACTCGAGATCGACAAGACCAACTCGATCTCGACAAGGGACGTACTCGATGTCGACAAGACTTTGTCGATCTCGACAACCACTGCAGAGCCAGAAACTTGCCAAAAGCCTAAGTATGGGGTCCCTGTACTCGAAGTCGACCAGCTGTACTCGATGTCGACTAGCCTCAAGCCCAAAGATTCCTGTTTTGGGTCCGAAAAGGCAAGTTCAGGTATGAATCCTACTCCCCCTCAGTCCATAAAGAAAATTATCAATGATTTAAGGGGAGATAAGACGCCGTGGCAAGAGAATCTGCGAAAACTGAGAGCTGGAAGGAAAAGGAAGAAAGAAAAGGGAGATGATGCAAGCAACAACCTGTAAGCTGAGCTTGCATACTACCAGCAAGACCTAGATGATCCAGGAGAAGGGACAAGCATGAGCGGGCCCCACAATAATGGTCCTTGAGCACAAACGGAGAAGTCGGCCTAGCGACTCTAAAATCTAGAGCATGTATATAAAACATTATGAATTTTTGGGACTCTTGAACTTTTTTTTGGTTTTTGGTTTTTGGTTTTGGTTTTATGTCTTTTAGAATGTTTTATGTGGATAGTCTTGTTTTGTGTGCAATCTAACACTTTTAGGTCGGCAAGCATATAAAGGATCGCGAAAAGTGGAATAAGAAGTCCCTGAAAAAACAGTCAAAATCGACGAAGGCCAAGTCGACGGCGACAAGGAGGAGCAGCCCAGACACTACTCGATCTCGAGTAGGCCAACTCGACATCGACAAGCCCAGACGCTCCTCGACTTCAGAAAACCACTAGACGCAGACGAGGCTCCTCGAGATCGACTACCCTGTACTCGAGATTGACAAGCCTACCTCTATTCGACATACACTGATCTGCCTTCCTCGATGTTTTATCTTGTGAGTTCCTTCCTTTACTCTTGTTTTTATTTGATTTTTATACAGTGGGGACACTATAAATTTTAAGTATGGGGTGGGGGAAGGGCTTACTTCATGCATATTTGACATATTCGACATTATTTGTGCATATTTAGAATTTATTTCTTTGAATTGTTACATGGCTATTTTGGAATGCATTATTGATTTATGAGCTTATATGCATGTTTTCCAAAAATTTGAAAAATGACCCCCATTGAATTTTTTTTTTAATAATGTCATGGAAGCATATATTGAACTCGACGATGCAAAATTGGATTCATTAGAGATATAGCATGAAAATTGCTTAGTAAAGGGAAGTCATAATGAAGTGCATATTTTGTGAAAACCATAAAAGGAGGTAAAATTTGAAGTTGCTTTTGACATGTTGCATGATAAGATGATGGAGGACTTTATATTTCCATATAATGCTCATTGTTATATTCCAAGCCCTTACCTATGCTTATACATCACAAAAGCCATAATATGCCTTATTTCAATTATTGCTCCACATGATCTAAATATTTGCCATTCTTTACCTTATCCGGGGATTATGTTGAGAATGATGTTACATTATGGAGATTATCATATGGTGTTTGTGTTGTGATTATTGTCATTTATTGGAGTTTGGAAGGAAATTGTTTGAAATATATGGAAAATTTAATGAGTGAAAGAAAATCCAATCATCTCAGGAGATAAAGGTAGATTGACCCTGCTCTTTGAGATAATAGTTTGGAGAGATGGGACACATTGTGAGGAGTCCAAAGCACTAAGTATCCGGGGCCATTCATGACACCCATGTTTGCGACTCGTGAGAAGGCAGTGCTGAGGTCAGAGAGGTAAAAGCATTATTGTTGATAAAAGCATTATGAAAGGTGATGAATATTATGGAGAAGGAATGTGGAAATTCAATTTGGAAATACTCCATTTCCCCGGATCATTAGCACCACATTGCCAGAAATTGCCCACCTTTTATCCTTTTACCAAATCTACTCCTTATTTGAGCTTAAATTGAAGTCCTCTTGATTATCAATGCTTTGTCACTTATGAATGTTTTTGCATAACCCTCCTTTTGTGAGTAGATGTTGCTTTGATATAATTGCACATGCGTGGATTTGTGACACTAGTACCTTTTCGAGGATGGTAATTGACTGCTGGGTTATATAAGAATGAATCTGATATGTTGAGAGTTTTGATTTCTTCCCCTGAATGACAAATAAAAGTATTGCTTGAGGACAAGCAAGCTTAAGTATGGGGTGTTTGTTGTGAGCTAATTCTGCCATATTTTACGATAACCTTAATATCGTTTTCTGCATACTTTGCATACATTTGGGTTAGATAGTACAGAATCTATGTAGTTTATGTTTATTTGCCAAATTATGGAATCTACACCAGTTTCTGTTTAAATTCGCAGAATTCGAGGCGTTTTACAACAATTCTAAGAAAAGTCAGAAAAGCTCGGAAAACCACTACAGAAGTCCAAGGTCAAAGAAGCAGCGGAACCAGTCGAATCAAACTGAGAGCCCAGACTACTCGATCTCGAGTAGGCCTTACTCGATCTAGACGAACATGTCCGAGCACAGGCCTTGTCGACTAGGAGCAGTGTCGAGAGCCAGACCAACACAGCTCCGGAGCCCTACTCGATCTCGAGGACCACTAGTCGAGATCGACGACACCTCAGCGTCACACCCGGAGTCGACGAGAAGAGGAGCTGATCGACAAGCCGAGGACGAAGACGCCGAGCACGTCTCTACTCGATCTCGACAAGACCTAGTCGAGATCGACGAGCCACCTAGCGCCTGTCCGAGCCCATACCGAGGAGGAGTACTCGACATCACCAGAGAGCCATCCTCGACCATAACCCTAGTCGATGTCGACGAGCATTAGTCGAGATTGACGAAGCCCAGGAACCCAGATCCGAGCCATGTCGAGCAGAGTCACCCGAGAAGTCCAGTCGACGACGAATCCTAGTCGATGTCGACGAGCCCTTGTCGAAGTCGAGTAGACCCGTATCTAGAAACGCATCGACGTGAGCAGTCCGAGTAGAGTTGGGATTCCTTGGGCACGAAGGAAGTCGAGAAGGCCGAGAATCTATCCAATCTATCAAGACACATCATGGAAGAGGAGATCTATCCACTTTAAGACATTTAGATATATTTAGATTAAATTTCCTTATTGCTTTTATTTATCCTTAAGCATTTTAGATATAGTTTTAGATATAGATATAGATATTCTATCCTTGAGTAGCAAGGAATAGAAGGCTATAAATAAAGCCCATGGGGCTCAGTTTTAGGAATTCAATTTCAGTTAGAGAAGTAGTTCCACAGAGACGGTTTAGGGAGTTCAGAGGTTTTAAGGTTTTGGCAGTTTACGAGAGTTGATTGCCGGGATTGTAAAGTCTTTGAATTTAGTTAATGCAAGTTTCTTTTCATCAATCAATGTTTGAGTTTGCGATGAGGCGTGAGTAGTCCACCCACTTCTAGGGTTGGGGCGAGCCCGACGATAGCCATGTGTGCTTGAGGTAAAGATCCGACCTTTATCATGTTTTGAGCATTTTCCTACTTGTTATGTGTTTATTACCCGTCTAATGGAGATCCATGCTAACAACTTGGATTATAAACATAAAATCGGTAGAGACAATTAGGGTTTCTTGAAAGAGTTGTCTAATTGTTGGAAAAGGTGAAAGCTTAGTCCTTTGATGCGATTTACATGATAATTTGTTTGGTTCTGCCTTATGCATGCTTGGTTATCGTTGTTGCAAACCCCAATCTTGGAAGCCTTTTATATTAAGTTTGGTTCGAAATCCCAAAGCAATTGTTTTTACTTTCTTTTACTTTCGTTTTATTCTCTGTCTCCTCGATATCGAATAGCACTCGTCGATATCGAGTACTGATTCTCGATCTAGCATCGCTGTAGCTTTTGTGTGCAGGTACTCGATGAGACGAAGTGAAGTCGACGAAGACTCTACTCGACATCGAGTAGGCCTTGTCGATATCGACGAGCCCCTATGACCGCTGCTGCGCTGTGTTCGACTGTGCCTGACCCCTATCGACTAACCCTTAGTCGAGGTCGAGTACCACTGTTGTCGACATTCGTGAGATTCCATCGCTACCTAAGATCCGCTGACACGCTTCCTCGTGGATCGATCCTGACTTCCCGGTGCTGCATCAGGAGGAGGTCTTGTAATTATTTGCAAGGGACGGAATCTGGTTTGCTTTGCATTATTTATATTTTATTTGCATTCTCGATTTCCTCCTAACAACATGCTACTAGTTCAATCACGAAAATTGCTATAACGGGAAAAAGCCGATACCTTAGTTGATGATAATCTGAGATCTCGATATACCTTCCATGGTTGTCTTCCTGCAGGAAAGAAAGAGAAGAAGAAGAGGTGGGGCTGCTTCCCCGTGGGAAGCCTCCGACGCTCAAGTCAGATAGTGTGTCGGCTGTTAGAGAGCCCTCTAAACCCTAGTAGATCGATCATATATATAATGAGAGTTAGGGTTTGCGATTAGGGTTTACCGTGTAAATGACAATTATGCCCCTGTATCTTTTATCGAATTACTTTTGCTGTATCAATTGCCCCTCGGGTTTCCTTAACACGATCTAGTGATGAGGGAAGCCGAATAATTTGAAACTCTTCACTTGTTATGATCAAAGATCACCAGTAATGCTTACCCCCTGTCTTCGTTCCATCCTGCCAGCTTTAGCATTCTCAACCGAATAACATAATATAGTGTAGTTGGTGCGTTATTAACTGATCAACTGAAAGTTACTGCTCAAAATGATTAAATGAATTTTTTGCCATATAGGAGAAACAGTGTCAGTTGATGACATTCTATTTTCAATTTTACTTATGATCGAGAATTTGATGGTTTTCATTAAGGTTGAGCGTTTCGTCTGTAAACGAAATGCTCATTGATTGATATTGACTTTTGTTGGCCTTTAACAGGGTTATTATGGCTTAAAATTGGCTTTAAGTGGTCGTAAGTGACGATTCTTTGGCCATAAATGACGCTCGATTGGCCTTGAGTGGCGTTCTGTTGGCATGAAATTGGAGATCTTTTGGCCTTAAGTGGCGTTCTCGTGGCCTGAAATTGGCGATCTTTTGGCCTTAAGTGACGTTCTCTTGGCCTGAAATTGGCGATCTTTTGACCTTAAGTGGCGTTCTCGTGACCTGAAATTGGCGATCTTTTGGCCTTAAGTGGCGTTCTCGTGACCTGAAATTGGCGATCTTTTGGCCTTAAGTGGCGTTCTCGTGGCCTAAAATTGGCGATCTTTTGGCCTTAAGTGGCGTTCTATTGGCCTAAAATTGGTGATCTTTTGGCCTTATGTGGCGTTCATTTGGCCTTGATTGGCGATCTGTTGGCCATGAGTGGCGATTCGTTGGCCATGAGTGGCGATTCGTTGGCCTTGAGTGGCGATTTGCTGGCCATGAGTGCCGATTCATTGATATATATATATATATATATATACACACATAGGGTGAGGTTAAAGTGAAAATGGGGCTTAAAATGAAAAAAATGCTTAAAGTGAAAACGGGTCTGATTAAAAAATAAAATAAAATCTTGTCCGGCCCATTCTCCTTTCCTCTTTCTTTCGTCCTCCGTCCGCTAGCCCTGTCGCTCTCGCCCTCATCTCGCCAAGGTCGAATCCTCAGCCATGGCGTCTCCCTCCTCTCTCCTTTTCGTCTCAACCGGTATCTCTACCTCACTTCTCATGGCCGCTCGAGCGGAGGACGGAAGAAGAAGCGGACCTCGGCCTCTCTTTGTGAGCACGGCTCCTTCCGATTGAAGATGAGCGCGGATCCCTCCTCTTCCCATGGCCGCTCGAGCCCAGATCCGATGACTTCAACCAGATCTGCTCCCTCTTCTTCCCATGACTGCAACCTGAAATACATCAATGGAGCATGCCAATTTTGGATGATTGATGTTAGTTTACGAATTAAGGTTAATTATTTATAAATTAAACTATCTCATATTCTATTAGTTTCCAATAGAACGTCTAATTGCTTACGAATTAAGGTTAGGTATGATTTATAACCCTAAACTTGTTTATTACAATTATTTAGATTGTTTGAATGATTTAGGTTGAGATTGAAAATCTAGGGTTTGATTTAGAGCGGAATTTGGGGCTTTTTGCCAAAAGTCAAATTGATTGAAATTGATGATATGGTTGTGTTGTTGGGTTGATTTTGAGCTAATTTCATGTTCATATCATTGTCAAATTGTTTATGGATCATGAGCTAATTGAATTTTAGAATTTTATATTGCGATATGTTTTCGAATTTGGGGCTTTTTGCCAAAAGCAAAATTGACTGAAATTGATGATATAGTTGTGTTGTTGGGTTGATTTAAAGCTAATTTCATGTTCATAGCATTGTCAAATTGTTTATGGATCATGATCTAATTGGATTTTAGAATTTTATTGCGATATATTTTAGAATTTGGGGTTTTTTTGCCAACATCCAAATTGATTGAAATTGATTATATGGTTGTGATGTTGGGTTGTCTTGGAGCTAATTTCATGTTCATAGCATTGTTAAATTGGTTGTAAATCATGAGCTAATTGGATTTTAGAATTTTGTTGCGATATGCTTTAGGTCGATTAGGTTCTTCTATTTTAGCATGAAAATCATAATTTAGCCTATTGGCTCAATTGGTAGAGCAATGTGTGTTTGCACAAAGATGTGGGTTCAAATCCCACATAGGTTACATAATAGACAAGAGCGCAACAATCGCAAATTGTTAATCATGCACATTATAATGTTACAACATAATGTTACATTTGCAAAACATAGTGTTATATTTGAACAACTTAAAGTTATATTTTGCACAATATAATGTTATATTCGCACAACATAATATTATATGTGCACAACGTAACATTATATTATTAGATATGCACAACATAAATGTTACATTTGCAAAACATAGTGTTATATTTGCACACCTTAAAGTTATATTTGCACAATATAATGTTATATTCGCACAACATAATATTATATGTGCACAATGTAACATTATATTATTAGATATGCACAATATAATGTTACATTTGCAAAACATAGTGTTATATTTGCACAACTTAAAGTTATATTTGCACAATATAATGTTATATATGCATTATATCATCTTATTTGTGCACATTATCATTTTATTATTGCACTTTATAATCTTATTCACGAACGGGAACACAAAAAAGCAACCATAAATAGCTTATGCGGGATTTTGAACTCGAACCTTTGTGCATGGGCACATCACTATACCATTTTTTGAGCTAATATGCTTTTAATGGCAAATGTTGCATTAAAGTACAAAAATGTCATAAAATAGCGGTCCATAAAGAAAATTTTTGGTATGACACATTATGAAAATGCACATTTATTAATAATAACATTTATTTTATTATTTGTTCACTTTATATTTTGTAATCTCATCTTTTTCCCTTTTTAAAATAAAGACAAAAACTGTGATGTAACATTCTTGTTGTATTTTTTTAATATTATAGTTGCACCTAACAATATTATTTCAAATAAAAATTACGGGCTAAAATCTGTAATTTTCATAATTGAAATAAGGGCAATATTCGTATGAATGGAATATTTGGGGGAGGCGTGTGAAATTTACCCCATAATTAGGGTCATTTAACCATTTTCCCATTTACTCATAAAATTGGGCCCATTTACACCAAAATTAGGCCCATTTATTCATTACTAATTTAATTAGGCTCATTTACCTTTAAATTAGGCACATTTACCTCCAAATTAGACTATTTTCACTTTAAGAGGGCTTTTCATCTTAAGTCCCATTTTCATTTGAACCTTTACCTATATATATATATATATATATATATATATATATATATATATATATATATATATATATATATATATATATGTATGTATAATGTTGTTCGATATATAGATGCACATATAAGCATTTCAAGAATCGATATGTCACCGATGCAATTAACCATGCAATATGATTAACTAAATAGTAAACTTTTCATCAAAATAGGACGTAGAGAACTTAGCTTTTGGGTCTCATGGACCGGCTGGGCCTAATACGTTGTGCTTTCAAGTGAGATGTCTTGCCTTCCGGAAGTTGGGTTCTTTCCTGCAAATATCTTAAATGCTTAGGCCAAACTGCAATTTCTAAGAATTCCGGGCTGATTTTGTATTTAGTCCAGATTTTCACACTAAGCCATCGTCTCTTCGATTCGTAGGGTTTGTGGAAACTGGAAAGCGGCAGCGCAGGGGCTCGAAGTGGCCGGCGTTCTCAGCCATCATCTCGGCTCTGACCTCGATCTTCGATGGCGGCGAAGGATTCGGATTCGGGTGCCCCCGACCTACCCATTGACGCCGGCGTTTTCCCGTGGTTCGGTGAAAGGACATCTGGCGTGATGAGACAGGGACACGACGGTTGTTGACGGAGAAGGCGATGGAGAGGACGCCCTTGGTGTGGGCGGCGAAGTGGCGTGGCGGCGGTATCGGCTGCATCGCAGCGGACAAGCGGCTCCTCCGGCCAGATGTTGCTTGCTGCGTGGGGCTTTATAGGCTGTCTATGACTCAGCAGCGTCGGTAAGAACGGAGGGACCTCCGGCGGCCCTGGGTGAGGTGAATCTCGTCGAACTAGTAAGCCTTGGCGTTCTTCCTTGTAGTCGATCCGAGGCCGACAGTGCTCTCTCTTAGGGTTTGTGGGCGAAGGCAGAGCCTCAAACGCCTCCTCTTCCAATTAACAGCTACGTCTAGAGGCAGCCAGCCACACTCTGGCTCAGATCCGCTCCAAAGCGAGATCGAGGCGAGGGATCTTGTGCTAGATCTGACCATCGTCACAACGGGAGGGGGGAGATTCGGGATTCATATCTGAACCGATGCTCTGACCTCCTTAGGTCGAAATCTCTCCCCCAAACTATCAATCCCTCATTGCTTTTTTGATTGGGAGATCCGATCTTATGGCTTGTCGATCGAATCCCCACGGACGGCGCCAAATGTAACGGGAAAAATCCGATACCTTAGTTGATGATAATCTGAGATCTCGATCTACCTTCCATGGGTGTCTTCCTGCAGGAAAGAAAGAGAAGAAGAAGAGGTGGGGCTGCTTCCCTGTGGGAAGCCTCCGACGCTCAAGTCAGATAGTGTGTCGGCTATCAGAGAGCCCTCTAAACCCTAGTAGATCGATCATATATATAATGAGAATTAGAGTTTGCGATTAGGATTTACCGTATAGATGAAGATTATGCCCCTGTATCTTTTATCGAATTACTTTTGCTATATCAATTGCAAGTGCCATCTTTCCAACGCCACTACTCAAAGAAGCTTTGGTGTCCTCATCCTTCCGTTCTAATTCCCCGAACATAGCTTGGTGAGAAGTTGTTAATCCGAGTTATTTTGTGTTCTTTCGTCCGTTAATTAAACATTTTGTTCCGAATGATTAATTAATCTAAAAATATTTGGGTGTCACTATGTACACCGCAAATCCGGATGAAGGATTTGCACGTCCTTAAGGACGTGCAAGTCTGGGACGGTGCACGTACGCTAAAAAAGTCTTGCACGTCCTTAACAACGTGCAAGCACGTCCTTAAGGACGTGCAATGCTTGCACGTTGTTAAGGACGTGCAAATCCTAGTTAGGGTTTTGCGTTTAGGGTTTAGGTTTTAGGGTTAGGGTTTAGGTTTTCCGACGGTTTTGTAATGTTAATTGATAAAATTGTGTTTAGCTAGTGGATTTGAAGGATTTAGGGTCAAATTAAATAGAACACAAGAATTGTTAAGGTTTTCATTCGGATAATATGCGAATAACGTTACAAGGAACGGAAAAAAAGGTTTACATTCATAATTTTAATAAAGTTGTGGAATAAAATCTAGGAAAATAGTAAAGGACGGCCGAACTCGGCACGCAAGGTTCTAAATCTCTCAATCTGAACTTGAAACGGAGCATCCCATCCTTCGACTCTCGGATGATGATGTTCGACCCATTCTAGTGGAGGCGGCGGAAGAGGAGCTTTAGGACGCAACCAGATCTATGAGAACAAAAATTTAGAGTTAGAGTATTGACATATGTATGAAAAGAATGAATAGGTAATAAAAAAGACGTTTGAAGTCGTACCGCGGAAAAATGGTCTTGGTTTCCGATGCAGGCTACACCAAGAGTTGCTGATTGAGGGTTGTTAGCAGGTGTCGCCGAGATCATGGGGAGACATGTGAACGGATGATGCCAAGCTAGGACGACGAAAGGAATCTGATATACCGTTGCAAATACTAAACCCATAATGGGTAGCTCTATCCACCGTCTCCTATCACCATGCACAGCTCCCGCCCATCTCTAGTAGTCGACGAACTGCTGGAATGGGTACCCTCCCGTATAACAACCGGCGTACAGATCGGCGTAATCCTCCAAGTGATTGCATAGTAACGTTTTGAGTTCCGGGAAAGCAGTCTCGCCGATCAGTGATGTCAAAGCCGCCAAAGCACGGTAGCCACAATGACCATCTCCAACAATGTCCCTCACCGTCTCAATATGACCGAGCATGAAGGGATCAACGTTGTTTCGACCCTAGTTGAACCCTCCGAACACATCATCACGTCCACGTCGAGCTAAGGTCGCTTGTGGACGAGGCCGAGCAGCATTTCGAGCAGCGCGCGCTTCTTCTCTCTCAAACCTTTCCCTTACCTCCTTGTATGGCAACGGGTTGGTTCTGCAGGCATTCCTCGACCCCCGAGGCCTCCCCTTCCTTCGGACGCTTGCTGATGAGGGTGGGTGCAGCTCATCCTCGCATACATCGTTGGAAGTCGTGTATGGGATGACAGCTCATACGGCAGTGGGGTGTCGTCGAGGTCACTCCATAACAAATCCATCCCGAACGGGTGGATGTCCTCGGCGGGTATAGGAGTACCAGAGTTGACGTATGCCTGAATCTCATGGACACAAGGGATCCCGTAACAAACCCTCTAATGTCGGTTCGTGCATACCGGAGGAACCTTTTGGTTCACGACGTCCTGCCACATCTTGTACAGATAATCGAAGCACTTTTTGGAGATTAAAGTCTTTACCTCATTGAAAAGGTTGACTTTATACGCCGATGTTGGCCATTTGAAGCGGTCGATCTCCAAAGCAGTTTGCAGCTCATGCAGTTGACAATCATTGACTCTATGGATTGCATCGATCACGATGCGGAAGTCACCAGTCAATGAGTGAAGTGTCTCCTTCAGAACCTTGTGTTGACCCTCAACTCTGTACACATTGAAGCGCATACCACTAAATATTCGATATTATATCATATTGTAATGGGAGTTATGAAGTAAGGTTGTACCTGTTTGTCGTACGGGTGCCGAGATGGAAGACATTATCTACGTAGCACCGTACTATGCTCCTGCTGTATGGAAGCCAAACCGACTCCAAATACACCACCACACCTGGGAATGGGTGCCATGCAGCTCGTAGTGCCCGACGACGTCGGTTGAATGATTCCTCCGACCTTGATTCGAACAGCCTCCAACAGTTGCCCTTAAAGATGCCAGCATGGTTTAAATTCTTCGTGATCTTCAGAGCAACTTCCTCGCATCTTCTCGTCACGTGTAACCAACAAAGGAGATGCTGGACGTCGGGGAAGACAACATTCAGCGCCGCCAAGAGACCTAGCTCTCAATCAGTCATGATAGCTTGAGGCTGAACCGTCCCAAGCAAGATCTGAAGCTGTTGCAACACCCAGGCATATGTGTCTTTGTTCTCTTGCGACATGAAGGCATAGGCAATGGAGTAAGTATTGCCTGAGGGTGTGAACCCGACCACCTCGCATAAAGGAATCCCATATCTGCAAGTGTAAATATGTTACATATAAAATACTTTATAATTGGCTATATGTGCAATAATGTAATCGTAATTAAGTAACTTACGCATTTGTTTTGTAGGTGCTGTCCAATATGATGACGTAATGGAACCTTCGGAGAAGGCGTATCCCGTTGGGATGCGTGAGGAAGAGGTCGTTCAAGACGTTGTCGTCATCCGGATGTCGTCTGAAGTCGTAGCAGTACCTTCTTTCCCGCAGATGGTGCAAGGTATCTTGGGTCATCGTCCGACTACCTCTTTCTTCGGCGACCATCATGGCGGGCGTGTTGGTAAGGCTCTTCCTTTACGTGACGCTGGTCTCATCCAACTGCCTCAATCCGTACCCAATGGATTTTGGAGGAGTGCCAACTTCCTTCATCCACCTCGCCATCTTCTTTTCCCCCTCTGTCATCTGTCCGGCGATGGCGTGACCCTTCAAGCTCGTGCAAAGCCCGTGGTTATGAACACCATGGGTTACCGTCATGCGCCACTGACCCAACGGAGCTTCGTGTCCGTGTAGAGAGAATGGACAACCACTTATCTTCGACTGCGTGCTCCGGAGCTTC
Source organism: Persicaria tinctoria (assembly GCA_037127255.1). Lineage (NCBI taxonomy): Eukaryota > Viridiplantae > Streptophyta > Magnoliopsida > Caryophyllales > Polygonaceae > Persicaria > Persicaria tinctoria. The sequence goes on along the minus strand of JBANSL010000019.1, from coordinate 45,868,380 downwards.
CTCCCGCGTGGTCGGTACTCCCCAAACTGCTCGCAAGCAAGGAGAACCCCGCCTGGACGATTCGACGCCCCCGTCCAAGACCGCTTGATTACTAAAATCATGTAGTGTCTCCGACCCAAGTCCTTGAAATGCGTAACCATTTCGTCACGGTCATTCCAAACCCTTGGGTCCGAGAACTCAGACGTAAAGTCTCGAAACAGTATTCACATAATTGGAAATATGAACAAAACGGAATGAATACGAAATATGTTGACTCTACGAAACCTATCCGTACCTGGGATACTTGGAGACGAGGATTGCTTTACGGCTCAGCCATAACGATTCTAACGGCGAAAGAATATATCGAAAGAAGTCGGACTTTGTTTTGGAGTGCGGAATCAAGCTGTACTCCTTCGCTTCAAATAAGCACTGTTGCGTTAATTGTAAGCAGAACCCTAGCACATCCTTAATGACGTGCTGGACGTCCTTAACGACGTGCTGCACGTCCTCAAGGACGTGCTAGGGTTTAGGGTTTGGCTAGGGTTTTAGGGTTTGGCTAGGTTAGGGTTTAGGGTATGGAAACTGCACATCCTTAAGGACGTGCAGTTTCGACATACCCTAAAACCCTAGCTAAACCCTTCAACCCTAGCCAAACCCTTAAACCCTAGCCAATCTTTAAGGTAGTTGTATCAAGTATAAGGATATGGATCTCCAAGGTAGTCGCAAGACTGTCGATCTACTTCGACAATCTGTTTCTGTGCTCCTTCACAAATCCTGAGGGAAGTTCCTAACCAAAATATACAGGAAAACATTATAAACAACATACACAATCTGGTTTCACGTTTTCGTTATCGGGCAACCTTATCATATTAACGTTTTCGTTTTCGTTATCAGGCAACCTTATCATATTAATGTTTTCGTTTTCGGTATCGAGCAACCTTATCATATTAACGTTTTCGTTATTGATGTTTACGTTCAATATGACTCTGAAGAAATAAGAGGATTCTAATAGAAATATAGAGATAGATACAAAATCCGTAATATAAAAGTATAATATCAAGATAGAAACTGCAAAAGTACATCACTGGTCTACAGGATGGCGTACAACATGATCCAAAATCTCCGTCACCTCGTCCACTAGCTGCTCAATGCAAGGGTCGCTAGCCAGGGCCCTCAAATAGCCCTCGACCTCACGAAAGTGGGCTAACAGGTTCGGACGGATGACGGGAGGCTGAGAGAGGTCCACCCATGGGTCCATGCCGATCGGGTGGACGGGCGCCGGCGGGTCGGGATGGGGTGGCGTGGTCGGCAGTACGTACGGCCGGCTCTGCGAGGCGTACCAAGGCAAGTAATCTGCAGTGACACCGGCCTGGCAATCCTCGCTGGTGCGCCTGTGCTCGGCCAGCCTGTAGAAGCGACTCTCGTCCTGCAGGTCCCGCCACTTGTTGTGGCCCGGGGCAAACACGGCGATGTACCTCGCGTTCTTCAGGGTCGTGTCGCGGCAGACCTGATCCGGCGCGATGACGGCATGCGGGATCCCCTGGACCCGTCCGAACTGCCGGAGGTACCTATCGGGTATATACGGCTCCTTCTCCCCGCAGAAGGTGATGGTGCCCCGATAGGTGGACTTATGAACTTTGCATAGAAGCGAGGGTCATCCTTCCTAGTTGGGTCGCTGGACAAATCACCTCGGAAGCGAGGGAAGTACGCCCATATCCAAGCCTTGACACAAAAAAGTATGTCGTTAGCATATAATTTAAATATTTGTAAACTAAAACTCTAATTCAACGGTCTCGTACCTGTAGGATCGGCGTGCAGCTGTCTATGCCCTTCGCATGTAAAGGCTCGGATTTTTAAACTCTCATTTTTGGAAAAAAGAAATTTTAAATGAATTTAAAGTGAATTTTGGCCCAATTTTTAATTTTAAAGATCGAATCCGTCTTTCATTTCGGGATTTGAAAATTCCTTTTGTCGGCGATATCCTATTCAATTTTAAAATATCTAATCGGTCGAGAGAGCGGAATTCGGAAGACCAATCGTCGAGAATTCAAATTTCCGACTCGAGACCACAATTCCGTCCCCTGTCTCCCATCCTTATCCAAATTCAACCTTGGTTTCCACAATTTGAGAATTGATTTTAAAATTTCCTATCTCTTTCCCTAACTAGCCCAACACACACATGCACATTTTCTTCCTCTTGCCTTGACTCACCAAGAATGAAAATAAAGACAACCCTTTTTCCCAGCTTTATCTAAAGTTGCAAGAAATCCAAAATTTGTTCCATAAAGTCAGATTCTTTGACCACTTTCACACAAACACATACACGAGAAACCAAACAACCCCACTACTGTTGAAATTAGCCTTGAGAAATGAGACAAGAGCTACAACCTTTTTCCTCATCTTCACAATCAGAAATGCAGCCTTTCCCCTCTCCCTCTTTGAATTGCTGAGGAACCATTCCTCCCCCTTGTTCACTGCTGCACCACCATCACCACTTCGCCACCATCGCAGCCTCCACCTCCTTTTTCCCTTGTTTTGCCGTGGAGGAAACCGAGCTGCCCCTCCCCGCTTCTCCTCCATCTTCTGCGAGTAGCACCCAGAGATGTCTCCACACCTCTTTCGACGCCAGGAGCAGCAGAGGATCCTCCCGGAGCGCCACCGAGCACCTTCCGCCGCCCTGTTTTCCGTTTCGACTCGGTGAGGTCTCGACTCCTCTCATCCTCTCTTCTTTCGCTCCTTATCAACCCAGAGGCTCCGCCTTTAACCTCCCCAACCTCTCCCAGGCACTCCCGTTCGTAGAATTAGACTCGATGCGCCCGGACGCCGCCTCCCCGAGCTCCGTCTCCGGCGAGTTGAAGACCCCTTGGTGAGCACTCCTTCCTTCCCTTATCTTGTCGATTCGTGATCCATGGGTGTCATTTGGGTGGTCGGAGTGACCAATCGTCGCCGGTGGGCAGTTCTCCTCTCCCTTCTTTTTTTCCAGTGTCTCGGGGGTGGTATGGTTGAAGCCTTGAAGGAGATGAACAGTGTATTCCTTGGGTCCGGTTTTCTGTTTTATAAAAGGGGTTCAGTTCAGCTCTATTTTTAAAATAAAACTGGTTGGTTTGGTCTTTAAAATCAAATCAAATTAGGTAATGGGCTGGATCCGAAATTAACCAGAGTATTGGGCCTATCCATTCCTTGGGCCTAATTTTGTAGGTGGTTATGTGTAAAATGTGTTTCAAAAAGACTTAAATTGGGGATTTTTCGGATTTGTTATTTGATTATTAAATAATTAGAGTATACTTATATATATTAGAAAATTATGAAGATTTAAAGATGTAATATTATTATGGTGATTGAAAATATAATATTATGAGACTTGTACTAAAAAGAGGATTTTGGAAATATACTAGCCTTTTCGGATTTGTCTTGAAATAATAATAAATAAGTTGATGAAAGGGTAATGTTTTATAAATAGATTTTTTTTTGGATGATTTGAGAAAGCATTTTGAATGGTGATTTGATCTAACTTGAGGTTTTAAAAGAGTTTTGGAAAGTCTTGGGTGAATAAATTTGATGACTTGTGTGTGATATTATATGCGTTAAGTAACATTAGAAGTAGACTTATTTATATTACTTATATATGTGTTAGGTGATCATCTGTGACGTATTGGCTTTCTATATACCTAGTTGTTGCCTTTTGCTGTTCTGCACTTTCAGGTGAGTTCCTATATGAGCTCACTCAGATTCGAAAAGAGATCTCCTTGCTTGTAGCCATGTGCATACTAGGTGATTGCATTCATAATAAAGCATGCCATGTAGTATCCTGTTAGGATTGCACTCATGATTGAGCATTCGTTTACTCATTGCTTTTGTAAACAGAACGGCCGTTATCTGTGAAGTAACTAGAGTCATTGCTACGGTTATAGGACGACCTAGTCTCATCGGGTCCCGTCCTGAGTCAATCGATTCATGAACTTCCTTATATTACGAGATGCCTGCGGGCTTTATTGTGGATACGGGTTGGGCATGCGTGCCACCCGATTATGATGGAATGCATTCACGAGCTGCCTAGTCTCCGCCCTATCGGAAGGGGGTGGAGGTAGGAGAGGGATATACCACTTGGTATTCGGTGCTAAGGCCTTATTATATTTATGCACTTGGTCTTAGGAGCATGTTAGTGTGTAAATATTCCGCCTTGCATCTAGAAGCATCTTTATTAGGACTAGCGTGTGTATGTGTCTGCTTGTTTGGGATTATATTGCGTAGGGCTTCGATCTGACACCACCCTGCATACATTTTGTTTAGGTTTGCTTTGCAGCTTGATTATTCCTTGCTTTCGTGTCGTGGGAACTCTCTTGGGCGATTGCAAAGAAATTGTCTAATCTTACATTTTGATAGATTCGCTTATTTGTTTTGGTTTTGACCCGGCTTTGCCGTGGCACCTTCTTGTATTACACCTTGATTATATTATTTGCATGACTGTCGGTTTTCCACGCTTAGACTTATGATAGGTACAGGGGACTTCCTCGGGGATTCCAACGATCCCTTCGAATTTTGGGTATGAAATCCCACTTCAAAATGTTAGAGTAGAATTTCAAACCTTCAACCTGTACTCGGGGCGCAAGATCCTAACGAGGGGTTTCATCCCTCGAAACGTAACCCGGGAATCATAATCCCGGGCCGTTACATCGCACCTGAGCGGGTAGCCTCGCCTAGGCCCCTGTAGAGACAAGCGAGGGCACCTGCAGCCCATGCAAGGGTGACCGTACGTGGGATGTCCCAAATAAGGCCGAATATCCTCCATGGGATCCGGCTCTACGACTTGTCGACAAACAAAGTCGCGGCGAGAGAGATGGCCATGTACGTCCTGTGTAGAAACAGACGTTGTGCAGGGTCATCCTTGGGCTGCCCCCCCTCCCACATGCGTGCGCAGCCGAATCTGCTCTGGATCAGTCGCGGCCTCTGGGTCATCGGCGGGGGCGGGGTCGACGAGCGGCCCGTGTCTCTGCTGCCACAGGGTAGTAAAACCAGTCACCGGAGGGCCGCCAGCGTGTCTGTACTACTTCAGAGTCGCAAGGGTGAGCTGGTAGTACTCCGCGATGGCGGGGACCAAAGCGACCGCGGGCAGATGTGACGTGCAGGGCTGGCCATCAATCGGAAGTCCCATCAGATAGGCAACATCGTGGAGCCTGATGGTCATCTCGCCCTCATGAAAAGTGGAAGGAGCTGGTCTCCGGGTGCCAACGCTCCAAAAAGGCCATGCATGTGAACTCGTCGACACACTGCCAGTGGAGGGACCTCAGCTGGGGGATGCCGGATGGGAGCAGATCCTGCACCCAGGTCCCCGGGCCCTCAAATATATGGGGCTCGAATGGCTGCAAGTGAGTCGCCCGGTGGTGGAACTTCAGCAGCGGCAGCTCCACCGTAGGATCTCTCCACACCTGGTACGCACGGTGATGCTTGTAAGACACAAGCAGCTCTCCCGGCTGCAATAAAGGGTCGACCTGCACAGCCGGTGCGGCAGCCTGCGCAGGGATGGGCTCGGGCTCTACCTGTGGCCCCCCCGGCCCTGAGCCTGCCCGTCCTGACCGTCGTCAGCCTCCTCAATGACGTCAGGGATCACATCATATGCAGAGCCCAAGGAGATCGCCGCTGGTGTGGCGGGGTTTGAAGGCTCGGGCTCGTGTGTGCCAGATGTAGAAGCCTCTGGCACGGCTGAAGCAGAAGTCTCCGGAACGGCTGAAGAAGATGCCTCCGGGATGGTGGGTGGAGCACGAGTAGGAGGTCTACCCATGTCGGCCCGTCGCCCAGCGACTACGTCGGTGATGCAGCTACTCAAAACCTCAGGGGTCTCTAAAGAAGGTTGCAACCCCATCATCGCATCGCTAGAAGGATCCCAAGGTGGCAGACTCTTCCGGAAGTTGTCGTGCTCGTCGGTCGGGGGGTCCCCATCGACTGTTGGTACCGCTCTGCAGACGCGAGCAGATCGTCGAGTGTGGATGTCGAACTGTCGGGTACCGTCCTCTTTGGAATCTAGCTGACCGCTGCCCGGTCGGCGAACGTAACAGGCCAGAGGGTACCGTCCCCCCTCATGAGCCTCCCTGCCTGTTATTATGAAATGTATTTTATTATAATTTATTATATTATAATTTAATATATTATATTATATTTTAATATTTTTATTTTCTTTCAATTTAAATTTATTTCTATGTATTTTATTATATTTTAATGTTTTTATTTTCTTTCAATTTAAATTTATTTCTATATTTTATTATATTTTAATGTTTTTATTTTCTTTCAATTTCAATTTATTTTTATGTATTTTATTATAATTTATTATATTTTAATTTTTTCATTTTCATTAAATTTAAATTTATTTCTATGCATTTTAATATATTTTATTATATTTTAATGTTTTTATTGTCTTTTAATTTCAATTTATTTTTATGTATTTTATTATAATTTATTATATTTTAATGTTTTTATTTTCTTTAAATTTAAATTTATTTCTATGTATTTTATTATATTTTAATGTTTTTATTGTCTTTCAATTAGAATTTATTTTTATTTATTTTATTAAATTTTAATATTTTAATTTTAATTTATTTTAATGTCTTTTAATATACTGTAATATGTTTTAATATCTTGTAATATTTATTAATCGTTTTTTTTGTTTTTCCATTAAAACTATCAAAATATATAAACTATATAGTATTTTTCAAACTATATACTAAAACTATATAATCTATCAAATTATATAGATCAAACTATATACTAAACTAATTATAATCTATCAAATTATATTATATATTAAAATCTAAACTATAATATAAAACTATAAAAATAAATCAAACAAAATAAATAAATCAAAAAACATACCGGTGGGGTCGGGACCGGCGAAACCTCACTAGTCCGCCGCTTCCGCGGCAGTTCCGCCTCCGCCACTCCGCCGCCATCACCACCACCACCACCGGACGTTGCCGGCTCTGCGTCTCCACCGTCACCACCACCACCTTGCTCAACCTCCATGGCCGCCGCCCCACCACCACCCCCGGCCACCTGCTCCACCGCCACCCCCTCCCTCAGGGCTCCACCCCCACCACCAACCTCCTCAGGCACCAGCGCCGTCGGTTCCACCACCTCCTCTCTCTCCGGCTCCATCTCTCTGTCTCGATCTCTTTCTCTTTCTCTCTCTCCGGCGACCTCTCTCTCTCTCTCGATTTTTCTCTCCGGCAATCTCTCTCTCGCTCTCGATTTCTCTCCGGCAATCTCTCTCGCTCTCGATTTCTCTCTGGACGAAGACGGAACGAAGACGAAGAGGCACGTCCTCTTTGCCTTTTAGAAGACGTGCCACATCCGGCTTCGGGTGACTCTCACCCCACTTGCACGTCTCTAAGGACGTGAAAGCACGTCCTTAAGGACGCGGGGATTTGCGGTGTATATAGCCGAAACGAAATATTTCCTTCCAAATCATTATTAGTAAATTCACACCTAATTGTTTTGGGTCATCATTTTCATTCATGGTAACTCAAATAAAATATCATGGTTCAATCGGCTACTGAAGTCACCAGTAGACCTGAGCAAAAGCGGGTATGTTCGCTCGGTCCAGCCCACCCCGTCCGCCCGCATTAGTGGGCGGGCTTGATCATTGAAAAAAGCCCACACAGATTGCTAGGTCTGGTCCACACTCGTTGTGGGTGCGGGATTTGACATATCAATCAACTCGTTACAGGCCTAGCGCCCCGTAATAGGTACCCGCCTTTTTATTTATTAAAACTAATATATATGTATGTGTATATATATGTAATAAATAATATGAATTATATTTATTTAAAAAAATAATAAAAATAGTACGTAACTAATATATATATATATATATATATATATATATATATATATATATATATATATATATATATATATATATATATATATATATATATATATATATATAACGTACTATACATATACAGTAACTATATATATGTAGAGTTGGCAAGTCGGTCGTTCGGATCGGGTTCGGGTCAAGCTTGCTCTGGTCGGGTCAATTCGGGTAAAATTTATGGTCGGGTATGGGTCGGGTCGGGTTCGGTCATAATGAATATTTTTAGATTGGTCGGGTTTCGTGTTAATTCGGGTCATGCCCATTCAGGTTTGGGTCAAAGCGGGTCGGTCTCGTTCGGGTTTCGGGTCAAGAGGCGGGTTGGTGTCATTTGAGTTTCGAATCAAAGTGGGTATATCGGTATAGTTGGTTTGAGTTTTCGGTCGAATCATATTCGACCCGTTTGGAATTTGGATAATTAGGTTGATTTTGACTCGGTTGAATACTTAAATATGTAATTTACTTAAAATAAATGATTTTAACTCGGTTGAATACTTAAATATGTAATTTACTTTAAATAAATGATTTTGAGTCGGTTGAATACTTGAATATGTAATTTTGACTCAGTTGAATACACTCATTGTTATTGACTCATCGGTTGTCGACAGATTTTCAAAAGAGTCATAATCGAAAATTCAATATTCGGCAACATCGTCCTTTTTTAAACATTTAAACCAATTGATCGGTGCTATAATTAAATCAAATTAATTGTACATTTAGGTTTTAACCTTATTTTAACTAGCAAGTTGCAAATGGACTTATTTGGGGTTTGACTATATCATTGACCCATATCATTTTCAATGGCCATTTCATTTTTAGCTTTTAGCCCATTAGTTTTTTTTTTCATTATTATTATTAGTTTTTAAAAAATCTAGATATAAATAATTAATTCTATCAAAATATAATAATATAGATAAAAATAAAATAATGATGTCCATGTTTTATGTCATGTTTTATATCTACTGTTATATCGATTTCTGCATGCATTTCATGCATTTGGGCTAAAATAATACAGAATCTGTGTAAGTTATGTTTATTTGCAATATATGGAGGACTACACAAGTTTTTGTTATATTTGACAGAAATCGGACGCACTTTGGAGTTTAAAGGAAACTAATGGAGAAGCTATGAATGGTGCAGCTGGAGAAGAGGCCATTTTTCACCATTCTTCGTTCTGAATCAAGCTTTGATGTCTTCATGAGAGTTGAAGCCCTCAAAACGAGCTTTCCAACGCTTGGTCATATGTGTCAATCCGACGAACGAGGACTCGGGAAAATGCGTTTTAAGAACAGAGCAGAAAGCTGAGAAAACTTTACTCGAGATCGAGTACACCCTACTCGAGATCGACCAAAAGTGTCCGAGGAGAGCCTGGTCGAGGAAGAGCTGATCGAGAAGACGAAGACGAGGACATGTCGGGTTACACTCTACTCGAGATCGAGTAGACCTACTCGAGATCGAGGAGCCCGGAAGCCGTGTCTGAGCATGTCGAGCAGAATCACCCGAGAAGACCTAGTCGACAAGGCCAGTCTAGTCGAGATCGACAAGGGGTACTCGAGATCGACTAGACCCGTGAACCATGACCGAGCCTGTCGAGCACCAGTTAGCCGAGACGACGAAGCCGAGCCAGTCGACAACACTCCTACTCGAGATCGACAAGACCCTTGTCGAGATCGACGACGGTTCCAGAATCCGCGTTACTCGGTTTGACGAACCCTACTCGGTTTGGGATTGCTTGGGCTCGAAGATTGCCGATTCTATCCGAAATTATCAAGATACAGCATGAAGGAGAAGATCTATCCATTAAAGACATTTAGATATATTTAGATTTAATTTCCTTGTTGCTTTTATTTATCTTCAAAGTCTTAGATATAGTTTTAGATATAGATATAGATATTCTATCCTTGAGTAGCAAGGATTAGAAAGCTATAAATAAAGCCCATAGGGCTAAGTTTTTTTATTCATTCAATTTCAGTTAGAGAGGTAGTTCCACATAGAAATTTAGGGAGTTCAGAGGTTTTAGGGTTTTAGCGTTCAACGAGAGTTGGATCGCCGGGATTGTAAAGTCTTTTGAATTTAGTTTAATGCAAATTTCTTTTCATCAATCAATGTCTGTGTTCGCGATGAAGCGTGAGTAGTCCACCCACTTCTAGGGTTGGGGCGAGCCCGACGATAGCCATGCGCGTTTGAGGTAAAGATCCGACTTTTATCATGTTTTGAGCATCTACTACTTGTTTATGTGTTTATTACCCGTCTAATGGAGATCCATGCTAACAACTTGGATTATAAACATAAAATCAGTAGAGACAATTAGGGTTTCTTGAAAGAATTGTCTAATTGTTGGAAAAGGCGAAAGCTTGTCCTTTGATGCAATTCACATGATTATCTGTTTATCTCTGCCTTATGCATGCTTGGTCATCGTTGTTGCAAATCCCAATCTTGGAAGCCTTTTACATTAAGTTTATTTCGAAGTCCCAAAGCATTTCCCTTTACTTTATTTCTTTGTTTCGCTTTATTCTCTGTCTACTCGATCTCGACCAAGCCTGGTCGATCTCGAGTTACTGATATTCGATCTAGCATCGCTGTAGCTTAATTGTGCAGGTACTCGACAAGACAAGCCGAAGTCGATGAGGTGTCTACTCGATATCGAGTAGCCTCTAGTCGATATCGACTACACCCGGTGCTTGCTGCTGCGCTGTGTTCGATTGTCCGATCTTCTGTCGACTACCCTAGTCGAGATCGAGGACCCTGTTTTCGACTTCTGACCGTGAGATTTCTTTGCTACCTAGGATCCGTTGACACGCTTTCTCGTGGATCGATCCTGACTTCCCGCTGCTGCATCAAGAGGAGGTCTTGTAATTATTTGCAAGGGACTGAATCTGGTTTGCTGTGATTTATTTCTATTTTATTATTGCAAGTCTCGATTTCCTCCTACAACAAATTGGCGCCGTTTCCGGGGAGGCTATCATTCGCGCCTTAGGTAGTTAAATCTCACATCTGCTTTGAGTTACTATACAGGTGTATGCGCCGTTCTGGTCTACCACCTGAGTTTGACAGCTTGGACGAACCGGAGCGTTACCTACACATCCACTCTTAACTCAAAAGGATCATGGCGGCCGCTGAAACACAAGAACAGCTGATTGCTAGGCTTACAAGGGAGCTAGCCGCAAAGGATACCACTATCGCCAATGAAAAGGCAGCGAGGGAACAAGAAGCTGAGCGCGGAAGGCAAGCAGAAGCTGAGCTTGCCCAATATCCAACCACTGCTCAGGATTATATGCATCCAACTCTCGTCGTGCCTGAATCGGCGATTCTAATCCCTGATAACTCTTTTGAAATTCGCACTCAAATTCTTATAGAGCTTAAAAATAATGCTTTTTATGGCAAATTTAATGAGTGTCCTCTTGAACATATTACCAATTTTCATGACATGTGCCGTACTCTTGCTGAAGGTACAACTCTGGAATATGTCAAGATGAAAGCTTTTCGCTGGTCTCTCGCTGGACCTGCACTGAAGTGGCACGAAGGGCTGAAGCCGAGATCTCTCACCACATGGGCCCAAGTAGAGCAAGTGTTTCTGAACAAATACTTCCCACCCGCCAAAACAGCACTTCTCCGCCATAAAATCACCGCCTTCAAACAGAAGCAAGGGGAACCGCTGGCAAAGGCATGGGAACGCTACAAAGAACTGCTGCGATCTTTCCCTACTCATGGACAGCCACCCTACGTCATTCAGGAGATCTTCTTCAACTCTCTTGATCAAGTCACTAAGGACAGAATCAACCATTATACCCGCTATGAGTATATGACGATGCCAACAATCGACGCATGGGGTGTGCTAGAAAAGCTCACTAACTATGACAACAAATATGGGGCTCCTACAAACTATGATGAGAGCACATATGCCAGATCAGCCCCATCTATGCCACTCTATGTTCCAGCAAAGGAGATTGACCCAGATGTTAGGGAACAGTTCTACAAAGACCAGAATCTCAACCTCCTCAAGCAAGTCAAATATTTATCTGTCAATCAGCCTTGCATCGAATGCGGATCATAGCGGCACACCACTACTGAGTGCCCACACACTGAGCAAGTCAGGATGGCAGAAACATATGAAGAGGCAGCCTACGTAGGGGGTCCAAATCGATACATGGGAGATCAAAGGTTCTATCAACCACAATGGAACCAAGGTCCTCCTAGGAATCCCCCACCCTATAGAGCTCCAGGACATCCAGAAAGGGATCAAAAGAAGGAAGATCTGCAGCTGATCCTTGAGGAGATGCGTCGGAATCAGGGTACCATCAATAATCAGTTCCAGAACATCACTACAAAATTTGGAGAACTGGACATCTGGAAAAGAGGAATAGAGACGCAGATGGGTCAAATCGCTGCACAGATCCAACGACCGTCCGGACAACTCCCTGGGCAAACAGAACCAAATCCTAAAGGGAAAACCGGCCATGTCGCAGCTATCAAACTCAAGAGTGGCCATCAATTACACGAGCCAGAGGTCCAGAAACAGCAAAGCAAGGCAGAGCAGCAGCTCGAGACAGAGCAAGATCAACTCGATCTCGAGGAGCCCGTACTCGGTCTCGACAAGACCCTACTCGACACAGACCAGAAGCTGAGCTCGAACTCCACTGCGAAGCCCAACGACTCGAGGTCGACAACCCAAGTCGAGATCGACGATCCCCTGGTCGAGATCGAGGAGCAGCATCTGGCCGACGCCGACGACTCTGCAGCACCTCCGACAGCTGATCTGGCTCCGAAACAGAAAAAGCCACTGCCTTTCCCTTCAAAAGCACAGAAAGATCCCACTGCAGGTAGGTTTACCAGATTTGTTAATATGATGCAAGAACTGAATGTTTCTATCCCTTTTACAGAAGGAAATCCTGAGCAAAAAGCGATCCATCTCAGAGATCGCAGGCGAATGCAAAGTACTCCACTTCCCTGAAAAGAGACCTGACCCTGGTAAGTTTTCTGTTACTGTGGGTTTTGGACAATATAAATATGATTCTCTATGTGATTTAGGAGCAAGTGTGAGCATCATGCCTCTATCAATCTGGCGGAAGGTCAAAATAGGATGCATAGAACCTGTGGATGCCAAACTATACATGGCAAACAATACAATAGTCATCCCTACAGGTATAGTTGAGAACGTCCCTGTCCAGGTAGGTAAATTCTTTGTTCCAGCAGATTTCCTTATCATTGACTGTGCTGAAGATCCTACTAGCCCTATTATTCTTGGTAGACCATTCTTAGCTACTGCAGATGCCAGAATAAGTGTTAAGAATAGATCGCTCACATTCACTATAGGCGATGAGGTTTTGGATTTCTCTTTTGGCCCTGCAAAAGAGGAAATTTCCTGGCTGGAGGTGAAAAGCATCAGCAACCACGGGACCAAGCAAACAGCGGAGGAAGGAGCCAACACTGTACTCGAGATCGACAAAGTCAACTCGATCTCGACAAGCCTTTTTCGATGTCGACTACCTCTGCTAAGCCACTGACTTGCCAAGAGCCTAAGTATGGGGTCCCTGTACTCGAGGTCGGCCAGCAGTACTTGATCTCGACTAGCCCCAAGCCCAAAGATTTCTGTTCTGGGTCCGAAAAGGTAAGTTCAGGTATGAATTCTACTCCCCCTCAGTCCATAAAGAAAATTATCAATGATTTAAGGGGAGATAAGACACCATGGCAAGAAAATCTGCGAAAACTGAGAGCTGGAAGGAAGAAGAAGAAAGAGAAAGGAGATGATGCAAACAACCACCTGTTAGCTGAGCTTGCATACTACCATCAGGACCTAGATGATCCAGGAGAAGGGCCAAGCATGAGCGGGCCCCACAATAATGGTCCTTGAGCGCAAACGGAGAAGTCGGCCTAGCGACTCTAAAATCTAGAGCATGTATATAGAACTTTATGAATTTTTGAACTTTGTGGTTTTTGTTTTTGGTTTTGGTTTTATGTCTTTTAGAATATTTTATGTGGATAGTCTTGTTTCTTGTGCAATCTAACACTTTTAGGTCGGCAAGCATATAAGGATCGCGAAAAGTGGAATAAAGAAGTCCCTGAAAACAGTGAGAATCGACGAAGGCCAAGTCGACTACGACAAGAAGGAGAAGCCCAGAAGTTACTCGACCTCGAGTAGACGTACTCGACATCGACAAGACACCAGAAGCTCCTCGACTTTAGAAAACCACTAGACGCAGACGAGTCTACTCGAGATCTAGTAACATGTACTCGAGATCGACAAGCTTGTCTATTCGACCTGCACTGATCTACCCTCCTCGACGTGTTATCCTGTGAGTTCCTTCCTTTACTCTTGTTTTTATTTGATTTTATACAGTGGGGACACTGTAAATTTTAAGTATGGGGTGGGGGAAGGGCTCATTATCATTATCATATGTGTTAGTCTTGCTTTTGGTTTTACATGGTGAAATTTTAAATTTTTATGTTATGCATTCATGTTTAAATTTTATGCCTTTTAAATCTTTCGTCATACTTTAGTTTTGATTTTTGCATAAAAAAAAATAAAAAAAAAATAGAAAATGTCGGAAAAAATAAAAAAATATGCATGTTTAAATTTTTGCATTGTTTTAGTTTTATGCCCTAACTTAGATGTCCTATGATGATTAATAATGACTGACTTGATCATATAAATCCTATGGCGTGTTTGGAAGGTTTAGCCTAAGTCCTCAAAATGGTTTTTATGTGGATTGTGAACTTGTGATGAAATTGAGCACATATGATCCTAAGCTAAAGGTTAAAATCCAACAAAGATTGTCCCAGTGAGAATTTTGGCCTTATAGGGAGAACATTAAAAATCCCTCTGCTTTCTTGAGTGTATTTACTCTTCCTATGCATCTCTAAATATTGTGATAGTTATTCAAAACCAATGCATTTATATGTTTATGTTGATGAGAATTAAATGATGGAGGCACCTTTTAAGCCAATTTTATCCTCTCTTTACCTACCCTACATTATCCCTGCTTGAAGCCAGAACATTAGCCTGAGACTTTTATTGTGAACTCCACAAAATTATCCTTAGCCAAATTGAGCCTGACCCCCATTTGGGAATTATGACTTAGAGTTGGTTGGAATGATGATTTATGGAAAGAATGAGCTTATGTTGCATTTCAAGAAGGATCATGGAAATTATTGAGATATGGGTTGGTTGTACATTTTTTATCTTGCTAGACATATTATGTAAAAGGATTTTTGGCTCACATTATAAATGCACCTCTAGTATTATTTTATATTTTGGTAAAAAAAAATCCGAAAAAAATAGAGAAAGAAAAGAAAGTATATGTGTTTGTGAATAAAGTGAATGAGCCAAATTTACCTTATTTCTTTCATTATTTTGCAAGATGCATGATTTAGAGAGGTTGAGAAAGTTAGAAAGGTTACATACTTCTTTGAGATAAATTGGAGAGTTTGGTTGATGCATATGATTTAGAAGTTATGGTTTGGTTGTGTTGGAAATTTAGGAGTCATGATTCCCGAATTTTATTAAGCACCACATGACTAAATAATTCCATTCCTTATTATTTCTTACCAAGCCCCATTACAACCCCGCCGAATGGAATCTTCTTTGAAGACTTTTATTGAGCGAAGTCCTCCTGATAATTCTTGTTGCATTTTCATAATTGGTTGTGAAGTGGATTCATATTTAAATTGCAATGTTTATGAGATTGTATATGGAATTGAGTTGAGAGTTGATCTTCATAGCCTTAAACACATTGAGAGTTGAGTTTAAACACATTATCCCTGTGATGTTGGATTTATATTGCCTATGCATATGGATCACTCATATATGTGTGATGACGTTAAATTCACTTGTCTTACATTGCTACTATTTAAGATGTTGCTTTTGACAAAGGCGAAGACTTGAAGGATGTGTTGTAGGTCTTGGTTATTGTTTGGTTATTGCTTGAGGACAAGCAAGTCTAAGTATGGGGTGATTTGATGTCCATGTTTTATGCCATGTTTTATATCTACTGTTATATCGATTTCTGCATGCATTTCATGCATTTGGGCTAAAATAATACAGAATATGTGTGAGTTATGTTTATTTTCAATATATGGAGGTCTACATAAGTTTTTGTTATATTTGACAGAAATCGGACGCACTTTGGAGCTTAAAGGAAACTCATGGAGAAGCTAAGAATGGTGCAGCCGGAGAAGAGGCCATTTTTCACCATTCTTCGTTCCGAATCAAGCTTTGATGTCTTCATGAGAGTTGAAGCTCTCGAAAAGAGCTTTCCAAAGCAAGGTCATATGCGTCAATCCGACGAACGAGGACTCGGGAAAGTGCGTTTTAAGAACAAAGCAGAAAGCTGAGAAAACTTTACTCGAGATCGAGTACACCCTACTCGAGATCGACCAAAAGTGTCCGAGGAGAGCCTGGTCGAGGAAGAGCTGATCGAGAAGACGAAGACGAGGACATCCCGGGTTACACTCTACTCGAGATCGAGTAGACCTACTCGAGATCGAGGAGCCCGGAAGCCGTGTCCGAGCATGTCGAGCAGAATCACCCGAGAAGACCTAGTCGACAAGGCCAGTCTAGTCGAGATCGACAAGGGGTACTCGAGATCGACTAGACCCGTGAACCATGACCGAGCTTGTCGAGCACCAGTTAGCCGAGACGACGAAGCCGAGCCAGTCGACAACACTCCTACTCGAGATCGACAAGACCCTTGTCGAGATCGACAACGGTTCCAGAATCCGCGTTACTCAGTTTGACGAATCCTACTCTGTTTGGGATTGCTTGTGCTCGAAGATTGCCGATTCTATCCAAAATTATCAAGATACATAATGAAGGAGAAGATCTATCCATTAAAGACATTTAGATATATTTAGATTTAATTTCCTTGTTGCTTTTATTTATCTTCAAAGTCTTAGAGATAGTTTTAGATATAGATATTGATATTCTATCCTTGAGTAGCAAGGATTAGAAGGCTATAAATAAAGCCCATAGGGCTAAGTTTTTTTATTCATTCAATTTCAGTTAGAGAGGTAGTTCCACATAGAAATTTAGGGAGTTCAGAGGTTTTAGGGTTTTGGCGTTCAACGAGAGTTGGATCGCCGGGATTGTAAAGTCTTTTGAATTTAGTTTAATGCAAGTTTCTTTTCATCAATCAATGTCTGATTTCGCGATGAAGCGCGAGTAGTCCACCCACTTCTAGGGTTGGGGCGAGCCCGACGATAGCCATGCGCGTTTGAGGTAAAGATCTGACTTTTATCATGTTTTGAGCATTTACTACTTGTTTATGTGTTTATTACCCGTCTAATGGAGATCCATGCTAACAAATTGGATTATAAACATAAAATCAGTAGAGACAATTAGGGTTTCTTGAAAGAGTTGTCTAATTGTTGGAAAAGGCGAAAGCTTGTCCTTTGATGCAATTCACATGATTATCTGTTTATCTCTGCATTATGCATGCTTGGTCATCGTTGTTGCAAACCCCAATCTTGGAAGCCTTTTACATTAAATTTATTTCGAAGTCCCAAAGCATTTGCCTTTACTTTATTTCTTTGTTTCATTTTATTCTCTGTCTACTCGATCTCGACCAAGCCTGGTCGATCTCGAGTTACTGATATTCGATCTAGCATCGCTTTAGCTTAATTGTGCAGGTACTCGACAAGACAAGCCGAAGTCGACAAGGTGTCTACTCGATATCGAGTAGCCTCTAGTCAATATCGACTACACCCGGTGCTTGCTGCTATGTTGTGTTCGACTGTCCGATCTTCTGTCGACTACCCTAGTCGAGATCGAGGACCCTGTTGTCGACTTCTGACCGTGAGATTTCTCTGCTGCCTAGGATCCGCTGACACGCTTCCTCGTGGATCGATCCTGACTTCCTGCTGCTGCATCAGGAGGAGGTCTTGTAATTATTTGCAAGGGACGGAATCTGGTTTGCTGTGATTTATTTCTATTTTATTATTGCAAGTCTCGATTTCCTCCTACAACAAATAACAACTACAACATTATTGATTTGGATATAAATAATTCTTTTCGCTTATATATGGCGGTTGACTTACTTGACTTATTGACTTATCTGCTTATCTATTGATTTTACTTGGGTTCTTATTCATATGATAACAATTAACAAAAATAATTGGTGTTTTATATGTTAAAGTAAAATCTTAAACTTGTGTTAAAATAAAATAAAAACATTTGACATTCAAGTATTAAAATGTTGATGTTAAATAACGATTTCAATTCGTGTCGTGTTGGGTCGGGTCGGGTTGACAGTCGGGTCGGGTTCAAAGTCGGGTCAGGTTTAGAGTCGGGTCAGGTTTGGGTCGGGTCGGGTTTATCTGTGTTCGGGTCTGTTTCGGGTCGGGCCGGATTCGGGTCGGGTTCGGTTTCGGATTTGGGTTATGAATGACTCCAGATTTTCGCGTCCCGGTCGGGTTCGGGTGAGTCGGGTTAGGTCAGATTTTGCCAGCTCTATATATATATATTTATATTTATATTTATATTTATATTTTGATTGAGTAAGAATTCGAAGCACCAGATCGACGTGCATGGTGGGTCGAGAGGCCGAATAAATCGGCGACGGATAAACCGTCAAATAAGATGAAGACATAAAATAACAAAAGGCAGAATCACTAAATTACAAGGATGCGGTTGTAGGCAGAAACTAGCATAAACGATGCAAGAGGAGAAGCAGTGAGCAGCAACTCATCCATTAGTTGGTATAGGGAACGTAGGGAATCCCTACGAGCCTTCAGGTTTCGATCATGCCCACGACCTCTCGCGCGTCGACACATGAGAAGAAACACCACTCAACAAACTGCTAGACTCGAGAGCCATACAACCCCAAAACCAAGCAACACAGCAACCTACCAAACAATGGATCAAATCCAATTTACTCTTTCTGAATTTTTTTTTTTTAATCCTCCGGGCTTTGGGCCCAAAGGAAGTGACCGGGCCCAATATTTGGTCCACACGGGCCCAGAAGACCCGAAGGCCGATTGCAGGGAAGAGATGCACTCGGCCAACCAACCCTCGCAGCAGATCCGACGTCAGCCAGCCAGCAGCCCCGGTGGAAGGAGGCGGGCACCGCCAGGAACAGATCAGGAAGGAGGAAACCAAGGGATACTGGTGGCAGAACTACACAGGTTGAGATCAAGAGGGCACCAAACACAGGAAACCACGAGTGGGGAGGAGCGCTAGCGGCGAGACCAGATCGACAGAGGATGACGAGATCGGCTAAGAAGGGATGAGGCCACAACGCCGGCGAGACAAGAAACGGCCCATCCGATGCGGTGACGAACACCCGCACTCGAGGGCAACACCCAAACACAATCTCACCCCGAACCCCAAAACGAACACCGAATTGGAAAGAACGAGGAACGAGACTCAAAATCAACCAAACGCAAGGTCGATCGAAGCACAAGGAAGGTGGATTGAAGAGGATAGATCCGCCATTAAAGGGCTAGGGTTCTCAGTAACTATATATATATAGTTACTATATATATAATCAATATATATATATATATATATATATATATATATATATATATATATATATATATATATATATTAAAATAGATTACAATAGGCTTAGTATAGCTTTAATAAGAAATTTTGATTAGGTTAGGTTTACGGGTACATGCGGGCTACTCGCACCCGCATTCGCGAACGGGTTTGGGCACGACTTCCAATCCGTTGAGCGGGCTTAGTCCGGCCCAAGCCCAGCCCGTGCCCACGTTTGCCTAGGTCTAGACACCACAAGATGGTACCGTGAACCTCCAAAACGTCAATTAAGGCAAGTGTATATATATATATATATATATATATATATATATATATATATATATATATATTAAAATTGATTGCAATAGGCTTAGTATAGCTTTAATAAGAAATTGTGAATAGGTTTACGGGTACCCGCGGGCTACTCGCACCCGCATTCGCGAACGGGATTGGACACGACTTCCAACCCGTTGAGCGGCTTAGTCCGGCCAAGCCTGGCCCGTGCCCACGTTTGCCTAGGTCTAGACACCACAAGATGCTATCGTGAACCCCCAAAATGTCAATTAAGGCAAGTGACTTTCTGTGCTTTTTTGCTCATGTCTTCGTGTCAAGTTGTTTTCTTTCCTTCAAAATATTTGTCAAATTAATTAAAATAAATTGCAATTCACTTGCTTGTTTGATTTATTTAACCTTCCATTTGAATTTGGCAAGTATAATTGGGTGATCTTAATATAGATAATAGTTACCCGCCGTTTATTTAAAACATGATTTATCATTTTTCTTTCATACTAAACTGGTTATGTATGGAACGTCATGTTATTCTTGGATGTATCCATCCGTTATTTTCTTTTCTTTTCTTTTCCTTACCATCCATGCTACCTCTAAATAACATGGGTTACTTTTGTGTTGCGTGATATATATTTGCTTAGCGTAGTGAGAAAATTATGTTATAGTGATCACAATCAATTCAAGTTATATCATATTCCATTTGTAATCGAAGTATGGTTCATAAGAGTGCTCTTCCCTCACATCTTTTCTTATTCAATC
Organism: Persicaria tinctoria; assembly: GCA_037127255.1. NCBI lineage: Eukaryota > Viridiplantae > Streptophyta > Magnoliopsida > Caryophyllales > Polygonaceae > Persicaria > Persicaria tinctoria. Next base: position 45,848,011 of record JBANSL010000019.1, on the reverse strand, counting down.
CCTTGGAATGATCTGTGTCACATGATTCGTGTCATACAATGTTAAGCCTACATAAAATATTCTCAATAATCACATTTGAGTTAAGATTCATACCTTATTATGGTCATTGAGTTTAAGTCCAAAGTGGTCCTTGACGAGAGGGTTTCTCGACCAAATAAATTTATAGTCAAGACCCCCGCTATAGTATAGGGGAGTCAGGTTCGTCCTCAGGAGATAAGTCAGCGGTTCTAGGTTTAATGTGTTTTGGGGTTCAGGGATAGCGGGAAAAGGTGAGGAGGTTGCTGTCGATAAAGAATAGAGGGGTCGATGTCGATGGATGGAGAGGGAATGGTGGTTGGTGTCGGGTAGAATATGTGCCGAATAAAAATAATAAAATAAAACAAATAAAGATGCAAACTTCCAAGGTTAGGGATCACCACAACAATAAACATATGTGCAGATCATTTAATCACATAAAGATGCATGCTTTATATCAAAGAATCGACTTTCGCAAATTCCAACAATTTAGGTGATAGAGGCTCTCGCATAAAAACCTAATTTGTTTCTACCTTTTCTTAATTAGGATTAGTCGGCTCTCGCAAATAAACCCTAATTACTATCCAATTCATAATAAGATCACTTTCGCTTCAATATCATGAATAAGGAATTTCCTCAACTCTCGCAAAGGATTAAGCACATAGGTAGATGATGATAAGGACATACAAATTCATAAATTTATAAATTAAACACATATATCTATGTTGGGATCACCCCAACCCTAGAAGAAGGAAATTAGAAACAAACCATAATAAAAGAAATTAACTTTAACATAAAATAAACTAAAACTTACAAAACCTTCCAAACGTTCCTCCTCTCTCGCCTCCTCTCTCTCTCCTCTCTCTCTCTCCTCTCTCCTCTCTCCTTGTTCCCTAAGACGACTTTGCTTGAATTGAATTGTGTCTAGAATTGAATGTATGAAAAAACAGCCCCTAGGGCTTTATTTATAGCCTTCTATTCCTTGCTATCAAGAATAGAATATATCTGCCTATATCTAAAATTATATCTAAAACTTTAAAAGATAAATAAAAGCAATTTATGAATTAAATCTAAAAGGAAAAGATAAATCTAAAATAGGTAAGATGTCTTCTTGTTGATAGATCTCCTCTTCCAAGGATAGAACTTGATGAAATCGGATAGACTTGGCTTCCTTCGGCCCCAAGGATTCCCAGCTCGACACGGACAGCCAAAACGGTTTCAGGACGCGGCTCGTCGATCTCAAGTAGGGCTCCTCGACATCGAGTAGAGGTGGTCATCGACTTGGTCTGGCTGGCTTGGTCGGGTAGCTCTGCTCGACAAGCTCGGATCTTGGCTCCTTGGCTCCTTGATCTCGACCAAGCCTCCTCGAGATCGAGTAGAGGTGGTGCTCGACTTCTCGGTTTTCGGCTTCTCGATTTGGCACAGCTCGTCGACTCCGGACATGGCGTCGAAGTGTGGTCGATCTCGACTAGAGTTACTCGAGATCGAGTTGGCCTCCTGGAGTCGGGTTGTCTCTGACTCAGCTTTGTCGAGATCGAGTAAGTGTACTCGAGATCGAGTAAAGTTCTCTCAGCTTTCTGCTATGTTATTGAAACGCACTTTCCCGAGTCCTCGTTCGTCGGATTGACTCATATGACCACGCGTTGGAAAGCTCTTTATGAGGGATACAACTCTCATTAAGACATCAAAGCTTGATTCAGAACGAAGAATGGTGAAAAATGGCCTTTTCTCAAGCTGCACCATTCTTAGCTTCTCCATGAGTTTCCTTTAAGCTCCAAAGTGCGTCCGATTTCTGCGAAATATAACCAAAACTTGTGTAGACCTCCATATATTGCAAATAAGTGTAAACTATACAGATTCTGTATTATTCTAACCCAAATGCATGCAATGTATGCAGAAATCGATATAAAAGTAAGTGTAAAACATGGAAAATTAGGCTCACAACAAACACCCCATACTTAAGCTTGCTTGTCCTCAAGCAATACCTTTATTTGTCATTCAGGGGAAGAAATCAAAACTCTCAACATATTAGATTCATTGTCATATGACCCTGCAGTCAATTACCATCCTCGAAAAGGTACTAGTGTCACAGATCCATGCATGTGCAAATATAAAAGCAACATCTACTCACAAAAGGAGGGTTATGGAAAAACATTCATAAGTGACAAAGCATTAATAATCAAGAGGACTTTAATTTAAGCTCAAATAAGGAGTAGATTGGTAAAAGGCTAAAGGTGGGCAATTTTTGGCAATGTGGTGCTAATGATCCGGGGAAATGGAGTATTTCCAAACTTGAGTTTCCACATTCCTTCTCCATGAGATTCATCACCTTTCATATTGCTTTTTCTCAATAATAATGCTTTTACCTCTCTGACCTCAGCACTGCCTTCTCGCGAGTCGCAAACATGGTTGCAAACATGGGTGTCATGAATGGCCCCGGATACTTAGTGCTTTGGACTCCTCACAATGTGTCCCATCTCTCCAAACTATTATCTTAGAGAGCAGGGTCTATCTACCTTTATCTCCTGAGGTGATTGGATTCTCTTTCACTCATTAAATTTTCCATATATTCAAATATTTTCCTACCAAACTTAGATAATGATAAAAACAAAACAACAACCATATAACAATCTCCATAATGTAACATTATTCTCAACATAATCCCTGGATAGGAAATAAGGTAAAGAATGGGAAATATTTAGATCATGTGGAGCAATAATTGAAATAACGCATAATATGACTTTTGTGATGCATAAGCATAGGTAAGGCTAGGATTATAATGATATGAGCATTATATTGAAATATAAAGTCCTCCATCCTCTTATCATGCAACATGTCAAAAGCAACTTCAAATTTTACCTCCTTTCATGGTTTTCATGAAATAATGCACTTCATTGTGACTTCCCTTTACTAGGCAATTTCATGCTATATCTCTAACGAATCCAATTTTGCATCGTCGAGTTCAATATAAGCTTCCATGACATTATTCAAAAAAATTCAATACTTTGAAAAACATGCATACAAGCACATAATCAATAATGTATTCCAAAATAGCTATGTAGCAATTTAAAGAAATAAACTTAAAAAATGCACACATATGTCAAATATGCATGAAGTAAGCCCTTCCCCCACCCCATACTTAAACATTACAGTGTCCTCACTGTATAAGGGTAAAGAAAGAAACTCACTAGACAGGTGTGCAAGGCCTCTTAATATCGAATGAAGGAATGCCTGAGCCGAGTCTGAATATAGCTTGCTTCTATCCATGGACCTGAAAAGTGTAGAAGACATATACTCATAATAGAAAAACTAAAAAAACAAAAACAAATAAAAGCAACAAAGTTTCAAAAGTCCAAAAATAAATGTATATGTACAAGCTCTAGATTTTATAGTCGCTAGGCCGACTTTCCATTTAAGCTCAAGGTGGCATCTGCAGGGCCCATGTAGCTTGGGCTTCGAATAGGACTCCATTCTTGTCCATCAGCTGCAATCCTCCATAATGGATCTTGTTCACCACGAAAGGTCTCATCCTCTTCTTGTTGAATTTGTTAGGGAACCAATGATCCTTTGATTTAGAGACATAGAGCTTGTCTCCAATTTCATACTCTTTGGGCTCGTCATTGGATATCCTACATAAGCGCACATACCAAGGCAAACCTCTCCCATGTATAGATAGATCTTTAATGGAAATAGGAGAAGAAAGATCCATACCTTGGCTTACCTTCGCGGAGACGGAATCGGGGACTACAATGTTTGGTCGATCTCGAGTAGGATTCAGATTCTGGTGGTGAGTTGCTCGAGGATGCAGGATCTGGTGAAGGTTGGTCGACATCGACAAGCCTGGTTGATCTCGAGTAGTCAGTGGTCGAGATCGAGTAGTCCTGGCCGTCTGGTGAAGTCAGCGTCGAGGAAGGCGAAGCCGAGGCTGGGAGGTGGTGGTCGATGTCGAGTAGTGTACTCGATCTTGAGGAGCCTGGCCCTTCAGTGTTGCTGCTTGACGACGCTGGTGCTGGTGGAGGCTCCTGGTTTTGGTCGAGGTCGACTATGGTCCTTGATGTCGAGGAGTCTTGGTCGACCTTGACCCCATACTTGGTTCCTTTCTAGGCATCCGAAAAATAGTTAGTCCATAACGACGTACCTTGGTTTGTGTCGATTGGATTCTCTGTGTCCTCCTTTAGGATTGCCATGATCTCCTCCACCTGGGCCTCCATATCCCTCTTTTCCAGCTTCTCAGGGGTCATATTTCTTACATTGGGTTCCCCGCAGGTGATGTAGCCAGCTGAGATAGATTTTACCTCTTCCATTGGACTTGTATGCCTTTCAGTTTTATTAAAGGAATACTCAATTACCTCATCGCTGATGTTGAAAGTGAGCACTTCTTTCCTTACGCTTATGTTGGCATCCACCGTCGCCAAGAAGGGTCTTCCTAGAATAATTGGACAAGCAGGATCTTCTTGCATATCAACAACTAAGAAATCAGTAGGGACAAAGAATTTACCTACTTGTACTGGCACATTATCCACCATGCCTGTTGGAATGATCATTGTGTTGTTGGCCATGTAAAGTCTAGCATCCACAGGCTCTAGGGCACCTATCTTAATCTTGGACCAAATTGTTAAAGGCATTATACTTACACTAGCTCCAAGATCACATAAAGCATTAATTTTATATGGACCAAATCCAATGGTTATGGCAAATTTACCTGGATCTGGCCTCTTCTCCAGTATGTCCAAATGGCTGCATTCCTCTGTAATTTCAGCCATTGATCGCTTTTTGCTCAGAATCTCCTTCAAGAACTTGATATAGGATGGCATTTCATTGAGAGCTTATGTGAAGGGGATGGTGACATTGAGTTTCTGAAGCATCTTGATGAAGCGCTGAAATTTCTTTTCTGCCGGGTCCTTTGGAGATTTTGTGAGGAAAGGCAGCTTATTTTTCTGATTCGGAGCCAGAACAGATGTCGGAGGTGCTGCAACTTTCTCGATCTCGGGCTGACCGTCCTTGATGTCGAGTACACCCTTGTCGATCCCGACCAGATTGGGTGATGTCGAGTTGTTGTGCAGTGCAGACGATGGTTTCTGTATTTTCTCCTCGAGATCGACCAAGCTCTGGTCGACTTGCTGGTCTCCTTCATTCTGCTGCTTTCCCATTTCTGGCTCCTGCAGTTGATGGCCGCTTCTGAGTTTTACAGCAACGATGTGTCCAGTCTTTCCCTTAGGATTTGGTTCTGAAGATCCAGGGAGCACACCTGACTGTCTGGGGATTCCTGCTGCTAGCTTACCAATCTGTGTATCAACTGATTTTCGCCATATATCAATTTCCCCAAGCCTAGAGTTGACACCTTGCATCTGAGTGTAGACGGAGTTGAAGGACTGCTTAGTTTCTGAGTGATTCCTCCGTATTTCCTCCAAGACTATCTGTATATCATCTCTTTTCTGCTCTCTTTCCGGATGTCCTGGAGCTCTGTAGGGCGGGGGGTTCCTAGGGGAACCTTGGTTCCATTATGGTTGCTGAAACCTTTGGTCCCCCATGTAGCGATTGGGACCCCCAGCATAAGCTACCTCTTCGTGGTGTTCTGCCAGCTTGACTTGCTCTGTGTGTGGGCACTCGGTAGTGGTGTGCCGCAGTGATCCGCATTCTATGCAAGGCTGGTTGACAGATAAGTATTTGACTTGTTTGAGGAGCTTGCGATTCTGGTCTCTGTAGAACTGCTCCCTGACATCTGGGTCAATCTCGTTTGCTGGCTCATAGAGTGGCATAGATGGTGCTGGCCTAGCGTATGGGTTCTCTTCATAATTTGCAGTAGACCCATACTTGTTGTCATAGTTAGTGAGCTTGTCGAGCACTCCTCTTGCGTCAATTGGTGGCATCGTCAGATACTCATAGCGAGTATACTGGTTGATCCTGTCCTTAGTGACTTGATCAAGAGAGTTGAAGAAGATCTCCTGAATGACGTAGGGTGGTTGTCCATGAGTAGGGCAAGATCGCAGTAGTTCCTTGTAGCATTCCCATGCCTTTGTCAGCGGTTCCCCAGGCTTCTATTTGAAAGCGGTGATTTTCTGGCGGATGAGTGCTGTCTTTGCAGGAGGGAAGAATTTGTTCAGAAACTCTTGCTCTACTTGGGCCCATGTCGTGAGGGACCTTGGTTTCAGCCCTTCAAGCCACTTCAGTGCAGGCCCAGCGAGAGACCAGCGAAAAACCTTCATCTTGACATATTCTAGAGTAGTACCTTCAGCAAGAGTACGGCACATGTCAGAAAAATTTGTAATATGTTCAAGAGGACACTCATTAAATCTACCATAAAAGGCATTATTTTTAAGCTCTATAAGAAATTGAGTGCGAATTTCAAAAGAGTTTTCAGGGATAAGAATCGCCGATTCAGGCAGGACGAGAGTTGGGTGCATATAATCTTCTGCCGTGGTTGGGTATTGGGCAAGCTCAGCTGCCAGCTGCCTTGCACGTTCAGCTTCTTGTTCCCTTTCGCCTCTCTCAGTGGCGAGAGCAGCATCCCTGGCGGCTAGATCCCTCGTGAGCCTTGCAATCAGCTGCTCATGTGTTTTAGCGGCTGCCATGGCTCTTTGTAGTTTATTTCTGATGTGTAGGAGGCGTTTCGGTTCATCTAAGCCGTCAAACTCAGGTGGTTGACCAGAACGGCGCATACACATGTAAAGTAACTTAAAGAAAAAGTGAGAACTGACTACCTAAGGCGCGAATGATAGCTTCCCCGGCAACGGCGCCAATTTGACGAAAGGGTTTCTCGACCAAATAAATTTATAGTCAAGACCCCCGCTATAGTATAGGGGAGTCAGGTTCGTCCTCAGGAGAGAAGTCAGCGGTTCTAGGTTTAGTGTGTTTTGGGGTTCAGGGATAGCGGGAAAAGGTGAGGAGGTTGCGCGCTGTCGACAAAGAATAGAGGGGTCGATGTCGATGGATGGAGAGGGAATGGTGGTTGGTGTCGGGTAGAATATGTGCCGAATAAAAATAATAAAATAAAAAAAATAAAGATGCAAACTTCCAAGGTTAGGGATCACCACAACAATAAACATATGTGCAGATCATTTAATCACATAAAGATGCATGCTTTATATCAAAGAATCGACTTTCGCAAATTCCAACAATTTAGGTGATAGAGGCTCTCGCATAAAAACCTAATTTGTTTCTACCTTTTCTTAATTAGGATTAGTCGGCTCTCGCAAATAAACCCTAATTACTATCCAATTCATAATAAGATCACTTTCGCTTCAATATCATGAATAAGGAATTTCCTCAACTCTCGCAAAGGATTAAGCACATAGGTAGATGAGGATAAAGACATACAAATTCATAAATTTATAAATCAAACACACATATCTATGTTGGGATCACCCCAACCCTAGAAGAAGGAAATTAGAAACAAACCATAGTAAAAGAAATTAACTTTAACATAAAATAAACTAAAACTTACAAAACCTTCCAAACGTTCCTCCTCTCTCGCCTCCTCTCTCTCTCTCACCTCTCTCCTCTCTCCTTGTGCCCTAAGACGACTTTGCTTAAATTGAATTGTGTCTGGAATTGAATGTATGAAAAAACAGCCCCTAGGGCTTTATTTATAGCCTTCTATTCCTTGCTATCAAGAATAGAATATATCTATCTATATCTAAAATTATATCTAAAACTTTAAAAGATAAATAAAAGCAATTTAGGAATTAAATTTAAAAGGAAAAGATAAATCTAAAATAGGTAAGATGTCTTCTTGTTGATAGATCTTCTCTTCCAAGGATAGAACTTGATGAAATCGGATAGACTTGGCTTCCTTCGGCCCCAAGGATTCCCATCTCGACACGGACAGCCAAAGCGCGTAACGCGGTTTCAGGACGCGGCTCGTCGATCTCGAGTAGGGCTCCTCGACATCGAGTAGAGGTGGTCATCGACTTGGTCTGGCTGGCTTGGTCGGGTAGCTCTGCTCGACAAGCTCGGATCTTAGCTCCTTGGCTCCTCGATCTCGACCAAGCCTCCTCAAGATCGAGTAGAGGTGGTGCTCGGCTTCTTCATTTTCGGCTTCTCGATTTGGCACAGCTCGTCGACTCCGGACATGGCGTCGAAGTGTGGTCGATCTCGACTAGAGTTACTCGAGATCGAGTTGGCCTCCGGGAGTCGGGTTGTCTCTGACTCAATGTCCTCGATCAGCTCTGCTCGACCAGGTGTGCTCAGACAGCCTTTGTCGATATCGAGTAAGTGTACTCGAGATCGAGTAAAGTTCTCTCGGCTTTCTGCTCTGTTATTGAAAAGCACTTTCCCGAGTTCTCGTTCGTCGGATTGACGCATATAACCATGCGTTGGAAAGCTCTTTTTGAGGGCTACAACTTTCATGAAGACATCAAGGCTTGATTCAGAACGAAGAATGGTGAAAAATGGCCTTTTCTCCAGCTGCACCATTCTTAGCTTCTCCATGAGTTTCCTTTAAGCTCCAAAGTGCGTCCGATTTCTGCGAAATATAACCAAAACTTGTGTAGACCTCCATATATTGCAAATAAGTGTAAACTATACAGATTCTGTATTATTCTAACCCAAATGCATGCAATGTATGCAGAAATCGATATAAAAGTAAGTGTAAAACATGGCAAATTAGGCTCACAACAGTCCTAGTTTTCAAGCCATTACTTGTTAGTTCTTATGAACTAACCGCCCTATATATTGTTTGTGATGGTAGGTTTAGGTCGAGTTTCAGAAGTACGTGAAGACAAAGAGAAGTTGAGAAGAAATTTAAGTTATTTTAACATTGTATTTAAAATTTAAATTCCTAGATATGATGTGTAGGAGTTTTGTCGTTTTATTTAAAAGTGTTCTGCTATTTGATTGTATTTCATTTATATATTTAGTTATTATTATCACTTTGTTTATGGGAGCATGGTTGCATGTATATATAAGCCTAAGGTGGTTATAAAGATATTAAAGTCCGAGTAATCACTAGCATTGTTGCATTCACTTGGGATATTCAGGAGGTGTGCCGATAGTATGCTCGGGTATGCTCCTCCAGGAGGGCAGTCCTTGGGCCAACGGGGTCGCCAGTGCTTTAAGTATGGGAGATTGTAACACCCCCGTCCAACATCGGATATCATAAGGATGTTTGCAATGATTTATAAGTGATTCAAACCCTACCCATGTCACAAGAAGTCTTTCTTTTCAGGTTCAATTCCAAGTGAGGACAACAGATCTGAGAGGGCTAGTTGGCATAGGCTAACACCTCTTAAGACCCTGGGTCTTACATTAACACTGCCCAGATTTTATCTCATACGTTAGGTGTCATAGTCATAATCGATACATAATATCAGTATACAATAAGTTACATGATACTTGTTGTTTTAAGAAGTAAATCTTGTTAATAAAAACTTGTCATTTAATTATTTTGTCATCTACGTTACGAAGTTGCCCTTGTAATGATTAGTAATTGTTAGTTGTAGTTTTTGCGAAAGTAAAAAAATAAATAGAGTAATAATTAGGGGTATAAAAGTGTATTTTTGTTTGTTTTCTTAATAAATATATAGATTACTCAAAGGGGTACGTATTTGCAAAACTAATCCAAATACCCGGTTAGATTGCATGGATTAACCCCCCAAAAAAAATTGCAAAGTAACCTTCCTTTACCCGATTTCTCATGGGCTGCAACCGGTTGGAGAGAGAAAAACGCGCAACAGTGAGAGAGGAAGGGAAGAGAGAAGGCGGAGGCATCTCCTAGACCACCGAGCACCGTCGCCTCGAGGCGAGACGAGACGTAGGCAAGACACCGTCGGTTCTTCACAGCTCGAGGCGAGACGCAGGCTGAGGCATCTCCCAGACCACCGAGCACCGTCGACACTTCACCATTTGTCTCTGGCCCTCTCACCGCCACTTGAGGTAATTCTACACCACTCTCCACCGGTGCTCTCCCTTTCTTCCCTCAACTGATCATCATCACTCCCTGGATCCACACTTCTCCTCTCTCGCACTCCCTTTGTTTTCATTCAATTTAGGGTTTTCAATGTCCAGTTCGTATCCTTTTTGACGATATCATACTCCTCGGTATTCCTAGGGTTTTCAAATTTCGAATTCGTTTCTTTCTTACTTTGATTGTGTTGATTTCTTTGCCAATTTTGATATTTACTAGGAGAATGAGCACTGATTGTTCTACACAACATCTATACTACCACCGAATTTACATAATGTTTGATCTTTGCCAATTTTGATCTATTATTAATATAAGATGAATGGCTAAAAGGGAGAAAACAAGAACACGAAATTTACAGATGAATGCCTAAAACAAGCATATTGAATCGAGCACTGATGTACCAAAGCTATGTTAATATAAGTTCATGTCATGTATGCAGGATTTGAATGACATGTTAATATAAGTTAATGTCATGTATGCAGGATTTCCTTTTATCGATCTGATGTACCAAAGCCATGTTTTGATGTGTACAAACTATGCTGCGTTTTATTGTAATGGCTATCAATTAGTGCCCTTGACCCTTGATATAAATAACATCTTTTGGTGGATCAATCAGTGTATTCTTGAGCATTGTAACATTGCTAGTTTGCTGATGTTGTCATTGTTGTGCACAGTTGTTGTTGTCAATGATGCTGTTGTTACACTGGACAATGGGTGGGGATGATATCTCGCAGAAAGCATGCATGTAGCATAGGGTCGAGGCAAGATCATGGAGTTGCTAGCAAGACACAACATCGAATGAACAAGGGGGGTTGCAATGTGACTAATGAAGCTGCTGTTTATGCTAGCGCTGCAATGATTTACAATGCATTTTCTGCTATTGGTGTAGCTGTTTAGACATGATTGATCGTTTTTATCTTGTTTTCATATTCTATATGTGTGTTGCGTCACACTTGATCCCATCTTTAGTAACAACTTTTGTCAACTAGTATAAAAAGGCAATTGCTCATTGTAATAAACACAATTGATGATCAATAAAAAATCACTCTTCTATCTCCTTCATCTTGCTCTCTCTTTCTCCGCTTCTTCCATGGTTGCACTAATTTCAGTGCTTCGTTTCTTGATCTGATTGATCAGTGCTTTATCTATTTGCCTTCTTTATCTATTCCAGTTATTCCTTCTTTATCCTATAGCTTTATCTATTTGCCTTATATATATAATCTTCATTTTAAAAAAAAATATTGATTGTGACAAACTTGCCTTAATGAAAGAAAATATCATGACAGGTGATGCTATTAACATGACATGTTATACTATTTAACATGACAGGTAATGCGAATAACATGACATGTAATGCGAATAACATCACTGTGAAACTAAAGTGGCCTTCCAACAGCTTTATTAATTTCAACAATAAGAAGACCAAGTATCTGTGGGAGTCAGAAAGCTTCTCTAGATTCGGTCACAATTAGCTTTTTAGATTGAATTGCATATTTAGATTGAATTGCTGCAACTTTGTTGTCTGTCATGTCTGAATAAACAGGTGACATGTTGAAACGTGTTGTTGTCATGTAGAAATGGAAAATTAAGGGTTGAATATGTAGAACTTTACAAAAGAGCTTCGTTTGATGTTTTATTAATAATTAACTCACTTCTGCGTTGTGAGTTCCTCAAACAAAGAAACATGTCACCCATAACCCATACTGAATTTAATTACATGTCACCCATACCGGATTTACATGACATATAATGTGTTTTACTTGACATATGAATTTTTTTTTACTTGACACCTGAATTTGGTGATGTAGCAAGCTTGACTTGTGTTGTTGCAGGAGGATGGTCAAGTATGAAATAAATATAAAGTAAAGATCAGACTGACTTCCCTGTCTCAGCAAATAAATACAAGACTTCCTCCCGTTGTAGTAGAAGGTTGTCAGGATCGAATCCACGAGGAAGCACGTCAGCAGTTCTTAGGTAGTAACAGATCTCACAGACAAGCAACAGAATGACAGAAATAAAAGCAGAAAAGACAAAGCAAAATAGAAACAAAAGCAAAGACAGAAAATAGCGAAAGAAAGTAAAGAACAAAGCAAGACAACAGACGTACTCGATCTCGACAACTACCTACTCGAGATCGACTACCAACAGTGAAGACAGAAACTGCAAAATCGACAACCAAAGCAGAAACTCTACTCGACCTAGACAAGACCGTACTCGAGATCGACTAAGGCCTACTCGATCTCGACGAGCTCCTCCTCTGTATCGACTGGAAAGACAGAAAACTTAAATTGCAAATTTCGAACCCAAAACTCAGATTTTCGACGAAATAAATTCAATATATGAAAGAACTTCCAAAGCCAGGGTATCAACACCGCAACGATAACCATGCAAAGTAACACATAAAGGCATAAAAGATCATGCTTTCCATCAAAATAACTTTCGTTATCAACAATAGGCATATAGAGGCTTTCGCATAAACCCTAATTGTTACTAACCCTTTTCACATAATTAACCCAAGTTGCATTAAGATCACTTTCGCTTCAATAATACAAACAAGGATCACCTTCAACTCTCGCAAAAGAATCATGCTCATAGGGATAGAAGACGAATTGCATAAAAAGATCTGACCTTTACTGCATCATCTCACATGGCCACCGTCGGCCTCACCCCAGCCCCAGAAGTGGGTGGACTACTCACGCCTCATCGCAATAGCAAACATTGATTGATGAAAAGAAACTTGCATTAAACTATATTCAAAGCCTTTACAATCCCGGTAATCAACTTTCGCAGAATGCCAAAACCCTAAAAACTTTAGAACTCCTAAAACTTCTCTGTGGAACTACTTGTCTCTCTCTGAAATTGAATATGAATGAAAAACCAGCCCCTAGGACTTTATTTATAGTCTTCTATTCCTTGATAATCAAGGATAGAATCTCCTATCTATATCTAAAAGCTTTTATGATAAATAAATGCAATTTAGGAATTAAATCTTTAAAGGGAAATAATAAATCTAAAGTCTTCCATGGATAGATCTTCCTTCTTCATGATCAATGTTGATAGATTTGGATAGAATCGGCAATCTTCGCACCCAAGCAGTCCCAAGTCGAGTAGAATTGGTCAAACCGAGTAACGCGGCTCTGGAGGTCTACTCGATCTCGACAAAGGGTTAGTCGATCTCGAGTAGGGTTATGGTCGACTGGCTCGGCTCGGGTAGATCTGCTCGACATGGCTCGGATCTGGGCTCCTGGGTGTCGTCGATCTCGACTAGGGCTCCTCGAGATCGACTAGGGGTGTGGTCGAAGACGAATTTCTGGTGATGTCGAGGATTCCTCCTCGGCATGGACTCGGACTAGGGCATGGTGGCTCCTCGATCTCGACAAGGCCTCCTCGAGATCGAGTAGGGTTGCTCAGCGCCTTCGTCCTTGGCTTCTCAATCAGCTCCTCTTCTTGACTCCGGATGTGGCGTCTAGGCTTAGTCGATCTCGACTAGTGGTACTCGAGATCGAGTAGGGTTCCGGAGTCAGGTTGCCTCGGACTTGGTTTCCTCGACCAGGCTTTGTCGACCAAGTCTGCTCGGGCTCTCTACTCGAGATCGAGTAAGGTGTACTCGACATAGAGTAGCTCTGGCTTCAGCTCGGTTTGTCCTGGTTCTGTACTCTCGGATTCTGGACTTCTGTAGTTGTTTTCCGAGCTTTTCTGACCTTCCTTAGAGTTGCTGTAAAATGTCTCGAATTCTGCGAATTTAAACAGAAACTGGTGTAGATTCTATAATTTGGCAAATAAACATAAACTACATAGATTATGTACTATTCTAACCCAAATGAATGAAATGTATGCAGAAATCGGTATAAAAGTTACTGTAAAGCATGGCAAATTAGGCTCACAACAACTTGTTCTAAACATAAGTTGACAGTCGGCGTTGATTAATGAATAATAAGCCTATGTGGGAATGGAACTCACATCTTTGTGTATGACCACAATGCTCTCCCACTGAGCTAATAGGCTACATGCGAAGAATATTTATGTTAAAACATGCCTAAATGATTCAATCTTGTGCAAGGTGATCTTTCTAAAAAAAAATGCAATTGTTGTCCACCTATTCCCTTGCAATATTCCACATCAAAAAGTCAATTGTTGTCCACCTATGCAAGGTGATCTTTCCCAAAATTAATTCAGCCAAGAGAGAAAAATTCAATATCCAAGTCATTATGGCTCATCTACCTGTTCCCTTGCAATCCCTTCAATAGATCACAAAGAAACATTTATCCCGCTTGTTACGCCCATGCCAATAGTAAATATTAATTGTCCACCCTATGGTTTCCTACTGGACACCATTCGATTGTCTACTGGACACGTTTGTTCCTGAGATCCAAGAATTTCTCTTCTTTTGTTTTCCCTTACTCCACTTCTACAGAACCAAATAAACAACATTAACACACTACTAATCACTAATCTTGTCCTATAAATTGAGGATTCAAACAATTTGCAAGCATAGCAAGCAAATCCAATCTGAATTTCGGCCCCAACCTGAAACCCTAACCGTAAAAAGTCCAAATCTTGGCTCTAACGGTCATTTGAACACCAATCCAGTGAATACAGGCTTGGAAGATAGAGCAGAGAAGAAGTAGGGTGAAGGATTGTACCTGGAATCGCAGAATCGAAGCCAGTTTGTGGAGATTCTCCCCGGTGAGGCTCGAAATCGCCTGAAGAAAGAGAGAGGAATGAGTTGCGTGAGGGAAGAAGGGCATTAGGGTTGACACTGGCGGCCGAGAGGTCCTTCTCCCTCCTTTCTCGCCCGCTTCCAATCCCCTTCTAGTCGCATTCGCCTCGCCTCGAGAGAGATGCCTCCACCGTCTCCGATCCCCTTCCTTCTCTCTTCCCTTTCTCTTCTTTGCAACGGGCTACCGGGTACACAGGTAACCGGATCTGCATTTTTTTTCCGGATCGAGTTAACCTTGCAATACTTCCGGGTTTTTGGGTTAGAATGTGCAATTCCCTCTTTCTCAAAAGACAAGATTTAATTAATGGAATGAGTACTTCTTTTGTCTAATGAAACATATCATTTACCAAACACGTTTTTTGAGGATAATAAAAACTATCCACAATATTAATTTTTTTTTGCACTATTTAATAATCATTACATTAATAGATTTGAAATTATTTTAAAAAAAATGATATTTTATGTAGTTTTTACGACTTATCTATTCTATGCTCTAAGAAGAAAGATTAAGAAGCCAACTGTTTCCCTAAATAGCATGGGAGAAAACTAGATCATTTCTGGTTTACGTCGGCTTCAAACTAAAAATAAAAAACCCGGTTCGAATCAAATTGAAAGTGGATTGCTGTGGCTCGGTTTACAAATTAAATTATGGTTCGGGACTTCGGGTGATAGCCGTTGCTGCACTGCTCTTAATTGCATTGATGATGATGATGATGATAAATTGATAATGATGTAGTATACTGGTTAAACTCTTAATTAATAAGTGCCCCTTGAACTACAATTTCCTTCCACTTTACTATCACAATTTAATGTTATACTATTATTGGTTTTTCTTTTTTAAATTTGAGAATGAATTTTTAAAATCTCACGTCATCTCTCGGGAAGTTTTTTCAAATACTCCGTAATTGTTTTTGGTCGAAATGAAAATAAAGGGAGTATTGAATAAAACCTGTTGGGATAAAACACTTCCCACATCGGTGGTGGTGTGAAAAAGAAACCAAAATATAAGGGAGAGAGAAGCCCATACACAATGGCTTAATCTTTTGTATAAAGTGGTGGATCTCGACCTTATAAAAAAACCAAAAAAACAAAATTAAACCCAACACGACTCCCGATTTGATACGACCCGGCTCGGAATTCTCAGAATCTAACATGGTATCAGAGCAAGTCCGAGTCGGGTCGGTTTCCCTGGCTTCGGGATAGGCTAAAAGAGAATGAGATGCCGAATCCCGTCGTAAAAACCAAAAAATCGGGCGAGCTATAAAGAGATTGAGAGTCTCGACCCGGAAGAAGAAGAAAAAAAAAAGATTGTTCAAGTGCCAACCCGATCCAGGCGGGTGGCACTTGAGGGGGCGTGTTGGGATAAAACACTTCCCACATCGGTGGTGGTGTGAAAAAGAAACCAAAATATAAGGGAGAGAGAAGCCCCTAAACAAAATTAAACCCAACACGACTCCCAAAAGTGTTCAAATTTTGATACCTTTGATCAATTTAGACAGTGAGTCACTGAGTTTTACAGATTATACCACAAGCTACATCCCAATTTGCTTGTTTGTGGAGGGAGGGCAGTATCACTTACAACTTAATTATCTTTTGCTTTTTTTTTTGGTAAACTTCTTTCTTTTGCTTTTATAGGTACTATAATAGGATGTTTGCTGGGTCCTCCTCGATCGGCATCCGGCGCTTTGGTGTTGCAGCTCAACTGCTTATGTCGGTTCTTCAATCAATGTTTAATTCACAATGGCTCACAAGCCCAAACGGATGAATGTAGGGGTTATCTTAAGCCTTACAAGGCCCTTTTATTAAATATAATCGGTTGTATACATGGATTTCCCATCATTGGTTACTGATCTCCTTTCGACTCATGATGTTCCGGCTCTCACCATCCTTTGTTGTACTCCATTATTATCTCTATAAAGACAAGCATTTACAGGTTTATATCACCATTTTAAGTCATACTCCCTCCGTTCAACAAAACTTGACGTTTTACTATTCATGCACGCTTTTTTAGGAGCTAAAAACTATATAAAATATCGACTTTTTAAATAATTTTTTTTAACAATTTCGTAGTTATTATTAATAAGTACAAACT
The DNA here is from genome assembly GCA_037127255.1 of Persicaria tinctoria. Taxonomy (NCBI): domain Eukaryota; kingdom Viridiplantae; phylum Streptophyta; class Magnoliopsida; order Caryophyllales; family Polygonaceae; genus Persicaria; species Persicaria tinctoria. The sequence goes on along the minus strand of JBANSL010000019.1, from coordinate 45,831,280 downwards.
TGTTAAAAAAAAATTAAAAAAAAAATGAATATTTTATATAGTTTTTATCATTCTAAAAAAGCGTGCGTGAATAATAAACGACAAGTTTTGTTGAACGGAGGGAGTATTATTGTGCTTCTTTTCGATTTTTTTAAAGCCCACGAATCACAATTGAATTTCCACAAAGCACTAGTAGAAAAAACGTTATTTAGCCCGGGCGCTTTTGATAATATAGCCCGGATATGGGTAATTTGGGGTCCGGGCATCAGAGTGGTGTGATAATAGGTATAGAGCCCGGACCCTTTTCGCACGCCCGGGTTATTAGACCTGGTTGGTTTTCCACCCAAATTTTTTGAAGAAGACTTGAGAGCCCGGATATAGGTATAGAGCCCGGACCCCTTCCAAACGGCCAGGTTATTTTGTCATAATATAACCCGGATATTATAATATCCGGACGATTTTATCCACCAAAATTCTCAAGAAAAAAGACTTTATAGCACGGATATAGATAATATCCGGGTTATTTGGTATCAATATCCGGGTTATATATAGTCCTTTTTTTTTGAAATTACCCATTTGTTTTCATAATAAACCTACCTGATATTTCTCATAGTTGTCCCATGTATTCCATGTATCCATCCGGTATACTTTACAAGTCACAAGCATATATTAAACCAACCGATTTCAACAAGTGCACACAATCAATTCAACTATGATGAATTACATTATAAAAATAAATCTCACAAGTGTAGTCATCCACAAGTTTATTAAAATATCATACATTATAATGACTTGAATATATAATTCAAATCCAATCATTATCATATTTTAAAAATGCTATCAAACATACTCCAACTAACCAGTAAAGGTGCTTCCTCATTGACGTTCCACTCCCTTCGACGATAGTTGTAATTGCATTAGTTGTCGATCTTCAATTTGTGAGAGGTTTGCTGAGTTAGAGTTTATGGAGGAGGATCAGCTGACCTTCTTGCATCTGCAATCTCTTTAGGAGTCTCTTGACAGCAGATTGCATTGATTAAACATCCTTAGGTTGAGGATGGCTGGCTGATTCCATATCTAACAAAATATATGCAATGTATAAGCGATGACTAAGAGAGATTAAACATGTGATCAAATTTAGTTAGTTTATAAGTATCATGACAATGGACTAGTGGGTGCATACAAGTATAAGCACCACAGCTTGTCAACTTCAACTTATAATAAGAAGGGGTCAAAAGAACTTACTTTGGATATTTTATAGGCATCACCACAACTTTCTTAAGTAGTCGCTTAGTAGTCTCTATTTCCTTTGCCCACTTTACTTCTATATTCCTTTGAATAACATCTCTGCATAGAAAATACCATATTATATAATAACATGATATTGCATAATAGTGTTCAACATTATCCAGTTCAGAAGCACATATCAGTAACATATCCTAACCAAAAACTCCCAAAATTACAAGGTCAAGATGGTAGAAGTACATTTAACAGCATGGGTTCTTCGTTATTGTATTACTAATGCTCCAAAATTATAAGGTCAAGATAGGGCATTATTCGGTTAGCATAGAGAAAGCTAAATAAAAAGAAGCTAAAAGAAAACAACGTGCACATACAGTGACACAAGTATAAAACTATGTTATCTTATCTCCATGACACACTACAAGAACTAATGTAGGCCTTAGACAACACTAACATCAGAGACACTTACATAGTTACATACTTCAATTTAGACAAATAACTTGCAAATTTCTTTAAAGGGAGAGGATCCAACCCTGCAGAAACGGTTAACATGCATGACCTACATATATATTATAACATTTAAGTCTAGCAATACTAACCGTGGCCAACCAAGTAGGTTCGTTATCACTCAAGTATTCAGTTTTGTTTTACAATATTTAAACTAAATTTAAGATAGACTATTACAAAAGTACATGCTCTAGAAAGTAGAAAGAACCCCTAGCCAGAACTCTTCCAACTCCTACCATGTGCAAAGTTAATGATTCAATAATCATCCCAGAACCAGAAGCTCAGAGAAGCAAACTAACTAAAACAGGTTTTACATCACTTTTGACGGCAATAATATCAAGTCAAACACAAGCCACTTCACTAAACTTTGAAGTCTTACTGGGATGCTTGACTAAATTGTCAAGACATGTAGCTCAAAACTAGGATAGTCTATCTTGCATTCAATGGTCTCATCAAGCTTTTTCTGTAAGCATAAGCAATAACTATTAGTAGTGAGCAATGAACAAGACTACATGATTGAAAGTTCAAACATATATAATAGGATAGAAGTTGATATAACCAACAAGTCCTTGTACATGGGAAATAACAAGAGATGAAGATCCCTAACCCCCTGCAAAAGAAAACATATGTATTAGTTAAAACATTACATCATGTGTCCTTAAACCACACTTGCAAGCTCAACGGCTTCAGGATAAGCGAGGTGATCTCAAACAGAAAGTTAAAGCAGCTATGCTCTTTCATAAGTTTAAAATAAGTTAAAGCACATGATAAAGAAAGATAGGAATTATAATATGGAAAGAAAGATAAGTACACATGATTTCCAAAATACAGTTAATAAATTTTCAATTTCATACTCCAATTTGACATTAATTTTCACACTCCAAGTTTATGTTCTCTGTCTTAATCATAATGAATAATAAATGGCAAGTAGGAAAATGATATCTTTGTGGAGGAAGTAAGCCTAAAGAATATCTGGGGATAAAAAACAGTAAACTTTCAATATACTCATACCTTGAATCATGCTAAAAACATGGTATATATAATGCCAGGAGAAATTTGATCTCCTTGCATAAGATGACAGTGGTGAACCTCATGGGCGGATAAAAACGATTGGCTAAACATTATAGCCAAAACAAGAGAAGGAAATAGAAAATTGGAAATTAGGTACTTGCAAATAGCTTCACAGAGCATTTGAACTATAGAAGATATTAAAATAATTGTATATTATTCCAAAAACAGAGATATGGCATTTAGTCCTTGAGAAAGCAATCAAAATTGCATGATCAAAATCACAAGTTAACAATTATAGGCATATATCAAAAACTTACATTTTGTCATTCCTTGTCACATAAGAAATGAAATTACTTTTGACAAGTTAAATTATGCCCTATATATATGACAAAGCATAAACTCCTCGAGATAGATATCATCACTGATTAGAGCAGCAGTAAGCATTCATACATAAATTTTTTTTTAAATAAAATAAGGGAAATTATTACAAATACCAAATAAAGTTGGTTGTAACAACTTCAGCTTTGAATTATATTCACATGTTTATAGCAACTAAACGGAAACCACACATTATGATCACCTTCTCCCACTATATATCCTAATTATGTTGGTTCGACAAGTGAATAATATTTCAATGTCCCAGTGATGCAGTTGATTCCTTCCCAAAATATTAGGAAAGGTTTCCCACTTCAGTTGTCATTTAGAATGCATTAATGAGATAAAATTGCTAATGTGTATGAATGACAGCATGAAATTACATACTTCTTAAAGCTTTCGACCAAAGAAAACTTACTATGATGTAAAAAAATGTTTAGGTGTATGATCATTCCCAACCAAAAATCACAAGTTTAAAATTCAAGCAGTACTAGTTACACGAAGAATAAAAAGGACTGGAACAAAAAAAAAAAAAAAAGTAAGGCAAAGACTTAATTAGATTTCAGGCTAAAATTGGTGAGAACATTAGTTAAAGACTTAAAGCAAGCTGCTACCTATGATGCCAACACATTGATATGGTGTAATTACATTCAACTACAATGTTTAATTGCTTGTTTGACTAGTCACAAAGCCCCAACTTGGCAATTTCTACTAACCTTTAACCAAACTAAAATTCAAACAAATTTGATATTATTATCAGATGTTTTTCCAATTACATAGTCAATTCAATAGAGGGAACCACTAAGAAACCACAGGAACACAAAAGCCAAACAAAGTGCAGAATAAAAAAACAGAAACAGTAAAAATCAAACTCAATTAAAAACAAAAAAAAAAAAAAAACCTAGGATGAGCAAGGCATAGAGAAGGCCCCAAGAACGAGAAGGAAGAGGCCGCCAAAAATCCAAGGGTGTGTAAGCCACAAGATCTCCAACAGAAGTTCACTCCCGCTGGACAAGCAAGTAGCGGCTGTGTAAATCAAGAAGCCACGAACGAAAATCAGGAAGAGGTTTGGTATGGCTAGATACCAAACACTAATATCAGAAATCTAAAACCAAGAACCCTATGATGAAACCCAAGGGAGAAATCCAAAAGAGGAAGAGATAAGACGAGAGAGGAAGGCAGACTTGTGGCAGGCTAACCTCGGTGAGACGGCGAAGACAGCGAGGTGGCGAGACGATGAGAAGGGGAGATGGCGAGGTGGCGAGGTTGTGAGACGGAGAGACGACGGGAGCTGGTGAGAGGCGAAGGCGGCAAAGCTTGCTTTCGCGACGAGAGGTGAAGGCTCCCAAAATCTCTCTGGACTTCAATTTCAGGTCGATTTGGGGCTATCTGATAATTTCATATAGCGTTTCAAATAATTTCAGATAGCGTTTTTTTTTAAATTTCCGTCCCTACTTTATATCCCGGGCCTGTCCTACGGGCTTATATCTGGACTTTTGGAGTGGGTACTAAATTGCCCGAATATAAATAGGCGATGACACGCCCGGGCTATTAGCATCACATAATAACCCGGATATTTCAGCTCCGGGAGATTTGATACATGAGTAGTTTCACCTCCCACCATATAATAGCCCGGGCGTGTCTATATATCCGGGTTATATACTCTTGACAATTTTTCAAAGCATATTACAACCCGGATTTTTTACGTCCGGCCTATTATGTAACGGGCTATATGTGCATTTTTCTACTAGTGAAGGCCAACTGAACTATACCAAGTATAGCCGTTTGATTAACTATGATACAAACATATCATCCATAACTGCTACTAGTTTCGCCCATTCAGCTTGTATACTCCATTGTGCCTATATACATGGCAAAAGTGTGCTGCAAAATCAGCAACTTAATTACAAACAATCACGAATTAAAATGTGTTTCCCATGAATATCTGCTCATGGAACTATCATGGTCTAAAAAGGCGCAATTTCTAGAAGAATACAGAACTGTTCTAGCTGTAGGAACAATTATATTAATGCACTAGCTCTACTTGAGACAAAAGCGAACAATCCTCCATCGGATCATTTATGGAAGGAGTGTGGTTTTTCTAACATAGCTTTTGATCCAGCGAGGGGTTTCTCTGGCGGGATCTGTTTGCTATGGAAGGACATCCACCCGTCGGAGGGCGAGATCATTCTGGTCTTAGTTCATCATAGACTCATACATATCAACTACCATGACTACATGATCGATAAACCAAATGATAGCTTTCCTCTTGGTGTATACACCCCCAGACTATATCGATCTCAAACCCCTTCTGGGCTTTTCTAACACAATATGCATCTCAACTTCTTATCCCCTTCTGTATTCTGGGTGATCTAAACGAAATTGATGTACCACATGACAAACTGGGAGGTGTAACTCCGAATTCAAGACGATTCATCAGACTACAAAGGGGTAACTATACATGGCAAAGGAAAAAAAAAAAAACATGGTCACCAAACAATAGTTTCGCTAAACTTGATCGTCTTCTAGCCCGGTGTGGGGTCATCGCTGCGTATGACGGGCTGCGAGTTAGAATCCCCCCATTCACAAACTCGGATCATGCTCCAATCTCCATTGACCTACGATCACTGTCGCATCTAAACAAGCGCCCTTTCTAATTTGAATTAGCATGGACCACCAAACCAGAATTCAGAAATATTATCAGACAAGCTCGGCGCATCAATCCGATTGGCTCCAACCTATTCAAACTAGTGAAAAAGACATATTTGCTAAAGACTCTGGCTAAAAAATGGCACAAAAGGACTTTCAATGATATCCATTGAAACTCACGAAGAGCTCCTGCACTTACAACATATATTAATTGTCGACCGAAATCCGGTTGATTGTCATAGAAGACTTCTGAATAAAAGGGAGAGAATGTTAGATTTCCAAAGACGATATAGAAGCCAAAGAGCTAAACTAAAACACACTAATCTCAACGATACAAACTCGGCTTATTTCCACTGCATCGCCACAACAAGACGAGGATAAAAGACTATCAAACTCCTAACAACGGACATAGGAGTGCAGCTAATGGATCATTCTTTAATTAGGGATGAGTTCGTCTCAAAATTCACTGTCAGGTTTAAAACTTCGTACAACCACAACCTCTCCTTTACTAACGACCTAGCGGTTATCGGTACTGAGATTTCCGGTCACTCATAGCCCAAACAACAATGATGAAGAAGACCTCTTCTCGAACGATGATTTGGTTGAGGAGTACATCCTCAAAGGGGGAAAGTAGGGATAATTTTTGTTTTAATTATTATTATAAAGTAGGGATATTTTTGGTATTTTCAACAACATTTAACATAACCCTAACAAATCCAAGGGGTGGGTGTATTTTAAGGGGTGGTTTTATGCAATTATGCTTTTAAAGGGTAGTTTAGAGGAAATGGGGTTATTTAAGGGGTGATTTACTGCAATTTGGCCTAACATTTTTATATCTCACTTCCAATTACTCAAAATTAGGCCCAAAGAGAAACTCAATCCTCCTCCTTTTAAGATCTGGTTTTTTATTACGGAGTAAGAAAAACCGGACCGGTTTTAGAAGAATAAAGGGCAGAACCGGTTCAATAAAAATAAAACAAAACCCAACCCAACCGGCCGCTACTGTTCATCTTCCCAAATCCCTCTGCTCGAAACTGGGAAGAAGAAAGGAAAGGGTGCAGCTGGCCGTCGACGCTAGCTTTTCCGACTACCCACCCGACCTCAAAAAGCAAGGATTCAATCAAAACAAACAAAGAAGGGAAGAAGAAGGTTGTGCTCACCGAGAAGTTCTCAGGTTCTCACGCCCGGAAAACGCTCGATCGGAACTCTTCGGGCTCGCCGGAGTCGGACTGTTGTATGAAACAACCTAATAAGGATGGGAGGGGGTTAAATCTTCTCCTTTGTGGCGTTTGGAGGTGGGAGGGAGTGAAAGAAACGGAAAGGAAGCCTTACCGAGCCCAATCGCGGAAACAGGGGAGAACCGACAAGGCTGCGGCTCGGCTCGTCGGGGACTCTCCAGGCGGCTTCCTTGGACCGTCGGCGTCAGGGAAGGAGTGGGTGAAGGTGCTGCTTCTGCTTGCCGAAGGAGGGAGAGGAAAGAAGTCGAGGGTTCTCGGGTTAGCTCGCGGGAACAGGGGCTCAAGGAGGAGTGCTCGGAGCTGCACTCGGGTGGTGCTCTGCAGCTGGCGCTTCCTGGCGGATCGCGATCGTCTTCTTCGTCCTTGGTCTTCGGAGAGAAGAGGAGCGGCTGCTAGGCTTGTTTGAGTTTTGAAATCTGAAATGAAGGAGATAGATGGCGTGGGTTGAATTTAAGACAAAATGAGGGGAGAAGGCTGATCTGCAGAAGCTTGGGGTTTATCAAAAGAGAGGGGCTTGAGGTTGGAGGTGTTGTGTTGTGAAAGGAGATGGTCTACAATTTGTTCAAACAAAAGATAGGGTGGGGGTTCTCCTGATTTCACAGCAAAGGGGTATTGCAAGTTTGATTTGTAATAGGCCAATGGAGCAGATTTGGCGTGATTATCATGCCCAAAATGGAGGAGGCAAGGACTGGGGAAAAAATAGCGAGATGGATGGTTGAGCCTACACCTGAGTAGAGATGGGCTAACCCACTCGATCCGTCCAACCCACTCGGGGAAAAAGACGGGCTTGAGTAGAATAATCGGCCTAAGCAGACCGATAGACCCGGTCCGGATGGCCCACCGGGTGGGCTTGGACCATGTATGAGGCCCAAGTGAGCCGACATGCTCGGCCCAGTATATATTAATACTATAATATTATATGTATAATTATATATATAATGATATTTTTTTAGCATAATACAAACTATTTAATCCTAACTATACATATTACATAGTTTATATATATATATATATATATATATATATATATATATATATATATATATATATATATATATATATTAGGTAAAAATTCGAAGGTCAGACAGGCCTAACTCATCGAGAGACCGACAAAGTCGGCAGACGGCGAACCGTCAAACATACAACCTAAAATACAGAAATACAGATAACAAGTGAAATGACATACATAAACTTTACAACAAGACGATCCAAAAACATAAATAAATTTTACAACAAGACGATCCAAAAAGACCAACTCCAAAAAAGCCGAGGAAGCCACCGAAGAACGAAGCCAAGCACCGGGGACTGAGCTAGAAATTTATCGACCGGGGGGGCGAAGTTTTATACAAAATCATTATTCGATAGATTTTTTTATAGTACGTTTAGCGAACTAAAATTATTATTTTTTAATGACGTGGAGGTTCCGAGGTTATCGACTAATCCTCCACGGGCCGAGCACTAGCCCGCAAAGCACTCGAGTCGGGTAAGCCAAGCGGCAAGCCGCAAGACAGACTAAACCCATGCCAAGGTAGCGAACTAAAACGATGATATTTTAGATTAAACGATGATATGTTAGTTAACGTTTAATTTAGTTTAAAACGCAATGTTTTTTTTTGTTTAAAACGGTGATGCTTGAATTTCAAATTGTGTCAGTAGTTGTTTAAAACATATATCGTTTGAAACTTACAAAGTTAATATGCAACTTGTTGTTCTATTAGCATTCAATAACGTGTAATAACATATACAAACTTTAAACTTGCATTATTTTTATATAATTATCGAATTTAGTAATATAATCTCTTGTTTCGAGGCTCTTTAGTTGAATTATATTGCCGAAATATTAAATTAAGTAAAATATAAAAGAATCATGCTTTATTAAAAGACATTTGAAATAATGAATATCTTTTTAACTTTCAAACAGGCATAACTTTTTACTCGTTTATCGGATTCAGACTTATAATATGTCAAAACGAAGCTATCGACACGTAGAACAAATATAGGTGATTCCTCGGATGAAAGGGGGGGGGGGGCGTATGCTCCCGCTTGCCCCCACCTAGATCTGTCTATGCCAAGCACCACCGAACAGTGGCACCGCGGGCCAGCGGTACAACAGGACTCTATCTCATGTGGGTAGTGCAGACGAACTCCAAGAAAACTCAATCCCAGATATGGAGTCTCCCTGAGTGCACCACCTCGACTCCAGCCAATCCCGACTCCAGACTCCACATCCCCAACAAACAAGAAGACCTCCAAGAAACATTGGAATTAGAGCCACAAGCTGCTCAAATAAAACGCCACCAAGATTTCACCTATAAAAATATCGTCAAGCCTTAGTGGGATTTAGTCAAACCCTTTCGGGTGGGTTTACTCAAACCCTTTTGGGTGGATTTAAATAAAACCCTTTCAGGCAACTTTCTAATAATTTTTATTTTTCTAAATTAGCAATTCCTCATCCTCGGGCCCGAAGGACCCGAAACATGGACCCTAAGGACCAGAAGTATAGCCCGAAGGACCCGAGCTGCTGAGCACCATCAAGAATAGTTAGGAGAACACCGTGCATACACCACACTAAACGAGCCGACAGCGAACGACGTCGGCAGCTCTGTCAGAGACACAAGCGTCGACCGGTCTGAGATTGAACAAGATAGGGGTAACAAGGAGAGATTAGCCAAAACAAAACGCACTATTGGGATGCGCCTAGGAAGAGAAGTCAGAGAGAGCCAAGAAACCCGCCGACACTGCTCCACCAAAAACTCAAATCTCAACAAAAAAGTACAGACGAACCTCCACCCCGCAAAAGCCCCAACTAAATCAGAGGAGGAAATGAGATCCAACACCCAACCCGAACCGAGAAACCCTAGAAACGGAGACCAAGGCCCCAATCGGACGCAAAGATGAAAGGATCCCCATCACCATAAGAAGAGGATGAGAACAAGAGGAGAGATGAACCGTGGGATGCGAGGGTGGCCGGAGGGAAGCCTCAATCGGAGACCAACGGGGGCGCCGATCAAAACCAACGAAACGGACCACTAGATAATCCAAGAGGTCGATTAAAAGAAATTTATCCAAAAGTGGAGAGATTAGATAAAGAAAGATCCAAACTTAATTGAAGAAGGTGGAGATTTAGGCAAAAAGCTGAATTGAAAACGACCGGGGATCTACAATCATCCCATAAAATAAAATACATATTAGATGATATGTATAGAAAACCCATAAAATAAAATTAAAAAGTATATGAGGGAGGCTAGGGACAAGATCCCGAAATGATTATTGACAAGATTATCTTTGTATAATTTTACAACTAGTCCTTACATCACTTTTCAACCTCCTCCATCTCCTTCCTATCGTTTCTGCCGCTTCCTTTTCTTCTTCCTCATCACACTCGTCCATCTGTTGTTCAGGCAACCCTGTCTTCATTCTTTCGTCCAGAGGATCTGTCGACAAATTGCTCAACTTCATCGGCGGCAGCCCTTCATTCATGTGCTCCAGATTTGTTGTATTTTCATCGGTGGAACACCTCGGCCAGGAGCGACGAGGGTATGGAGTCGCCTCGGCCAGCAACAACAAGGGTTTGAAGTCGCCTCAGCCAACAATGATGAGGCTTTTGACTCGCCTCGGCCAGCGGTGATGAGGCTTTGGAGTTGCCTCATCCTTCTACCTCCATCGACGTCTACTTCTAATTCGCTATCGGCTTCCCTTCTGCGTCCTCGTACTCGAGGTCTTTCCTTGGTAAATCGACGGCACCGTCGTCATCTTATAGCAACAGAAATGAAAAATCGACGTCGTTCGAAAAGAGATCGGTGAGACTCTACCCGCTGAGCGTGATCGTCCGTGAGGATTCCCATCCCTGTGCCCACAAATTTCTATACGAACGCAGCGACTCGAAGTCGATTCGATCGGTCAGATCTAAATTGACGAGGCTTTCGAATGTTGGGAGATCAAATCATGGTATTTGTGGGATAAGGAGAACGAATTAGGCGGCAATGACGACAGGGAGATGATTGGAGGTGGGGAAGGGGATGGAGATGAAGTTGGAGAACATAGAGGCGGTAGGAGGAAGGTGTGGATATGACGAGGAGTTGTTGGTGTTCGGATACAACGAGAATCTGCACAACCTCAATTGAGTTTGAAAACCCTAAATCGAAAACAACTAGCAATTGATTTCTTTATATGCTTCTTTAGATTTGTTGTGAGGTTTGAGATGCTTTTGTGTTCAATCAGAGAATGAATTGAGAGCTCTTGCCAAAAGTTTATAATCTTGTCAATATTCGTTTTATAATCTTGTCTAAAACCCTTATGAAAGTATATATATAGAAAAACACATAAAATAAAAACGGAAATTTCGCGTGGTACCCTAAGATAAGGGGTATTTCACACGGTGTACCATGGTTTAGCATAATTCGCGTGGTACCCCTAAGGTTTTGAAATATTTTGTCTCGCGCCCCTTCGTTGCCTTCCGTTATATTTTAAACCAAATCGTTGCTCCATATCTTTTTCAAATAAAAAGAAACTGGTCCTTCTGTTCTTATCGGAGAGAGAAGAGTGAATACAAAGGAGGGACAAGACTAACTGGAAGCCTGCCGTTCCCGACGTCGGTGGCGGTGGAGACAGAGGGATAGACGTGAGGAGGGAGAAGGCAGACAACTCCGAGCTCTCTACGCGAGAACGTCAGTTTGAGAGAGAGAGAGAGAGAGAGAGAGAGAGAGAGAGAGAGAGAGAGAGAGAGAGGCATAGAGGGAGGAGCGAATGGGATCGACGGCACTAAAGATCTTGACGCTAGTGGAGCCACTCAGCCACATATGCGACTATGCGAGGAGGGAGGAGGCTGGCGTCTGCGAATGCCTTGAAGGTACGACTTGTTCCGTTTTCCACGGGTTTTGGGGTATACAATTTGGGGATTTAGGTTTTCATCGAATTGGGTTTTTGGGTTGGATTATAGGCTTATGTTCTTCAAATTAGATTATGAGGGTTAGATTTAGGGATCAATTTTATGTCATTGGTGTTCCAATTGGAATTTCAGAATCATCAAATTGGGGTATGAGGGTTAGATTTAGAGATAAATTTATGTCAATGTTATTTCATTTGGAGGTTTAGGTCACCAGCTGAATTAACGAGACCCGAATTGTTGTTCCAATTAGGGGATTTTGTCAATGCTTTTGAGTTTTGAGAAATGGATTTTAGAGGACACGCCTACATAAGTTCTTAGATTTGTTTTTTTGTTTGTTTTGGAATTATGAATTTATTGAAGATGAAAAAATCTTGAAATTACAAAGCTCGGTTAAATTATCGAGCATTTGAAAAGCTCTATTATCCATATTACTGAATGTTGATGGATGAATTCATTTGTGCATAACTAGAGAATGGTGTCACCTTATTGATTTAAAATGCAAATATGCATTTGTATTGGCGTGTATAAGTCTAGATGTATCAAAACATTATTGACCTAGGAATTTCAAGGTTAAGACTGAACCCTTTACGGTTACAGTTCGTAACTGAGCTATGTAATTGCAAAAACGCCAAGAGGAGTTCGACAGGCTTGAAAAGGAGAGACAGACAGAAATGAGGAGCTACAAGAATTTGATGGTATCCAATAAGCTAACTTTAAACAAGCAGATTGCTTCTACATACAAGTCACTGCAAGAGCTTGATGATATCCAATAAGATGACTATTCTTACTTGTGTTCAAATTATCGAGCATGTGAAAAGCTTTGTTATCCATACTAAGCCTATTAGCTCAAATAGAAGAGCATTGTGCTCATGCACAAAGATGCGGGTTCAACTCTTGCATAGGCTCTCTATCTTTGTGTGGTTATAATGAAGTAATATAGGCAAATACTTCAATATACATTAGGGAATATAAGTTGTAATAGAACTTTTATTTGGGATATAAGAAAATTCCACCAAGCTATAACTATGGTACTTTCACTTCCACTAATTGCAAAAATTCCACCAAGCTATAGCTATAGTACTTTCACTCCTGCATAGGCTCTCTATGGTACTTTCACTTTGAAGTAGCTTTGCTAAATAGAATAATGAAGAGAGTTTTTGATTGATAAGCTTAGTGAATTTCTGATTTCATGAAAACAATTTACAGTAGTTTATGATAGATAGCAAATTGATAAGCTTATTCATAAGCTCACACAACTAATTTTATGACAGCATAGACATACGAACGAGCTAGTCAAGCTTCTTGTGATTCTTGATTAGGTCATAGGAAATGAAACATGCCGCAAGGCAAAGAAAAATCTACCCAGCCATGCATACAAGGAGAACCCAAATTTGCTTACCAAAGTTGCTATGCTGATTTGAAAGAACCCAATTTTGCTTCTCTAATTAGCATGGATCATTAATAAATAGAACAAATAAATGTGGTAATGAGAGCTTACTTTGCTTACCAAAAAAACATGAGAGCTTCTGTTGCACCGCCCAAAAGTTTAAAGAAACCTGAATGGTACACAATTAAACACTAAGTTCTATTCTAGTTGATCATCACTAAGTTCTATTCTAGTTGATCTTGAGGACATTTGTGCTTGGTCAAAGACCATCACAAGAATAGATTACCGACATTAACCTATGCGGGATTTCAACCCGCATCTTTGTGCTCGTGCACATGCTCTACCGTTGAGCTAACAAGCTAAAAATTTGTTGCATATAACTAGAGCACAGAAATACGATATCATGTATATACAACCATGACTAGAAATTACACATCAATGATCCACATTGACAACAAAAAGATTTTTCTCTAAATGATAGCAATCAGCTTAGAACCAATATAGATATGACCTTATTGCTTTTCCTTTTACTCTTTGTATGCAATTAAGTTGGGTTCTCCGTATTGCATCAAAAGGGCAAATTTTTGGATTGGATGTAAGCTTTATGTGGAATTTCTTAGCTTCTGTTGAAGAAGAAATATATAATTAGCAACTATGGCTTCTTGTAGCTGGTTGTTTAATTACTGACTTGTCTCATGACCAATTAGAACTTCTGAAATTCTTTTTATTTGATGGATGGAAGAAGTGTTTTTTCAACATAACTTGGAAGATTAGGGTGGAGCTATCAAATGCGTATTTGTATGGCAGATCTTAAATTTCCTCCATCAATGAGATATAATCTCCAAATTCAATCACAAAATCCCCAAATCCAATTCCCTAAACCTTGAATTTTTCCAATTTCAAAATCCGGAACTCAAAAACATACCTCTCTAATATAAATCGCCAAACCTAAACCCCAAAGCAAAGGCTAAACAGAACAAGATCTTACCTCATTCTTAAAGATCTCTCAGTCTTCGATGTCCTTGCTCATTGTGCTCGTCCCTCTAGCTTCACTAGCGCCGAGAATTGTAGCAATCGACCGCCTCTCTCTCTCTCTCTCTCTCTCTCTCTCTCTCTCTCTCTCTCTCTCTCTCTCCTCGCGGGCCGAACAGAAGAAGGAAATAGAGGGAGTATTTTTTTTTACTTATTACAAATAGTTAACGCCTTCGCTATATACCTCACAAACCCTACACGTCAATTCCGACGTGCAGGGTTAAGGCGAGGTAATTAATTTTTAAAAAGTGATAATTAGGGATGATGACTTGCACGTCGAAAGCAACGTGAATTTTTAAAAGTGGATTTGCGGTGTATTTAAAAACACTGATAGTTAACGGATTAGGGTTAAGTTCTAACGGAGGGGTATGCCGCGAAAAAAAAAAAAGTTCAGGGGTATCATGCGAAATATCCTAAACTTTTGTACACCACGCGAAAAAGGCCTAACCTCAGGGTACAACGCGAAATTTCCGATATAAAAATCAGCCCGCTAGGCCCGGTGGGCGGATCGGTCCGCCTTCAAGGCGGGCTTGGGCAAGGTAGTAGGCCCCAAAACCGGGTCTAGCCCAAGCCCAGCCCGGTACAATGGGCCGCTAAAATGTCTGAGGCCCGACCCAAGCCTGTACGGCCCGACCCATGCTCAGGTATTCAGCCACAAAGAGGAAAGAAGAGGCGTGGTGGCACAGTTGCAAGGAAGAAGACAAGAGAGGAGTTGCCCTTTCTAAGCCCGAATATAGATGGAAGAAGACGGGAAGAAACAAACAAGTGGTCCATATCTTGAATTTAAAACACCCGAAAATAAATCATGAAATCCGCTCGTTCAACCTTATCCCGACTCGATCAAAATAATGCTTAAATTTCCAATTCCGACTTAAATAATGAACTCCGAATATTATTTTCTAATTCTCGGCATATGAAAACGGAATAAAACCTATTTTAAATTTCCAATCAAATAATGCTAGAACTCGCTTCGAAAAGTTTAGAATAAATCCAATAGCTCGAGGGCGGAAATTCTCCTTTTTTCGAACCTTATAAAATAAAATAAATCATAAATCAATATCTTAATAAAATAATAGTTTAAAATTTTCGGTCTTTACACTAGTTATCTTCAATTAATTTCAAAATCTATTTCATAAGAAGAAAATTTACTACTAATTGCACAACCGTCTAATGGAGAAATTAAGAAGGATGCATTTAGTATAGGACAAAAAGAAATCCTCGGGGCCTGATGGCCTGACGTACTGCTGAATTTTATGGGAAATACTGGGATATTGCTGGGCCAGATATTACACGGGCTGTAAAAGCCTTTTTCTATATGGGAAAACTATTACACCAAATTAATCATACTTTTATCTTGTAACTACCTAAGTGTACCAATCCAGCCAAAACAACAGACTATAGACCTATTAATCTATGTTCCACAATTTCCAAAATCATCTCCAAAGCACTAACTGAACGATTAAAGGCAGTCACGGGAAAATTGATTCATCCACTTCAAGATGCCTTTGTGTCGGACAGAGTCATTCAAGTGAACATGCTTATTACGCACGAAATCTTCCACTCATTTAAGAATAGGAAAGGAATAGACAAATGGCTAGCTATTAAGCTGGATATGGAAAAAGCTTATGATAGGGTAGAATGGTCATTCACAGAATTGGTCATGAAAAAGTTTGGCTTTCATGATAAATTCATTTCTTTGATCATAGAATGCGTGGCCACAGTTTCCTTCTCAGTTCTCGTCAACAACGGACCAACAAAAGTTTTCAATCCTTCTAGGGGCCTGAGACAGGGAGACTCCCTTTCACCATTTCTGTTTATTCTGGGTGCAGAGGTATTGACCAGGAAATTATCTCCCGAATCATCTATTGGGAGTAGCGACATTGGGTTTTCCTTTGGGAAAAATGGATTACGAATACCATTTTTGGCATTCGCAGATGACATTGTCAAAAGGTGAAAAGAATAATAGATGACTATTGCCATATTTCAGGACAGAAAGTTAGTTACCATAAATGTGCCTTTCAAGGTACGTCTGGTATCCCTAGAAAACGTATCTCGAACATCGAAAGATGTCTGAACATCTCGAAACAAGTTAAATTAAATAAATACCTTGGATGCCCAATAGTGACCGGAAAAGTCAATAATTCCACTTTTGAGGAAATAATCATTATATCTTACATCTAAACCCCTATATGTTATGCAGAGCTTTATGCTTCCATCGAAAATTCATCAGAATTTAGATCAGATTAATCGGTCTTTTTTCTGGAACAAAGATCTACAATGCAAACCCCTTATCAGTTGGGACAAAATTTGTAAGCCAAAGGTTGCTGGCGGGGTGGGAATTAGGAAGTCCAAACACATGAATGAAGCATTACAGCTAAAGCTACTGTAGAAATACTTGAAGAACCGTCCAATACCTGGGTAAACATTATCCAACATAATTATCTAAGAACATCTCACATTTTGAATTGTGAAGGTAAAAGAAAATGCATCATGGCAATGGATACAACTGAAAAAACTAATTCCAACATTCAAGAATAGCTTAGTTTGGTCTATAGGTAACGGGAAATCTATAAAGTTTTGGAAAGACAAATGGAATAATATGCCTATTTTGAGTCAGTATTGCACCAACTCTGAAAATATGAACTTAGAGGAAACAGTTGACAACTATATGACGAAAGGAATCTGGGATACGCACAAATAACATCCTTCCAAGAGATTTATTTGACAAAATAGAAAATGTCTCCATCCCCTCTATAACCATGAAAGATAGGCTGTACTGGTGGCCCGATAAAAAAGGATGATTCTCTACATCAAGTGCAAAGTAGTCACGAACACAATGACAGTGGTGCATGATGAGAATAGTTGGATCTGGAAGTTAGACATTCCACCAAAAATTAAAAACTTTTTGTGAAAAATAAGTCATAAAGGTGTTCCAACGACATCCAGATTGTTTAGACGAGGAGTGACAATTCCTCCCTACTGCCCAATATGTAACCACTATGAGGAAGATGTTGTTCATCTCTTTTGTGAATGTAAGTATAATGTGTTCTATGCAAAACTAGATAGACAAATTCAAACTCTTATTAAGGAATCAATTAAAATGACAAGAGATATTAAACCGATTATGGTAATACTGTCTAACAAACTATCTGCTAAACAAAAATAGAAAATGGCCTTCAACTGGTGGACAACGTAGCTAACGAGTAATCAATTTGTTTTTAGACAAGAGAAGCTCCCGTCTTTGGACAAATATAAATATGCTACCAAATATCATATGAACAACTAGACAAATGCTAGCACGTTGTTTGATCAGGATAAGGGTACCAAATCAATTTCAGGATCCAGAAAGAAAAAACAATACTAATCGTGACCACAAAATGATATTTCTTACCTAGTAAAAAAATGCTATCGACTAGTGTCTTTGGACATAGGCAAATTCATAACTAGTAAAAAAAACTGGACAAATTCAAACTCTTATTAAGGAATCAATTAAAATGACAAGAGACATTAAACCGATTATGGTAATACTATCTAACAAACTATCTGCTAAACAAAAATAGGAAATGGCCTTCAACTGGTGGAACGTAGCTAACGCGTAATCAATTTGTTTTTAGAAAAGAGAAGCTCCCGTCTTTGGACAAATATAAATATGCTACCAAATATCATATGAAAAACTGGACAAATGCTAGCACGTTGTTTGATCAGGATAAGGGTACCAAATCAATTTCAGGATCCAGAAAGAAAAAATAATACTAACCGTGACCACAAAATGATATTTCTTACCTAGTAAAAAAATGCTATCGGCTAGTGTCTTTGGACATAGGCAAATTCGTACCACAAAATGATATGTCTTTGGACAAATATAAATATGCTACCAAATATCATATGATCATGGTCTGTTCGACATCATCTGAAAGAATACTATCGGCTAGTGTTTCCTGACATAGGCAAATTCGTACCTAGTAAAAAAAAAATGATATTTCTAAATAAACTCAATTATCTCATAACCCTCTCATTCTCTTTCTTCATATACAACCCATATCTAACCTCCTCCTAAGATTTTGAACGATTTATTGCCATACACAATTGTTATATATCCCTTGTTCTTTTGAAATTGAAGAGTAAGGTGAAGTTATAACATGTCTGCAATGCAGTTGTGTGTGAAAATAAATCGTTGGGTAAAGACTTTAAAATACTTGATGGTTCCATCAAGACTGCATGAATCAAAGTTTGAAATATTGTATCTTGTCTAAAAGAAAGGGGAATGAAAAGATTAGGGGTGGACATTATCGGGTATTCGATACGAACACAAAATGACCGAACTATCCGGGTATTCGATACGAACATAAAATGACCGAACTATCCGGATTCGAACTTGGGTTAAGCTGAATATTCACACTGTCACACTTGGGCCTAAAACCAACTGGGCTACCTCATTTTAAGCTAAAATTGAATAATTGTTGGACTAGGCGTGACTAGGCGCGACTAGGTGGCGCCTAGGTGAGGTCTAGGCGGTGCCTAGACAGATTTCCGCCTAGAGGCCCGCATAGGCTTAAAAATTACTAGGTTCTTCCCCACCTAGTGCCTAGGCGGCGCCCATGAGCGATTTTTATAACACTGGCCACGCCTAGAAAAGGGAACTTTAAGTGCCATGAAATAAGAATGGGGTTTCTTTGTTCCCATAAACAAACAACGGAATGTCTGTCCCAAAACAGAAACATTGAGTGCCTCGACAAGAAATAGAAGTTGTCGATGGTCCTGAAAAGAGAGATTATGTCCCGAGAGTTGAAGTTATTTCCGGTCCCAAATTTGGAATTTAGTTCTTGTCCAAAAAACGAGAGGTTTAGTGCTTTGAAATGAGAATGAAAAATCTGTCCAAAAAATAAAAAGAAGATGTCATATGTTTTGAAATAAAGTATAATTATCTCGATAAGAGAAGACTGGTCCTTGGTCCCTAAATCTAAAAAACGGAAATTCTTCATACTAAAAAGTAAGTTTGTATCCTACTCCTGAGAGCAATATAACCACATTTGTGAGGACTTTGACTCTAGTTTGACTCTAGCTCGTCTCGCTGAGAGTCAGACTCTAGTTTGACTCTAGCTCGTCTCACTGAGAGCTAGACTCTCATCTCTCTAAGAGCCAGTGCTACCACACTTGTGAGGATTTTGGCTCTCATCGGGATGTGAGCCAGTCCTACCGCATTTGTGAGGATTTTGGCTGGTTTCGATCTTTAATTTCACTAATTTTTTATCTTGTAAGTTTTGAAATCGATCTTGACTGTCCTAATTTTCTATCTTGACTATCCCAAAGTCGAGATCGAAATCTACTACATTTGTTCAAATTTGGCTCTCCTACATGGAGTTACTCGACCAGCCATAGCATGATACTTTCGACTTGGAAAACAATATAATCCTGATTAGTAGCTTAGATTGTATGAACCTGCTTTTTAGAATCATGGATAGATCGATGGCGATTGGCGAGCACCAATGGTATGAAAATCATGGATAGATCGATGTAACTATGACTTCGAGCGTAGTACCTCTCCAGATATCCATCCTCCATGGCCCATTCGGGGTTGACATGTGGATGATCCAAAATCGGGTGCATATGACATTCACGCTTTACTAACTGGTCGTATTTTTTTTTTGTCAAACTTAACATTGTACCTATTTCCCACCAAGACCCGTGGACGTTTCTATAATTTAGGTAATATGAGATTCCCTGGGATACCTGGACTCGTCCAAACTGTCAAGCAACTTGATATGACATGTATGATCTTGCCTCATCCTGCCACCTGATATGACCCTTTATGAGTACATTTGATAATGTTCCTTGAAATCAAGGTTCTCATGTGACATCCATTCAACCTGAAATATAAAATTCAACATAATAATAAACACAAAATAATAATAAACCTTCTTTTGATATAAAAATATTATACCAATACCAACATAAATTTATATGGAATAAAATTAAAAAAATAGAGTCAAGGACCTTACATCACCCTCCGTAAACATATTAATCTTTTTTCAAAACTTCAGCACGCAATCGTTAATAATGGCTGGATTTTTAGGATCTATCTAAAGATTGGATTTGATCTTTGTAAAGTAGATCCCAATGCATTCCTATGTAAAACATGTCAATGCAATTAAAACAGAATAAACACATAGCATGCTTTTGAATATCTCGTCAATAAATGTACCGACACTAGCCAATTGTAGGGTTGTGTATCGGTCTAAAACCTAACCGAATCAGGCCAAATCGAACCGAAAACATTAGGTTCTGTTCGGTTATTTACCGGTTCGGTTTGTGTTCGGTTCGGTTTTAGCATAATTGAACCGAATTTTCATTAACTTTTTTTAAGTATACAAAAATATATATATTATATATATATTTATGTGTATATATACACATATTCCCAATATAAAGTATACAAATAATATACTATATATATATATATATATATATATATATATATATATATATATATATTATAGGCTAAGACAATGGATATACACGGTATTAGTGTATATATTACATGCAAATACAAACATATATATTATATATTCAAATACAGTACGTGTATTTGCAAATACAGTGTGTATACAAATATATATACTGATGATGTATTATACACAGTAAGAATGTGTGTATTAGTGTATATATAAAGTATATAATATATATATATATATATATATATATATATATATATATATATATATATATATATATATATATATATATATTGTATTTATATAGTGTATAAAAAAATTCGGTTTAACACAAACCGAACCTAAACCGAACACAAACTGAACCGAAACCGAAAAATGGAAATTCATGAACCGAAAGCCGAACCGAAAAACTTCGGTTAGGTTCGGTTAGGTTCGGTTTGTGTTGGTTCGGCCCAAAAATTCGGTTTGGACCGAATCGTGCACACCCCTAGCCAATTGCATCCATCCAGTAGCTTAGTCTCAATTTTAGTGGCCTCTCCCAACTCCAGATAGAGGCAAGCAAGTGCACCTCTTCTCCAAGCATAGGTCTTCGCCTTCCCGACACTCAAGAACATAGCCAAAAGGGATATCTTGACCTTATTGCTAGGCTAGGTGGGGAACATAGTCCCCATCAACAATATAGCGAGCAAAGTCGTAGTACATAGTTCCGAAATACAGACAACATTGCGCAAAGTGATAGTCATTTCGCACAACGGGAGAGGGAGCTAGAATGCATTCATGGGCGGGTTCCACTACTAAAAAAACGTTGACACCATTACATGGTCAGCTCTTGACCAACGAAAGTCAACCAGATGAGTCAATATGCTGCATTGGGCAGTTGTGTGCGAATGTGTCACTTTCTTCTTGATCAAGTAATTGAATTCTGTCACCCACTTAGGCGACATACTCTTCAACATTATGTTAATCTAAAAAACATAGACACAAAATCTATTAGTCGAACATTATCAATAAGTTTAAATGTTTACTGATTAATTAATTTTTAAGAGATCTTAACCGTTCATCTATCCCAAATTAAAGTCGCGATGTGATTTTGGTAAGAACAGAATGATGTATTGATGTCAGCTCGAGGCCCACCTGGGTGCCCCACTCATGATCGTCCTGTCCTGCCCAATCTTTCCAGCTTGCATCATCCTTGTTTGAAGGCTCGTCTTCATCCCATATTAAAGTTACCTCATCCTAGTCCAAAGGTTCGTCCTCTCCGTCCAAAGCATCACCATCTACCACATTCGTCGGCGACACATGATGATCCAACATTTCCACCGTATCCAAACATGTATTGTCCTGCCCAACCTCCTCCGTATCCTCCAAAGACTCAACCATCAAGGCCTAATGTATCAGTAAAAATATATTACATTATACTATAAATATGTTACATTAGGGGAAAATGTAACACTTTTTGAGGATTACATTTGCAGTCGTTGCCTTTGACCTAATTCAACAACTTTATTATCTAATGTAACATTATTTTATTAACGGGACTAAGTGTTACATTTGATATCAAAACTGTTACAATTTAATTAAATGTTACATTTTAGAATCAATGTTACCTTAATCCAATTTGTTACAACCAAATAACAATGTTACATTTGAACAATATTCGGGCTGTATTCTTCAACCGTCCGGGATATATTCTCTTGATCTCCAGGCTATATTTTACCCATACCCGTGCTATATAACTTATTTATTCGGGCTATATAGTCACCATTCATAATAGAAGGGAACTTTATAGCCCCAATTATATAACGATCCGGGCATAAAATCCTTTCTAAATTTAAAATACAATGTTATAGCTGAGATTTTTTGCCCTAAAATTTCTTCCACAATCATAAACAATTTATATAGCTAGATACGTCTCCAAACTTTCAACTAGCATAAACAACAACTTTATGGTGTATGATAAATCAACAAAACAAAATCATTCCTCTTGAACATGTCCAAGGAAATTGTACTTCCTATACAACCATATAAATAATCGGTCATGCACTTGACTAGAGTTTAACACAATCACACTACCCTAAAGAAAAAAAAATATCAATCACTTTAGAAAGAGATTAACCTACTAGCACAAGAATCCTCCAAAAGACGAGTGACTTTGCCAAGTATATGAAGGATGCTCTAGCGACAGTTAAGTTGCACAGGCAAGATTCTTTTCAATGACCTGCAAAATTTAGGAATTTAATAAATAGTCTATAAATCTTACGTCCTCGGCATATATATTAATGATCTCTATTTAATTGTATGTTGTGCAAAAGACTTGCAAATACGCAACAAAAGATAATGAAAGAGAAAAAGCCTACCACAAACAATGACCCCAATTCTGTAGCCAACTAATGTCAAGTAACAAAGCATCCTGCATAGGGTAACAAGTTATGAGTTGTGGCAGATTTCAGTCAACAAGCTGCATGCCAAACAAGAATGTCTAGTACGGGTACATTAAGACCTTCTAGATTCCATCAAAGATCAATATATACATTTCAAACAAAATTTTTAAGGTCTTCAAACATCAATTTAAATATGATATGATTCAACCGATGCAATAGAATTCACTATTCAAACATCAGTCAGTCTTGCAAAATTAGTCAGCATTATAAATCAACAAGTAAAGAATGTGATTTTGCCACGGACTAGAAAAAGATATCATCATAGAACAACCATGATATACAAGCCTAGAAATGTTGTTCTAGATGAATTTATTTGGGAGAAAACACATCAAGTGTTCAGTTCATAAGGCTTGAGTAAATCAAAACAATTGAAGAATATAAACTGTAATCTCATTAAACAATCGGTTTTAGGATCGAATGAATCCGCTAATAATTATTGTTATAAAAAAAATAATCTCCATATGCACCTCTCAAGTTTTTTTTATGTTCCACAATCCTACAACTAGAGTAAAATTGACAAATGGAAAATAACTCGCAAATTAACTAACCCGGTGGGCAAAGGGCCTTTGGAAAAAATTACCAAGCCACCAAAATGGAGAAACTTTCTTAGCTGACAAGAGAATAAAGATTCATCCAGTATGTACATCTAACAAGATGTGGAATTAGAAACAAGTTTCCGAAAAAAATGTTTATCAAATAGTGGCAATGAAACATGGAAAGTGTTTATAAAGCACCAAAAAATACTAAAAATCAAAATAGTATAGCCCGACCAGTCACATAGTTCAGAAGGTGCAAGGTTAGAGATAATATGTGTCCGACTGAGTAATAATTGGCATGTGAGGTCTTATGGCTTGTATTGGAATCCTAAGAATTAAATTAACATAACTATTATTCAGGATTACAACATCTTCATGATTCTCTTAAACCGCATAACAAACAAAGTAATTGATCAGGCAATGACAACAGTGATAACAAGCCCTATTTCAAAGTCTGTTACAATTGTGAGGGAAGACAATGGCAACTACACCTCTAGAATAGAAAAGAAGGGGCAATGGAGTCCTGCATAATAGAGAAAAGCTACAAGAAAGAATACAAATCAAAGAAGCAAATGCACAAAGGAAGGAATAAACTTAGTCCAATGGAGCTTTTATGTGTAACAATTGGAAAAAGAAAATCCAAAGCACCAAGGCACATAAGTGATGATGTCGGGAAGAAGAATACAAAAAATTTGTAGCACTAGTAAAACAATAAAAATCAAAGAGAAAAAAAGGCATAAACTAAGAGATATGACTAGTATGATAGAAGGAACTTACCCGATTCATGGTTTCGTAGACCATTTGTTCAATAGACTAACAAGCATTAGCACTAAAAGTGTCCATTTTAGCAACCATAATGTCAAGAATTCCAAGCAGTACTCCAAGGCTTGCATCTAGAAACAAACATCGATAAACAAAAAATAGATTTACAAAAAGATGTCTTAAACACAACAAAGAAGGAGAATCAACAAGTTGTGAAAACAACCTAGCAAAAACGAGATACAAAGAAATGGAACACATTCACCTGTAGTCAGCGAGCACTGCTGATGTCCATTGTTCATGCAACTGAGAAGAAAACGGGAAGCTGGAGGACATTCAGATTCTAAAGATATCTCAATTTCCCTTTAAAAGAATAAGTCTACTAAAGAAATCAGTTCACCAATTTTCCCCCAAATCAAATTCAACCACTCTAAAGTCTAAACCCTAAAAATATTGAAACTCCCTAAACAACTCATCAATATCATCAAATTGATAAGGGATAATCAAAATACACAAGATTATAGGTTAGAAATTTACCATATTCATGAAGAACAAGGGTGAATTTTGAGATTATTGCACGAACCCGAACATGGTGGCATGGTGGCATGGTGCTTGCTGTCTATGGGTGACGGTGGATGGTGGTGATGCAGCGGCTTGGGCCAAGGTTGTGGGTGGTGGCTGGTGGGAGAGCGTGGTTAAGAACACGGAGGCATCATCGACCTCAAAGCCCAGGTACTATCCCTCCATTTCGAATTTTTTACAAAATGGTGGCTCACAGTCAACATCGCTTTCGAATTTACTACTTGGAAGCCAGATTTGCAAGAACTCTCTCTCCCTCACTCAACAATGCCATCGACAATCCCTGTCCTCATTAGCTTGCTTCTCACAATCTCACGCTTCCCCATCAGCCCCAATTTGTCGTCCCTAGAGAGTCATCAGAAACCCTAAACCCCCAAAATTCAAGCCATGTTCAAATGCTTGCTTTTCTATTTCCATTAATCCGAGCCGAAACCCTAACCCCTCAAACTTCTCAATTTCAGTTTTGCCCCACCGCTGTGTTTTCTATAATGGAATGCCTCAGATTATTGTTGTTTTGGATTGGTTGGAAACTTTGTCTCATAAGTATCACCTTATTTCACTTTTCTTTTTACTTTCAAAATTTGGACTATGGTAACAATAGTCATGTAACATTTTTCAAAAAATGTTACACTTGATCGGAATCGTGTGTTACAATTGAAAAAGAGTTGCATACTTAATAAAAATGCTACTTTTTTGAAAGATGTTACATCTTTAATGTTACCTTAAGTCAAGAAATGTAGTAGTGTACGTATCACCGAAGGCTCATTCTTGGCAGCATTTGATGATCAATCGTCATTTGAAGGTCATCAGAAAGCCCATCCGATGGCTCAATCTGCTCATAAGGCTCATGATGATCATCTTCCGTATCCATCGACTCATGATGACTCTCCTCCATATCTACCGAATTAAAAGGATTAGGCGTCTGGAGGTCGTGTGAAGACCCCCCATACTCAATCTGCCTATCGTTTGAATGTTCATGATGATCAACTTGAAATCGTTCCCTAATAAAAGAATATGAGGGGATACTGGAAGAAAAAACATTGTGATCCTAGCTGAACTATGGTAAATAAAATGAAAAAAAAAAGAATTTTAAGAAGAGGAGAAGAAAGTGAGTATATGTAAATATAAAGCTGGGGATGTTGTGACCAATGTTGCATGATACGAGATTCAATTTGAAATGGGACACGGATACAAATATGAGATTTGCTATCCCGATTGAATCAGATACGATGAATACGGAGGGATATTTTGCGTTTATCATATCTCAATCTTCCAACTGAATTGTTGAATCATCAAAATATGTGCTTTCCGGATCAATGTCCCACTTCCTATACCGACATGTTGCTTGATAAAATTATAACATTTGAATGAATAAACACATCATTGTCAGCTCTCTTAGCATTGAATCTGTTTCTCTTGACATTGTCAATATATGAGTATGTGATTCCTATCCTCAGCTCATGAAATACTAACCCCTTCATTGCAACCTTTGTCAGCTCTGGAGTTTCTCATCCATATGTCGACCACCATGAGATGAGACTCATTGTTTTCACATTAATCTTCACGGTCGATGTTTCAAAAAACCCCTTCTTTGTTTTTTAGCCTAGGCAGTTATCTCCTCAACTCCATCTTTTCTCTTTCATCTTTGTCAATACATTCGAAGAATTTCAAAACTCCTGCTACTACCTCTTTATTCTATTTCGGAGCATTTCTTGAGACCAGATCGGGTGCAACAATGTTCAAATAATTCATATCATAATATAAAGAATTAATAGCAAATCCCCAACAATGCATGCGAATGTTCATCTTCTCCCATCTACTTATTAAAACTTCTTCCATTTTAGGATAATCATCTACATGCATGATACTCATCTTTACATCTCGTATCTCTCCTATCATACAATCCATCTTTTTCATAGATCTCTCCCATCCCCCCCCCCCCCCCTTCACCATCAACAAACATGATCATCAACTAAATGAGTTTCGTTATAACTAAATGTTATCAACATCTTCCCAAAATATGAGTTTCGTTATAACTAAATGTTATCAACATTTTCCCAAAATCTTCATCAATAATAGTTATTGGCATCTCTCTCTCTATGACTCTAATTTGCTCATCTCCATTATCCAACCAGCCTTTCCACACTCTTAAGAATCGTAGCGGTGCCTAATGCTTCTCTACAAACTGAGACTATTACGATTGTTTCCCATCATATTCCGTTGAAGCGGTTGTCACTTTGTAGAGAAGCAGTAGCCACCGTTAAAGCATGGAAAGACGGGGTGTATAATGGGAATAAGCAAACTAGAGTCATGAGGATGTAGGTGGCAACAACTATTATTTGATGAAGACTTTTGGGAAATGACAGCAACTATTATTTGATGAAGACTTTTGGGAAGATGTTGATAACATTTTAGTTATAACCAAGCTAATGCAAGATCAAGTTTGCTAATGGTAAGGGAGGAAATGGGAGAGATCTATGAAACGATGAATTGTATGATAGGAGAGATAAGAGATGTAATGATGAATAATTAGAATGCATATGATTATTTTAGAATGGAAGAATTTTTAGTAAATAGGTGCGAAAAGATGAACATTCTTAAGATGTTTTCCGAATTAGGATAAAGAGTTAGTTGCATAAGTTTTGAATGACTTTGACAAGATTTGTGCAGATGAATGTGAGGAGATAGATGGTCACGTTAAAAAGCAAAGATGAAAATTTTGGAACATCGACCGTGAAGATTGATGCAATAACAATGAGTCTCATCTTATGGTGGTCGACATAAGGATAAAAAAAAGCTAGAATTGGGAGAGGTTGTAATGAAGGGGTTGTCGCAACCTATTAATAGTTCTTATGTTCAAAGGGTATGGAGCACATACTCTTATATTCACAATGTGAAGAGGAACCGACTCAATGCAAAAAGAGCTGACAAACTGGTGTTAATTCATTCAAACGTTAGACTTTTATCACGCAATATGCCAACGTACCGAGAATGCCCATAGGAAACGAGATATTGATCCGGAAAGCATATAGTTTGATGATTTGACAATTCGGTTGGAAGATTTGAGATGTGATAAAGAAACACTTTGGTAGATTATGAACTTGTATCTTCTATAACTGTATTTTACTATTTTCATTTATAAAATATAAATTCAAAAATATCTCACCATATTCATCGTATTCGATTTAGTTCGGGTAGTAAATCCCACATCTGTATCCGTGTCTCATTTCAAATGGAATCTCATATCGTGTAACATTGGTCACAACATCCCTAACTTTCGGTTTATATATACTCATTACTCCTCTTCTTTAGATTCCCTTTCTTTCATTTTATTTACCACAAATAAGTCAGGACCATAAATTTTCTCCTTCTCAATACCCCCTCATTGTCTTTAGGAGGGGACAACTTCAAGTTGATCATCATAAGCCTTCAAACGATGAGCTGAGCAGACCTTCAGACGACTAATTCTCCTTATTCGGTGGATATGTAGGAGTGTCATCATTGAGTCGATGGATACGGAGGAAGATAATCATTAGCGTTTAGAAGATGAGCAGATTGAGCCTTCAAACGTTGAC
Organism: Persicaria tinctoria; assembly: GCA_037127255.1. Lineage (NCBI taxonomy): Eukaryota > Viridiplantae > Streptophyta > Magnoliopsida > Caryophyllales > Polygonaceae > Persicaria > Persicaria tinctoria. Next base: position 45,802,630 of record JBANSL010000019.1, on the reverse strand, counting down.
GACCTTCAAACGACTAATCATCGAGTGTTGCTGACAAATGAGCCTTGGAAGGATACGGAAGAGAGGTTGGATGAGCCTCCAGAAAATACGGAGGAGCTTAGGCTGGACGGTACATATTTGGATTCAGATAAGAGGTTGGATCATCAGGTGCGACTGAATAATGAGGTAGAGGATGAGACTTTTGATGGAGAGGATTAGTCTTTGGACGAGTATGAGGAAACTTTAATTTGGGATGAGGATGAGCATTTGGATGAGGATGAGGCGGAGGTTAAGGCATGAAATGCTAAGCGGGATATGACAATCTCAAGTGGGGTACCTAGGAAGGCCTTGAATTGACATCAAGATGTCATTCTATTCTTACCAAAATCACATCACGACTTTCATTTGTTTTGGGTGAAAGGTAATAATTTCTTACAAAAATAATTAATTAGTAAACATTTAAACTCAATGACATAATAAATTCAATGACTAATAAATTTTGTATTTGTGTTGTTTAGGCTGACAAGTTGTTGAAGAGTCTAGGCCGTCTTAAGTGGGTGACATAATTCAATGACTTGATCAAGAAGAAGAAAGCGATACTTTGACACACAGCTACCTAGCTAGCACAACGAGTTGACTCATCTGACAGATTTTCACTAGCCCAGATTCGACCATGTAATGGTGTCAGCGTTAGGTGAGCAGTGGAACCCGCATAGTAACGCCTTCGAGCTCCCTTCTATCACTACAAAAAAAAATTATTTTTGCCACCCTTGGTAGCTTCGGCAGGCATGTGCCGTGGCAATTGATACCATTTTGCCACAGGATTAGCTACGGCAAGAGTTGAATTCAAGAAAAAAAAAACAGAACAGTAGCAACGGCAAGGATTTGGCGAAGCTATTGGGTCGACTTTGCCACTCTTGGTAGCAACGGCAAAGTTTTGCCGTGGCTAATAGGGCACTTTTTGCCATGGCTAGACATTTTCCGTCGTGATATTATAATTTTTTGGAAAAGAAAAAACAATACGTACGGAGTAATAACTAAAACCCTATCACCTTGCCTCTCTCATTCACTGCCTCCAACTCCCGCAGATCTAGTCCCCGACTCCCAGCTCCTCACCTTTCCTTCGTCTCTCCATCTCTGCCCATTGCGCCGCCGCAACACAAACCTTGTTGTCATCGCTAATCGTGGTTCCCCTCGGCCTCTCGATCTCACAACTGTAAGTCCCTTCTCCTATTTCTTCAATTTCCTTCGTTTGATTTAATGGGATTTGGATCTCTAATTTTGCTTTTTTTCGATTCTAATCCTTTTTTTCAACTCCCACATATCTAGTCCTCGACTCTCATCTCCTCACTTTTCCTTCTCCTTTTTCGCCTCTCCATCTTCACCCTTTGCGCCGCCACAACGCAGCCCTTGTTACGTTGCATCGCTAATTGTGGTTCCCCTCGGTCTCCTAATTCATCTCCATCTCTCGATCTCACAAATGTAAGTCCCGTCTCCTATTTCTCCAATTTCCATCATTTGATTAAATGGGATTCGGATCCCTAATTTTGCTTTTGTTTCGATTCCAATCCTTTTTGGCTGTTAGACTTTGGCAATACACTGAAATGATGCCTGCTGCTGAGAATGCGGGGTTGAGACCTTGTAAGGAGTATTCGGGATTGTAGGGCTTCCAACCTTTGAATTGTGGTTATTTAGGGTTTTGAAGTATATTGGGGGGTTTGAGGCTCACGATTGTTCTTTACTTAAATCTTTGAAGGAATTCACTTTTTTTTTCCTTATTGGATTTAAATTAAAATGCTTCTTTACTTTATTTACTTGGATCAGTATGGATTATTGAGTTTGTTATTGTGTATGATTTACTCAAAGACAGCCTTCCAGCTGCAAGAATAACTCACTAGAAATTGGCACAAAGTTGCAGTTATCCAACTTAGATTGTTGAGTCAACAATGATGATATGAGGGTACTTCTTGATCCGTTGTTTTTTAATTACAAGATAATAAACATCTAGTTTACAGTGGACCTGAAACTTGGCTTGGAACTCAGGAGCTTTTCTCTAAAATTAGAGAGTTGAAATGCTATGTTGTCCATTATGACAAAAATGTAGCGCCTAGTGTACTTTTTTTTTTTTGCTCCCTCAATTTTTTATGTTTTTTTATAGAAGGCCTTTTTCCAACATGATTTCCCCTCCTCTTGGGCATTGCTTAATGTTTGATTATGCTATTTCTATGCATATAAGATTGTCGTGCTTGCAGTGTAGTTTTCTTTCTTGACATTTTGTTGGCTTGACATTTAAATTTTTTATTCCAATGAAGCTATAATATGATGGATTGATCAGTGGAATGAATGGAGCTGTTGTCCGAAGAGTTGTTACAGCGTATGTAGCCTTGTCTTTAGCATAAACTATAAAGAGGATGACCATAAAAAAAAGATTCAGTTTCGGTTAAAGTTACTTACTTAATCTAATTTATATTTTTGTTAGTCCTAGTAGCTTACAATAAGTAGATACCTACAGGAATTCACTTACTTAGTACATCTCTTCTAACCCAAGGGATTTTCTATTTTTAAGTATTTTTCGGTTTCGCTTACTTAGTACGTCTCTTCTAACCCAAGGGAATTCGCTTACTTAGTACGTCTCTTCTAACCCAAGGGATCACTTTCTCTTATGTACGTGCAACAACTTGTGCAGCAGCTTCCTCTGCTTAGCAGAAACTTATGCTTAGCAGCACCTAAACCAATTCTTATTTGAATTTATATAGCAATGACAGGCATCATAAGGGGATCACAATCATTACAGTGCCAGCAGCTGCTAAGTTAGTGTGCTAAGTTAGTGTATTGTTACAACAGGTGTCTTCCTGAATTTGCCTTCCAAGACTTGTCCATTATGACTCATCTCACCTGTTACCTTAGCCTAGCCGTTTTTGAGTATTTTTAGGTTTAGGATTTTAGAATTTAGATAAATTTTTAACGCATATTAGTAACAAATACAAATATAACATGTGAAAAAAAGGTAGTTGAGTTGATTAGTAGACCCCATTTTAAGGCCTCTTGGACCTCTACCTCAACCTCTAGCCCTTTAGCCCCTCTAACCTTTTCTTATTGAAGATCATTTTTATGAAATTAGGGTCAATAGGCTTATATAACCCCTCTTATTTAAGATGACTTTGGATTCTCATCTGAATATTCCTTGCTGTTATATGTACTATTCTGTGTATGCTACCCAACTCATCAATGTTGCATTTAATTTAATTTCACTCTTAATTTGAACCTCGTACCGATGCAATTACTACTTGTTAGAGCTTTTATTGGAACATTTTATTATTTACAAGCTTTGAACATGTTTGCGCTTACTTCTTCATTGAGTCTTCTTTTTCCAACTCCATCAATAGTCTTTCTTTGATCAAGCCTTCGAAAACCTAGAACTTTTCTCATACATAAGGCAGTCTTAGTTTTATGTCCCCCCATCAGTTTTCACCTCACTTCACAATCACCTCACCAAGCACCTCCGAATCCTCCTCTCTCATTTACATCTCTTTTCTCCATGACCTCTCCTTGCCATGCTCCCCACCTGTGATCGAGTTAACTCCTTGCATTATTAGGGATGCATATTCTTAAATCTGAAAATTCCTTTTGTTTTATAGGGGTCAATGTTTGAGTAGATGTTATGTGGGAACTGATAAATAAAGGAGTATGAGCGAACACAAGAATCCTTGCAAGAGAAGCCTAGCCTTCCTATAAACAATAAAACTTCTCATATGAATCTTATGCGTATTTTACTTTCGAAATTGACAGTGTATTTTAGTTTCCTTATCCTAATTTTTTTTCCTTATTAATGGGTTATATTAATTTTTAGTCCATTGATCATCCATCCAAAATTGTAATGATGAAGAGGATAAGAAACTTCCGGCGGCTGGTCTTGTAGAAGTTCCAAGATGCCTCTTTTCTTTACTGCATCAAATCAAGGAAAAAGTTCAGGTGAGTAACATACCGTTGCCTCTGAATGGAACTTGCATAACATAGATTCATTTGCAACATCTCTTTAATTCTATTAATAATGGGTACATTCTTAATGGAACTTGCATAACATAGGTTCTCTTATCCTACATTTTCTTACGTCTCTTATTTGACCCTCTCCTATTATTTGAGATTTGATTTTGGTATTAGATATTCCATTTTGATATTTTAAAATTTTCCTTTTTTATTTGGTTCGTTAGTAAATTCTTTATATATGTTGAGTGTACTATATTAGACGCTTAACTTGGAGGCAATGGAAAAAACCAGACACTGGAAAATCGTGGGCTGCAGTGCATACATAGGTGACGAGTTGCTCGATGTGTTTCATTGGTCACGCAACACAGAATGTGGGTTGCGCTGTCCCTGAAATAGCATGTACTGGTGTTCTTGGTGACTTTGTACAACCTTGCAGATAGACTAAAACTTTTCACACATGATTCATGGATTTGGTCTGGAAGTCATCAATAGGTTTTGTTGTTTTAGGCACCTATCATCTCCCCATATTAACATAATTGTAAACTTCTTTTTCCACTCTTATTGCTTATAGGTTTCTTCATTACCAATACTTGTAAGCTTCTTTTTCCACACCCAAATGTTTTTATTATGCTATATGATCACTTAAAATGTGCAGTAGCTTATAGCCCTAAAGTTGGGATGTAGGTTGATCGAATCTTATTGTCATCTTCTTAATATTTCCTATGTAGTATGCTTTCTAATGCTTGTCTCTCTTTCTTTTTTTTTCTTTTTTTAGATACAAATGTGCACAAGACAAAGCTTGCAATGTTCCACTACTTGTCAACGGACAGTTAAAAGGCATGCATTGGTAGCTTATCATAATTACATGTATTTCATACAGATGCACATTTACAGTATTCCTACTATGATCTAGATAAATAGATCCTCCTTAGTACTTTGAAATTCGTATTTTTTTTAATTTAAAATTTGTATTCATTTAGAGCTTTACTATGTAATTTGATCACCTCATTATCTTATACTTATATATAAGTAATTACAACAGCAAATTCACTGTGCGAAGCCCGGTTCATCCCTAGTTCTTTAGAAATTACTCTGAACTCACCATCTTGAAATGATTATATTGCTGAAAAGATGATGTCTTTCTTCTTATATAATTACATTCTCTTGTATCCTTCATACATTTGGTAATCTCAGAGTCACGCTTATGCCACTCATCATGTATCATTTGATTTATAGATTCAGCTTAGTACGGCCTTTCCCCCCTTTTAAGACAATTGTTGAAGAGGTAACGATTTCTCTCTTATAGATATCTTCCCTTAATCTGTCTGTATTCATTTTTTGTTTCTTCCTATGAGAATGTCTAAATGACGGGGAAATTTACATGCATATCTCGTGATTTAAGTTATCCATCAATGGATTCATTTTTTGTTTCTTCTTATGCTTCCACTTAAGTTAATAATGACTTGGATTGTGCAAACTAGTTAGTTGCTTTTGAAGTTTTTTTAATAGGTTCAAGCCTGATACTCATAAGATTAACAATTTATTACAGAGGTTATCAAGGTTGGAGGAGGGAAGAAAAGAATTGTGTGGAGAAAAATTCAGAAGCTTGAAGAGGAAGTTGTGTTGCTTGATGCCTGATTAGGAGAGGTATAATTTGCTTCTGTTGTTCGTAGGTTAATGTTGCAGAATATCATAAGTTAAGGCTTGATTTGCCTTTGCTGGAGAAGAAAATGATGTCAGAGATATAACAAGGCCAGAAAGAGTAATAAATTTATATAATTATAAGTTTAAGGCTTGATTTGGCTTCTGTATGGACACTTGCTGCTGTTTGTAGGCTTGATTAGGTAAATTTTTATAATTAATGTAAATTTATATTATTATGTATAGATTAATAAATTTTTTATTAATTTTATTAATAGGCAAATTGTACGTGTACTGTTTTTTTTTTTAAATATGGGACTTTTTAGCCCGGGTCTGAAGAATCCGGGCTAAAAAGCATCTTTTTTTTTTATTTTCCATAAATAACTTAGCTACGGCAACTTACCGTGGCAAATGTGTCGTGACTTTCATCAAGAGTCACTTCGCCGTCGCTTAGCCGTCGCTAGATTAGTAGCTACGGCTAACTGCCGTAGCTACTATCATTTTGCCACCCCAGACTTGGCCACCCCTTGTTTCCCGTGGCTACTGCCGTGGCTAAATGGGTTTTGCCACCCCAGATTGGCTTTTTGCCACGGAAAATTGCCGATGCTAAATTGTTTTTTTTTTTGTAGTGTATGTTGTGCGGAATTACTATCAATTTGTATGACGTTGCCTATATTTTGGGACTTCCAATCCACAAGGAAGCTTGTGTCGCACCGTTAGCCCATTCCAATGAAGAATATATGGAGATGTTTAATTTGGAAATAGAAGATATTGATAACACCACAATCAAGCAAAGCGTGCTCTATGATAAAGTAAAGGGGTGGATTCTTGGTGGAGCAAAGTGGCGGAACAGAAAGCAGAGCTATGTGTTACGACTTTGTGGGCTATATTGTTGATGGGTATGTTCTTGAATGTCGTGCAATTGAAGGCCTATGCTTGGGGTACAAGTGCACTTGCTTGCATCTATCAGGGCTAGGAGAAGCCATCCAAGGTATTGGATGGATGCAATTGGCTATATATTGTAGGTACACTTTTTTGATGAGTTATTCAAAAGCATTAGCATTTTGTGTTTATTTCATTTTAATTTTATTGATATGTTTTTTCGTAGCAATGAATTGGACTCTATTTCCCAAAGCTCAAATATCTTGAGATAGATCCTCAAACTCCGGCCATGATCGATGATTGCTTGCTCCAATTTCGAAAGAAGATTGATATGTTAACGGATGCTGATGTAAGTTCTTTAACTCCAGATTTTAAATTTTATTCCATACAAATTTCTCTTGATGTCGATATAATTTTTTTTTATATCAAAAGATGGTTTATTATTATTTTTTGTTTATTATTATGTTGAATTTTGTATTTCAGGTTGAATGGATGAAAAATGAGAACCTTGATTTCAAGGAACAGTATCAGATGTCCACATACAAGGGTCTTATCGGGTGGAAGGATGAGACCGAGTAATACATGCCAGGTCAAATGACTCGACAATTTTGACGAGTCTAGGGGATCTTGGAGAATTTCATATTGCCTTAATCCTTGACACGTCAACGGGTGGTGGGGAATCGGTAAAGGGTTAAGTTTGACAAAAAAAAAACAAGACTAGTGAGCAAAGCGTGAATTTCATATGCTCTCGATTTTGGATCGTCCACGGACTTACCCCAAATGGGTCATGGAGGATGGATATTTTGAGTGATACTACGCTTGAAATCATAGTTACATCGGTCGGTGTTCGCCAACCACGAGATGAATCAACACGAGGAGTTAGGTATGAATTTGCTTTGCTTAATCGAAATTAGAGATGTTTGCATGCCTGATATTACTTTTTTGTGGGAAAATTATTGTAAAGATTTGCATGTTTTACTCATTTTGATGCACTAGTATTTTGAGGATACGACTCTAAAAAGCATATTCATGCAATCTAAGTCACCAATCAAGATTATATTTTTTTCCAAGTTGAAAGTATCTTGGTATGATGGGTCGTGTATCTGCAACTCTCTGTAGGAGAGCCAAAAAATGTACACCACTTTCGAATACGGAGTTCATTATTTCAACATCATATTCTTCATACTAGTGGTGTTTACATTTTAAATCACATCGTGTGGTGTACGTTTGAGATTTTAAAGTGAAGCCACTCAAGTATATGCACATAGCTCGATCCTGACTTCGAATTTGAACATGGTGTATATTTGTTCAGATTTGCCTCTCCTACATAGAGTTGCAGATAATCGACCCACCCTAGCAAGATACTTTTGAATTGAAAAATAATATAATTCTGATCGAAAGCTTATATTTTTTTATCCTTTCTAGAGTCACCTCCTGAAAATACTAGTACATCATAATGACTCATATATGCAAATCCTTAAAAAAAAAACTTTTCTCACAAATAAGTAATAACAGTCATGTGAACACCTCCACCCTCGATTAAACGGAAGCAACTCCATACCTAACTCCTCTTGTTGACTCCTCTCATGGTTGGAAAGCGCCAATGGTTTGTGAATCGTGAATGGACCATTGTAACTATGATTTCGAACGTAGTACTACTCTAGATATCCATCCTCCACGGCACATTCGGGGTCATCTTGTGGACGATCCAAAATCGGGTGCATATGACACTCATGCTTTACCTACTTGCCTTGTATTTTTTGTCATACTTAACCATGTACTTATTCCCGCCAAGACCCATGGATGTGTCTTGTATTTAGGCAATATGAGATTTCCCGGGATCTCCTGGACTCGTCCAAACTATCGAGCCATTTGATTTGGCATGTATGGCTATGCCTCATCATGCCACCTGATAAGACCCTTGTATGTGAACATCCGATACTGCTCCTTGAAATCAAGGTTCCCATGTGCATCCATTTAGCCTGAAATACAAAATTCGACATAATAATAAACACAAAATAATAATAAACCTTCTTTTGATATAAAAAATATTATACCAATACCAACATAATTGTATGGAATAAAATTTTAAAACTAGAGTCAAGAAACTTACATCAACCTCCATAGACATATCAATCTTCCATTGAAACTTCAGTGGGCGATCGTCAATAATAGTCGCAGTTTGTAAGGAATAAAATTTTAAAAATTAGAGTCAGTGAACTTAAATCAACATCCGTAAACGTATCAATCTTCTTTCGGAACTTCAATAGACGATCGTCAATAATGGTCAAAGTTTGAGAATCTATATCAAGATTGAATATGAGCTTTGGTAAGTAGAGACCAATGCATTGCTATGAAAAAAAACATATCAATGCAATTAAAATAAAATAAACACAAAATGCTAATGCTTTTGAATATCTCGTCAATAAGTGTGCATGTAGTGGCCAATTGCATCCGTCCACTAGCATGGTCTCAACTCGAGTGGCCTCTTCCAACCCCTGATCCTGGCAAGAAAGCGCACCTGTTCCCCAAGCATAGGTCTTTGCTTGCCCGACATTCAAGAACATACTCATAAGGGATATCTTGATCTTATTGCTGGCATTTGTGAGGAACATGGTTCCCATCAGCAATATAGGTAGCAAAGTCGTAGCACATATCTCGGCTTTTTGTTTCGCTACTTTCCTTTCACCAAGAATCCACCCCTTTACCTTATCATAGAGCACACTTTGCTTGATTGTGGTGTTATCAATGTCTTCCATTTTTAAATTAAACATATCCATATATTCGGATATGGAAAGGGCTAACGACACCAGTCAACCTTCCCCGTCGATTAGAAGTTCCTATGCGGGTTCCACTACTCAACAAACTTTGACACCGTTGCATGGTTGACTCCGGGTCAGTGAAAGTCGGCCAGATGAGCCACTCACTACGATGGGCAGGTGTGTGCCAAGGTATCACGTTCTTCTTCTTGATCAAGTCATTGAATTCTGTCACCCACTTAGGGCTGCCTAATCCCTTCAATAAGATGTTAACCTAAATAACACAAACAAAAATGTATTAGTCGAACATTATTAATGTGTTTAAATATTTACTAGTTAATTAACTTTTTAAGAGATTATTACCTTTCTCTCATCCCAAATGAAAGCAGCGATGTGATTTTGGTGAGAATAAAACGACGTCTTAATGTCTTTTCAAGGCCCTCCTGGGTACCCACACTCGAGATCGACATGTCCGGCTCAACACTTCCAGCCTTAACCTCCGGCTCATGCTCGTCTGAAGGCTCATCCTCATCCCAAATTAAAGTCGCCTCATCCTTGTCCAAAGGCTCATCATCTCCATCCGAAGCCTCATCCTCTACCGCATTCCTTAGAGGCATATGATTATCCAACTTCTTCTCCACATCCAAACTTGTACCAACATGCCCAACCTTCTCCGTATCCAACCTCTCCTCTGTATCCGCGGAAGGCTTATTCATCGACGATACCTTATGATCAGTTTAAAGTCGTCAGAAAGCCCGTCTGAAGGCTCAATATGCTCATAATGCTCATGATGATCCTCCTCCGTATCCATCGACTCATGATGACTCTCCATACCCACCGAATCAGGAGGATTAGTCGTTCGAAGGTCGTGTGAAGGCCCTTCCTGCTCAATCCGCAAATCATCTGAAAGCTCATGATTATCAACCTGAGGTTGTCCCCTCATAAAGAATATGAGAGAATACTGAGAAGGAAAAACTTTATGGTCCTTGCTGATTTTTGGTATATAAAATAAAAGAAATGGAATTTAAATAATAGGAGGAGAAACTGAGTATATGCAAACCGAAAGCTAGGGATGTTGTGTCTAGTGTTATACGATAGGAGATTCGATTCAAAATGGGACACAGATACAGATATGGGATTTGCTACCCCGAACAAATCAGATACGATGAACACGGTCCGATATTTTTGCATTTATATTTTAGAAATGAAAATAGTAAAAAAATTACAGAAGATATAAGTTCATAAAACAATTAAAGTGTTTTTTTAGAACATCTCAAATCTTCCAACCGAATTGTTGAATCATCAAAATATGTGTTTTTCAAATCTATATCCCACTTCCTATATGGGCATTCCTAGTACGTCGGCGTGTTGTGTTTAAAAGCCTGGACATTTGAACGAATGAACACCAGCTTGTCAACTCTCTTAGCATTGAGTCGGTTCCTCCTCACATTGTGAATATAAGAGTATGTGCTCCATACCCTCTGTGCTGAAAACTACTAATGGGTAGTGACAACCCCTTCATTACAACCTCTGCTTATTCTAGAGTTTTTTTATCCTTATGTCCCTTCATTACAACCTCATTCAATTCTAAAGTTTTTGATCCTTATGTCGATTACCATTAGATTAGAATCATTATTGTCACATCAATCTTCACGACCGATGTTTAAAAAATTTCATCTCTGTTTTTAACTTGACCAGTTGTCTCATCACCTTCGTCTATTCTCTTTCATCTTCGCAAATCTTGTCGAAGTATTTCGGAACTCCTGCAACTACCTCTTTATCCTGATTCAGAGCATGTCTTGAGACCACATCAGGTGTAACAACATTCAAATAATTCATATAATAATATAAAGGATTAATAGCAAATCTCAAACAATGGATGGAAATGTTCATCTTCTCTCACATCATTACTAGAATTTCTTCCATTCTAGAATAATCATTTGCATTCTTGTTACTCATCATTACATCTCTATCTCCTCTATCTTACAGTCTTTGTTTCAATGATCTCTCCCATTTTCTCCCCTTCACCATCAGGAAACTTGATCATCAAGTATATGTGCTTGATTATAACTAAAATGTTATCAATATATTTGCAGAAGTCTTTATCAAATAATAGTTGCTTACACCTCCCTCCCTATGACTCTATTTTGCTCATCCCCATTATCCACTAGTCTTTTCACGCACCAAGAACCATAACGGTGGCAAATGCTTCTCTACAAAGTGACAACCGCTTCAACAAAATATCAGTTTGGTTATAACTAAAATGTTATCAACATCTATCCAAAAGTCTTCATCAAATAATAGTTGATGCCACCTCCCTCCCCATGACTCTAGTTTTCTAATTCCCATTATCCACCCAATCTTTCCATGCTTTAACGGTGGCTAATGCTTCTCAACAAAGTGACAACCGCTTTAATGGAATATGATGGGAAACTAACGTAACAATGTCACTTTGTAGAGAAGCATTATCCACCATTACGATTCTTAAGAGTGTGGACAGACTGAGTGGGTAATGGGGATAAGCAAACTAGAGTAATGGAGAGGAAGATGACAACAACTATTATTGATGAAATATTTTGGAAGATGTTGATGACATTTTAGTTATAACGAAACTCATATAGTTAATGATCAAGTTAGTTGATGGTGAAGGGGAGAAAATGGGAGAGATCTTTGAAAAGATGGATTGTAGGATAGTGTAGATAAGAGATGTAATGACGAGTCACAAGCATGTAGATGATTATACTAGAATGGAAGAAATTCTAGTAACCAGATGAGAGAAGCTAAACATTCCCATGAATTGTTTAAGATTGATATTAATCCTTTATATTAAGATATGAATTATTTGAACGTTTCTCCACTTTATGTGGTCTCAAGGCATGCTCAGAATCAGGATAAAGAGATAGTTGCATTAGTTTTGAAAGTCTTCGACAAGATTGGTGAAGATTAAAGAGAAACGATGGAGCTGAGGAGACAGTTGGCTAGACTCAAAAAGAAAAAAGGGATTTTTGGAATCTCAATCACGAAGATTGATTTGACAACAATGAGTCTCATGTCACGGTGGTCGACATATGGATGAGAAATTCCAGAAATGACATAGGTTCCAATGAAGGGGTTAGTAGTTCATGAGTTGAGGGTATGGATCACATACTTCTATATTCACAATGTGAATATAAACCAACTCAATGCTAAAAGATTTGACAAGCTAGTGTTTATTCATTCAAATGTCATACTTTTATCACGCAAGATGTTGACGTACCAGGAATGTCCATACAGAAAGTGGGATATTGATCCGAAAAGCACATATTTTGATGATTCGGCAATTCAGTTGGAAGATTTGAGATGTGATAAACAAACACTTTAGTAGTTTTATGAACTTACATCTTCTGTATTTTTTTACTATATTCATTTATAAAATATAGACGCAAACATATCCCACTGTATTCATCGTATTCGATTCAATCGGGGTAGTAAATCCCACATTTAATTTGTATCCGTGTCTCATTTCGAATTGAAGCTTGTATCATGTAACATTGGTCACAACATCTCTAGCTTTCGATTTGCATATACTCAATTTCTACTCCTCTTCTTTAGTTCTCTTTCTTTCATTTTATTTACCATAGATTAGCTAGGACCACAAAGTTTCTCCTTCTCAGTGTCCCCTAATATTCTTTATAAGGGGGCAACTTCAAGTTAATTATCATGAGTCTTCAAACGATGAGCAGATTGAGTATGACAGTGTGAAGACCGGATTTTCGCATTTCTAAAAGAGGAAAACTTTCAGAAAAAACCCGTCCTCGAGCAATTTTTAATTTTAGAAAGTCTTTGGAAAATATCTCGACACGCTATTAAATTTTAATTTAGCGGATTCTAAACCTTATTTATCGGATTTCAATTTGAGGATTTCGAGAGTCGTTTAAACTGAATTTGAATTTCAGATCAGGTTTTTCAATTTTTCGAATTTCGGGACGTCAAGATTCAAATTAGGGAGAGCGGAATCACTCACTCTCTCTCTCTCTCTCCCTTATGTATTTCTTGCTCTAGCTTATTACAACCCTAAATGAGCCTTCCTCTCTCTTCTTTATAAAGGGCACCAAAGTTTAAGAGGATTCTCTCATCCAAAAATCTAAGCCTCCACTACTAGAATACTGCAATTAGACATCATATGATTTAAGTCTGTCATCAAATCAACAGATGTTAAATTAATTTATCACGTCAATAATTTTTTTTGTGATGTTTAAAACAGTTTACACAGTGGTCAAATTTATAGATAGATGTGAAATTGCTAATTCGAAAAAAAAAAAGCGGGAAAGGGCGGTATTAAAACACTTAGAATTTTTTTTGTAGCCCGAGCTTCCAAATTTGGAGGTACACTTAAAAAAACAATTGGAGCCTTCTCTCTCCTCACTCCCACTAACCACGTTCTACTCTCTCCAGACCCGAGCCCCCAAATCCCCAAACCTCTTCTTCGATCATCTCTCTCCAGATCCGAGCTTTCTCTCCGGCCAGCGTCCTCCTGGGTCCAATGCTCCTCCTCATTTCCGTCTTCCTCCCTCCAGATCTGAGATCTCCTTCTGCTCGCCGGCCTCCCGCACAATCTCCTCACCTCCTCCTCGCCATCGTCTCTCTCCCTTCAGATCTGAGATCTCCTCCTCCTCGTCGGCCACTGACATCATATCTCCTTCTCATTGACGTCTCCCTCCCTCTAGATCTGAGATCTTCTTCTGCTCACCGGCCACCCACACCATCTCCTCACCTCCTCCTCGCCGTCGTCTCCCTCCCTCCAGATCTGAGTTCTCCCTCTCCTCGCTGGACATTCACACCCTCACTTCATCTCCTCCTCGCCGCCGTCTCCCTCCCTCCTCACCACCGCCAAAGATGCTCGCCAGGTTTTCCCCTTCTCCCTTTCCGCTCTACCATGGATGAGCTAGGGTTAGATTTATTAAATAATTTCCAATTTCTGATTTTGGATGCTAATTTTTCCGGTTTTGATTCATCTACTAGGATATGGTTTTTGATGCCGAAACGAAGGTTGTATTGCATACTGAGATGGCCAAGACAAACGTTTTTATCACGAGAGGTTAGTTTTTTAGTTTTACTTTTTAGTGATCTGTGTGATTCATAATTGCTCAGTCTGAAAGTTTGATGAGTGTTGCGAGGAATGTGTAATGTGTGGGTTTTAAATGCTTGGTGGGAGGCAATGAATAATTGAGAACATGAATGAAACTCTGTGACATTAATCCAGCAGCTCTACATTTGCTTATTCTATGGTAATATCATTATCCTTTATGAAAGTAGGGCATTTAGGTCTAGTACCAAGAGCTATGATTTGGAGATAACTAGTTATAATTATGAAACCACTACAAAAATTCTGGCTAAACAATTAAAAAAACTCCCAAGAGATGATAAAATGGATCAAAAGATATTGAATTTGCAGAGACAATTTAGAAATGAATCAACTAGAAAATAAATGTATAGATGAAACTCTTTATAGTGTAAAACAATGTTTTGTTTTACTTCTGTAAAACTATCCATTACAGCTACACTGCATTTAAATTCCTCCTAATGACTGCAACATGCAGGTTTCTTAGGCATTTCCCACCACAACAGGGAAAACCTTCTATATGGGAGTTGGGTTCAGATCAAGAATATAAATCTGAGATGAATGGGAATATGTAAAATGAGGAAGGTAATTTTCTATTGTTAAAATGAGGAAGGAAGGAATGTGCTCTATTTTCTTTCCTTGAAGTAGAGAATGGGTCATTCAGGAGAGCATCCTCTAGTGAATGGATCTTTTGAAGCTCTGCTGCTCCTTCACTTCCTTCCGTATTTCTTTTGTTTTATAGTATTCTTGGTATATCTTTATACCTCTCTTTTGTATTATGATGTAACTTGTTATATATTTTTTCCATGCAGTAGCTTGTGATATGCTTTTACTTCCTCAACACCTTCGGTTAGTTTCTACTTTCTTCTTTCCATTCTAATTCAAGGTGGCTTACAGTTGAGTCCTTTCCCTTGGTGAAAAATTATTATTGTAACACTGATTTTCAAACCTTGCAGCTGTCGTGGGGAGCTAATTTCGGAGACACTTCTGCTCCAACTAGTAATGGTTTTGCTAAGAATTTGTAGCTCTAGAATACTTGATTAAGATTGATTGTTATTGTGCATTATTTGTATGTATTTATTATTTAAGATTTTATGGGATTCATTACAATTGATTAACGGTAAGCAACTCTTGCAAGCAATCTCCTTTGATCCTTAGCTATTGCAAACTGATAGAGGGAGAAACCCCATCTGCTTAAACTATCTTCTGAGCATCGTCTCCAGAACCAAGTATATATGAGCCTTGGTATGTCATTATTAATCAATTTCTGACCTCTCTCAGACAAGTTTAGGTAAATAATGAGCCTTACTATTGCTATGTTGGTAAAATGTGTGATGTACTGCTTTTTAGGTTTGGTTTATTCACTTTTACGTCGAAACCTTTCAAATCATTTGTCCTATTCGTTGTTTGAATGGCCAGGTTGACTAAGAACTGTGGAAGCCTGTGGATTCCCAGCAAGAGAATGCAAGAGGAAAAGGTTGATCAGATGGGGCAATAGAACTACATGATCGATCAGGTACTGCGCTTCTATTCTGATTGCCCATTTACCCACCAACCTTGTTTTCTTAATCACTTACTATTGCTATGTTGGTAAAATGTGTGGGGTACTGCTTTTTAGGTTTGGTTTATTCACTTTTACCTCGAAACCCTTCAAATCATTTGGCCTATTGGTTGTTTGACTGGCCAGGTTGACTAAGCATTGTGGAAGCCTGTAGATTCCCAGCAAGAGGATGATGATGTGTTCTTGAGATCTCATCCTTAGAAAATGGTAAGAATTAGATCATCTTGCGGGCAATTTGAGGAACAAACAGGTTTGCCTTCTTTCTTTCCTTCCTGTTTGCCCACTGTTTGATTTTATCGCTTTGGGTCGATTTTGTTGATTTGTGACTTGGGATATTTTTTTTGTTTGGATGCTTTTTGAAAGGAGAATTATGGAAGCTAAGGGCTTTGTGGAATCTGAAAGAGGCTCTGGGTGTTTGGACTTTGAGCAATTGGAGAAGGCCTGTCTCACTCATCAGGCAGCTCTCGATCCTGTATGTCCCGCTCCTCTTTTTCCTTCAGATTTGCCTTTGATTTGATTTGATTTTGATGATTTGGACCGTCGAAAATCAACTTCAACAATCAATGGTTTTCAATTTGGGGCATAAGAGCATTTAGGGCTCGTTCAAACAGGCAGTTCTTATTCTATTTGGTGTATCCCAATCTTGAAGCTGCCGATGGTGTTTGAGTTGTTAGACACCCCTCCTGAGCACTAATTCATTTTTTTTCCAGTAGGCCAATGTCCTTTCTAAGCACTGTAATTGCTCAAATTTGGGACCTGTTTATTTAGTGTAACATGACACTAATTTATTTTTGGCTTTGCTGATTTGAGTATTTGAGTAGGCTCATGTGTTTGTTTGAACCTGTATATTTTGAGTTTGAGATGAGAAATTTGAGTCCCTCCCATCTCTTGGTTTACTGGGTTCTCCTTGCTTCTTTTCTTCTTCTTTTTTTCCTTTTTTTTATAGCTCCTTAGAAATTTTAGACTTAAATTTGCTATGCTTTATGCAAAATTTGTGAGTCTATTGGAGTGCTGCTTCCATGTGCTTGATATGTATAATTTGTCATCTTTTTGCTTGGCTAGGTTTCCAGGCCACAAGCGAAAGCCAGTGACTTTGCAAGGGTGGGGTCTCGGGAGTCGATTGGAACCCTCACGTAGAGAGAGATACCCTGTTGCTCGCCCTCTTCTTCTTTTCTTCTTCCTGCTTTGTTTGTGTGCTTACTGCGTCATGTTATTTTAAATGTAAGCTGCTTCCTTTTTGCTTTGTTTGTTTGAATGGATTTTGAGGGTGGCTTTTTTCTCTTTCCATCTGCCTTTTTCTGCAGCCTGCAGCGGTGCCCATTCATCCCATGTAAGCCTAGGAAATTAGCAGCTTTTATAGGGAAAAATTAGAAGGGAGATGGATCCCTACTTTCCTTGTTTTCCTGTGTATAATATTGCTCTCTTTCCTTTTTCTTTAAGAGAATACACAGTTGCTTTTGCTGCCCTTTTTATCATTGATTTCCTTCCTTTTTTTCCCCAGTGGATGTACACGTAAACGTAGATTGCTGGCTGATCTCATTGCATTTTCTTTTTGGCATTTGTTATCTATTTTATAGATAAACTTTGGCAGCCATGGCCCATACATCTATTGGATTCGGCCTTTCTTTTGTGGGTTGTCTTGGGCTGCCCTCCAATTTTAAAAGGTCCAACCTCCTAATCTTTGTGTGGATATTTTTTTTTTCTTAACCCACTAATTCAACCTTGGTTTTATTTTTGCAGATTGAATGGAAAGCCAGAGCTAGCGTTGGATTTCAAGACACTTGCTAACCCAAATGACGGGATTTATGCTCTTGGCAGCTTAGCTTTTTTTTTTTTTTATTGTATACTCGACTATTTAGTTTATGAGCGTGTAGTACACTAAAATGATGTATTAAAACACATTTTCTGCACTCTTTATTTGCTTGTAATTATTGTTAGCCAATTGGTACACATTTTTAATATATAGTAGTGCATTAATACCTTTAACATCATATTAGTTTATCAAAACAGATGCCAATATGATTATACACATCAGTTCATTCATTTAATTCAATGTGCAACATCAGTTTGAACATTAAAATGATATATGAACTGATATATTTGTCAAAGGATCTTCATTATCTACCAAATAAATCGATGTGTCATTACAGCAACAACATCATTTTATTTTGAAAAAATTAACATAAATATGGGAAACGACATCTTATGTGTATACAACCACGACAGTGCATTATTTTCGAACAATATCATATCATCAATTATATATCGGACATGATTATAAATGTGATCACTAAAACAAAAACTGTTGTCTTTTTTGTCTTAAGACATCACTTATTTTACGAATAAAGATGTAAATATCACTTTTTTGCTTTAGGAGGACATATTCACATGTTTTCAAATGGTATATTATGGATATTCATAAAAAAGTGAATATGTCATAACCAAAATTGATCGGTTATAATTAAGAAAAGACATTTGTTGACAACAGATGTCAGAATATTTTACTACACGCACAAATAGATCGGAAATTGTTTTGAAAGACATCAGTTGATAACAGATGTCTAATTAAAGTTTTCTAGTAGTGCTCCAAAGAAGAAAATCCTAGCCTCAAAATGAAAATCAAAACCCTAGCCTCCCAATTTGGAGATAAAAAATCCAAAAACCCAAAATCCTCACCTTTCTCGCCTTTGATCCAAATCTCTCTTCTTTCATCTCTCATTTCTTGTTTTCCAGAACTTAGATAGTCTCTAAACTCCCTCACGAAGATCTCCTCTCACAAAAATAACCCAGAAATCAGATTCAGAAGGTCGTTTCCATCAAAACGGAAGTTTTTGGGGGATTTTTCCACCGCGAATAGTTCTTTCGCCACCGCGACTATGAACCCAGAAGAAGAAACTTATGTTCGCCGCCGTGAGTTCATCTTCTCCGCCGCGAACAGTGTTTTCGTCGTCGCGAGTTAAACACCCAGATCCGGCGTCGGCTCGGTAAAATCCTTCGTTCTCCCTCGTTTTAACTACGTTCTCTTCCCTATTTGTTTCCGCATGTTCCTCACTCTTTCCTCTACCTTATGAGATCAAGAAGAGTTAGATATAACCCTTTTTGAAGTGGATATGGGCCCATTCTTTCCTCTCTCACTGTTTTTGGGCAAGGTAAGTTGTCTCTCTTCAAATCCTCTCGTTTTTGGATCTAAACCTTTGTAAAGGTCTTATTTTAAGCTAGATCTATCTCTCCTATGACCTGTCGTGGCAAAATCTTGTCGAATCAAAGCCCAAGTCTCTTCTCTCAAGATTTTCGAAGAGCCTGAATGAGGCTAGGTAATCCCTCTTCCGCTCTCCCCTCTAGTCCTTGTTTGGGGTATTCTGTGTTCATTGAGTCATTTTTTAAGCGATGAGTGATTTTAAACAAGTATGAACTAAACAAATTTGAAACAAGGAAAAATGAGCAAGGTTTGTTTCGAATCTCGCCACGGCAAAACCATGGTCGCTGCGACGAGGATGAACCAAAGCCAGAGGTTGAAGAAGCCTCTCGTGGCGGTGACCGTAGGTTTCCCCACGGCAAAATCCTCTTCTCGCGGCCAGCGAGGGATGCTTCCTCGCGGTGAGATCTGGGATGATCTTGCGGCCGCAACCAGCCCTCTCGCGACCACGAAAGCTTCCTATTGACTTGGCTGAGTCGTTCCACGATTCTTTGAATTTCCCTGTTGGTTTATTGAGACGGGATTTTGAGAAATTATTTTAATATTAAATATTTTTAACGGAATTCGAACTATCGGGTTTATTCTTGGAAAACATATTGAAGGATATCATTTCAGATGTCGGGATTCCTTGTCTTGGGCTGATGATCGATGTTTGTTTCATAAAGCGAGTTTTGGAGATGAGTATTGATGGAGTTGAGATGATCAAAAGGCTTTGTTTGATGTTTATCATATTGAAACGACTTTGAAATGTCTATAATCTCGCTTGGTTTTAAAAATATTTTGGAAACTCGATTTCTGTATGTAAGAGTGGTAGTATAGTAGCTTATCAAATCTATGTAATTATAGGTGATTGTTGATTGTTGGATTCCACTTGCGTTATCTTTTTGTTGTTCAGCATTTCCAGGTAAGTTCCTTTATGGGCTTACTCAGATTCGAAAGAGAAAATCTCATGCTTGTGATCATATGACATACTAGGTGTTGTATAAGCATTTTAAAAAGCATGTCACGTAGTATCATGCTAGGGTTGCACTCGTGTGTGAGCATTCGGATACTCTGTGCGTTTGAGAACAAAACGACCGTTATCTGTGAGTCCTAGAGTCTTTGCTAGGGTTATAAGATAGCTCAGCGCCATCGGGTTTGTCCTGAGTCGTTGTGTCATTACATGAGATAAGATGATAGCCCAGCACCATCGGGCATGAGCTTGATTTATAATGACTGATCATACACATTTAGGTAGTGCTAATATAAGCATTTAGATGGGTTTAGACATGGTGAAATGCATGAGTTAGAGTAGTTTTCATATTTTCATAATGCTTTAAATAGAGTCGGAATCTACGAGGTTTATGCATGATTTCAGGTGATTGTAAAGAGGTAGAGCTGAGCTTGAGTCAATGCTCAAAGATTGGATAAAAGCTGAAGAGCACAAGAGTCGAGGAGAGGAGCTAAACATGCAAGGATTGGAGTTGTCCAAGCTGGCGCCGTTGCACTAAAACGAGTCGTATGAAGGCTGTAGTTATCGGATCGGGGCGTACTTATACCTGTTAGAAAGAGGATTCGAAGACCTACAAACTTTGTGTTTACGACTTTTCCAAATTCGGCCTCGAAAGCATGAGCAACTAAACTCCTTTGCCTATGGAGATTAATCGAAGCTTCAGGTTTGCGATTTCATTGTGAGATCTCTAAATCTTTATATTCCTCTTTGAATATTGTTGATTCTCTACAATGAATATTTAGGGTTTTCATGAATTTACATTGGCCTGATCAACTAATGCTTTTTTCATGATAATCTATAGCTAGATATAGGTAATTACTGGTTGAGTTATCTATGTTCTTGGGTAGCAAAGTACAAATCTCTGAAACTGATTGATTTAGGGATTTGTATAGAGAATTGATTTGCAATTGATGCAATAACTGGTTGTGCGTGTCGATTGTCTTTGTTGATTTCCTTTAGCCCTCATCAATTATTGAATTGAATCTTGATAGTTTCAGGATTGTTTGATAATTAGGGTTTTCAGGGTCTAGTTGTCATGTTAACTAGATTTGATAAGGAATTGGATTCAAAAGACTTAGTCTTTCCACAACAAAGTATTAAAGAGAAAGTCATCTATTCGATTTCAATGATCCGTGAACAAAACTTGATTGTTGAGATTGGTTGACCTAAGCTATTTCTCTCATATTCATTCATTCAATCTGTTTTATTTTATTGTTTTGCTTACATTTGCATTCTTAGTTAGTTTAAACCATCATAATCCCCCTTATTTGTGTCTTTAGTTCTTATTAGCACACTCTGACTTGCATACAAATCATTGACTCTTTGTGGGATCGACCCATACTTGCCAAACTACATTAGTTAGGTTAGTTGGATTTATTTGAAAGGATTTAGGCAACTGAAAAATACTTCATCAATGACAATGATGATATGATATGATATGATATGATATGATATGATATGATATGATATGATATGATATGATATGATATGATATGATATGATATGATATGATGATGATGATGATGTGTACACATATGATGAGACAATGGGTACCGTATTGGTCAGGTCCGCTCATGAAAAAGGGGGCGGAGTAGGAGAGGAATATGCCACTTGACAGTCTTTCTGCACTTATATTATATCCTGATAAAGCATGTCTTGCGTGTTTAATTTCCGTACTACATTAGAGCATCTTTATTATAGGAATAGTGTGTGTGTATGCTTGCTTGCGAGACAGAGTGCGTTGGGGGGAACTCGTTTTGACCCCGACCGCACAAATTATTTTTAGGTATGCTTGCTCTATGCTTCAGTGGCGTAGGAATCTCCTGGGCGAACGCGAAGAACCTGTCTAACTCCGCTAACTTAGTTAAAGACTTTCCTGAATCCATGTTTATCGATTTGCTTTTGACCCGGCCTCGCCGTGGCAAGTTGTACTTTACTCCTGCTTTCCGCTTTTCCTTAAATGAATTTCCGCGAGTAAGGCTTTAAGGACAGGTTAAGGATACCCATTGACCCTTCGACTGTTTTGGGGTTTGAAATCCCCACTTACAAGTACTGATCTTTTGGGGTTTGAAACCTCAACTCGTACCTAAATTGCAAGATCTGAATGAAGTTATCCAACCTTCAAAACGTAACCCGGATATTTATATTCGGGCGGTTACAGGCAGGCCTTCACACGAACTCCACATAACTAATTCTCATGATTCAGCGGATATAGAGGAGTGGTATCATTGAGGTTATAGATATGGAGGAAGATAATCACGAGTCTTCACAGGATTAGCAGATTGAGCCTTCAGACGCTGACGACCTTCATACAACTGATCATCAGGTGTCGCCAACGAATGAGCCTTCAATGGATACGAAGGAGTGGTTGGATGAGCCTTTTGAGAATATAGAGGAGGTTGGGTAAGATAATATAGATTTGGATACGAAGACGAGGTTGGATCATCAAGTGTCGCCAAAGAATGAGGCAGAGGATGAGACTTCTGATGGAGAGGACAAGCCTTTAGACTAGTATGAGGCTAAGGTTAAGGTGGGAAATGCTGAGCGTGATATGGAGATCTCGAGTGGGGTACTCGGGAGGGTCTCAAAGTGGAATTAAGAAGTTTTTCTATTCTTACCAAAATCACACTGGGACTTTAATTTGGGATAGGTGAAAGGTAATAATTTCTTACAAAAATAATTAATTAGTAAACATTTAATCTTACTGATAATGAGATACTAATACATTTTGTGTTTGTGTTGTTTAGGTTGACAGGTTGTTGAAGAGACTAGGCCACCCTAAGTCGATGATAGAATTCAATGACTTGATCATGAAGAAGAAAGCGATATTTTGACACACAGCTGCCCAGCGCAACGGTAGAATCATCTGGCTTAGTTTCACTGGCTCGGATTCAACCGTGTAATGGTGTCATCGTTTTTTGAGCGGTGGAACCCGCATAGGAATGCATTCGAGTTCCCTCCCCCATTGTGCTTAGGGGTGATATTCGAGCCGAACGAGCCGAGCTTGACATGTTCAAGCTTGGCTCGTCAGAAAACGAGTCGAGCCGAGTTCGAGCCCAAAAATTATTCGAGCTTTTTTTGGCGCTCAAGCTCGTCTCATGAGCTCTGGGGTGAACTCAGGCTCGGCTTGTTTAGGCTCGATCAAGACGAATGAACGAGCCTGAGCTCGTTCGAGCTCGTCATCTGGGCTCGTTCAAGCTCGGTTCCTAACTGAAATGCCAAATGCAAAATGACAGAAGCAGCGATAAACCAAGGACAAAACCCTTGAACAAAAAATCTTCAATTTCAGTACCATATCAATTATAGTACCATGCCAATTACAAGTTCTAATCAACCAAAAATCTTCAATTTCAAACTATATACATTTCTAAGCAACCAAAACTCTTCAATTTCAAGTTCTATAAATTAAGCAAGCAAGCCATACCAGGGTGATGCACTAAATAAAACTGATGCACTAAATTTCTATCAGTTTCAAATTCTATAAACTGAACAAACCTTGCGCTGTGCTGTTGAGGAAAGCCAAACACATCGACTAAGAGATGAATGCCTAACCACGAGGAGTCGAGGAGGGAGTAATGGGTATTGAGTTCGCCGACGCAGAGGAATAGAGGAGGAACAAACCTGGTGGTGCTCCGATTGAGGGAGAAGCATTGCTGCTGTAGCTACTCATTCGCCGACGCATGAACAAATAGCGACTGAGGGAGAAGCGGGCGAAGGGGGAGAAGCCTAAAGTGAAGGAGACAATGAACGACTGAGGGCGAAGCCTGGAGTGGAGGAGGAATGGAGCGAGTGCCGATTGAGGGATCTAGAAGAGAAGATAGAGAAGCGGGTAAAGCAGCTGAAGACTGGACTCTGAAGTGAAGCTCTTCATAAGAATCATAACCCTAGGGGCAATTGTGTAAATTTAGACATCGAGCTTCCGAGCTCGGCTCGGGCTCGGTTCGAGCCTATACCACTGTTCAAGCTCGGCTTGTTTGACCTATTCGAGCGAGCCGAACTTGAGCTTTTTCGAGCTCGAGATGTTCGGCTCAGATAACAACCATAGTTGTGTTAATAACTATCACTTTGCATGACGTTGCCTATATTTTGGGACTTCCAATCGACGGAGATGCTTGTGTGGTGCCGTTAGCCTGTTCCAAGACAGAATATATGAAGATGTTTAATTTGGAAATAGAAGACATTAATGACACCACAATCAAGCAAAGCGTCCTCTACGATAAGTTAAATAGGGGTTGATTCTTGGTGGATGGAAGTGGCGGAACATAAAGCAAAGTTATGTGCTACGACTTTGCTGGCTATATTGTTGATGGAGACCGTGATCCCCACCAAGGCCAATAATAAAATCAAGATATCCCTTATGGGTATGTTCTTGAATCTCGTGTATCGCGAATGTCTATGCTTGGGGGACAGGTGCGATTGTTTTCCTCTATCGGGGTAAGGAGAGGCCAGCCAAGGTAGTGGATGTATACAAATGCCACTACAGGTACACTTTTTGATGAGATATTCAAAAGCATTAGCATTTCGTGTTTATTCCGTTTTAATTTTATTGTATGTTTTTCATAGCAATGAATTGGGCTCTATTTCCCAAAGCTGAAATTTCTTGAGATAGATCCTCAAATTCCGGCCATTATTGATGGCCATGTACTCAAGTTTAGAAAGAAGATGGATATGTTTACGGAGGCTGATGTAAGTTCCTTGACTCTAGATTTTAAATTTTATTCCATTCAAATTTCTGTTGGTGTTTGTATTTTGTTTTTTTTGTATAAAAAGATCGTTTATTTATTTTTATTGTTATATTGAATTTTGTATTTTATGTTGAATGGATTCCAAATGGGAACCTTGATTTCAAGGAATGGTATCAGATGTCCACATACAAGGGTCTTATCGGGTGGCGGGATGAGGCAAAGTAATACATGACAGATCAAGTGGCTCGATAGTTTGGACGAGTCCCTGACATATCCACAAGTCTTGGTGGGAAATAAGTATAGGGTTAATTTTGACAAAAAAAAAAAAAACAAGACCAGTGGGCAAAGCGTGAATGCCATATGCTCTCGATTTTGGATCGTCCATGGACTGACCTAAAATGGGTCGTGGAGGATGGATATCTGGAGTGGTACTTTGCTCAAAGTCATAGTTACATCGATCTATCCACGATTCACATACCATTGGTGCTTGTCAACTGTGAGAAGAGTCAACACGAGGAGTTATGTATGTAGTTGCTTTGCTTAATCAAGAGTAAAAATGTTTTCATGGCTGATATTACTTGTTTGTGATAAAAGTATTTTAAGGATTTGCATTTATGACACTTTTTGATGTACTAGTACTTTCAGGATACGACTCTAAAAAGCATGTTCATACAATCTAAGATACAAATCAAGATTATACTGTTTTCCAAGTCGAAAGTATCTTGCTATGAGGGACGAGTATCTGCAACTCTATGTAGGAGAGCCAACAAATCTACTCCACTTTTGAATACGGAGTACATTATTTTTACATTATATTCATCATACTAGAGGTGTACATTTAAAATCACATCACATGGTGTACATTTGGGATTCGAATGTGAAGCCACTCGAGTATTTGCACATAGCTCGATCTTGACTTCGAATTCGAAATTGGTGTACATTTAAAATAATGTGCTTCGTATTCGAAAGTGGTGTACATTTGTTCAGATTGGCTCTCCTACATAGAGTTGTAGATACTCGTCCCGCCATAGAAAGATACTTTTGACTTGGAAAATGATATAATCCTGATCGCTAACATTGTATGAACATGTTTTTTAGAGTCACATCCTGAAAATACTAGTAAATCATAATGACTCATATATATATGCAAATCCTTAAAATACTTTTCCCACAAACAACCAATATCAGTCTTGGAAACATCTCCACTCTCGATCAAAGTGAAACAACAATATACCTAACTCCTCGTGTTGACTCCTCTTGCGGTTGGCAAGCGCCAATGGTCTGGGAATCGTGAATGGACCGATGAAACTGTGACTTCGAGCATAGTACTACTCCAGATATCCATCCTTCACGGCCCATTCGGGGTCGGCTTGTGGACGATCCAAAATCGGGTGCATATGACATTCATACTTTCCCCACTGGTCTTGTATTTTTGTCAAACTTAGCCATGTACTTATTCCCACCAAGACTTGTGGACGTGTCATGTATTTAGGAAATATGGGATTCTCCGGGATCCTTTGGACTCGTCCAAAGTAGTGAGCCACTTGATTTGCCATGTATGGCTCTACCTCATCCTACCACCCGATAAGACCCTTGTATGTGGACATCCGATATTGTTCATTGAAATCAAGGTTCCCATTTGGCATCCTTTTAAATCTGAAATAAAAAATTCAACATAATGATGAACACAAAATAGTAATAAACCTTCTTTTGATGTAAAAAATATTATACCGATACCAACATAAATTTGTAAAGAATAAAATTTAAAAACTAGAGTTAATGAACTTACATCAGCCTCCATTACACATATGAATCTTCTTTCGAAACTTCAGTAGGCGATCTTCAATAATGGCCGTATTCTGAGGATCTATATCAAGACTGGATTTGAGCTTTAAGAAGTAGAGCCTAATCCATTCCTACGACAAAAAAAAAACATATCAATGCAATTAAAACAGAACAAACACAAAAGGTTAATGCTTTTGAATATCTCGTTAATAAGTGTTCCTACAATAGCCAATTGCATCCGTCCACTAGCTTGGTCTTAATTTGAGTGGCCTCTCCCAACCCCCGATAGAGGAAAGCAAGCGCACTTGTTCCTCAAGCATAGGCCTCCGCCTGCTCGAGATTAAAAAACATACTCATAAGAGATATCTTGATCTTATTGCTGGCCTTGGTGGGGAACACGGTCCCCATAAACAATATAGCCAGCAAAGTCATAGCACAAATCTGGGCTTTTTGTTCCACTACATTCCCTTCACCAAGAATCCACCCATTTACGGTTTTAGGAGGAAATCGAGTTCAAAATATAATAATATAAATCAAACCGGATTATGCCAACACAAATGATTACAAGACTTCCTCCCGATGTAACAACAGGAAGTCAGGATCGATCCTTGAGGAAGCGTGTCAGCGGATACTAGGCAGCAGCAAAATCTCACGTCAAAATCGACCTCAGGGGACCACTCGATATCGACCTAGGGGAGTCGATATCGACATGTTCCAGTCGATTCCGAGGCATTGCAGACGTCGGGCAAAAGTCGACTAGGCTGACTCGATATCGACTTAGGGAACTCGATATCGACCTGGCTACTCAAAACCGACCTATTTTCTGTAGAAACACAAATAAGCAGCGTTCTTTCGTGATAGAAAATTAGAAGTCAATATCCACCAGTAGATGGTCAATATCGAGTGGGGGACAGTGGAAAATAAAAGACAAAGTTTGGAGATTTCGGAATAAACTTATGTAAAAGAAAACTTCCAAGATCGGGGTTTGCAACAATGATGACCAAACATGCATAACGTAAGATAAAGAAGAATAATCATGCAATCACATCAAAGGATCAAGCTTTCTTCTTTTTCAACAATCAGAAAACTCTTTCAAGAAACCCTAATTGTATCTACCAATTTTATGTTTATAATCCAAGTTGTTAACATGGATCTCTATTAAATAGGTAATAAACATATAAAAGGCAGTGGATGATCAAAACACAATAAAGGTCGAATCTTTACCTCAAGGACGCATAACGTACTATCGCTGGGCTCACCCCGTCCCTTGAAGTGGGTGGACTACTCGCTCTTCATCGTAGGAAAAGACATCAATAATAAAAGAAAACTAAATTGCATTAATGAAATTTAAACAAAGCTTGCAACCGATCGAAGCCAAATTGCTCTCGCTCTCTTTCTCCTACTCGGCCTCTACTCTCTCTCTCTCTCTCCCTCTCTCTAAAATTGAATGAATAAAAACTAGCCCCATGGGCTTTATTTATAAGCCTTAATCCTTGCTAATCAAGGTAAGGAATATCTATCTTCTATCGAAAGATATAATTCTACTAGGAAATAAATAAATCTAAATAGGTAAAACAAGATAAATCCTTAGGGTAATTAAATGTTCCACCCTTAGGATAGATAAAAAGATAAAAAAAAAAAAAGATAAAATCTCTCAACTCTTCATGTACAAGGAATCTCCTCTTGTGAATATCTCCATTGGATTCGGGATAGAACTTTAATTAGAACCCCGAATCGACTTGATGACGTCACTGACACTAGGTCGATATCGACCACGTCTGGTCGATATCGAGTCACTTCTTCCGGCTTCAGCTCAGTCACTCGATCTCGGCTGCCTGGGGAAATACCAAGTCGATTTTGTTGGTCGATATCGACCTCTATAGGTCGATATCGAGTTGCACCCTTGTCTGCTGGTCGATTCTGGAATTTTCGACCAAGATTTGGTCGATATCGAGTAGCCTTGGTCGATATCGACTAGTCTTCTCAGCATCCTGCTCTGTTCTTTAAACACACTTTTCCAAGTCTTCGTTCGTCAGATTGACACATATGAGCATGCGTAGGAAAGCTCTTTTCAAGGGCTACAACTCTTATGAAGACATCAGAACTTGACTCAGAATGATGAATGCCGAAAAATGGCCTTTTCTCCAGCTGCACCCTTAGCTTCTTCATGAGTTTTCCTTTAAGCTCCAAAGTGTGTCCGATTTATGCGAAATTAAATAAAAACTAGTATAGAATCTATAATTTGGCAAATAAGAATAAACTACATAGATTTTGTATTAATCTAACCTAAATTCATGAAATGCATGCAGAAATCGATATAAAAGTAGATATAAAATATGACACAAAACATGGACATCAAATCACCCCATACTTAAGCTTGCTTGTCCTCAAGAAATAACTTGGAAGGTCATTCAGGTGAAGAATTCAAAACTCTCAACATCATAGATTCATTTTTATATATCCATGCAATCAATTACCATCATCGAAAAGGTACTAATGTCACAAATCCATACATGTGCAATCAAAAGCAACATATACTCACAAAGGTGGGTAATATTTGGCAATGTGGTGCTAATAATCCGGGGAAATGGATTATTTTCCAAATTTTCATACCACATTCCTTCTTCTTTTGGTTTCTCACTTTTCTCTCATCGCTCGTTGCTTTTTTCAATATTATGCTTTTACCTCTCTAACCTTAGCACCGCCTTCTCGCGAGTCGCAAACATGAGTGTCATGAATGGCCCCGGATACTTAGTGCTTCGGACTCCTCACCTGTGTGTCCCATCTTGCCGAACTATTATCTCAGCGAGCAGGGTCGATCTACCTTTATCTCCCGAGGTGATCGGATAT
Organism: Persicaria tinctoria; assembly: GCA_037127255.1. Classification (NCBI taxonomy): domain Eukaryota; kingdom Viridiplantae; phylum Streptophyta; class Magnoliopsida; order Caryophyllales; family Polygonaceae; genus Persicaria; species Persicaria tinctoria. The sequence goes on along the minus strand of JBANSL010000019.1, from coordinate 45,773,213 downwards.
TTTCTCACTCATTAAATTTTCCATATATTTCAAATTGATAACACCACTCCCTTGATGAAAATCGGAAATGGTTTCAAAGGCTTTGACACAAAGCTTGTGTCAAATGTCTTGAAGCTAAAGCTGTATTGATGAAATTCAAAACCTGTATTGTATGTATTTTATTATCTTATATTATATAAGTATGGTGTCCGAATATTATTCTATATATTATATGCTAACCATACAGCAAAGATTTCGAGATATCTCCCTTCTTAAAGCTGAAGAATATGAAGAATCAAATCGGCTGGATTGGGGCTTCACAGTTTCCATCTTTAGAAGATTGGGAAGATAATCTTTGGCCATGATCTGAAGTAGTCGTTATGAAAAGATCCTTCCTTCAATTGGCACCGATTTGATCAAGTATAAAAGGATATGAAGAAGAGAGAGAAGACTGACAGACACTTACAAATATCATTGCACAATCAGCCCTCGAGTTTACGATCTCTCTTCAGCGTGTTCTCTCTACTTGTTCTTAAGAGTCTTATATTTTGTTTTAAAGCATCTGAGAGTTACACAGTGAGTTTATAGGATATATTTCGAGAGAGTGTTATACTCGAGAGTTTGTAACTCGGGAAGTGGACACTAGGCGATTGATTCATGAAGTGTAAGAGGATTGTACTAGATAGCTGAGAGAGGTGTGGCTCTTCTAGATTGGTCTAGGACTCCAAGGGAATGTGAGTTAACTAGATTGCAATTGTATAGGAGAGAGGCTTCTCGGTGAGCTATTAGGCTCCTAAGTCTTGTGAATCAATAAAGCCGGTTGAATCCTAGGGTTGTGGAAGAACCCTAGGCGGGGACGTAGGCCAAGTTCGTGCCGAATCTCGTTAACAATTCGTTGCGTCCTTTACATATTGCTTTACCATATTTCCGCACTTGTTTCGAATTGTATAACTCTGTTGTGATTCGGGTTTTCCAGAAGAAAGAATTACGTCTAATCTCAAAGGGTTTTTCAAGTGCTTCAAAAGTCTTGAGATTATCTGCGAAAATCCAGCATACTCTATTCAACCCTCCTTCTAGAGTATCTTTATATTACTTTGTTATACATTATCGAACCTTCAATTGGTATTAGAGCCTTACTCACTGCTTTTGATCTAACAATCTTGTGAGTTTTTTATCATGTCTGGTGAAGCAACCAGAGGATTTGCACAAGGGAGGTCTACCATTAGACCAATACTCTTTGTAGGAAACAACTTCGTCCACTGGAGGTCCTTGATGAAAATGTTCATTATAGATCAAGATCTGGAACTTTAGAACATTATAGAGAATGGACCGAAGATTCCTGTGAAAGACGGACTAAATGGAACCAAAGTCGCGAAGACCGAGGCTGAATACATCCAAGCGGATCTTGAACTCGTCTCCAAAAACTACAGGGCCATTAACTTACTATATTGTGGTCTTAGTACTGATGAGTTTAACCGTATTTCATCTTGTAGGTCAGGTAAAGAGATTTGGGACAAGCTGGTTGTCACCTACGAAGGAACCAGTCAAGTGAAGGACACCAAGATCAGTATCTTTCTTCGAAAGTATGAACTTTTCAAAATGAAGCCCGATGAGTCTATCAAGGCCATGTTCACACGGTTCACGGAAATCAAAAACAACATTGACTCTCTCGGCAAGACCTTTAAGAACATTGAGAAAGTGAGGAAGATATTGAGGTGCCTCCCAAAAGACAAATGGGGCCCTAAAGTGGTAGCCATAGAGGAAGCCCAAGATCTCACCACTCTACCCCTTTATGACTTGCTTGGGAAACTGATCACACATGAGATGATTCTCAATGAAGACGATGGAGAACTCCCAGCAAGCACTAAGAACTTGGCACTCAAGTCTAAGAAGGATGAGCCCAAAGATGCATCTGATTCTGAAGGTGAGGATGATGATGAGGATGGTCCCTTTGATCTCATTACAAGGGGTCTTTCTCGAATCCTCAAAATGAAGAAGCAATTGAACAACAAGGATGGATCAGAGTCTTTTAAAATTCGAGGTAAGTCTCAATACAACAAATATGACAAGAAGACTAAACTGTTGCCTTGTTTTGAATGTGGTGAAACAGATCATCTTGTGAAATACTGCCCTCAAAAGACAAAGAGCCAGTTCAAGAAAGGTGATAGATGGAAAAAGAAAGTTGTGGTGGCAACTTGGAGCGATTCTGACACAGACTCCGATGATGAGAAGGACAATGTCTGTCTTATGGCCTCAGGAGATGAATCCCACGATGAGCAGCTTGAGGTAACTGTAGCAAAGCTTATAGCAAGTCCAAAAGAGGTATTATCAGAATTCCTTTCTAATATGATTGCCAATGAAGAGAAACTTATTGCCCAAACCAACACTCTTATTAAGAAAATTATGGACCAGGAAAGAACTATTGAGGATCTGTCTATGAGGGTCAAAAGTCTTGAAACTTCTTATTCGGGTCTTGACATTAAAGTCAAGACTCTTGACTCAGAGAAATCTGAACTCAAGCAAGATCTCTCCTCTCTAAGAAATGAACATCATGACTTAGAGAACAAGAAGATCTCCCTGAATAAAAAGATTCAAGACCAACAGACAGCTCTCATAAGTTTTACCAAATCCAAAGGCACTCTTGATAAGATGTTAGGTGAGCAACAAAGTTCTCTAAACAAAAGTGGTATTGGTTAAAATCCGAGGTTTTTAAAGAAGCAACACATTACCACTTTTGTAAAGGCAAAAGGAAGCAGAACCTCTCCTATATGTCACCACTGTGCAAGAAAGGGACATGTAAGAGAGACCTGCCCCTATAGAAGAAAGGATCCACATATCATTCGTAATACCTTTCCTGTTCACTTGAGAAAAGAACGGATAATGCAAGTTTGGGTCCCCAAAGGCACTATTTTACCAAATATGGTTTATCCCAATAAAGGATCTAAATTTGCTCACTGGTCTAACCACAAAGGTTGATTTTTGTCTTGCAGGAGATCACCAAGGTGAAAGAGAAAAAATGGATTATTGATAGTGGATGTTCGAGACATATGAGTGGGAAGAGGTCTCTCTTCCATGATCTAAAGAAGCAATCCACTGGAACAATCACTCTTGGTGATAAAGGAAAGTGTGACATCGTTGGTATTGGTAGTGTTGGGAGTGATCCTAACCATAGTATTAAAAATGTTTATCTTGTTAATGGTTTGAAGTATAATCTGCTTAGTGTTTCTCAACTATGTGATAGTGGTAATAATGTTGGATTTAAAAAGAAAAGATGTCTAGTGCGCAGAGAAGATACAGGTGAAGTAGTTCTAACTGTCTATCGTTATAACAACATCTATGTTGTGAATGATGAGCAAGTGGCACAAGGAAGCTTAACCTGTCAAGGCTTTGACGGACGATCCAAAGCTCTGGCACAGGAGACTCGATCATGTAAGCCCACATACACTACAAAAGCTTGTGTCCAAAGAGCTTGTAAGAGGACTACTTGAGATGGACTTCAAAGGTATTGAGATATGCAAAGCATGCAAACGAGGTAAACAAACACGTAGCTCTTTCAAACCAAAAAAGGTTGTAAGTTCTTCTAGACCTCTTGAACTTTTACATATGGATTTATGTGGTCATATGCGAGTCAAATCTCCCAATGGTAAAAAGTACATGCTTGTTGTTGTTGATGATTTTTCGAGATATACTTGGGTTTCATTTTTAAAAGAAATATCAGAGGCCTTGTTTGAGTTTTCAAAACTTTGTAAGGAGTTTCAAACTTTAAGAAACGAGCTCATAGTGTCAATTCGAAGTGATCATGGTAGGGAGTTTGATCAACTTCAGTTTGATTAGTTTTGTGCTAAATATGGCATCTCCCATAACTTTTTTTGCTCCTAGGACACCTCAACAAAATGGGGTTGTGGAACGAAAGAACCGAGCCCTAGAGGACATGGCCAGGACTATGCTTTTAGAAAATGCATTACCTAAAACCTATTGGGCTGAAGTTGTTAACACAACTAACTATATTTTAAATCGTTGTCTTATTCGTTCCATCTTAAAGAAAACTTCTTATGAACTTTTCAAAGGCCGCAAACCACTGATATCATATTTTAAACCCTTTGGCTGTACTTGTTTTGTTCATAACAATGGAAAAGATAACCTTGAGAAATTTGATGTGCGTAGTGATGAAGGTATATTTCTTGGCTACTCCACTAGTAGCAAAGCATATAGAATCTTCAACAAAAGGACCAAGTTAGTTGAGGAAAGTATACATGTTATATTTGATGAATGCAATGACGGTTCTTTGAGTGAAAGTGTTGCAGATTTAGATCTTAATATCTATACAGAGAACGGGGATGGTGATGATGCCGCTATCAAGACCATAGAGAAGAGGAACATGTAGGATCAGATTCTTAACACTAAAGAATTGGCCCAAGGTGTTGATGCTTCGTCCAAAGCCCTTGGTGACCAATCCAAAAGTGTTGAAACGTCAGAAACTGCTGTAACTGAACCTAACAGATCCATGGAGTCAGATGTACCACAAATCAATACTATTGGTGTGACGAATCAAGGAGCTGATACTAGCAAAAGAAAATTCAAATACTCATCATCACACTCGTTAAAGGATATCATCTCTGACCCCACATCTAGTGTTCAAACTCGTTCTAAACTTAAAGATCTTTGTGCTTTTCACGCGTTTGGCTCTCTTATAGAACCAAAGAAGGTAGATGAGGCCCTTCAAGAGCCAGACTGGATCATCGCTATGCAAAGTTAGCTTAATGAATTTGAAAGAAACAAAGTCTGGACCTTGAAGCCTAGGCCAAAGCATCAATCAGTCATTGGCGCACGTTGGGTATTTCGGAACAAGCTAGATGAGAATGGTAAGATCGTGAGGAATAAATCAAGGCTTGTTGCTCAAGGCTACAATCAAGAGGAAGTTATTGACTACGAGGAGACTTTTGCTCCCGTAGCCAGGCTTGAAGCGCGCCATTCGCATATTATTAGCATTTGCATCTTTTATGAGCATAAAGTTATATCAAATGAATGTCAAGTGCTATTTTCTTAATGGTTTCTTAGAGGAAGAAGTCTATGTGGATCAACCCCCAGGTTTTGAAAGTTCGGAATTTCCTAATCATGTTTACAAACTAGACAAAGCGCTATATGGTTTGAAACAAGCCCCAAGAGCTTGGTATGAGAGCTTGTCAAAATATCTTTTAGAAAATGATTTTAAAAGGGGGTTGATCGACAAGACTCTTTTTATCAAGACCAAAGGAAAGGACAATTTGGTTATTCAAATATATGTTGATGATATATTGTTTGGAGCTAATAACACATCTTTGTGCAAGGAATTTTCTGACATCATGTGCAATGAATTTGAGATGAGCTTGATGGGTGAACTCAACTTCTTTTTGGGATTACAAGTTCATCAATCTAAGAAAGGGATCTTTGTCAACCAAAGCAAGTACACTAAGGATCTCTTTAAGAAGTTCAAGATGGATCAATCCAAAGCAGCCAAGACATCCATGAGCTCAACCTTATCTCTAGATCAAGACAAGACTGGGAAGAGTGTCAATCAAAAGGAGTATCGAGGGATGATTGGATCTTTACTACATCTTACGGCTAGTAGACCTGACATCATGTTTAGTTTTTGGTCGATATCGACCTGCTCTGCATTGTTGTCTTTTGCTTCTCCGATCTCCGTTTCGTGCAGTTTGCGTCTGCTCCTCAGGTTTACAACAGCGACGTGTCCGTGCTGCCCCTTGGGATTTGGTTCTGTATGCCCAGGGAGCTGCCCATTCGGTCGTCAAATTTGTGTCGTGAATTGACCCATCTGGGTCTCAATGTTCCTCTTCCAGATGTCCAGTTCTCCAAATCTTGTATTGATGTTCTAGAGCTGATTGTTGATGGCGCTTGTAGGCTGCTGCTGTTGTGCCTTTTTCCTCCTCATCTCGTCCAGGATCATCTGTAGATCATCTTTCGGATGGTCCCTCTCTGGATGTCCTAGAGCACGATATGGTGGAGGGTTCCTAGGGGCACCTTGGTTCCATTGTGGTTGTTGGAACCTTTGGTCCCCCATATAGCGATTGGGACCCCTACGTAAGCCACCTTCTCATGAGTTTCTGCTAGCCTGACTTGCTCCGTGTGTGGACACTCAGTAGTGGTGTGCCGCTGTGATCCATATTCAATGCAGGGCTGGTTGACAGAAAAATACTTGACTTGCTTGAGGAGCTTGCGATTCTGATCTCTGTAGTACTGCTCTTTGACATCTGGATCAATCTCCTTAGAAGGCTCATAGAGGGGCATGGATGGGGCTGGCCTTGCATAATTGTTGCTGTCTTCGTCGTAATTTGCAGGAGCCCCATAAGTATTGACGAAGTTGGTCAGCCTTTCGATTGTAGCCCCTGCCTCTGCTGGTGTTTGTGTGAGGTACTCATATTGCGTGAATTAGTTGATCCTATACTTAGAGGCTAGATCAAAATAATTGTAGAAGATCTCCTGAATGACGTAGGGTGGCTGCCCATGAGTAAGGCAAGATCTCAGCAGGTCTTTGTATCGATCCCATGCTCGTGCTAGCGGCTCCCTAGGCTTTTGTTTGAAAGCTATGATCTTCTGGCGGAGGAGAACTGTTTTGGTAGGAGGAAAGAACTTGTTGAGGAATGCATTCCTAACCTCTACCCATGTTGTGAGAGATCGCACAGGGAGACCTTCAAGCCACTTCAATGCTGGACCAACAAGAGACCAACGAAAAGCCTTCATCTTGACATATTCCAGAGTAGTACCTTCAACAAGAGTATGGCACATGTCAGAAAAAGTAGGAATATGTTTGGGAGGGCATTCATTAAACCTTCCATAAAAAGCATTATTTTTAATTTCAATAAAGAAGGCAGTGCGAATTTCAAAGTTGTTTTCAGGGATTAGAATAACCGATTCAGGCACGACAAGAGTCGGGTGCATGTAATCTTCAGTAGTGGTAGGGTATTGGGCAAGCTCAGCTTCTGCCTACCTCCTACGTTCAGCTTCCTGCTCGGTGCGTGCTCTCTCAGCGGTGAGAGCAACATTGTTGGCTGCTAATTCCCTCTGAAGCCTCTCAATCAACTCAGCTTGTGTTTCGGCAGTCGCCATAATCTTCTTTAACCTAAAGGGGATGCGAAAAAGGCGTTCCGGATCGTCTAAGGCATCAAACTCAGGTGGTTGACTAGAACGGCACATACAATGCAAAATCAAAACTTAAAGGAAAATGTGAGATCTAACTACCTAAGGTGCAAATGATTGCCTCCCCGACAACGGTGCCAATTTGTTGTAGGAGGAAATTGAGTTCCAAATATAATAATATAAATCAAACCGTATTATGCCCACACAAATGATTACAACACTTCCTCCCGATGTAGCAACAGGAAGTCAGGATCGATCCTTGAGGAAGCGTGTCAGCGGATACTAGGCAGCAGCAAAATCTCACGTCAAAATCGACCTCAGGGGACCACTCGATATCGACCTAGGGGAGTCGATATCGACATGTTCCAGTCGATTCCGAGGCACTGCAGACGTTGGTCAAAAGTCGACTAGGCTGACTCGATATCGACTTAGGGAACTCGATATCGACCTGGCTACTCAAAATCGACCTATTTTCTGTAGAAACACAAATAAGCAGCGATCTTTCTTGATCGAAAATTAGAAGTCGATATCGACCAGTAGATGGTCAACATCGAGTGGGAGACAGTAGAAAATAAAAGACAAAGCTTGGAGATTTTGGAATAAACTTATGTAAAAGAAAACTTCCAAGATCGGAGTTTGCAACAACGATAACCAAACATGCATAAGGTAAGATAAAGAAGAATAATCATGCAATCACATCAAAGGATCAAGCTTTTGCCTTTTCCAACAATTAGACAACTCTTTCAAGAAACCCTAATTGTATCTACCAATTTTATGTTTATAATCCAAGTTGTTAACATGGATCTCTATTAAATATGTAATAAACATATAAAAGGCAGTGGATGATCAAAACACAATAAAGGTCGAATCTTTACCTCAAGCACGTATAACGTACTATCGTTGGGCTCACCCCGTCCCTAGAAGTGGGTGGACTACTCGCTCTTCATCGTAGGAAAAAACATCAATAATAAAAGAAAACTAAATTGCATTAATGAAATTTAAACAAAGCTTGCAACCGATCGAAGCCAAATTGCTCTCGCTCTCTTACTCCTACTCGGCCTCTACTCTCTCTCTCTCTCTCTCTCTCTCTCTACTTGCTACCTCTTCTCCTTCTCGAGAATTGAATGAATAAAAACTAGCCCCATGGGCTTTATTTATAGGATTTAATCCTTGCTAATCAAGGTAAGGAATATCTATCTTCTATCTAAAGATATAATTCTACTAGGAAATAAATATATCTAAATAGGTAAAACAAGATAAATCCTTAGGGTAATTAAATGTTCCACCCATAGGATAGATAAAAAGATAAAATCTCTCAACTCTTCATGTGCAAGGAATCTCATCTTGTGAATATCTCCATTGGATTCGGGATTTAACTTTAATTAGAACTCCGAATCGACTTGATGACGTCACTAGCACTAGGTCGATATCGACCACGTCTGGTCGATATCGAGTCACTTCTTCCGGCTTCAGCTCAGTCACTCGATCTCGGCTTCCTGGGGAAATATCGAGTTGATTTTGTTGGTCGATATCGACCCTTATAGGTCGATATCGAGTTGCACCCTTGTCTGCTGGTCGATTCTGGAATTTTCGACCAAGATTTGGTCGATATCGAGTACCCTTGGTCGATATCGACCAGTCTTCTCAGCATCCTACTCTGTTCTTTAAACGCACTTTCCTGAGTCATCGTTCGTCGGATTGTCACATATGAGCAAGCGTTAGAAAGCTATTTTCGAGGGATAAAACTCTCATGAAGACATCAAAACTTGACTCGGAATGATGAATGCCGAAAAATGGCATTTTCTCCAGCTGCACCATCCTTAGCTTCTTCATGAGTTTTCCTTTAAGCTCCAAAGTGCGTCCGATTTATGCAAAATTAAATAAAAACTAGTGTAGACTCTATAATTTGGCAAATAAGCATAAACTACATAGATTTTGTATTAATCTAACCCAAATTCATAAACTACATAGACTCTATAATTTGGCAAATAGGCATAAAACATGGGCATCATTTACCTTATCATAGAGCACACTTTGCTTGAAGGTGTTATCAATGTCTTCCATTTTCAAATTAAACATCTCCATATATTCGGATTTGGAAAGGGCTAACGGCACCACATAAGCTTCCCCGTCGATTGAAAGAATGCGTTCCATGCTACGAATCAAGATAAGTTATTTCGCACAACGGGGGCGAGAGCAAGAATACGTTCCTATGAAGGTTCCACTGCTCAACAAATGTTGTCACCGTTGCGTGGTCGACTCCGGGCCAGTGAAAGTTGGCCAGATGAGTCAACCCGCTGCGATAGGCAGGTGTGTGCCAAGGTATCGCTTTCTTCTTCTTGATCAAGTCATTGAATTCTGTCACCCACTTAGGGATGCCTAATATCTCCAACAACATGTTAACCTAAACAGCACAAATAAAAATATATTAGTCGAACATTATTATTGTGTTTTTAAATATTTACTAATTAATTAGTTTTTTAAGATATCATTATCTTTCGCCCATCGCAAATGAAAGCAGCAATGTGAGTTTGGTAAGAATAGAACGACGTCTTGATGTCAGTTTGAGGTCCTCCTGGGTACCCACACTCGAGATCGCCATGTCCCGCTCATCATTTCCAGCCTTAACCTCTGCCTCATCCTAGGCTGAAGGCTCATCTTCATCCTAAATTAAAGTCGCCTCATTCTCGTCCAAAGGCTCGTCCTCTACGTCCGATGAATCATCCTCTGATGATCCAACCTCTCCTCCATATTCAATCTTGTTTCGTCATGCCCAACCTCATCTGTATCTTCTCAAGGCCCATCCATCCTCTCTTGTATATCTGTCGAATTCTCATTCGTCGACGACACCTTATGATCAGTTTAAAGTTGTTAGAAAGCCACCTGAAGGCTCAATCTGCTCATAAGGCTCATGATGATCCTTCTCTGTATTCATCGACTCATGATGACTTTCCTCCATATCCGCCGAATCAGGAGGATTAGTCATCTGAAAGTCGTTTGAAGGCCCGCCCTACTCAATCTGCTCATTGTCTGAAGGATCATGATGATCAACTTGAAGTTTTCCCCTCATAAAGAATACGAGGGAATACTAAGAAGGAGAAATTTTGTGATCCTGGCTAGTTTGTGGTAAATAAAATGAAAGAAATTTATGGAATCAAAATAAGAGGAGGAGAAACTGAGTATATGCAAACCGAAAGCTAGGGATGTTGTGACCAGTGTTACATGATACGAGATTTTATTTGAAATGGGACATTGCAATAGATTTGAGATTTGCTACCCCAACCGAATCGAATACGATGAATACAATATGATATTTTTGCGTTTATATTGTAAAAATGAAAATAGTAAATAAAATTATAGAAGATATAAGTTCATAAAACTACTAAAGTGTCTCTTTATCATATCTCAAATATTCCAACTGAATTTTCAAATCATCAAAATATGTACTTTCCGGATCAATATCCCACTTCCTATATGGGCATTCCTAGTACGTCGGCGTGTTGCGTGATAAAAGTCATGACATTTGAATGAATGAACACCAACTTGTCATCTCCTTTAGCATTGAGTCGGTTCCTCATCACATTGTGAATATAGGAGTATGTGCTCCACATATGGAGCACCTCTATGATGAAGAACTATTAATGAGTTGCGACAACCCTTTCATTACAACCTCTGTTAATTCTAGTGTTTTTGATCCATATGTCCCTTCATAACAACCTCTGCCAATTCTAAAGTTTTTGATCCTTATGTCAACGAACATGAGATGAGACTCATTATTTTCACATCAATTTTAACCATCGATGTTCCAAAAATTTCATCTTTGTTTTTAGCAAGGCCATTTGTCTCCTCACCTTCGTCTTTTCTCTTTCATCTTTGCAAATTTTGTTGAAGCCTTTTAGAACTCCTGCAACTACCTCTTTATCTAGATTTGTAGCATGTCTTGAAACCACATTAAGTGGAACAACGTTCAAATAATTCATATCATAATATAAAGTCTTCATTAAATAATAGTTGCTTCCACCTCCCTCCCCATGACTCTAGATTGCTAATTCCCATTATCTACCCAGTATTTCCATGATTTAACGGTGGCTACTGCTTCTCTACAAAGTGACAACCACTTCAACGGAATATGATGAGAAACTACAACAACGATGTCGCTTTGTAGAGAAGCATTAGCCACCGTTATGGTTCTTAAGAGTGTGGAAAGACTGAGTGGGTAATGGGGATAATCAAACTAAAGCAATGAAGAATGTGGGAAGAAGTTGATAACATTTTAGTTATAACGAAACCCATAGAGTTGATGATTAAGTTTGATGATGGTGAAGAGGACAAAATGGGAGAGATCTATGAAAAGATGGATTGTATGATAGTGGAGATAAGAGATGTAATTAGGAGTGACAAGCATGTAGATGATGATTTTATAATAGATGAAATTCTAGTAACCAGATGGAAGAAGATGAAAATTATCATGCATTCACCTGATGTGGTCTCAAGGCATGCTCTCAATCAGGATGAAGACGTAGTTGCAGGAGTTTTCAAAGTCTTCGACAAAATTGGTGAAGATGAAAGAGAAAAGATGGAGCTGAGAAGACAGTTGGCTAGACTAAAAAAGAAAGAAAGGATTTTTGGAACATCAACCGCAAAAATTAATGTGACAACAATGAGTCTCATGTCATGGTGGTCGACATATGGATGATAAGCTTCGGAATTGACAGAGTTTGCAATAAAGGGGTTAGTAGCTCATGAGCCGAGGGTATGGATCATATACTCCTATATTCACAATGTGAAGGGAAACCGACTCAATGCTAGGAGAGCTAACAAGCTGGTGTTTATTCATTCAAAAGTCATACTTTTATCACACAACATGTCGAATTACCGGGAATGCCCATATAGGAAGTGAGATATTGATCTAGAGAGCACATATTTTGATGATTTGACAGTTCTTTTGGAAGATTTGAGATGTGATAAAGAAACACTTTTGTATTTTTAATAACTTATATATTATGTAATTTTTTATTATTAATTTCATTTGTAAAATATAAACGCAAAAATATCCCGATGTATCCATCGTATCTGATTCAGTCGGGGTAGTTAATCCCATATCCTTGTTTCATTTCGAATCGAATCTTAAATAGCGTAAAATTGATCCAAAACATGTTGAAAGAAGGAGGAGATTGATTAGAGAAGTTAACAAGCTCATATGGGATGAAGAAAGACATTGGAGGTAGAGAAGTAGAACACTCCGGCTAAAGGCATGAGACTTAAGTATTGTCTTTTCCATAACAAAGAAATTTTGAGAAGGGTTGTAAATAAAATACAAAGATTGAAAGAGTTTGATGGAAGGATTCATGACGATAAAAATGAAATTGAAAAGGTAGTTGTGGAATACTTTCTATCAGAGTAGTTATAGTGAAATTGTTGAGACATTCGTGGGTTGATAGAGTTATATCTCAACATATGTATTATCTTTACTGCAGATCTTTTGAACAAAATGAATTCACTCGAACCCTCCAAAAGCTTATGGTTCAATGTGTTGGGTGTTTTTCAAATATTATGGGGAGAGGTTGAAGATTTGGTAATTTAGGAAGTGGTAGTTATTCTGAATGGTGGAGCAAATAAGTGTAGGAATAAACCACACTTTTGTTCCCTCTCATTCCAAAAAAGAATAAGTCATTGTGTATGAATAAATTCATATCTAAGTCCATGATTTGTGCGATAGTCGCTAAACTGCTAAGCCTCGAGCAAACAAATTGAAACATATTCTCAAAGAAATTATTTCGCAAACACAAAGTGCATTTGTCCGAGGAAGGTCAATTACAGATAAAATCCTCATTGCTTTTGATAGGTTTCACTTTATTAATAGGTCCAGTGCAGGTGGAAAGCACATTGCTATGAAACTAGATATGTTGTAGGTGTACGATCGAATTCCATGGATTTTCTTGCAAATATTTATGCAAATCATGGAATTTCAGGAGGATCGGTTACAAAATATGAAATTTATTCAGATTGTCTTTACCCATGCTTGTAATGGACATCCATCTTAATCTTGCAATCCTGGAAGAGGTTTAGGCCATGCCAAGGAGACCCCTTGTGAGGTTGGATTTTGATTCCTTTTGCTTAGAGTTGTCTAAATATGTGTGATGATGTTTGATTGTTTGTTTTTTTAGACCACTTTCGCTTATGATGTTGCTTTTTGACAAGGGCGAACACTTGAAGGATGTGTTATAGACGGTGGTTGTTGTTTGGTTATTGCTTGAGGACAAACAAGTCTAAGTATGGGGTGTTTCGATATTCGCATTTTTAGTCCTATTTTGCATCATGTTTGAGTTCATTTAAGTCCTTTTCATTAGCTTTGTGTTGGGAAAGATTTTTGTTTGTGTTAGTTTTGGTATTATTCGAGATATGGAGTCTACACAAGCATTAGTGATGTTCTGTGGGGTTATGGAGCTGGAACGAGGCAAAAAAAAAAAGCTTAATAAGAGGTGAAGGAATGCCAAAGAAAAACCCGAAAGGAATGAAGGTGAGAAAGTAAGGAAAGGAAGAAAGACAGTAGTGTAGTTATCGATATCGACACCCCCTTGTCGATATTGACACCCACAGAGAATGCAAAGTTTCTGTAAGTGCAAATCCCTTATCGATATCGATCGCCCCCTAAGGTGTTGATATCGTGAGAAGAGTAAAAGGCAGTGATTTAAGTTTGTACCGACCCCCTTGGGTGTTGATACGGGAATCTGCGGACAGATGATAAGATGATTTTGAGCTTTTTAAACTAGGTTTTTATCTTATTTGTTTTAGATTCTCTTAGATTTGGATAGACTTTAGATAGATATTGGGGTGAACACCAAAAATAGGCATGCGTGTGATGGATGAGTCTATGATTATGTGATGCTTCTATATTTGTATACCTATGTGTTTAACCTTTGACGAAAGTCCAAAGGAATTCTTGGTTGCAATTTACTTGAAAGAGGGAATGTTAACTTGGATAGTAATTAGAGTTTTGTAACGGGATTAAAATACTTTAATTAAGAAAAGAGTAGCAAGAAATAGGTATTTTATGCGAAAGCGAATTGATTTAATTGTCAATTGGCGAAAGTCATTAATTGGATGATAAAAGCATGATCTTTTATATGAGTCATTGATCCTCACATGTGTATATTATTGTGGTGCTCCTTTACATTGGAAGATTTATCCTTATACTGATTTTACTCATTTTGAGCCATTAATTGTGTGTGCAACCCTACCCCATCGATATCTATATCCATCTACTTCCCCTATTTTCAGCCTTGCAAACAGCTAGGGTAGAACCGCTAACCAACTCCCTTGGATCAACTTTGAATTCCACTATACTATAGAGTGATTTTGAGTATAAATATATTTGAGTGTTGAGCATAGGCATGAAACATTCCTCATCACAACAACCCGATATCACCGCACCTATTCATAATAGGTGCAGACATCTTACCCAGGGCACTCCAAAGGACTTGCTACGAATCAAAGAAATCAATTGGATTTGACGTTACCCGAGCAGGAACTAGAATCCAATTTATGTCATTTGCATATGACATCATGATATTTGCTAAAGTGAGCATTAAATCCAACATGAAAGTCAAAAAGAGCATAGATGACTATTGTAGCATTTGTACATCATGAGTCATTTATCACTTGATAAGTACCTTGGTTTCCCAATTATCAATGGAAGAATGAATAGGAATACATTTGAACAGAACTTTCTTTTGGAACAAAGACAACAACTGCAAACCATTAATTGGATGGGACAAAATATGTAAAACTAAAAAGTATATAAAGCACTACAAATGACGGAAAAATACCTAAAAGAGTCAACTTTGAAAAATATTGGCGGAACCAAATAACCTGTAGGTAAAAATCACTAAAGAAAAATACCTAAAAGAGTCAACTTTGTGGGATTACAAAAAGAAAAAGAAAAAAAGAAACAGCCATCATGAATGAATCATAGACTAATGGCTCTGTTGCATATTCTGCAATAAGGCGAAGGAAAGCGTTAAGCACCTATTTACAAACTACAATATCCACTCCAAATGATTTCTAAGATTGATCGCATGATAGGACAATTAATTCAAGGGTTAGACACTTCCCGGGGCTAGACACTTCCCAGTCAACAACCTTAGACATCATCTGATGTAGTTTATGGACCATAAGGAGCGAAATTGTATTGGGAACAGATGGAGCCAAGGGAAGGGAGACCACATCCAACACCAAGAAAACGAAAAAACCTTAGATGGACCAAACCGACGGTTGGTTCCTTCAAACTCAACTTTGGTGGATCCAAGCAGCCATCTGGGGAGGCAACAAATGACTATGTTATCCGTGATCACCATCGTCGAGTCATATCCACTGGATTCTTCTTATGCGGCTCTATTTCGGCGTTACTGGTCGAAGACCTAGCTCTCCATGCAAGATTAATAGCGGTCAAAGACTTGGCCCTTCAAAGGATAGAGGTTGAAGGTGATAGTCTTACAGTTGTTAACTCAGTATCTTATGCGTGGAGATGCCACTGGGAGATCGAGATGATCGTCACAAACATCCTGCACATACTGCATTGTTTTGAGGTTGTTTCTTGTAAGCATATCTTCTGAGAAGTGAACCGAGTGGCTAAAAAGGTGGCTCAGTTCAGGCACATGATGGACCTCCGACCTCTCACGTCAGACATAGAGCTTCTTGTTCTCGTCCGATATGACATTATTAGGTGGTTGGTCAGCAGAGCTTGACCACACAAATTCTTACCTTGTATCAAAAAATAATAATTTAGAAGTTCAAATCCCTTGATTTCCAATCTAATGTTAGCAATGTTAGACCCGATCCTCTGCATGGCCTCTAGCAACATTGACAACTTCTCCACTCAACAACATTCGATCCATCATCGTATAACGTCTGTTACAACATTAATTAGTGATGTACACCCAAATGTAAATGTCAAATGCCTCAAAAAGAGAATGAATTGTTTGGAAAAGGAAAACAAAGTGATTGTTTCCGGAAACAGAAAATTCAAATGCCCGAACAACAAAAATTTTGATGCCTTGGTGGCAAAAATATGGAATCTAAGTGCTCTACTTTAAAGTCTTGAATGAGAAAGAGATTGAAAGCTTTGTCGAGATAGAGAATATGATGATTAGTGAATTGAATCTTATTGCCTCTGTGCAATCTTATCTACCTGATGTTGAAACTGGACATGTGAGTGTGAATGAAAACCTGCCTTATGTCCAGGGTGGTTCGATGTCAAAAGAGAAATTCCCGACAATGGTCAACCGCAAGGGTCAAGGGTGAGCCCTGTCAAGTGACTCATCCCCACATTCCTGTTGTCTCCAATCCGATGGTCACAAGCGAGGTTGGTTGCCAATTTCAACGACTCTTGCTATTGAAAACCATGGTAACCAAGAATGGAGATTTTAGCTGGATACCTAATGCAACCGGGGAGGAGATAATGCAGTCGGTTGTTTTGAGTGAGTCTCGTAATGGATTTGTGAGATATTATGACGGAGGTGCCCGGAAAGGTCTAGATTTGTTGAAGTCGTCCATAGTGCTTTAGTGTTTTAACCCAATAGACCAGTTCAACCCCCATCGGTAACAAAACAAGTATTAATGTAGATAGCATGACTTAAAGTGCGTGAGATCAATGAGAAAGCAATTGCAGCTAATTGGTCAAGTCATGAATAAATCATAGTAATTCTTGCCCTATAAGATATAGAATCCGAAAATGCCCGCTCCATAAAAGAATAAGAATGATAGTGGTCCGAAACGATAATTTGTCCCAAAAAAGGAAGTTCAATTTCGTGATTAGTAAAACGAGAATTTAACTTCTTGTTCCCCAAAACAAAAATCTTATCAAGACTATTTTTGATCCCCAAAATGAAGAATGGTAGAAATGTAGAATAATTGTCAAGAATTTTCACATTGTTCTAGATTGGTTTAGGAAATACTACTTCCAAAACTAGTTTTCTGAATATGTATTATTGCCATGAAGTGTGTGAGACTATGACCACAACCACCTAAAACGAACTCCATATCAATGTTGGTTTTGAGGGCATGGTATTCAACATCATATCCATTGCTTGGGGGAGATATGAGAGTGACACTTTTTTTCCTGATAAAAATGAGAATGCATGGAATGTCTATATATGTCACAAAACAAAAACTTCTAATTCCTGATAAGAAATGAGAGTTTCTTGATTTCGAAATATGGAAATGGAACACAAACTTAAAAGATGGACTGTGTTTTGAAATTGGAATTTAATTTAGGAAGTGTTCAAATGAGAATGAAATTCTTTATCTTGAAAAACTCGACACAATGAAGATAGATTGCTTGAATTTTTTTTAAATGTCAATTAAGCAATTAGCCCATTCGAAAAAAATATTAGATGAGTGACACTCTCCTACTTAATAATCAATGGTCAACTATTTGACCATTAATTAGTCATAGTTTGACCAATTTTTTTTTCCGTTGATCATATATACTTTTGTGGATAACACTTTTTTAGTCCTAATATTGATGACACTTTTTATATGCTATTTTTTTCATTGTAACTTGACGCCATTTTTATGTCACTTTTTCGTTATGATTTGATGTCACTTTTTTGTCATCACATTGATGATATTTTTTATGTCATTTTTTGCTATTACTTGATGCCAATTTTTTTTTAATAATATTGATACCAATTGTTTTAATTACTTTTTTTTTATGATATTGATGCCACAATATATTGCTTGACACCACCTTATACTACTTACTATTGATGTTACTCTTTTTCCGTTGATGACATTATAATATTGATACCAATTTGTTTTAATTAAATTATACGGGGAGAATTATTTGTTGATGCTAGATTTTGTTGATGACATTGCATGAGGAGATTTCTTTGTTTATGCCATATTATACGTTGATAGCACATTCTTATAACATGAACTATATGTTGATACCACTTTATAAGGTGAATCATATGATAATGACACTTAATAAGGTTAATTTTATGTTGATCGATGACATATTTTTTAGTCAATCAACGACACTATATATAAATGGTTATTTTAATTCGGTTACTAAAAATGTTATTAATGTGTATAAAAAATGTCATTAATTGTATAAAAGTGTTATCAATAAATTATTATCATTGAGAACGTATGTTTATCAATGAATAAGTTATCAAAAAGCTTAAAAAATATTATCGATATACAATTTACTGAATTAAAAAACTTGTATCGAACAACTAGATTAAAAAAAGTGGTGTTAACAATTGGATTAAAAAGTGTCATCAAACAATTATATTAGAAAAGTGGTATCAATCAATTACATTAAAAAGTAGCATCAAAATATTACATTAGAAAAGTGGCATCAAAGTAAAAAAAAAGTGTCATAAATGTTTTTAAAAAACAAAATTTGGTCAAATCTTTGACCGTCAACGGTCAATGTTGACCATTGATCAATCAATGGTTCAACATTGACGTTAGACTTTAATTGGTTGGTGGAGTTACCCACCTAAATAAATTTGTTTGCAGTCCAATTATCTATTTAGCTATTCATAATTAAAATTTGAAATACCTTGAAAATAGAGTTTTTTGTTCCCAAAAAATGGAATTGTGAAATTGACTATTTGCAAAATGATCAAATTTGTGTCTCACTCTTAACTCTTGAAAACTAGTCACTCCACCTCCCTGCTTCTGCCTTTCTTTGGGTGAAAAATCAAAGTTCGCCTTACTTTTTACTAATGGATCTAGCCTAGCTATCAACGTTCAACGATGGTGGTGGGTGAGAGGAGTTGTCGTGAGGAAGCGAAGCCACTGACGAAAGAATTTCGGCGGCGTAGCCTTCAATATCCATGGAAGGAGAGCCCTCGGAGGCAAATGAGGAAATGAGCAGGAACTTCAACCATAAACCGTTGTTTATTCTTCTTCTTCTTCTTTTAAATTTATCTCCCAACTCATTTAAATGTAGTGAAATTTTTTTTTTAAATATAAAACGCGAAGTTTGCGTTTTTTTCATTTATTTTTTTCTCAAGCTTTTCCTCCAATTCCAAATTTCATTTTGTATATAAAAGCATTTTCATACCACGTTTTTCTGTTTGTCCTTAAAAAATGAATATCTTAGTAGTAGTTTAAAATCGTAAATATTTTGTTAGATATATGTTTTTGAGTGAAAAAATTTATATAAAAAAAGTCAGTAAACCGACAAAAGGTAATAACATTATAATTTATGTATTTGGGAATCCAAACACACCCCACATTAAAACTAAATGTCTTGAAATGAGAATCAAATGCCAAAAATAAAATTACAAGATCCTCATTGATGTAGTATAAGGTTAGGATTGATTAAACAGAACATGTTGTACGGGGCGACTCCGTACACTTAGTATGTTCTGACATTCGGAGTTAGGATTGACTGGGATCGTGGTAGTGTGTACGAGGCGACTCCGTATATGGATATATTCCTTAGAGGTTTGTTTTCACTACCCACAGGGATACCTGAAATATCGCTGGCTAACGGTGCTATTCCGGGATGGTGCTTGGCTTCATCCATAGTCTACGTCCCCAACCTCTTAGTTTTAGGTATGCTTTGATTCATCCTTCGATTGTTTGTATTGCTTAGACTTTTGCACCTTTTCATATTTATGTTGTAAGTTTGATGGTCTGCTCAATTTGTTAGCCTCTCGGTGCTTGTCTGAACTCGAATTTTTACTTAACAAAAAAAAAACATGTTGAGTAAATTATTTAACAAGAATTAAACAAGTAAAGACAAATGAAATTAGGTGAACTGATTCACAATCAAATGGGATTTTTGAACCAACACATACATACAGTCTTCTTTCAAGCTATTGCTATTCTTTACAAAACTGTTACAGACTCTTGGACCGCAAATGGGGATGCTCACGGTGTCAAACCCATAAGGAAGGATACACCAAAGCAGAAATCTATAGATA
Source organism: Persicaria tinctoria (assembly GCA_037127255.1). Taxonomy (NCBI): domain Eukaryota; kingdom Viridiplantae; phylum Streptophyta; class Magnoliopsida; order Caryophyllales; family Polygonaceae; genus Persicaria; species Persicaria tinctoria. The sequence goes on along the minus strand of JBANSL010000019.1, from coordinate 45,753,153 downwards.
ACCGCTCCAGCTCCGGGATAAATAAGGCTCATAAATAAGTTAATTGGAAAAAGCCACCTCTGGGCCATTATAAACTTAACTTCGACGGTTCATACTTCCCTCTGGACAAGGGTGCCTACGGATTCGTTATCCGCGACCACAATGGATCGATTGTGTCCGTTGGTTCTGGTCTTTGCAACAATACTTCTGCAGTCTTCTCCGAGGCTTTAGGGCTGCACATGGGTGTGGTTAAGGCGCTCAATTTGGGTCTCGACAATCTACTTATCGAGGGTGACTGTTTAGCCGTTGTTAAAGCTCTTCTGGGGGACTGGACTTGCCCTTGGAACATTGAGCTGTTGATGGCTGATACCTCTACAATCATTCGTTCCTTTTCTAATGTTGCTATTCGTCATATTTTCAGGGATTCAAATGTTGTGGCTGACAGGATTGCTCGTCTGGCTCATAGCTGCCCTGCCGATGATAGCTTCGCCGATGATTCAGAACTATGTGTTCTCGTCCGCTCGGACGCGCTAGGAAAAAAGCCGGGACGTCGGCTGCTTTCCTAATCCTTATCCCGCTTCCAAAAAAAAAAAAAATGGGATTTTTGAAAAGCACATAAAAACAAAGAAAACAATTAAAAGGAAAACAGTTCCGTCACTGAACTTCATCGCCTCGGCTTGGTTCCGACCATCTCCCCTTCGTTAGCTTCCGCACCCTCCTTGGCCTGTTTCCATCCTTCTTCGTAAGCCCCCAACTTTCTTCTTTGGATGTTCACACCCGTCGAAGCTCCGAAAAACTCCTGTTTCTCCGCCACCAGCTCCTCCGCTTGTAGCTCTGTTGCGGCCGTGTTGCTATTAAGGTAGACTCGTTGCGCCTTGGTCGCCACTCCCTCACCGCGAGCCCCTACCATTTTAAGCTTTCCTCCCAGCTTGTTGAGTTTGCGTGCCACTGCGTCCGATTCCACTGCTCTAGGCTTCACCTGCCTAGGCTTCCACCGCTTCGGTTTCCACTGGTTAACAGTGCTAAAAAAAGTGTGTGAACATAATTGGGTTCGTTTTCTATCCGTTTTCCGGCCTCTAAGCTTATTTATTGTTGTTGTTTTCTTATTCTTGTTCCGGCTTATTTGTTTCCTCTATTTGGGTTACCCTTGTGGTGCCTTCTATGATCTTGTTATCCTCCTTGAGGGTGTGAGTTGGGTTTTGGGGATTTGTTTCAGCAATGGTATGTTTAGAGTTTTGGTCTACGGGATGGTGTACTTTGATTTTCTTGCTGTGTTACAGGTTTCATGTGAATGGTGACTGATTTACCAAACTAAGACACGTCGTGGAAATGCGATTGACACCTGTTGATTCTGTTTGGAGTCCAATTTGAGGTGTCCGCTAGTGATCCCCAGAGTTCTCTGTGTGCGTCTTCTATTTGCCGGATCGGCTCGTTGTTCTGCTAGCTTGTAGTTTACGGTGTAGGGTGGCATGTACTTTATTTCTGCATTTTCATTTCCGTCATTTGCTTCTTGTTATTTCCATTCAGTCATTTGCTTCTTTTATTTGATTCTTGTTGTACATGATGGTTAGTCCATCTCTCGACTTGTTCGGGCTCTCGGTTTCTTTCCTTATATATAAAATAAAATTCATAACAAGTATCCGTTATGCCACCTGAATGCTCATTCCGTTTGTCAAAATATGTCGTTTATTATTCACGTATGTTGTTTTAGGATGACAAAAACTATATAAAATATCCGTATTTTTTATAAAAAAATTTATAAAGTTCGTAATTATTAATAATAACTACGAAACTGTTAAAAAATTTATGAAAAAAAATAGTCAAGGGTGATAAAAAAAACTATGAAAAAAAACTATAGGACGTACGTTTTTATTTGTAATTTAACATTATAGAAAACCACCCCTTAAATAGTCTTCTATATATATTTAAGGGGTGGTTTTATGTATATTTCCCTTATAATTATATTAACGAAAATTTCATGAGATACCCTCGTGGTATAGCAATTTTCGCCTAATATACAAAAGTTTGACAAATTTCGCGTGGTACCCCTGACATTTGGGTATATTTTGCCTCGCGCCCTTTAAGGGTTAAACCTGACGGAATATGTTGGCTCTGTTAGATTTGAATATAAAAAAAACCAAGAGAGGACGAACGAAAGAACGAGAGAGGAGCGTCGGTGACTGAGGGCGGCGGTGAGACATGTGAGTATCTTTCACTTTAATCTAGGGTTTGAGGATTTAGGGGTTAAGGATGAGGATTCAAATTGTTGCAATTGAATGGATGATTCGAACTTTAGGGGTTAGGGATGAGGATTCAAATTGAATGGATTTAGGTCATTGCTTCATTGAAAAAAAAAATTGCAGTAGTTTGGAGATTTAGGTAATCTTTCACATTTACAAACGACATACCTAATTTTCGAAACCCTAATTTAGTTCATCCAAGACACATCTATATACCTAAATTGCAGACTCGAATTTAGAAACTCAAAATCCCCAATTCAAAACCCTAATTTTGAAAAAAAAAATCAAAAATAACATACCTTTTCATCTAAACTCCACCTTACATGGAACTTCACCTCCAAACTCTAGTCGACGTTGCTCGATGTCGCTTCTACTTCTTTGTGTCGTCGGGCTGGTATCCCATAGTCTTTTTCTTCTCTCCTTCTCCGTGTCGCTCATAGTGTCGCCTCTCTTAGTCGGAGTTTGTCAAACTTTTGAATCCTCAACATATTGCCCCTTGACACATTAGAAACATGTTGTAACCATCGTATTGCCACCGTACAAGCTCCTGTAGATTAACTAAATCCCCAAACTCGTGCAATTTTTTTTTTCAATGAAGCAATTATCTAAATCGATTCAATTTGAATCCTCATCCCTAACCCCTAAGGTTCGAACCATCCATTCAATTGCAACATCATCATACATAACCCATAACTAAATCGATACTCACCTTTCTCGCCGCCGTCCTCAGTCACCGGTGCCCTCTACTAGCAGCTTCGACCCCTCCGTCACTGGCGCTCCTCCGGCCTTCATCCTCTCGAGCTCTCTTCAACCTGGGCACTTTTCTCGATCTTTCGTTCGTCTTCTATGTCTATCACTCTCTTTCTTGCTTTTTCTCTTCTTCTTTTTAATGCAAATCTAACGAAGCCAACATATTCCATCTGGTTTAACCCTTAAAGGGCGCGAGGCAAAATATACCCAAATGTCAGGGGTACTACGCAAATTTTGTTAAATTTTTGTATACCCGGTGAAAATTGTTATACCAACGAGTGTACCTCACGAAATTTCCATTATATTAATTGATGAGTATTCCTTTTTTTTTCTGGTAGAAAACCATGAACCTCGTGCTTGTGTAAGATGTACGTCATGCATAAGTATGCACCCAATTAATAATTTTTCAATAAATGAGTAAATTACAAGAAACCTTGGTGTGTGTTTTTATAGAAAAAAAATGTGTTTTTAGTTTTTGGTCCAAAATGCATAATGCATTCTAGATTTGTTAATTAAAAAAAAATTAATGAAAACGAAAGTCGTGAATGGTTAGTGAAACTCCACTTGGGTACTATACACAAACTCTACCTCTATAGATATGTAAGCAAATGTCAACAATTTAGGTGTTCTGCATTTTTCTGAATTAAATTAAAGTTTTATATATTAAAGCAATTTTGTCCATACATGGACTAGTAAGAATACGACTCTATCGAGTTGTTGTGTTCAATTTTTACTTTGTTTGATCAAATGAATGGCTTTTGAAATGTTTATTTATTGTATGAATTTCTAATTTGGCCGTTTACAAGTTATGCATGCACTTGAGAATGAGTGCCCTATTGTTACATAGATCGATATGTCCATATTTTAGCCACTTGCACAAATAATCAACTTAACCGGTCATTTAAACCATTTTAATTTAAAAAAATATAAAAATTAATATGAGGTATATATCTTTGAATGAAATCACTGTAAAAATGAATAAAATTACACTCGATCATCTATATAGGCGCTTAATTTGATTAGAAAGCGCGCACCATTTGAGACCTTATTACTTATATAAACACTCGTGCGTTTTTATATTTTGTATAATAACATGATTTACTTAATAAGAGTAGTAAGGGATATTGAATTAAAATATATAATAATCTAAACTTTCGTATTAAAATGTGCATTTTGAACTTAATGCGCATGTGGGTGCAGTCTCTATCTCGGCCACTAGTTGGGCAAACTTTGTTGTAAGTTTGTTATATGAGTCAAGTAACTTAGGCTCGACTCTAGTTCAGTTCGGAAAAAAAAAATCGGTTTGGGCTCATTTGTTTAGTAAATGAACCGAGTATGAAAACATTTTAAAGCTCGGTTTAAATTGAGACTTGAATTAACTGAATGTCGAATATCTCAAATTTTGTAAAATTTATAAAATTTGCCCGAATTGAATTACAATTTTATGAGCTATTAGAAATATTTTATGCAAAAAGAGTGTTAAATATATATGACAACCAATGTTTTACTCATTTGACTCGAATACCATACTCCACAAGAAGAGTTCATTCTACTCGGGCAGAGACGAGCGTGTTTGGCATCAACTTTCATTGTCTTTTATCAGCTTCTGGAGGTGGAAAAAAAAACCATGTGCCTCACCGTGTTTGGCATCAACTTTGTCAAGAGGTGTGACAGTTTGAGTTGGAGGTTATTTTGGGTGAAAATGAAAGATGGGGGAGGAGCTTCGAGAGTTTATTTGAAGGGTTGTCAAAATTTTGTACACTTTTGCCCTCGTCTTCTTCGAATGCCCAGTTGTCTCCTCTCCTCTAAGCCTTCGCTCCCCCTTATGCTAACAGGTACGCCTCCCTCCTTAGTGTTGTCGATCAGCGCCTGCAGCCGCTGCTGGAGGTCGTCCTCTTCGAATGCCCAACCAGATTCATCTGTGGATTCTGAAAGCCATCGATAGGCGCCTGCTGGTGTCCATAACGGTTGTTTCTGTGTGGCGCCGACAACCAAGAAGCGGCGGAGGAAGTGTCGATAGGCGTCTGCTGGTGGCCAGGAAGCCACGTTTTCATCAGAACGCCATAAATTCATCATCTTAAGGACTGTGATTTGAATCAATAAGATTTGATTCATCAAATCTTGTTGCAATTGGAGGGGATTGGGAACCGGAAGCTCGAAATTGGAGGGGATTGGGAACCGGAAGCTCGGAAGGAGGAGGAGGATTTGGGGGAAGAAGGGGGATGTGTTGGGGGTGGTTGAGTATTTATAAGGGTATTTAAGTAATTTTAACCATAAAAACATCTCACAAACCCTATAATCATCAAACACCATTCAAGTTTTTTATAAAGTTATTTTTAAAAATAAACTCCATCTTCCACACCTCCAAAAATCCCAAAATAACCTCTACCTCCTAAAAAACACACAACCTCTCAAAAAGACCCATTTTGTCAGACATGCGCTAAATTGTGCATATGATGACGTGATAGGAAAACCCCATTTTTTAATGTGTGGAGATTTCATCATGTGGACATAACCGCAAAGCGCGAACCATATCCTTTTTTAAATGAAAACAAAATAAAAACAAAAACAAAAACAAATCCAAAACCAAAACCAAATCAATTTTTTTATAAAGATTAAAAGATGGTAAGAATGATTTCTCTCACATAAAAAAATGATGAATTTAAATTTAATACATAAACTCGTATAATTCTCGCACAATTGTTTTTAAAAAAATTAATAAATTTTAAAAAATTAATATTTTAATTTATAAATAAAATTTAAATTAAAATCATAAAAATCTTTACCATAAAGATATCTTATAAATATTTCATATTTATTTTTAAATATCCTTTAAAATAGGCTATAGCATACATAAATATAAATATTTTAAAGAAGTATTTTGGCCCTAAGGCCTTTTCCATTAACTCAATTAATATTTGTCCTAGGGATTTAGTTTTGTTAGCAATTGTCCAAAATATTTTATTTAAATGTTGTTTATTATTCACATAAATTTTTTTAAAATGATAAAACATTAAAAAAATTATTAACCTTTTTAAATATAATTTTATATTTATTAATAAAAAATAAATGGAGGGAATAATTGATATTGCAAGATTCACAACTCTCAAAAGGGTTTTTTTTTATTTTAAATTAATAAAAAAACACTTATAATTAAAACATATCCATGTTATGCAAAATTAAAGAAAATAACCTAATTAAAGCATCAAAGTTGTTATGGAAAATTAGTTCAGTTTAAGCAAGAGAGAATCTAGATTGATCCAAAATTGGGAATTGAAAAAAAAAAGATAATAATGACACATGATATGTTTATGAGGTTCGGACTAGTCCCTATGTCCTTGGTTCTAGATGTCTTCCAATATGCTTTAAAGCGAAAACGAAAGCAGTACATCGATCCTAGAAAGGCAATTCTAAATTGAAATACATGAAACACGTACATATTCTAAAACATTATAAGAAATGGAAACCCTTGATCTGAGAGCCATATTCAAATTCAGAGAGGCTCGTCGAGTCCATTGACGTTCAGAGTGCAATCATCATCATAGGGAGAATCGAGGGTCGTCCTTGAAAATAGGTTCCTTCTTTCTCTTCTTAGCGGTTGAATGTTGTAGCTGGTTATTGCCCTTGCTTGTTCCTCTTCTTCATCTCAATTCTCTGCACCTCGGGATCTCCTGATCTCTCTTTCTCCGCTAGAATTTTGCTCACATGGATATTGCTCAATGAGCCTCGATCTCTTCTGATGAGCACTAGCTTGAGCCGCTCTCTTCTTCTCTCTTGGCTTTAGCTTCTTCATGGATCCTAAAACCCTAGCTCTGACTCTTCTGGTTTCAGCCATGGGAGATAATCGAGCTCCCATACTCCGTTTGGAGAAGCGACTACAATGTTGAGCTAGAGGGTTAGGATTATCAACTTAAAGGCTTTATAAGCCTGTTGGGAGCAACGGTCAGAAAATTACACGTTGGACAGCCATGGGGTTAGGCTTACTGGGCCATCTCGGATACAACACCAAATGTTCAATAGTTAGGAGATCGATCCGATGAATTCCAGATTACCTGAGTTAGCTATTCGGGGCCCTAGATCTATACAAAGTCAGATTCGAATTTGTGGCTCCGAGACCCTTGAGAATAGCTACTCGAACCTATCTCATTTAGAGTCTTAGTCCTTAGATAAAGATAACCTATAAACCTGAATATAAAATATTAACCAAATTGAGCCTCTAATAAGCTTATACATGTTATATCATAAATACACATATATAAGGCCTAGCTAGTAAACTAGAGTTACAATATCAACCGTTGTGAAAACAACATAATAATTGATGAATTATATGAATAATATTTTTTAAAGTAGATTCTTTATTTACAACAAGGCAAAAAGATTATTACTCCCTCTGTTTCATAATAAATGTCATTTTACGGGTTCTGATTGTTCGGAGTCGGGACAGGCTGAGGTCGTGGCAGTGTGTATCGATGCGTCTCCTTTTTCCGGAATGTTATTTCCCTGGAGGTTCGTCTTCACTGCCCACATGTGACTCCTAATGTACCGCTGGCCTGTGATGTTGCTTTAGGATAGCGCTTGGCTTCGTTCGTTCGTCTACATCCTCATCGCTTTCGATTTAGCTGTGTTTAGGTTCGCCGTGTAGAGTCGTTTTCCCTGTATTTTGCACCTTCTTTTTATTTTGGATGTTTATGACAGTTTTCCGTCTGCCGACTTGTCGGCCTTCGAGGTTCAAATATCTCTGACCTCGAATTTTTTCCTAATAAAAAAATGTCATTTTACTTTTCAATACACATTTTAAGGAGGTAAATACTCTAAAAAATATTATTTTTTTAATGATTTTTTTTATAATTTCATATTTATGACAAACAAGTATGAAATTATTAAAAAAAAGATTAAAAATAATATTTTATACAGTTTTTATCTCCTTAAAAATGTACATAAAATTGTTATAAAAAATGTACATAAAAAAACGGTTCTGTTATCCACACAGCCAATTTCTCGCCAGACGCACGGTGCCGACTCCAGAAGCTCGAGACGGCGCGGAAAACATCGATGCCGAATGTCCAGGTCGGCATACCTGGTGCCGATGCTGAATCTCCAGGTCGGCAGACCCGGACTGACAAAAGGGAAGCCCGAATGGACGGTCAACCTGACACAGTCCCATCGGACTGTGGCATCAGGCATCTGGCAGCGAACCATGGCAGGAATCTTGCAGCTTTACATCCCGCTTCTGATGCCGACTTCTGATGCCGACTTGGGCACTCGGGTTCGGCATCCTTTGGTGCCGACTTGGACACTCGGGTTCGGCAAAACGTGTGCCGACTTGGGTATTCGGCATCGACACCGTACCGATGGCGAGATGAAGTCGTGCGGATAACAAAACGGTAAAAAAAACCAACCACGTTTAATTTGAGAAGGGATGAGTAATTACCATGTTTTTTTCCCACAACTTTCACAAAATATTCTAAACATACCGTACTTCCAACGGATCGATTAACTGGATAAGTTTGAAATCGCGTATGAAATACTTCAAATTTACAAATCCGCCAATTATTAATTTGAAGTAATTTATATGAATTTTAATAGATTAGTTCAAGGGTGGTTTTCACCAAATTAAATCACCTTGTAAACCGATTTCAAGTACGACCAGAAATTGACACTTTGGACGTCCATTATTTAAATTACGCAATACATGTATAAAACTTTAAGGTTACTTTGGTGCAAGATATGTATTACAGATCTTTAATATGCTAGTAATAATTGTGTACCATATATTTCTCAAGTAACCTAATTAACAGAAAATAAAATTGGTCCCTCTATGACTATATATAATTCAAAATGAAATCTTCAAGGTGATCTCATAATGATGTATATAGTTCCTTCAATTTTCTTTCGTCAGCGAATTTATATATAATCGCTCTCTATGGGAACATCAGGATGATCGGGTCCTGATGTAACGGTTCTGCTTCAGTGTGGGGTTTGGCTTCATTCGTTATCTTCGACCACTTCATGTTTGGTTTATGCCTGCTAGGTTTCGCTTATTGTAGAGTGCTTTTGCACCGTTTGATTTTGTTATTTATTTTGGTTTTTAGATGGTTTTTCTGTCTGTCGGCCCTCGAGTTTCAAATATGTCTAAACTCGAATTCTTACCTGATAAAAAAAAAAAGGTGTTGTGGACATGATCTATTCATGCCAAAGTTACCCAAAGCATACAAGTTGAGCTCGGTTCACATTTAGCCATTGAAAGGGTATTTTGGTAATTTCAGGTTGTGAAGTTAGCTCACAAACGAAATATAAAAGAGGGGAGAACTTAGGCGAGAGTGTAGAACTTAGGCGAGAGTGTGGTTTTTTAGAATGTAACAAACTCCATTTTGTGTTCTTGAATATTGAAAGAGGATTTCTCCCAATTTCTTTTCCATTGATTTCTCCATTTCTGGTTGTTCAAATGGTATCAGAGCAGTGACGATCTGCTTCATCTGTTGCTGCATTTTGATCAGCTGATTGTTTGCGTTGAATTTTTTGTTATATCTTGTTTTCTTCGACATTCAATCGATTTTTGAGAAATCATGGTTGGACGAGGAAATTAATTCTTCATCTCCAGGTCAGGGATCTAGAACCGGTGGTGAAGGACATGGTGCAGGCTGAGGGAATTTTGTCTCAATCACTCCTCCAATGCCGGGAACTAGAATTGGCGTTGGTCGGGAATGGAATTTTGCTCATCCAGGGCTTCAATTTGGTGATGTGGTGCAAGGTATGGCTTCTGCACATGTGAATCCTTACATTCTGTCAAATTCTGAACACCTTGGGATGGTGTTAGTTTCTACCCACTTGAATGGTGCGAATTTCACCAGTTGGAGTAGAAGCGTGAAGATGGCTTTAGGTGCTAAAGCTAAACTAGGATTTATTACTCGTAGTTGCGTTAAGCCGCCTGAGGATAATGAAGATTACGAAAAGTGGATGAGAGCTAACTCAATGGTCATGTGTTGGCTCATAAATTCAATGACGAGTGAGGTTGCTGAGAGTCTCATGTATGTGGAAACTGTAGAATTTAGAGAGGGATAAAACCCTAATAGATTGGTGGTGGAAGCCTCGTATTAGAGAAGGCAAAACACACGCTTTTAATGTTATTATTCAACCATGTATATAGGGATTACAATGCTTGGAGAATAAGTAATATAAAGATATTGATAATCTAAACCTACCAAAGATATATATTTCTATCCTATTATAACAATATCAAAGATTATATCCTAATACAATCATATCTAATATATCATTCCTAATATATCTCCAATACGCCCCCACAGTCGAAGTGAGAGTAGAGCCACGAACGCTGAAGACTGAATGCAAAATCTACAGTTGAAGTAGATGGCTAGAACACGAACGGTGAGAGCCCGAGAGTCCATGCCAACAAGAACAAGATAGAGGCCGACGAACATGATAGAGGCCGACGGACAAGGTAGAGGCCGATGAACATGATAGAGGTCGACGGACAAGGTAGAGGTCGACGAACATGATAGAGTCGACATAAGTAGATAAGGTAGAGAATAGATGATCAACCATGAACCATGGCAAGTGGAGCCGACGGCGGTCAATCAGACAGTAAAAAAAACATATATGGATAGGGTAAGGTAAGGCAGCGGAAGTGTTTGACGAAGGTGGAGATAGGCCAAGATCGAAACTGCTTTGATGCCATGTAGAATTTAGAGAGAGATAAAACCCTAATAGATTGGTGGTGGAAGCCTCATATTAGAGAAGGCAAAACACACGATTATAATGTTATTATTCAACCCTTTATATAGGGATTACAATGCTTGGAGAATAAGTAATATAAAGATATCGATAATCTAAACCTACCAAAGATATATATTTCTATCCTATTCTAACAATATCAAAGATTATATCCTAATACAATCATATCTAATATATCATTCCTAATATATCTCCAATAGAAACTGCTAAGGAGCTATGGGATGAGATTAAGGAACGGTTTTATGAGTCCAATGACCCTTTAGTATATCAATTGCGTAGGGATCTTGCTATTACTCGACAGGATAATCTGTCAGTGATGCTGGTGACGTTGGCAGAAGTGGCAGTGGCGGTGGCGGTGGAGGTGGCGAGGATGACTACTGGAGAGAAGCTGAGTGGATGAAGGGTCTTGGCGATTTGTTGAGACTAGAGAGAGAGGAAGTCTGAGTTACAGAGAGAGATTTTTCTAAGTATGGGTCGGGTGTTCAAACTATTTGTGAGATTTTGAAATTATTTGAGAGGTCTTAGATTTTGTTAAGTGTTTGGGAACGACCTATTTTACCGCCTCGGATTTCATCTAAATACAACAGGCGCGTTTTCGATTGTTTTTTAAATTGACATTTTAACATTGTCCAAAAAATAAGATCGATGTATCTTGTTTTAATAACATCAAAAATTTCCGAGCCGATGTTATAATTATTTTTAAAAATCATGAGTTTTTCTGACCGATGTCAAAAACCCGATGTCTATTAACAAAATTCTAGTAGTGGTATGATATATAGAAAGTGTGATCATTGTGGCAAAAGAGATCACACTAAGGACTATTGTTTTAAATTGGTAGGCTACCCTGAATGGTTTAAAGGCTCAAAAGATGATGACAGATCAAAGAATTCAGGGAATTTGCTGCACAACTTGGCACATAATTTACTTAGAGAGATTGTAGTGATTTACTGTTATCGAGAGGCATTATCCATAAAAAAATCAACACCAGAAGTTCATGAACAAAATCGCAAGGTTGAAAGAAAGCATAGACACCTCATAGAGACTGGCCGGGCAATCAGACTACTTGCAGGCTTGCCTGTAAAATTTTGGGTGATTGTATCTTGAGTGCAACTCACCTTATCAATAAGATGCCTTCATCTATCCTAAAATGGAAATATCCCTTTGAGGAACTGTACAGACATGTTCCATCTTATGATCAGTTAAAGGTTGTAGGGTGCTTGTGTTATGTATTACAACCTAATGATCACATAGATAAGCTTGTGGTAATTGCAAGGAGATGTGTATTTCTTGGGTATCCTCTAGGACAGAAGGTCTAAAAACTATTTGATTTGAATCTCAAGAAAGTTATTGTGAGCAGACATGTTCAATTCAGAGAGGATATTTTTCCATTCAAACACATGCCTTCTTCTTAATCTTCTCCTCAGCAAGTTCCTTGGCAGTTCAGTGATGATGATTAAATTTGGCTACCTTTCAATCATAATAATTTCTCACATGTGTTTCAACCTCACATATCTGGGGATAGGATATCTACCACAGATGCTAGTAGTCCTCTTGATTTGAGAATTGTTGAGGATTCACTTCCATCAAGTCCATATCTAGTATCTACGGAATCTGTTGAACCTCCTTCTTTCTTTGTCTCAGAGGCACTTGCTTCTATTTCTCTCCATAAGAGACAGATTCACAGACCTGCTAATCTACAAGACTTTGTGTGCTCCAATCCCCCTAATAGAGGACTCACAGATTCTTCATCATCTGATTCATTTGTTGTTTTTTCATTACATCATCCTTCTCACTTGTCTCGTGATTTCATTCAGTCTCACATCAACATGTGCTCCACATTTGAACCAAATTCAAACTCTCAAGGTAAAGGGGTGCCAGAATGGGAGACTGCAATGGGTTTAAAGTTGAAAGCCTTATCTGATAATCACACTTGGGTCACTACTCCTTTACCACCATGAAAGAAAGCTATTGGTTGCAAGTGGATCTTTAAGATCAAATATAGACCAGATGGCTCTATTGAAAGATATAAAGCTAGTTTGGTTGCAAAATGATATAATCAAACCAAGGATAAGGACTAAAAGCAAACCTTTTCACCTGTGGCTAAGCTTGCAACTGTAAGAGTCATATTAGCTATTGCTGCAAGCAGAAGATGGGTTCTTCATCAGTTGGACGTCAATAATGCCTTCCTCCATGGATATTCGGATGAGAAAGTGCACATGACACCTCCTTCTGGCTTGTCTGTCCCTAATTGTCATGTGTGCAGGTGGAAGAGATCCTTATATGGTCTAAAACAGGCCATTCACTAGTGGAATCATGAATTAACCAAGTAAATGATTCACATTGGTTTTGTTCAATCAACACATGATTACTCTCTATTTGTCAACCATTTAGGAAGCACTATGACTGTTGCATTAGCTTATTTTGATGATATGTTATTATTGGGAAATTCAAGTACTGATATTGCTCTCACTAAAGATGCATTACATAAGGAATTCACAATTAAAGATTTGGACACATTAAGCTATTTTTTAAGCATGGAGATTGCACGATCTTCAGCTGGTATTTTGCTTAATCAGATAAAGTATGTATTGGATATTCTAAGGATGCTCACCTGGAGGCTTGTAAACCTGCTGATTTTCCAATGCAACGTGGTGTGAAATTGTTTTCTCATGATGGTGAGCCAATTCCTAATCCAGAGGACTATAGGAGGTTAGTTGGTCGTCTGCTTTATCTTACTTTAACTAGAGCTGACATTTCTTACACGGTTCAACAAATTAGTTAGTATTTGCAACATTCACTTCGTCCTCATTGTAATGCGATGGTTTATCTACTTCATTGTCTCAAAGGCAGCTTTAACTGTGCTCTGTCTTACTCTGCATCATCCTCCTTTAAGGTTCAAGCTTACAGTGATGCAGACTGGGGTAATTGTGTTGATATTGGACGTTCACTGTCTGGGTTTTGTGTTTTTCTTGGTTCTTGTTTGGTGTCATGGAAGACGAAGAAGGAGAAGGTAGTCTCTAAGTCCTCAACTGAAAGTGAATATAGAGCTATGTCAGCTGTTGCAAGTGAGTTAGTGTGGCTCCGGGGGTTGTTATCAGATTTATGCATCCATGTTTCATTACCTGACACACTGTTTTGTGACAACAAATCAGCCCAAAAGCTTGCAGTCAATCTAGTGTTTCATTAGAGAACGAAACATGTTCGTATAGACTAATCACGTTGCTTCATCACTACAAACTGCAGATATTCTCACCAAGGCTTTGGGGGCTAAGCAACATGGTTTTCTTCGGTCCAGCTTGAGGGGGGTATATGGGAACACATAAGGTGATGTGGACCATGACCTATTCAAGCCAAAGTTACCCAAAGCACACAAGTTGAGCTCGGTTCACATTTAGCCACTGAAAGGGTATTTTGGTAATTTTAGGTTGTGCAGTTAGCTCACAACCGAAATATAAAAGAGGGGAGAGCTTAGGTGGGAGTGTGGTTTTGTAGAATGTAACAAAATCCATTTTGTGTTCTTGAATTAAAGGGAATTTATCTCAATTTCTTTTCCATTGATTTCTCCATTTCTGAGTTGAATAACATGTTGATCTTATTCAAACTCTCCTTCCTTAAAATGTATTATTTTAATATATATTAGTATATTTTATTGGAGATTGTGAATTTCTACGAGTGAATATCGTTAAAGAGAAAGAGAATGAAAAAACACTAAGACACAAATAATTTATATATGTATTCTAGTAAAAATTACGTAGAACATCATGCAGAGAAAAACCTCTCTAGCTGCAACTAGGATTTTTTATTATTGTGATGTATTTGATGGATACACTAGTCCACACTAATTCAACCCTACATATACACCCTCTATTTATAATAAAGATATCCCATATAGGTAAAACCTGTATAAATTAACCTAGATATATATAAAAACTATCTTATTTAGAACCTATTATAGATAAAATCATCTATAATAAATATCCTATATGCGAAACCATATATAGATACTATATATAAATTGACTTAAGTGGTTGGACCCCAATACAATTTATCTGTCTACCTAGGATGATTAATTGTTTAATGCAACAATCTCCACCTAGACAAATAATCTATATATAACAATGAACAGAGGCAACATAACCTCGACTGCTTCAGGTCCTCCTATATATGCTCCACCCCCGGGATATTCCCCACTTAAATCTCTTCAAGTGATGTCGATCAAGTTCAAGTAGCGCCGCTTCAACTTCCTCCTGGTGGAACGCCTCACCAGATCAGTACCCTCCAACATCTTTTACCTTGACGACATTTGTCTTCGATACAATGTTCCATATAAAGACTCTGACGTATAACTCTCCAATTGGACCTGAATCTTCTTCAACGACTCCATGTAAATCACATAGTACATCACTCTATCCACCAGACATATTCATATTATCGGATGATGCCTTCTCATGTATCTTCTCCCAATCTTCATCTTTCACCATCTTGGGGTTTGTCTCATTCAATGCCTTTAACATTCCTTACCGAGTCAAAAAATCCTTCACTCATTGTTGTCAAAGACCGAAATTTTCAATCTATCGAAACAAAGACCCTCGAATTTCGCAACGAATGTCATCGTCTAATCTGGTGCTCTGATACCAACTGTTGTGAATTTCCGTGAGTGTATATAGATAAAATGAAAGAAAATGAAAGAATAATGGGACACAAATCATTTCGTGATCTGGCAAGAACCGCGCAGAACACCCTATAAAGAAAAAACTCTCTCTACAACTAGGTTTTGTTATTATTGTGATGTTTGTATGGATACATTGGTACACACTAATTCAACTCTACATCCTCTCTATTTATAATAAGGAAATCACCAATAGGTAGAACCCTCATAGATAAAGTTAGATATAGATAAAAACATATCTTATCTAGAACTTATTATAGATAAAAACATCTATAATAAATCTCGTATATATAAAACCATATATAGATCAAACTTGCTATAGATAAATTGATGTGAGACACAATCTAATTTATTTGTCTATCTATGATTAATTATCTCATACAACATAGATGAATAATTCAATATATTATCATACCCTAGCTAATTTATTATTCGGCTAGTACTATTAATTCACCTCAAATAAAAGCTTTAAATATTTATTGGATTTTCTAACCAACCAATTTGATTTTAATCACCTTTTAAATAATTTTTTTTAAGATTTGCCCTTTTTTATGGTTGTTTGTACATGTAAATCAATATGCTTAATTTGGTTAGCTATGTACGAGTAGTCTAAATTATGTCCACGGAATCTAGAAAGGATCATATTTTTCTCAGTCAAGTGAATTTGCAATTGTGGTTCATATTTCAAACTCATGTTGACCAACTTATGGGTAAACTTATCGACCTCTTCAAATTCTATACACACCAGTTATTATAGGGAGTTGTTATTTAATTATGTAATTAGAGGATTATTGGTAACTTTCCATCTTTTTCTTTAATTATTCAGGGACAGGATTTATTTATTCTTGCAAGTTTTCTTTAGCTTAACTTTGTTGACATTTTTGTCAAGAAGTACTACACATTACTCTTGGTTATGGTTGACTTAGTTGTCACCTCTATCAATGTACATATTGTAATTAAGTTTGGGATTGATATTTAATCATAACTATATACTAGTACAATTTCCGTAATGGTGCCATTTTTTTAAAAATATTTATAAAATAAAAGATTAATATTATAAAGTATAAATAAAAATTAAGATAAAAATCATAAAAATCTTTATCATAAAAACTTTCAATTAAGAAGGTGCTTTGAATTAAACCCATTGGTGTTCCGTAGCAGCACGGACACCTTCCTATCTACGTTCACCTTCAAGTGTAGCTTCGCCAACACGCTGAGAGCTGAATTGTGAGCAGCACAACACAGTCTGAGGATGGGTCTACATTTGGGATTCTCAAACTTGGTCCTATAATCTGATTCTTCGGTACTGTGTGGCCTACTGGCGGGGAAGCACCACCAAGCCCATCCGGATTTCTACATTATCGAGGAATGTTGCAATATCTTGTTGGCCAGGAACAATGGAACGTTTCGATTTCGTCAATACGTCGGCAAGAAAATTTGGCAACTAATGCACTAGCCCAATGGACGTTATCCTTAGACTCGACCTTTGAGAAATATGCCTCTTGCCCTGATGTGCTATACTCGGCCATAGAAACCGACTCTTCTGTAGCCATGTCATAATTTATCAATAATACTACAGGAGTTATCCCGCATGCAGACCAAAAATAAAAGGAAAAAAATTATAAATGTATTAGATTCAATTCAATGTTTTGAATTAAACTCATTGGTTAGTAAATAAGTAAAAAAATAAAATGGAAAAAATGTAAATGTATTACAGAAATAAAGAGAAAAAAGAAAATGAAATAATAAGAGAAAATTGTGATTTTAAAAAAATTTCAATTAAAGAGGTGCTCGCACATAATTAAAAAGTCTTTTGAATTAAGATATTAATATAGATAGATATTTAAATTAACTTTTTATGGCGTAATAGATATAAGATATTTATGGAATACTTGTGGTAGCCTGCTCACGATTTTATTATCGTCCCTGAGGGTTAAGATGAGTTCTTGAGAGTTTGATTGAGCAATGGTGTGGTTTGGGTTTGAGTTTGTGGGTTAGTGTATTGTGCTGTTCTTGTTGTCTTGCAGGCTTCTTGTGAGTGTTTGTTGATTTGTCATGTTCGATGACGTCGTGGATTGCGAATGACATCTTAAGGCTTTTTGAGTCCATAATCTGAGGTGTTCGCTGGTCCCCAGAGTTCGTTGTGTGCGTTGTCCCTTTGGCCGATCGCTTAATTCGTTCGTTTTTGGCTTGCGTTTCGCAGTGTAGGATGGCTTGTACGTTCCTTGTATTTTTATTTATGTCATTTGTTTCTGTTATTTTCTTTCTATCATTTGTTTCAGTTATTTGCTTCCAGTTGTACATGATGGTTAGTCGATCAACCGGCTTGTCCGGTCTCTCGATTTCTCTAGGCTTGTCTAGAGAACCGAATTATTATCTTGCTTCAAAAAAAATAAAAAAATTTATGGAATACTCGCAATTTTCAACCTTTTCTTATACGTACTCTATCCATTTTAAAATATAGGTTGCTCAATTTTTTTACATATTTTTAAAAGCCAAAAATTCTAGTAAATATCAACATTTAAAAATAATTTCATACTTATTAACTGTGAAATCCGATGGATCATTAATGGGAGGCAAACACATGTCGGGTTACATATATATATATATATTTTTTTTTTCAAATAAAATTATTATTATTTATTTATTTATTATTATTATTATTATTATTATTATTATTATTATTATTATTATTATTATTATTTTTATTATTTTTATTTTGGTTATAAGGCCGAGATCCACCAACTTAACATATAAAAACTTAAGATATTAGGTTGAACATCACTCTTCCTTATAACCCGTCATTTTTAGTCTTTTATAAGCGATGTGACCGGAGGGACACTCTCTACCAAATCACTCCAAATTAATAAATATGAATATATTTTTAAAAATTATATTTCATACAGTTTTTAGTTTCTTAAAAATATGTCAAAAAGTCAAACGACCTATATTTTGAGACAGATGGAGTATTTTTTTATTAATATTAATATATTTATCTTAATTATAAAATAATAAAAGAAAAATAGTACGTTCCACATCCTAAAAATATATTTTTCAAGGTTTAATTAAAAGTTATGGATATTTTTTAAATAAGCGATTAATGATATAACCATTTTATTTACCTGAAAATAGAATCACTTAATTAATTGATCACATCATATATCATCTTTGACATTAAGCTAAAATAAACATTATTTGGAGAGAAATGGATGGCTATAGCTAGATAGTATTGGGATGACGACACTTGTTGCAACTCTAGCAACTTAGCTACTTTAATCAGTGTCATCTCTTTTACACACAAAAATCCATTTTTTGGGCTTCTTTATATATACGCATACAACACATACCAGTGAAGTGGAGCTCCGCATATATTAAAACCGGAAGCTATAATACAGTTCAAAGCTTTATATACATACATAATTGATTAAACATATAAATAATTAAGAGAGGAGATTGATTAAAAGCTAATTAAGCGCAGGTATATATGGGAAAGGGAAGATCACCATGTTGTGACAAGAACAAAGTGAAGAGAGGGCCATGGAGTTCTTCAGAGGATCTGCAGCTCATCACTTTCATTCAACAACATGGCCATTCCAATTGGAGATCTCTCCCTTCTCAAGCTGGTAATTATCTCTCTTCTATATCTGGATTTTTTTTTTAATTCTCTTTAATTAATTCGATTTCGGATCATAAATGTTACTACAAGGTATGGTCATTAGAATCACCATGTAAATTATTTAGTGTAAACTTTCCAAATATATTGTTAAAACTATGCCCTAAAAAATGTATATTTTATTACTATTTCATTTTAAATGTTAAGATTATGTGAGAAAATTAGGTTTAGTTGATGGGAAACTAAGTTATCATATATGTGCATAGGTCTACAACGATGCGGGAAGAGTTGTCGATTGAGATGGATCAACTATCTTCGACCTGATGTCAAGAGAGGGAATTTCACTCCAGAGGAAGAACAATATATCATCAAGTTACATGAAGCATATGGAAACAAGTAACTAGCTAGCTAGTTTTGGTTTCTTTCATATCGCTATGATCAATCTTTGAATTCATGTCAATACTTAGAACTTGACAAGGGATTAACAGAGATAAGTATACACGCAGATGGTCAAAAATCGCATCTCACTTGCCTGGGAGGACCGACAATGAGATAAAGAATGTATGGAACACGCATTTGAAGAAAAGACTAGGCATTAAAAGTAGCAAGAGTAACACATCCAAGAGAATGAAGTTCAAGGAATCGAATCCTGATGATTCTGTTGTGGAGTCATCGTCTCTGAAGAGCTCCTCTTCTTTTTCATACAATCATCTAGTGGATCGAGACAGCAAGGGCACATCAAGCCATACAGAATGTGAAATGCCTGATTTGCAAAGATGTCAAGCGAGTCCAAGTAACGATGGTCCTAAGGAGTCGTCAAGTCTTTCATTGACCTCTTGTGATTCAAACATCTCTACCAAGGACCAAAACCATGTTCGGATGGACACAAGTTTAGATATGCCCCTTGAAGGGATGGGTATAGATAATTTAGGAGCATTAGATGAACTAGGGTTCGAAACTCTATTCGAGTTAGAGGAGAAGAGTTTTTGGAACAATTTAGAGTTCAACAACTTGTGTTCGGTCCAGACTAACGAAACTGAGGATCATCCGTCTAAGGCATCGGAAGAGTCAAGCTCTATCGGTTTCGAAGAAATGCATGCCATCTCAAGCGAGGTTATAACTCAGAATTGGATTAGAAACTTAGAGATAGAATTAGGACTAGATGATGTATAAAGTAAGACATCAAGTTTGTATATGTCTCATATATGAATGTTAATTAATAAGAAAGTTTGACACATGCATCAACTAGTATATATAATATATGTTAAGTGATCGAGATCACAATAAACAACATTTGATATAGCAAATGATTAAGGAAATTAGTGCAAATTAAAAGCTTAAAACTGTATATTGCGTAGTTTTCAAACTTTGTAACATATATTTATGATAAAAGTTACAAGTGCAAAACAGTTTTGAGTTTAAACAATGAGAGTATTTGCTCCCAAAAAAAATGAGAGTGATTAATTAGGAATTGTACTATTCACCCATAGTGATATAAATGCAAAACAGTTTTGAGTATAAATTTATCATCAACGTATTTATATAATATTGGATATTGGAGTATTTTCGGTTAGACTGATACCATGAGACGAGAGTGATTAGGTTTCAAATGTATACTTTTGGAATTGTATTCATAATCATCATGTGTATAAAGGGTTAATCCATAACTTGAATTTTCAAATATATATATATTCTCTAGGAATTGTACTATATATTCACCCGTACGTACGTGTAAGAGAATAAACAGAAAATCATCGAAAAATTATAGGCATTAATTAATAAAACCACCCATGTAAAGAGATATAAAGGCAACTAATTAATTTTAGGGTTTTATTATATATAAAGAATACCCTATATATTAATTTAGAAGAATTTCCACAAAAGTGTTGATAAAAATATATGAAAACTACACAAACCTCTATCTAGTCTGTATATATGTGAAAATGAAAATAATAAAACATAAAGAAAGAAGAGGTTTAGGTAGGTTCCTTTTTTGGTCTCCTAATTAAGATGACCCAAAACAATGACTCTAGCTAATTTGGTAAATGGGTTGATGGATCTTGTTGAGTTTGTTC
This sequence comes from Persicaria tinctoria, assembly GCA_037127255.1. NCBI lineage: Eukaryota > Viridiplantae > Streptophyta > Magnoliopsida > Caryophyllales > Polygonaceae > Persicaria > Persicaria tinctoria. The sequence continues at coordinate 45,732,075 of JBANSL010000019.1, read as the reverse complement.
TTGTGTGAAATAGTATATATCAATTCTCCCACCAACCTCCAAGTGTCATAGTTTCAATCTTAATTATGTTGTGTATTTAATTTGTTGGTATGAAACTATGACATTTTGGAATCTAAAAGTATACCAACATTGAAATTAAATAAAGTATAAACTGTGTCAACAAAACTTTTTTGTGTATTTGACATATATATATATATATATATATATATATATATATATATATATATATATATATATATATATATATATGTCAATGGTCAGTGATTCACGCACTCGCTCCGCTCCTAATTACGTACTGAATACATATACATCTACATATGTGTGTGAGAGAGAGAGATCGAGAGTTGGTGGTTCTGACTGAAGACACAGTAAAGAAGGTAGTCAAACTACATCAGCATTCAAGAGAAAGAGAAACTACAAATTCACCTTTCACATTATTATTGGGGGGATTTTTTGTTATACAGTTGGTGAAATTTTGAACCAAATCTGGAAATTTGTGTGCTTTGAACCTAAATAAAAGAAAGGAAGAAATAAAGCAATTACTTGGAACAAAATTTGACATTTTAAATCTACTTTAGCTAGCTTTATGGAGTACTCCATATTATTTAACTATGTATTTTAGCGGGACGGATATTTTCACCGCTAATTTTTATTATTTTCACCGCTAATCACCGCATAGGTTGGCGGTGATCTTAATCTCCTTTTTTCTCAGGCCCACCGCATATACATGTGGTGGATGTGTTAACCGTATACGAACTCACCATCACGTAGAGCTAGGGGTAGCAATCGGGGGAGTCGGGTCGGTTCGGGTTCGGGTCGGGTTATTCGATTTCGGGACAAATCGGACTCGGTTTGGTATCGGGTGTTATGACAATTCGGGTCGGTTCGGGTTCAATCGGGCATTTTTTTTTTTCGGATACAATCTGGTTTTCGGTTGTAATTTGATCGAGCAATTTCGGATTTCAGACAAATCGGGTTTCGGACAAACTAGGCTTCAGTCCAATTGGGTTTCGGTTGAATCGAGCTTTGGTCCAACTGGGCTTCGATTAAATCGGGTTCAACTGAAACGAGGTTTTGGTCAAATGGAGTTTTAGTTGAATAGATTTTCACTTAAATTGAGTTTCTTTTTTTGGTTCAACCGGATTTCATTTGAATCAAGTTTCTATCAAATTGAGGTTCACTTGAATCAAGTTTCTATCAAATCCACCGTATGACTCAAATTGGATAAATGAAATCAATTTTAGTTAAACCAAACTTTTATTTTATTAAAATTTCAATTTGATTCAAATTTTGCAGTATACAAGTTGTAACTCTACATTAATCGATGTTTTAGATTTGTAGCCATATTTATAATAATAATTTATATATGAGATATTTATCTTTTTATAATGAAGTTATTTCTTACCAATTCGATCTTAATATATATATTATATTGTGTATTTGCGTTGTATAGTAATATTATGAATTTATAGCGTGTTATAGCGTTATAAGATATAGTTTAAAGTTGGATTGTATATGTAGTCTTTTCTTGATTAAAAATAAAATATTAGTAAACCACTTGATATTATACAATATCAGTAAACCACTTGTATAAGATTTCTGTCATCTAAACGAGAATTATCAAATGTTACGATATTGGTCCAAAGTAAGATTTATCCAAACTTGATATTATACAATATATTTGATAACTAAGATTCAATAACTATAGTTTATTTTGAATGGTTAGTTGAAAATTATTATTGCTATAGAATGAATTCCTAGAAAAATTCCACTAAAATAATTTTAAATTATATTTTCCATTATATCGTTCTAGAAAGAACACTTACAAATCTATTGTTAATGTGATTAAGAATAAAATATTAGTACATTGCTTAAATGAAATATGATTTATGCCATCTAAATGAGAACTATCAAATGTTTTGACTTATGATATTGATCCTGAGTAATCTTTATCCGAATTTCATATTATCTAATTTGATAACTAAGATTAATTCAATAACTATAGTATAGTTTGAACGGTTAGTTGAAAATTAATATTGCTAAAGAATGAATTTCTAGATAAATAGAAAAGAAAAATTATACTAAAATAGTTTTAACTTGTGCTTTCCATTATATCGTTTAAGAAAGAACACTTACAAATCTATTGTTAATATGATTAAAAATAAAATATCAGTACAGAACACTACTTAAATGAAATAAGATTTCTGCCATCTAAATGAGAATTATCAAATGTTATGATATTTGTCCAAAGTAGGATGTATCCAAACTTCATATCTAATTTGATAACTACGATTCAATAACTATAGTATATTTTGAATAGTTAGTTGAAAATTATTATTGCTAAAGAATGAATTCATACATAAATAGCCAAGAAAAATTCTACTAAAATAGTTTTAACTTGTATTTTCCATTATATCGTTCTAGAAAGAACGCTTACAATTCTATTGTTAATATGATTAAAAATAAAATATCAGTGCACTGCTTAAATGAAACAAGATTTCTATCATCTAAATGAGAATTATTAAATGTTATGATATTGGTCCAAAGTAAGATCTATCCAAACTTCATATTATCTAATTTGATAATTAAGATTCAATAACTATAATATATTTTGAATGGTTAGTTGAAAATTATTATTGCTAAAGAATGAATTCCTAGATAAATAGAAAAGAAATATTATACTAAAATAGTTTTAACTTATATTTTCGATTATATTGTTTTAGAAATAATAGTTACAAATTTATTGTTAGAGAGTATATTTCTTCATCAACCATACAATATATATTCTACCACAACTAAAAAAACTTAAATATTTTTTAAATATATAAGTTTTAAAAAGGAATACAGAATATAAAATAGAAAAATATATCATCTCAGTAAGAGAATTAATAGAAAAAAGATAGAATAAATTACAAATTATAACTACAACTTAATATTTTTCAGCTAAATAATAAAAACAAAAAAAATCAAGAATGTGTAATACTATAATTTGATCATTAAACTAAATAAAGGACAAAAAGATATAAAATAAATAAAAGAACAACTTAAAATTTGGGAGGGAAGTAAATGTAGATTGGGAAGAAACTAAAAAAAATGGAAAATTTAGGAGGGAACTTAAATAATTAAAAAAAGAAAGAAAAGTGTCGTACATAGTACATTTACTTATTTGGGGGTCATGACTCGATTTGGGGCTAGGGCTCTGGCGATCAAGAAGAAGCATTGTTCAACACCATTTTGCTATTCTTCTCCATTCTCGAATCAAAGCTCCTGCTTGGCTGCTTGGATATGATCGGCCGACGCTCTCCATTGTCTCAGGTTCGTCTTCCTCCTCTTCTATCCTTCTCTCCGGTTGACGTTCTATAAGAGTAGTATCAGCCACCGACCGGTACTCTAGGATGTCCATGTTCATCATTCTCCTCTTCTGTCCTTCTCTCCGACTGGCCCTGATCTACCGACCATGTTGCTTGGATCTAATTTAATAGGAAAAGCGATATAAATCTTCACAAGGAATCTGGGTCTCTAACATCAATTTTAGATAGTAGTGTGTTCCTTTGTTTTGACTTACCTAATTGCTGCAGTTGAAGCTTCTTTGTACTGTCTTTAATGACTATACTTAGTTGTCTTGTTGTCTTGAATTACTTACATGCTTTGGGAAGCATTTTGCATCCATTCTCTATATTTGTGAGACTTTCTATTTAGTAGCATAAACTTGCATTGGTATCTAATTGCAACAAAAAAAAAAGCCTTCACTTGGTGTAACCTTCGTTTGTTTATTTATTTATCAGTTTAGAGCACAAGAAGCATAGACATTCAATTTCAAATCATGGATGGTTCACTTGAAAATAGAAGGGTGTGACTTGATGGAATTGTTGATTCCAACGTATTATCTTCTTTAATGGGTAATTGTTTCCTTTATTCCCCCTCACTGTATAGCTAATTTATGTCTATAGCTTACCATTGAGAGTGGTTTAATTTCCACTTTAATTCTCTACAATCTACATATTGATTTGTATGGTTTATGATATAGGTTATTCAACTACACATAACGTAGAAGATGTGGAAGGTGTGCAAGTCGTTGAAACGACATCTCATGCCAAACAAGGTTCTAGAAAGAGAAAAAGAACTTCTGATGTTTGGAATCATTTCACAATTGCAACCGAGAAGGACACTGTGACTCGATTGTTGTATGGAACTTGTAACTATTGCAAGGTGGCCAAGTATGATTCTAATTCTCATTATGGTACTTCTATTTTTATTAGACATTTGACCAGTTGTGCTGAGTATAAGAAAGTTCATCCTGAAGGTTTAAAATCTGGAAAAGAACTTGATCAAAAAGTGTTTCGTAGATTGCTTGTTGGGGCTATTAGGAGGCATGGATATAGTTTTTCAGTTGTTGAGCATGAAGGTTTTAGGGAGGTTTTAATGTACCTAAATGACAACTTTGAACCAATTTCGAGAAATACCATAAAGAAGGAATGCTTGGAAATGTGTATGGATTTAAAAGAAAAAATTGTGAATGTTTTAAAAGGGCTTCCTGGTAGGATTTGCTTGACTTGTAATCCGTGGACTGCGTACTTCACGAGGTTATTTGTGTGTGACAGCCCATTACATTGATCATAGCTGGAAACTAAATTGTAAAGTACTTAGTTTTCAACATTGTCTTCCTCCTCATTTTTGTTATATATGAATTATCTGTAGAAATGGATAAAGTTCTTTCAGATTGGGGAATTGAAGGAAAGATATTTTCTATAACGGTGGATAATGCAAGCAATATGGATAGGATGATATCAAACTTGAAAGAAGTGGAACTTAAGAACTTGATTTGTAAGGGAAAGTATGTCCATGTGCGTTGCTGTGCTCATGTGCTGAATTTGATAGTTCAAGATGGATTGAAGCCAATTAAAGACTTGATATCAAAAGTTAGAGAGGGAATAAAGTATATTGATGGTTCTGAAGCAAGATTGCGGAAATTTATTGATTTGTTTAAGAATTATGGGATTTCTTATAATTGTAAATTATGGATTGATGTGCCTACAAGGTGGAATTCAACATATATCATGCTTGAGAGGGCAATGAAATATCTTCCTCTTTTACATCGGTATGTTGGAGAGATGGATGGTGTTGTCTCTAAATATCATCTTGGATATGATAAGTGGGAAAAATTTGAGAAGATCTACGAGTTGTTGGAACCTTTTTATGAAATAACTACTTTGTTTTCAGGAAGTGATTACCCAATTGCTAATCTGTATTTTCCAAAAGCATTTGCAATACAGTGTCATTTGCAAACGGCAAATGGAAGTGATGATGTTGATATAAAAGCTGCAGCTAGTGCAATGATGGAAAAGTTCGGCAAATATTGGAAAGAGTTTGTTTTGGTGCTTGCATTAGCAATGGTTTTTTATCCAAGATATAAGCTGAAGTTTGTGAAGTTTGCTTTAATTAAATCACATGGAAAGGTGGAAGGGGAAGAAATAGGGAAGAAAGTGCAATCAAGTTTGGTGGAAATATTTTAGGAATATCATAATTCAGTTGGAGGCTTAAGGAGTTCAGCTAGAGTTGTGAGTTCAACAAGTGCAGGGAATATATTCAATTGAAGTTGGGAGTTCAGCACAAACTGGAAGCTCTAAAAGTAAAAAAAGAATTCATTTTGAGGTATTTAAGCCTTTTCATTTATATTATATAATTTTATTTGTACTTGTTTAAATGCAAACTTTTGAGTTTCTTGGTTTTACATCATGTAGGAATTTGCAAATTATGACCCATGTGATTCTGAAAAAAGTGAGTTGGATATTTATTTGGATGAAAAACGCAAAGTATCTCAGAAGAGCTTGATGTTCTTAGTTATTGGAAAGAAAATTCTTCTCATTTCCCGGTACTTTGTGTCATTGCAAGAGATATATTAGCTATTCCAATTACTTCTATTGCTTCTGAGTCAACATTCAGTATGGGAGGTAGAATTTTGACCAAATGGAGAAGTTCCCTTTTGTCAAAAAAACGTTGACGCACTAGTGACCACAAAAAATTGGCTAACCATATATGATGGTAAGTTGTAAAATCATAATATATTTGGTTATGTTATTCATAATTATCATTATTATTAATTTAGTTTAGTATATTTACTAACAATATAAAATTTATGGTCAAATTTCATTTTGAATGACACTTCTTTGCAATTGTCTTCAAATGACTTGGGTGTCGAAGAAGTTTAGTAAGTATTTATTTTGTTTAAAGTTATATTTTATTGACATTTGTTTAATTCATATTTTTAGTATTGTTCTGTAAGTAGTATTAGAAATTTTGGATTGGATTAGTGTTGCTACATGATTTGATCTTTTCTTTTGTTGTGTTGATTGCCTTTGACAGGTTCCAATAGGTTTTTGTAGGTCTCTTTTGATATATGAAGTTTTAGCTGTTTTTTGAAGGTTGCTTTTCGTATATGAAGGACTAACAATATTGATGGAGGGTTTAGTTGTTTTTTTTTGACAATGAGTAGGTCTATAATTGCTTCAGGTGAGTGGTAACCATTTTTGTATAGCACACTTTTTTCATTATTTTTGCTTATGGATACATGTCTTGTATAGTTGCATTCTTGCAGTTCCACGAGTGCACCTTGGCTGCTCTGTGTAAATGCTCTTTCCTATTTTCTGTTCCTCTCCCAATCACCTATTTTGGGTTGCTTTTTCTCGGGTTTGGTTTTGTTCAAGAGTAGCAGCAGTATGCAGACAAGACAACTTGGTTTAGGAATGTCAATTGTAGTTGTCAACTTGCCGTTGGGCCTCTAAAATCTCTACATGGACGTACACTTTTGAACTCACATGTTATTGTGTAATTATGTACTCATGTTATTACCTATTTATTTATATTATGGTTATGCTACAAAATCTTTCATGTGTGAAATTGAGTTACAAATGTGAAGTATTTCAATGGGTAAAGCAGACTATTAGTAGAGATATTGTGATTTGTGATTGAGTTTGATGGACTAATTAGCAGCCTAAGGCATTAAAAATTTGCGGAATTAAGAGGATAAAAAATCTACAATCAAATTACATAAATATGACAACCAAAATGAAATAGATAATTAATCACGAATCTAAATATATCTTATTTAATTTGTGATAATGTTATTGGTATAAGGTAGAAAAATGAATCATTACGAGGGGAAAAAATAATGTTAAAGGGAATTCAGTTAACTTGAAGGGGAAATATTCAGGCTATTTCAGCTGCAGATATAATCGGGTTCAGGTGATTCGGGCGGCGGATATAATCGGGTTCAGGTGATTTCGGGTGTTGGATATAATCGGGTCGGGTGTTTCGGTCTTCGGGTCGTTGTTGGATCGGTTCATTCGGGTATAATCGGGTTCGGGTTAATATCGGGTTTGGTTTGCTATCAGGTTCGGGCGGAGTTCGGGTCAGATCGGTCGGTCTCGATTCTGAACTTTTTAAAATCTATTTGAGTGTCGATCGGGTTCAGTGTCGGATCATTCAGATCGGTTTTCTCGGATCGGGTCGGGTATTGCCAGCTCTACGTAACACGGTGGAGTTGGGCAGAACGGGATCCGTTATGCCAAAACGCACCGCATACGTATGCGGGGAGTTTTAGGCAATTGAAAACCGTTTGTAGAAGTTATGGCGACGGTTTTAGACCATTATTAGCAATGAAGACCTATTCACCCGTATTTTAGGGTTTGATATTTTATATTCAGATCGATAATAGTTTAAACTCCGTGAAATCTGAACTAGAGTACAATTATAGGAAGGCAAAACGTAGTTTTCAAGAGTGAAATAGTACGTACTACGTACCAAGTACAACAACAACAACAATTAAGTCTTTTAATCGATGAAAAACCAACATCAAATTTGAAATGAATCAATAAAGAACTATCTCATGTAGACATATATACTATATTCAATATGCAAGATATTTTGCTATTTTTTCGCAAAGAGTACGTGATCACAACGATTGTGTTGGTTACATCGATCATGAATCTTGGTGTTAGGAATCGTATTTGTATCAATTACACGAGAAGTTTAATCGAGTATATTGTAAGTAACATGGGAGAGTTGGCTTGGGAGAATTTTTTTTTTTTGGTACTAATCATCAAAGAATGCCTAGATAATTCTAATTGGGGGATTATAAATTTTTGTAAATTACGCATTGTAAATGATATTGAGATTAGATTAATTAAAGCATGTTTGGTATGTCCACTTTTTAAATCCAACTTGAGATTATAATATAGCTTAAGATGTCATGTATAGAGGATGTGTGTGATTGGTATAAATCAGATCCGGACCTGAATAGAGACATATCAGGCTTTCGCCTCGGGCCTACTAGCTGTATGAGGCCCATGTTTTTTTTAATATATATGTATATATATAAAAGGAAGATTAAATTAATAGGTCCAACCGGCCCAACAAGCCTTCAATGGAAAGTTCAACGGAGTAAGGTATGGTTTTTTTTTACTTATTAGACACTTTGTATTCTCTTTTTATTTGGCGGATGAAGTTGGAATCTTGTTCAATTGTTTTTGGGCTTGAACTGCTAATTGGGATGTAGGAACTAGGGATCGGAAATTAGGATTTTAATAGTAAGCCTATTTTCGTTTTTGTCTTTTTAATTGACTTGGTGCTAAAGTGTAAATTCATATTTTTTAGTTTTTGTTGCTGATAATTTGATTAAATTATTTCGATTTTATAGTCTAATCCTAATATTGTTCAAGTTCATCTCCTTTTCCTATTTTCTTACATTTTATCGTCAACTACTTTAGCATTATTTTGGTTTCTAAAGAATGGTGGAATAACAAATTCGCTTGTATTGTTTTGGTTCTCAATTCAATGCTTTTATGCTATATGATTACATCTATTTGATAACATTATTTTTTATTATAGAGTCTATCACATATTAGACTAATAATATGCTTTTTTGATGGTTCAATAGTGGTTTATAAAAAAGAGAAAAGGGCCCATTTTCGTATCTCGACTTAGGCCTTTGAAGTCTCAGATCCGACCCTGGTATAAATATCAATAGGTTGTATTAGAAGAGCCATCAATGAATCAAATGGAAAATCACAATTATTATTTCTCTCTATATCAAAAGTCCGAACATCAACCACTTTAATGCAAGAATTTGCTAACCACAACAAAGACCAATTAAAGAATGATTCTTTTCCTCTATCATATGACCAAGTGGCTACTGTGTGCTCCAGCTTGATTTCTTGGCCCCCTATAATGTTGCTTCCGCAAAAAATTGTCAGGTCAATGGACCCTCGTGAAAGATTGAAGTCGCACCTTGTTCTTTCGACCCAACACCAAGACCACCACCTTCAGTCGGAACCAAAGTCGATGGATTCGTCCGAGATACTAACTTCACCCGACTTTATATACTTGAATGTTTTGTATACTTATTTTACTCAGTTTTGACCCGGTCATACCGTTTCAAGTTATACTCTGATTTCCGCTTTACTTACTTTGAACTTAAAATGGTTTTCGCGCGACTTATTCAATTAGGACAGGTTCTGGGTACCCAAATGCCCTTTTGCTTATTTGGGGTTCGAAATCCCCTCTTTAAAAGACTAACTCTTGGGTTTGAAACCTCGACCCGTACCTGGATTGCACGATTCGAATGAAGGTATCCAACCCTCTAAATGTAACCCGAATATTTATATTTGGGCCGTTACGAAGTTGGTATCAGAGCGAGGTTGCGTAATCCGGTTGCAAAAGGGTTGAGTGTATGTTTTGAAAACCGTCCACGAATTTCAAAGGCTTTTGAAAAGTTTTCAATGTGGTAAAATGAATATAATTGAACCTAACATAAGGTGAGGAAATGAAATGGGTAATCGAGTGGATATAAAGACGATAGACCGTGCCTATTGGACGTAGACTTGGGGAAAGGTGGGCAAAACTTAGCTTTATACTTTACAGATGGGCCTGGAAGACTCCAAGGACTTTGCACCGTGATAGTTGGAGTATGGGGGTTAGGTAGATACCGAGAGGTAGTTGCCCCCTCCGGTTAGTCGCTCCTTGAAGAATGGCTTCTAGTTAGCTTGATTGCGTTATATATCAATTGGGCCCGAGAGAAACCCCCCTCGAAGGGGGATCATGTTAATTCTCGTTGAGTGTTTCTGTGTCAGATATAAAATAACCCTCAATTATGCAGCAATTATGGTTGACATGCGTTGTGGACCAGTACGTTGGGTGTGGGGGCCCGACATGTCGAGGCAAAGGACAACCTCCTCGTCGATTAGTTACAAACGAGGCAAATGTTGGGGTTCAAACCCCAGAGGGTGTTAAGATCCCGGTTCCTCCGTTGGAGGCTATACTTGGGTTGCTTGACCGAGCTACGTTGATCGAGATGCTGAGAGGACTTATCAGAGACTCTCCTCCAGTTGTGCTAGAGATTTCGATTCCCGCTAAGCCGCCTGCTAGACCAGAGACAGACATCCCCATCGAGCAGCTAGCTGAGTCCGTCATCGTTGGTGCTCTCCCTGAGAAGCACATCGACTTCTTCTTAGACACCATTAAGCCCCATGAAAAACTGCATCGATCAATTTCTTATCTCTGCTTCCTTCAACCTCTTTTGTAAGTCACATCTTCAATTGACAATACCACCACATGTGCAAACAGGAATGCCTTCTAGAACTTGCAGCTGATCCCAAATAACTTTCAACTTTTTGAAATAATCAGCAACCGTAAGACTTTCCTACACAATCATGCTTAACTTCTTCTTCAATTGGAAAATAAATGGGCCATTAGATTGACCATACCTATCTTCTATTTCATCAAATAAATGCTTAGCAAAGTCAACATAGATAAAACTTTCCTTTATCGAAGCAAACATGGAGTTAAGAAGCCAACATCTGACCATAAAATCGGCTCTAGCCCATTTCTGAGAATCTACAGAAGTCTGAGGCATAGGTTTAACACATGACCCATCAATAAAACCAAGCTTGCATTATTTTTATCTCCTAAAGCCATCATAATACCTCTCATCCATGGTAAATAATTAATGTCATCAAATACAGTAGTAACAAATGATGTCCAAAGTTACCTTGAGATTCATAGCACAAGTTGTCGAAATAAAGACCTCATTACAAATATTAATATATTCTGTGCTGACCAAGTAAAATATATCAACGCTTGAAATGCCATCAACTTCCCTTGGAACTGTACCAATTTCTATATCCTCTTGGGCTCTCTGCTGAAACAATGAAGCCACTCACCAATTGTATAAAACGGCACTGAATTCCCACCTAATCAAACACAACATTTTGCACTATTTTGATCACAGGACAACCAAACCACATGTGTATTTTAGTTTCCTCCTCATTCTTGCAAAAAGTACAGTCAGCTGCCTCCGATCCTTTCTAATGCTTTATCTTATTCCTTGTCTGAAGTCTATTTCTGGCAGCTAACTGTTGTGGATGGAATCAAGTCTAAATATAGATATATAAATTCAAACCCAAACTCCGATGTCCAAGAAAATAAAATACAAGAAACACTCACGTTGTAGTGGTAGGGAATAAGGATCGTATTCACAAGGAAGCGTGTCAGCGCTCGCCTTTCAAGTTCTAAATCGACCAGAAGCTACTCGACGTCGAGTAAGAGTACTCGATGTCGACTAAAGCAGTCGATCTCCCCTGCAAACCACACAACAAAAGACAAAATAGAGCCGACATTGAGCAGAAAGTACTCGATATCGACCAGGTTGTACTCGATGTCGACCAGAAAGTAGTCGAGTGTGAGTGCAGTAAAAACGTAACCTTTGCAATAAAAATAAAGACAGAAACAAACACGAAATTGATATATTGAATTCAATATAATAAAAGCTTCCAAAGTCGGGGTATCAACGCCACAACAAAAACCATGTAAGAATCATGCCAAAGATATAAAAGATCATGCCTTTTCATCAAATAACTTTTGTCATTAACAAATAAGAATATAGAGTATTTCTAATAAGCCCTAATTTTTACCACCCTATTCACATAATTAACCCAAGTTTGCATTAAGATCACTTTCGCTTCAATAACACAAATAAGGATCACCTGCTACCGTCGTAGAAGAATCATGCAATTTAGCGATAGAAGATGAAATCGCAATAAAGATTGTACCTTTGAGGCATTACCTTACATGGCTACCGCCGGGCTGACCCCGACCCTAGAAGTGGGGTGACTACTCGCTCTTCATCATAACAAATATCAATAATGTAAAAGAAATAACTAATTGCATTAAATCAAACAAAATCTTACAACCGTTCGAAGCCAAATCACTTCCGCTCTTACAACTCTAATCGGCTAAAGCTCTCTCTAAATCCTACCTTCGAATATATTAAATTGTGTTTAAATTGGAATGCCTAAAAACCATCCCCTAGGGCTTTATTTATAGTGTTCAATCCTCGATATTCAATGAAAGAACAATCTATCTATATCGTAAATCTATCTATCTCTTTCCTTTGATAAAACTTTGATAAATAAATAAAATAAAACACTTCAATTCTCCTAAGGTAAAAATGGGAATTTGCTAATGTGGATAAGTCTTCAAACTTGATAGAAGATGCGTGCCTTGATGCCCAAGCAAGTAATCATCACTCGGATACGGACTCGATCTCGACTCGGATTCAGCCTGGGATGTACTCGACATCGACTAGAAGTGGTCGATGTCGACTAGACTTAGTGTCATCAGCTGGTCTTGTGGTCGATCTCGGCTTCAGGAGGTGTTGTCAGCTAGGATTGTACTCGACATCGACCAGGTTGGTCGACGTCGACTAGACTTGTCGAGTGACTTTCTTCTCTTCTTTTGCTCGATGCTTTCTAGCTCAGCTTCTACTCGACCTTAAGTTGTTGTAGTCGACCTCCAACACTTTGACAATTTTCTTCTCTTCTCCGAATTGATCGTAAAGTGTCTTGATTCCTGCGAAATTAAACAAGAACTAGTGTAGATCTCCATAATTGGAAAATAAGCATAAATTACACAATTATTGCATTATTCTAAACCAAAGATATGAAATGTATACAAAAATCGATATAGATGTAAGCAAAAAACATGGTTAATTGAGAACACATCACTAACCATGTGATGAACGCCCATTTCTTGCATTGCATTTTGCGCCAAATCATCCCCCCCCCCCTCCCCCCTCATCCACATTCTTCCCCTGCGTTCTGAATACATCATATAGCTTTCGGCTTGACACACTTCCATTGTCACCCAAGAGCGCCTCAAAATCTGTATCATTAAGGCCCGTAGCTACCATATCTAATTTAAGTTCCTCTTTGACATCAAGTACATTTTTCCAAACCCGAGTACCATCCCCCTTTCTTGTCGTTTCCAATATTTCTGCATTTCTTAGGTGGTTTGTCCTGCACCATCTCAGCCAAATACTCAAGGTGTTCATGTGCAAGTCTCCATCGTAATGGGAAATGCGTATCTTCAACCTTTAACTCTGACACCATCTAAAAAGATTGATTTTCATGAAAGATCTGATCATGTTTTGATCATATTTTGTAAGTAAAATAAATAATCAAGGATCAAGTAATCAATGTATGAGGAGAATCATGAATGAAAGAAAGCTTGCTCTAGGGTTTAACTTGGTAGTGGCTCTGAATAGTCTCTCGCACATACATCAAAATAACTAAAAGATGAGAATTTATACTAAGCTAGGTGGTCCACATAAGTGGCCTTATTGTGAACGAAATGAAAAGGTAAAAAAAATCAACTAGAAAATAGCGGTCAAAATAGAGGCATTATAAGCCACTAAAAACGAAGAAGTAGAGTAAAAAAATTGATGAGTGAGAAAGAAGACAGAGAAACTATCAAAAAACTCAATTCCCCTCCGTCGAACCCTAGGTTAAATACCACCGGCCTCCTTGCCTTTCATGCTGCAATTGTTGTTGTGGAAGGTCATAATATCAAGGGTTTTACTCGGATTATCACCAACTTGTTTGAGTTCAGTCCAAATATTAGGGGATTTTGCATTCCATGGTCAAATCCATTGCTTGAATGCGAAGAGGAAAAGTGGGATGTGTTAAGGGCTAGCCAAAGGCGATATCGGGGAAACGATTCAGTAATGATGCGTATAAACTGTGTGCGATTCATGAAGAGATGCTGGTGGCAATGAATGATTGGTTGGATTCTTCCTCCGCAGGGGATTATGATTTGGGGCTTGGGGACTTTCACTCCTGCTCGGCGATCGTTCGCTTGCTCTTTTGTGTTCTGGGATCTAATGGGTCCTCATAAGGGATGGTCTTTGATCTCAAGGAGGTATGTGTCGTTTTGTGCTTTCTCCCTTCATCGACATAAATTTGTTTATTTAAACTCGAGAGCACCAACACCACACCCTCTGTCTGTTTCCCAAGGGGTTCCTTGCCTTGAGGTTCAAATAGAGGTCTCGAAACTAATGTTGTTGAAGGGGAAAGCCACACTCCCCTTTGACATCGACAAATACTTGGCTTGCCTAGTCGGTGTAAAGAAGAACATTACTAATCTCCAGAATACAACTTATTGGAGCAAACAAAAACAAACATCAAGGGTTGATCCTAAAACCAAGTGCAGCAAAGACAATTCCCAAAGCCCCCATTGCAAACCAAAGCTTACTTATACAGTTAACAAGAACACTACCAGAAAAGGTACTAAGCAACTTCACGAAAAACAAAGGATTACTAACTCCTAAACTCAGCCACAACTACTACCGATATCAGCCATATCCAAAAACAACTAAAATAAAAAAATACCAAAAAGAAGAAAAGAGAAGATGCAAAAGCATCACAGTTATAAATCTAACAAAATTGGAAGGGCTAAACCAAATTAAGAGATATGTAATTCATGGTTTTGGTATACGTAGGTGGCAGTGGTACTCCTTCTCGTCTATTACCGCACCTAACAACCCCATGAAAGTTAGACATGATCCTATTCAGGGCCCGTATGCTACCGCTTTTGACATCACCTTGATGTCCCCATGTAGGAGTGTGGTACTACCTACCTTTTAGTTGTATAATAGAGGCAATATATATATAAATCTGGTGTATTGCCTCGACGGTAGCCTACTAGCAATCGGGCGTAGCAATCATCCTAGCTGGGTGTTCAATCTATTAGATTCCACACAATTGAATAATCCCCCTTAGGGTTTACCTTTCTCATTGATCTCCTTATATAACAATTACATCGCCTATATATGGTAAGATAAGGATAGATAAATATATACATGCTATTACACCCCCGCGGTCGAAATGGAAGGAAGACGGACAGTGAGACTATCTCTAAAATCTAGAAAAAGTTGACGCGACAAACCCTTAGTGAAAATGTCAGCATACTGGTAGGCTGATGGGACGTGCAAAATCCGAACATTATCTAGCGCAACCTTCTCAAGGACAAAGTGAATGTCGATCTCTATGTGTTTGGTGTGAGTATGCTGCACCGGATTGGAGGCGAGAGACGTGTCAGATACGTTGTCGGTGTAGACGTGAGAAGCCCGAGAGAGGGGGCAATGTAGCTCGAACAGAAGGTTTCGCAGCCAAGTACACTCGGCGACAGCATCAGCGACGCCACGGTATTCGGCTTCAGCGCTGGACCAGGAGATGACAGACTGATGTTTGGCAGACCAGGAGATCAACATGTCATTCATGAAGACACAGTAGCTCGATGTAGAACGCCGAATGTCAGGGCAGCCGGCCCAATCGGCATCTGTGTAGGCGACAAAGGATAGATCAGGGGTCGGCTGTATCGTAATTCCCAAGGAGTGAGTCCCATGAATATACTTGATGATTCGCTTCAGGGCAGCGAAGTTCCCTTCTCGGGGATCGTGCATGAACAAACAAACTTGTTGAACATCATATGAGATGTCAGGACGGGTGAAGGTCAGGTACTGAAGAGCTCCGGCAAGACTGCGATACAAAGTAGAATCAGACACAGGTTTGCCAGCCTGAGCACTCAGCTTGGCCCCAGAGTCGACAGGGGTGACTGCTGGATTGCAAGAGCTCATGCCGGCGCGGTCCACAATTTCGCGGGCATACTGATCCTGAGACAGAAACAGGCCTGAAGATGTCCGGGTGGCAGAAACTCCAAGGAAGAACGATAGAGGGCCTAGATCTGAGAGGGAAAATTCCTTGCAAGGAAAGCTGATGATGCTATCACGAAGAAAAGCGGGAGACGCAGTCAAGATGATATCATCGACATACACTAGCAAATAAGCTGTATGTGAGCCTCGGCGGAAAATGAACAGCGAGGAATCTGATCGACTGCTGTGAAACCCAATCCGAAGCAAAAAGGAGGTGAACCATTGATACCAGGCCCGCAGAGCTTGCTTTAGACCATACAAGGACTTCTGAAGTAGGCAGACATGCTTTGGACGCGAAGGGTCAACAAAACCAGGAGGTTGAAACATGTAAGCAGTCTCATGAAGATGGCCATGTAGGAAGGCGTTCTTGACGTCAAGCTGATGAATAGGCCATGATCTAGAGACCGCCAAGTGCAAAATTGTTCGGATAGTGGCCGGTTTGACAACCGGACTGAATGTCTCACCACAGTCGATGCTGACCTCCTACGATCGACAGTTGGCCACCAGGCGAGCTTTATAGCGCTCCAGAGAGCCGTTAGATCCTAACTTGTGATGAAACAACCACGTACAACGGACCACATTGACACCAGGGGGCGAGGAACCAATGCCCACGTACCATTACCAATGAGAGCCTTGTATTCATCAATCATGGTGGCATACCAATTTGGGTCAAGGAGGGTTGTTTTGTGGGATGTAGGGAGAGGGGAGAGGGGAGAGGGATGATTTTGGGGAGGCCAGAGTGGTGAGATCAAACAACCGACGGGGCTGAACTATGCCGGCCTTACTGCGGGTAGTAATGGGGTGGGTGTTTTGAGGTGGTTGGGGGTTCGGCAAGGTGCCAGAGACGGGGGATGGGGATGTTTTCGCAACTGGAGGAGGAGTTGGTTGGGGGGGCGGAGGTGTGGCAGCGTGGGGAGAAGCTACCGGGTGTGGGGGAGATGGGTGATGGGGGGTTATCGTAGTGGGTGGGGGCGACGGGGATGCGTGTGGTCGAGATGCAGTAGCTGGCGAGCTAGAGGGTAAGTAAGAGATGAGCGAAGACACAGAGTCGTCATGATCAAGGAAATCATACGACGGAGTAGTGGTGTGGTGGTGCTGAGCAAACAGGAATACGGATTCGTCATGATATGACAAGACACTATAAATTCGTGGGAGGCGAGATCAAGGCAAATGTATCCCCGATGGTTATCAAGGTAGCCGAGAAACAAGTAGGGTGTGGAGTGGGGTTGAAGTTTTTGAGACATTTGAGCGAAGAGATTGGGAAAACACAAACACCCGAAGGTGATCGAAGCTAGGGGTGGTCTGATAGAGGAGTTGTGTGGGGGACCATTGATTTAGATTAGGAGAAGGAAGAATGTTTAGGAGATAGGTGGCCACAGTGAGGGCGAATGTTCAAAACTTGGAGGGAACAAACGCATGAAACATGAGGGGTCAAACCATGTTGTTGATGGTACGTATGGTTCGTTCAGCTTTGCCGTTCTGAGGAGATGTGTATGGACAGGAGAACTGGAAAACTATCCCATGTTTTTTGAAGAAAGTATAAAATGTTGTGTTGTCAAATTCTTTCCCATTGTCACATTGAAACGCTTTGATGGCACAATGGAATTGTGTCCATACAAATTTATGGAATTGGACAAAATGTGTATAAACTTGGGATTTGTATTTGAGTGGAAAACCCAAAAAAAATTGCAATAATCATCAATGAATAACAAACATTATTTATGACCAGCAGAACTAACAATCGGATATGCCCACACATCGCTATGAATAAGCTGAAATGGCGAAGTAGTAATGGTCCTAGAACTAGAAAAGGGCAGACGAGTATGTTTCCCCAATTGACAAGAATGACATAAAGAGGAATCATACACCTTATTACAATGAGGTAAATGAAAGTTTCTTAATAAACTAAATATAGGTGCTCCGGGATGGCCACAACGAGCATGACACACTAGACACGACACGGCATACAGAGACACATGACTGGAAGAATGTGTGAATGGGTAGAGCTCGCCAGAGCTAGCGCATCTCAGCCGAGGAGTTCCCGTTTGAAGATCCTTCACAGAAAAAACCGACGTACAGAAATAAGGTTTTTGATAATATTGGGGGCGACAAAGACTCCGCGGAGGGTGAGGGGACGGGTGGGGGTAGGGAGGCTGGCATGGCCATAACCCAAAGTTGGTATGCGAGATCCATTTCCGACAATAATTGAAGCTGAATTGCTCTTAGAGGTAAGGGAAGAGAGCATACCTTGATTGTCGGTCATGTGAGAGGAGGCACTCGTGTCCATATACCATGAGTTGTCTGGCAGGTACAACGTCATGGTGTTGAAGGCCTGAGGAAGATCGGTCATAGGCAGGAACCCGGCCCAAGGATCAGAAAAGACCGTGTTCGCCTGCTGCGCCGGTGGTCGAGGGGCTGCACCAAGGATCCCTTGTGATGGCACTGTCGGGTAGGGGTAGAGACCCGGATTCCAAATCGAGAATTGCCACGGAGCGGACTGCTGCTACTGTTGTTGGGAAAAGAAGGGAACTTGCATCCAACCAAACGGGGTTCTCTGGAATTGGATAGCACCGGAACCACGACCGCGGCCACGGCCACGACCGCGTCCGCGACCACACCCCCGCCCGTTGGATTGGCCTCGACCGGAGTTGTCAGACGGAGGAGGTGGCTGCTGCGGCTTTTCCGGCGGCTGCTCCGATGGAGTGGACGCTGCTGCAAGCACTTTGGCATCGACAGCCAGCGCATTGCGCTTCAATCTGCGGGTCTCGTCGAGGCGAACCATTGAGCGGGCTTTGTCAAAGTCCAGCACTGGTGTTGTCTATTGGATGAAACTGGCCACCGTGTCATACTCCGAGGTCAGCCCAACGATTATTTGAATCACCATCAGACGATCGGAGAGAGGAGAGTCGACGTTCTTCAACTGGTCTACAATGTCCTTGAGGTTGAGGTGCTGACAGTACTCAGTGACGGAGGAGAAGGACTCCAGACGGGAGCGGGAGAATTCATTCTGAAGATAGACGACGTGAGACTCCTTGTTGTCATGAAAGATATTCTTTAACCGAGTCTACGCCGATAGGGCAGTGGCATCGGGTTCAACAATGGTCAGCAGAAGGTCAGAGGAAATCATGGAATAGATCCATTGAGGGATGATGGCATCCAATTGATCTCAAATAGCATCATCAACATCGGTAGGGCGAGGAATAGACGCATCAATGTGATGTAGTACTCGATGAGCCCTGGCGGCAACCTTGAAAAGGGCGGCCAACGAGTTGTACTTCGTGTCGGAGATGTCAAGTGTGATCGGGATGAGGTTCTTGATATTCGAGATGGCTAGGGCGGAATGGAACGGTGTATTGGTTGTCCCATGAGAACCGCTAGCAACTTCATCGGAGGGAGGTACGGTCTTGTTTTTGGGGTCATCATTGTCGGAGGTTGACATGGTGACAATGAATTTGAGAGGGGGGGAATCGATGCCGAGGGGGAGGGCGGCGGAGGGTGGGCGGTGACCAGAGTGGTCGGAGGTGAGGAGGGCCGCTTAGAGAGAGAGGGCGGCGGCAAGGGTGGGAAGGAGGGATGCTAGAATTAGGGTTAGGCTCGTGATAACATATTATATTCCACACAATTGAATAATCCCCGGTCCCTTAGGGTTTGCCTTTCTCATTGATCTCCTTATATAACAATTACATCGCCTATATATGGTAAGATAAGGATAGATAAATATATACCTGCTATTACAATCAAGTGCCCGTAAATGGTTCTAAATACGTGATCAATGAAATCTATGGATGTTTATATCTTGTGAAGTCTACTACTAATGCAATTGGTGGGCAGCTTGATCAACTCATAAATCACAATACCACTCTACCAATACAAATCAACTCCTTGCGGCTTGACAGAAAAGGATCCAATCAGAAATGCATATAAAAAAAGGAAACACAATGGGAGAAAGGGGCTGCTCTTGATGTCGTGTTGTTTGCCTGTATCGCTGATGGGGCAACGATGCCGATACCCACCTACAAAACACACAGTCAACCTAAACGAAAGATACCCATAGAGTCAATTGTTTTGGATGAGAAGATACCCATATAGTTGATGATTAGATTAAATCCACGTATGTCTTCCCCTTGTAGGTTTGGTCGAGTTAGGAAGAATGTTGGTCCTTCCTCTCTGTTAAACAAAAAATTGTTAAAGGAACAATCTCGCATAACATATTTTAATTAATTTGAATTTCTTTATAAAGTTCGACTCTTATCTATACTTCCTCACAATTTTAAATTATGTGGACAATTAGGATTTGGGTTTTTTGGTGGTTTCGAATACACCCGTTGATGAGGGTTGCATACGTACCTTCATGGGAAGGATCATTGGGTTTGATTTGTTTTCTTTGAGGTTTGTGATTGGACCCGGATATGGGTTTCCGACGTATCCGTGATGACGGAATCAAATCGCTCGTAGTTCAAAGGTATGAATTTGTTTTGGAACTTGTGGCTGGACTCGACATTTGTATGACTTGAGGTCGAGTTTCCTACGTAGCTCGTTTGAGAGCATCAAAGCTTCGTAGTTCGGGACATATGGGTTTGAGCATGATTTTGTGACTGGAGCTGATGAGAAATATCATCATTTGTAGTTCTCACGAACAACTTTATTTGATCTTAGACTTGTGACTGGATCCGACGAGAAATGTCGCCATTTGAACAAGTCGTTGTAGTTCCCACGAACAACTTCATTTCATTTTGGACCTGTGACTGGATCCGATATATATTATATGTGTTTATATCGGATTTCCTACGTATCCACACATATGTAGTGGAATCAAGTCTCCGTAGTTCTTTCATGAACTGATTTTGCTTGATTGACTTAACCTCATTTGGAACCGAAGCAAGTCTTTTTGAAACTTGGGATTGGACTCGATGGACTTTGGCTTATCATCACCACATAACTGACTTTGATTAATGCAATACAACTTTAGTAATTTCAATAAATATGATGTCAATGGAAGGAAATTTTGCAGAAGAAAAATAATGACAGAAAGTAGATAGAAATCAATTTTCACCAACATGAAACAGCAAGCAAACCTTCATAGGACCTAGGAACAACTTGTGAGTATTTGAATTCAGTACAATCGCAGCATGCTCCTTGCAGTAGTAGCATTTTTAGTGTCATTCAACAAATAAGCAGGACTAAAGGTGTCAAGAGTATATATAAGTACAATCTTAAACTCGAACATTTCAAACCGTCATTTTTCGGGGAAAAAAAAAATTCAGCCCCCCTTACAAAAATTCCTGGATCCGCCACTGATCATCGAGTTTCCAACATATCCGATGACTCGGAATCAAATCTTATGTAGTTCTTATTGCGAACATTTGAAATCAATTTCAATTATAGGCGATCTAAAATCTTTGATATCTTTGAATGCTCTTGTATCGCTTGATATATGGGGGACTCGGCCTTGTTCGATGGATCGGCGTGGGTTCCTCCTTTTTAGAAACAACATCACCGGGGATGTGGAACATCATTTTGACCACGACACTTTTTTGCTTTCTCCATATATATAACATATACTGTTGATTTGATTTTCGATCATTTCGGATCATCTCGATCACGATGTGAGTGTAACCGAAGTTGCTGACCAACACCATTTTTCTCTTCCAGCACTTAGGAGGCTGCCTAGCAAGCACCGAGGCAGCAGCTGGCCAAAAGAGGAAGAAAACACCACCGAAAATCTATGGAAAAAGTGTGTTAACGGGTCATCTTTTGAGCTTTGCAGCTGCTGTTACGCTGCTTTGTTGGTGATGGTTTTTACATTGACATGCCCCTTACAATATCTTCTATCGATGTCACCTTTTTTACTTCTAGATATGTCATGAACTGCCTGTAATAGAGCCTTGAAGTGAGCTGCTAGACAGATTTTTCACAGAAACTGCATGAATGTGTCAACTACTCAGCGCCTTCTCGACTGCTACAGAGCTCCGTTATTGTTGATTTCTATTTGGACGTGTTCTTTTGCAGTGTTCTCTATTGAAATCTACCCTATTTGTACTTAGACGTAGAGGGAGTTGTTCACAATAGTATCGCCAACTTGACTGCTATATAGATATTTTTGTTATTTAGCATTTATATGCTCTTCGTGGCTCCTTTTGCGTGGTGTTCAAGACCGCCTCGATCGATCCTCGAGGGTATGGCATAAATCTTTAAAATGGATCCAAGGGCACGCAGAGATCATCGTCTGTTGCTCGAGGAGTGCACAAAGGTTGCTGTGTTGTGCAGGAATCCTCCAAAGGTGGTCGACAAGCCGACTTCTGGTGTTTGTCACGGCCACTACAGAGCTTCGTTTTTGCTTTCGTTTCTTCCGACATACTCCTTGCATAACCTTCTTTTGGAATCAACATTTCACAGTCTTGGTTACCTCTAGAGCTGTTCGTACCACAGCCTGGGACTTTGCTATTTGAGCAGCTTTTCTCCTCCGCAGATGTATATGATTTTGAGGCTGTTTTTGTTGCTCATTTTGTTAGGCATTCGGGGCTGCTTCGACCAATTTTCAGGGGCATTTGCAGGACTTAGGATGTAGTTGACATGGCATAGTATTGGAAAATTGAGCCGGGGCATGTCGGGTTCATTGGTGAGCGGTCAAGAGGCATTGAAAAACACCTCGCTGGCCATGTATCGTGTCTCCCCTTGAGCTGCATCTGATGATCGATCGTCTTGGCGTCATATCGGTGACCTTTGAGGCTGTTGGAGCTGTGAGAAAGTGTAGGACTCCTTGGGTAGCTGATGGGGATCACCGGGGAGGCTCCGTTATGAGTGGCCGGCTTCCGAGAGCAAGCTTTTGGCGATGTTTTGCGATCTTTACGTGGCTTGCTTGAGGCTTCATTTTCCATGGTGGTGGAGTTCCTTTTCTTTTGCTTTGATAGGTGTAGCAAGCGTATGCAATGGCTAAGTCTCCTCGTAGCCCACTCTTTATTTTTTTATGCTCTCTTTTCCGGGGCCGGCCTTGGGCATAGGCGAAAGAGGCCGTCGCCTCGAGCCCCCGATTCGTTAAGGGCCCCGTAAAAAAAATGTATAATGTATATAATTAAGGATTTTTTTGGTAACTGTCCATTTTAGTTGGGCTGTTTTACTAAATGTCCATTTTTATAATGGATTTTGTAAAATGTCCTAAAATGACATCTTTACCCTTGCTATAATATATCCCACGCGCTCACGTTCTCTCTGTTCTTCTTCCTCCCCTTTTCCCTTTACTGTTCTCGATGTTTGTTTAGCACTCTCTACGGCTGCGATCTCCACCGTCCACGGAGATTAGATTGAATTCGAATCTTGGTTGAGCTATTCGGCGTCCAAGGATCCGCCGACGCTTATTAATTATAACTCGTTCCCGTCTGCCAACGGAGCACCGCACAATTTCTCCGAGATCTGACCGTTTCTGATTAACGACATGGGCGAATCGAGCGTTGTGGGAGCTCGGAGCTCCGACGGTCTCTGCTAACACACGCAGTCGCGTTTCATCCAAATTCGCCGGTTTGATCATTCGAATCCGCTAATTGTATAATTTCATCCTTTATGTTCTCTTAAACTGACTTTGTTTCTCATGCTATTTTGACAGCTCGTACTGTTCGAATACATCATTCCCTTTCTAAGGTTTTGATTAGATATTTTTAATTTTATATATCATTTTCTGGCTGTCATCACGTGGCTATACACATGTATAACAAGTTCTAAATCATCAATCTCTTAATTATTAATAAAAGTTTATAAATAAAAGCAGAATATAAATGTAATTTTGGTAACAACTGTTTTTTTATATCATTTTTTAAAACTTTTTTATACAAGGTGAATGTCGCCACGCACCCTCATTAGTAGTGGCATTTGGTGATAACAACAAAAAAGTGTGTTATTAGTGTGTCATCAAAGAAAAACAGTGTCACCACAAGTCTATCAAGTGAATGAATGGTCAAGTGTTATTAGTCGTGTAATCAAAGAAAAATAGTGTCACCACAAATGTTCAAAGTGGTGTCACCACAAGTGTATCAAGGGAAAGAATGGTCAAGTGTTATTAGTCGCGTCATCAAAGAAAAATAGTGTCACCACAAATGTTCAAAGTGTTATTAGTCGTGTCATCGAAGAAAAATAGTGTCACCACAAATGTTCAAAGTGCATGGTGTCACCACAAGTGTACGTATCAAGGGAAATAATTTTCAAGTGTTATTAGTCGTGTCATGAAAGAAAAATAGTGTCACCACAAATGTTCAAAGTGGTGTCACCACAAGTGTATCAAGGGAAAGAATGGTCAAGTGTTATTAGTCGCGTCATCAAAGAAAAATAGTGTCACCACAAATGTTCAAAGTGTTATTAGTCGTGTCATCGAAGAAAAATAGTGTCACCACAAATGTTCAAAGTGCATGGTGTCACCACAAGTGTACGTATCAAGGGAAATAATTTTCAAGTGTTATTAGTCGTGTCATGAAAGAAAAATAGTGTCACCACAAATGTTCAAAGTGGTGTCACCACAAGTGTATCAAGGGAAAGAATGGTCAAGTGTTATTAGTCGTGTCATCAAAGAAAAATAGTGTCACCACAAATGTTCAAAGTGGTGTCACCACAAGTGTATCAAGGGAAAGAATGGTCAAGTGTTATTAGTCGTGTCATCAAAGAAAAATAGTGTCACCACAAATATTAAAAGTGTTATTAGTCGTGTCATCAAAGAAAAATAATGTCACCACAAATGTTCAAAATGTTATTAGTCGTATCATCAAAGAAAAATAATCTCACCACAAATGTTCAAAGTGGTGTCACCACAAGTGCATCAAGGGAAAGAATGGTCAAGTGGTATTATTCGTGTCATCAAAGAAAAATATATAGTGTCACCACAAATGTTCAAAGTGTTATTAGCCGTGTCATCAAAGAAAAATATATAGTGTCACCAAAAATGTTCAAAGTGTTATTAGTCGTGTCATCAAAGAAAAATAGTGTCACCGCAAATGTTCAAAGTGGTGTTTTACCACAAGTGTATCAAGGGAAATAATGGTCAAGTGTTATTAGTCGATGTCACCACCACCTCTATCACTGTCACCACCACCCATATTGTTGTCACCACCCGTATCGCTGTCACCGCCCTATCGGTGTCACCACTCCTATCGCTGTCACCACCACCCCTATCACTGTCACCATCACCCCTATCGTTGTCACCGCCCTATCGTTGTCGCCACTCCTATCGCTGTCACCACCACCCCTATCACTGTCACCACCACCCTTATTGCTGTCACCACCTCTATCGTTGTCACCGCCCTATCGTTGTCACCGCCCTATCTCTGTCACCACTCCTGTCACTTTCACCACTCCTATCACTGTCACCACTCCTATCACTGTCACCACCACCCATATTGTTGTCACCGTTGTTGGTGACACATGGGGTGATCACTTTTTTTGGGTGACGATGACAATTTTGTTTTTAGAGGTTTTTTTACGAGATCATTGACAACAACGGTGTCACCACTCTTATCAAATGTGACACTATAATACAACCGATATAGTGTCACTATATAATATCATCAAAATATTGTGTCACCATGCTATTATTACCCTTTCAAATGATCGTAAATATAAAAAATATCACTTAAAACTAAAATTATCATAAATATAAAGATATCACCAAAACTAAAATTATCATTAGCATCCCCATTCCCATGTGTGGTAGAATGCACATGATCTACAAAATAAGAAAGGGCTTAATGGGCTTATGACACATACTGTCAATTCCAAGCTGGTTAACAACGGCAACAAGCTGTTGATGGAGCTCAAAAGACCAAACAACTCGTGGCTTCTTCATTGAAAAACTATCATTCTTATCCTCATTATCTTCATCGTCTCCTTTCCTCTTCGAACTCTTCAAATTCCCTGTCATCAAAGCTACCTGAGTGCTCAAGATCCTCTTGCTTCTGCGCACTGTCCCCGTCATTTAAGATTCCTGATTGCTCAAGATCCTTCCAATCCTTCTTCTTCTTCTTGCGAACAACGTGCTGCCATATGTTCTTAAGAGCTTCTATACAGACCGACTTGATCAAATAGTCGCAAGCGCCATGAGTTACGCCCTTCATCACGACATTCTTACTGTCATCAGCTGACATCACTGTTCCAATAAGAGAATACAACCAGCAGCCACACTCATCATCAGCAGCAGCAGCATCTTAGCCAATTTTTGGATCCGACGATTGATGCTCAGATGATGGCCAATTTCTGGCTTCGCCAATTTCAGTCGCCATATTACGTACGTACTAGCTATCAAATACAAAAACAATTCCTATGAGCATACTGTACAAAGCTATCAAGTTTTATTAAAGCTATCAAAATCAAATACAAAATTCGAACAGAGAAGCGTGATTCGGTAGGTCTAGATCCGAATTTTTCTCGAGTAATGATATGAATTGTTGACATCCATTGATCGAAGGGGGAATGAAGAGTAACGAGGAAATACCTTGATCGGTTGAAGAAAACCCTAACAGCCCGATTCGAAACCAGATCTGAATATAAGAGTGATTCGAAGCAAGCTAGGGAGGCTCTCGACTTCAAAATTCAGGCGCAATATCCTCGTTATGTAACAACAAACTCTCATCGATCGCCAATTTCGACTTCGATGTAGGGATCGTGAGGGAACAATCGATCGCGGCTGCACAGGGGCAGCACATCGGTCCTCGGCGGCGTTGTGTTGGTTGTCATCACCATCAGATGAGATCCAATTGTCGTCAGCGGAGGCGCGAGGGGAGATGAACGATTGGAGGAAGTTGATTCGGAAGAAGCTGAGGGCGGAGATGGATGCAATGAAGGCGATATTTGCACCGATCTAGGTCAGAGGAGGAAGAACGAACGCTGCTTTACAAACAGAGAGAGGGGTAAAATGGGGTTTACAAAAAAATTGTGGACATTTAACAAAATGTGAAATTAGGTGGACATTTAGCAAAAGGATCATATGAAAATGGATATTTAACCAAATATTTTCTATAATTAAGGTAATATGTATATAAATATTTTGTATTATGTATAAGTAAAAAAAAACTCATTAATGTTAATTAGGATATAAACAAAACATGTATATTTGTCACATAACTTGTTAACTTGTTTAATCTTCAATCTAAGTGAATAAAATGACGGATATATAGTCCAAGATAACCTTATCTTAATTTCGATTTTACAAATAATACAAGGTGATTTTTTAGTAAAAAAATATTTTATTTGTAATTTTGTATGGCCAATTTTGATATTGCTTCATGTTAAATTTAACTTTAATTACCGTCGAAAAACAAAGACATTATAAAAAATACTTTTCGAATTTTATTTATCACTAGCAAAGTCTCTCATTCTTTTTATATTACTAATAGGGAAATCTATTAACCTCAATTAAATAAGTATAATGATATAAAATCGTTGTTTTGAATCGTATAATGACAATGTATAACATTAGATATTTAGATGTATACTACGAATCATTAATTAGTGATGAAAATATATAGAACTCAAGTTTACTAGCGTTAAATTAAGTTTAAAATTTATACATTAAAATAATTTATTTAAAAATATAATTTGTGACTAAATTTGTAATAAAGGGCCCTATTTTTTTTTTCCGCCTATAGCCCTAAAAAGGTCAGGGTCGGCCCTGCTCTTTTCTCTCCGCTTATTTTTATTTTGGCTTACGAGAGAACTACCGTTGTGATGTCTTACGGGTAAATGAGCTTTGAGGCGACGAAGAGATGGAGGACATGGAAGCCGTAGTAGGAAGGCGGGCATGGCATCCGCAATTACAAGCTTGAGGTAGATGGAGTCATGGAGATGTCAGGCTTGTCCTACAAACTTGGGGTTCCACCTTCTTTTGTTTTGGTGAAGATGTACGTGCTGAGCTATCCCCCCCCCCCCCCCCCCCTTTTTTTTTTTTTTTTAAATTCGGGCGCATCACACAGTAAACAACCATGCTCCTTGGCCATCATCTTGCTTCTCATTATCGGCTTTGTTGTGCTAGAGGTGACCGCTGCGTAAGAGAGGTGAACCGGAATGTTTTGAGCCCTCTACCGGCCTTCGAGCAAGAGGTGAAACAGCCAATGGGCCTTTGATGTAGGAGGCAAAACGGAATGTTTCGAGCCAGCCTATATCTAGACTCATCCTTGGGGTTCACTACAAGGAAAACAGTTTTTTGTGACAAACAGTTTCGTCGCCAAAAGTGTGTTTTTCGTTGCCCTTTCAGGTTTGTGACAAAAAAAGTTCCGTCATCTGTTCGTCGCCTCAGCCCCGTCGCCCAAAGTATGGGCGACAAAAGAAAATTTCGTCGCCATAAATAGCTCTTTTGTGATTAAATCCGAATTTCGTCGCACTAGAATTTTCGTGACAATTTTTTTAAATTTGTCGCCTTAAGTACTAGTTTTGTCGCCCATAATGCCCTGTTTTTCGTGACAAAATTTATCAATTGTAGCCCATATTACTGTTTTTTTGTGATAAATTTTTTATTTTGTCACAAAAGGTCAAAATGATAGAACATGATATATCTTCCTAAATTTTCATATTCAACCTATATATACATATATATACAAATCATTCATAAATAATAATACAATAGTAGCCAACAAGTTTAATCTCAATTTTTTATATAAAAAAAACATGGTTCAAAATATATTCAATCCAAAACATTTTTACTTCAACACTAAAAGGTTCCTAATAAGTACCAAAAGATTACAAATGATTATATAACATAGCATTTGCATTTCAATGCTATAAACCTTAACACTTGAGAACTAAAGATTCGATAAAATAAGTTTCCACCCCGAATATGCTCCCATCACGTCTTGCTTCTTCCATAATTTGCTTCAAAAATGTCCTGGAAAGATAAAGTTAACTCCCTTCAATATTATAAACATTCAAGAACGTAGCTGATGTTATTTTTTTACATGTTTGAAAGTTAACAAAAGTGGAAGCTCTTTAAAAGAGGGAGAATTAGGAATACCGATGTCGCCGATTAGAAGAAGCTTGATGAGATAGTCATAATCAGCTCGTGCTCTCGCAAGTGGAGGGCCATTACAGATAAATTTCAATGGAGCTCATGAATTTCAAAAAAGAGTCTATACAATATGAATCAACAAATTAGAGACAGATATCAACCTAAAATTGCAATCTAGAAAACAAATTCACAGGAAAACGTACCAAACATTCCGTCAATGTTATTCATTGCAAAGCTTACTGCATTTTAATAATCCATGATAAATAATCAGCTAGAAGCAAATTACATGCCCAAGAGTCGGGACTTGAGAGAAGCACAAAATAGTCAACTTGAAAGGTTGCTTAAGAGTAGAAAATGTAATAAAAAGGGCATGTTTCAAGTAGGCAGTCTAAGATCAAGTTACTCTCAAAGGCCACTGCATCTTATAATAAGGCCGAAAAGTAGGCCTTATTATAATTAGACAGCATACCTGATCAGCATAACTTGTATGGGAACAGAAATTAGACAGCATAACGGTCTCAAGATATCTCTATACCTATTGTTCTCAATGGCAATTGCTTTATCCAGTACAACCCCTGCTATAGAACTATTAAAAAATGAAAAAGGATCAGCATATGCACCCAAATGCAACACACGGTGCATAGGATTTTTGGGAAATTACAATCAGAAGAGAGGTTGTGTTCAATAACCCTCCAAATCAAATTCAAACAACATATGAAGTCTAGTTGAGCAAATACAACAGGAGGTTCAATAGAAGAAAAACTCGCACCTGTGACCAATGACGAAACGCATAACAATCCCCTTCTCTTCCTCTAACTCCGTCCTTGTCTCACTTGATCAATATCATTCATAAGAGGTTGTGTTCGGGATGATAACAAGAGATATCTTCGGGAAAGTAATTTGCAAAGCAAAGGGGAGGGAGTTCTTTACCTTTAGGCATCCAAGTGGCTTGGACAGAATCTCTTCTTTTTCTACTACTAAAAGCCCCCTCACATGTCCTCCACCAAAAGAAGCTTTGTAAACCTCTCCTTCATCATCTCCATCTCTAAGAATCACAACCAACCGCAAGAATTAGACATAGTTCTAGAGTTTTAAAAACATCTTCCATTCAACTGAAGATCTAGAATCATCATTAACATGAAAAGTTATGGCAGAAGATGAAGTGTCCATTATCTGGCAAAAGTCTGGTAATGCTGATTCATCTTACAAGGTTTCAGGATAGACTTCTGAATAGAAAATGATAAAGACATGCTTAAGGAGTCATTTTAGATTAATAAGACTAGGATCCGTCTTCCAATTCTAATAGGACTCTATGTTTTTTTTTAAATTGTCTTTAAATAGGGCTTAAACCTTCAATTCTTAAATAGATTTGGATATTGATTTTCTTATTCATCTTTCTTCTTTTCCTTTTCCCTCCCCATTACATCCTTTCACACAATATAACACACTTAAAACATAAGACTTGGATGATTAAACAAATTAAAAATTAGACATGCAAAAACAAAAGTTGCATCAAGATCTAATATTCTAATCATACCTGAAGGTGATCCAATTCAATAAGCTGAAGCTCTTTTCCTGTACTACAAACAACCTTTGTTACACGCTTAAGTCCCTATTTAGAACAACACATAACCACATCATAACTAAACAAGGCCATATACTGATGCAAAAATGCAGGGCATGCAAAATTGATGAACCTGTACCTATGAAAGCAAAATGAAGTAAGAATTTAAGCAAGTATTAATGTTAAATTAGAATTACCATGGTTTACAATGAGTGTAGAAAGAGCATTGAATTTCTCATAAAAACGTCTTTGTACATGACAGAAATTGATGTTTTGACAATCTTAGTTAGCCACTTGATAAAGTTCATTTCTCCTGCAAACTCAATAATGAAGCCTTTAGGAGAGCAAAATGAATCTTAACAGCACGGAAATATAACCAGACTATTTAATATACTAGGACTATGCCTGAGAGTCAATAATTCAAAATGATATCCTATATATTTCAATGATTAACACTTGTTAGGTAACACAGTCAATGCTAAATATGTTATCCTATATATTGTACTCTATCACTCTAGGTAACAGTGTAACACAATCAATGCCATCACAACTCTAGGTAATAAGTCAAACAATGCCATCACAATAGCTGATGCTTTTGCTGTTTTGAAGGAAATAGGGGCCAGTTAGTGGCTATGCAATGGATATCGTCTTGGTCGAGTTCTCCCCCATTAGAGAGTTGTACTCTTTCACTCTAGGTAACACAATCAATACCATCACAACTCATTATCATATCTCATAGTAAGAAGTGTATATGTAACCATCCATAATCCTATAGATATCCTACAGATATATTATTCATTCATATTCATATCCATTCTAAAGGATATAGGGCAGAAAAAAGATAATAATAATAGTTACTTACAGCTGGTTTAGCTCTGCTGCGGGTAAGAAAAAAGAGGCAAGTCCTAGTAGACTTTTAAGGTCTGCCTTTGTGGCCTCAAAGAAAGCAGGCTGAAGGTTTTGAACTACTATATGAAAAACAATAAGAACAGAAGTGATGTCAGTAAATATAAGATTCATATATATTCAAAATGAAACAGTCTGATAGGGATCTGCAATCAATAATATAAATTGTAATTATAGGCTCATTCATGTTTTCTGTTGAAATCAGTTCCTTTTGATCCCTGAATGCAACAATTCGAGCACCTCCAATATGCATTCCAACCACTCTTGGAAAGCTAATCGTTCGTTCCAGCCCAATATCCGAATTTGAGAAGAGGCAAAAAACAAAAAAGAAGGAAAAAGGGATACAAGTTATGAATCCCCGGAGGGAGAAGAAAATAGTGATCGCAATCACTGTCGAAGTGTTGAACTCCAACGTCTCAAACCAATCTAAACTTTGGAAATGAAATTGAGGGAGAAATCGAGCGATTATACATACTAGTTATGAATCCCCGGAGGATTCGTAGAAGCTTCTTGATCTTCTGGAAGTCCACAGCGAAATCCGAAACAATTTCGTACTCGAGCTTGAAGTCAGAGAAGTGCTCATCGAGATTCAGAAACGAGAAGGACAAGAGAGGAGAGAGATTGCAAAACGAGAGGGACAGGAGAGGAGATTGTAGAGGTGAAGGAGAGGTTGTACAGGTGAACTGAAGGATAGACTGTAAAGGTAGACGCTAAGTTAGGATTAGCCATGGCGGGGATGGATCCAAATCCTCTGTATAAGTCCCTCCCCCTGTCCCCCTCATAAAAACTCTTTTTCTTTTTTCTTTTTAATCTTTTTTTTTTTTTTGTTTTTTTTTAATTATGAGTTGTGAGGGGAGGGGAGGAGGGACATTTTGGGGGGACAGAGGATTGGCGGCCGAGGAGAACGGTGGTCAGCTAGGGTTTCAGATCTGAGAATGAGAAAGGAGCAAGGGCGTTTTATTAAAAAAAAAAACATTGGGCGACAAAAAGGCACCTTTTTGTAGCCCTATGTGTTTGTATGGGCGACAGATTCCAATTTTCATCACAAAAAATATGTTTTGCGTAACCAAAATTTTTTTTGTCACAAAAGAGTTAGTTTGGACGACAAAGATAAATTTGTCACCTTAATTTTTAATATTCGGTCGCCCAAAATTATTTTTCTTGTAGTGGTTGTACCTGCACTAGGAACACCACGTTTTCTTTACAGGTTTGCTGAGCCCACGACCAATTTCTCGCCAAATACACGGTGGCTGCCACAGTTCCGAAAACCGTGGGAAATAATATGGCGACGGTTCTGAAAACCGTAGCAATTGTCGCTGTCATAACTTCTCAAATTGTAAGAAAATTGTTACACCACCGGAAAAAAAATATAAAAGGGAGCAATGGGGGAGACACTTTTCATTCTAGGCAAACAAAGCGGCAGTAGTGAGAAATTAGTGTGAAACACAAGGTGAAGGTCTCGATTAAACGTCGAGGCTATTGCTTAATTTTTTTTATTTCATCATGTCTGATCCAGAAGTATCACAAGATGAGGTGTCATTAAACCCCCACTATTACAGTGACCCCGAAGAACTTGTTCAGAGCCTCAAGGTACGATATAATCAATATTGCATTATAATTTATAGAATATTCGAAAGAAAAATGTTTTTGTATGAAATTGTGAAATGATATTTGATATTTGATATTGTGAAATAATGTAATATAGAATATTCGAGAAGAATAGCATGAAACATAATTTATAGTTCTAAAATGAAAGCTCGATATACTTGTGAAATGAGTTTTGATATATCATTTGAAATAGTAGTGAAATTATAATTAATAAATATGATAATGCACTTAAATGTAGAGTCAGCACGAACCTATGGAAATGGGCATCGATCATGGAAGAATAATATGGTATGACGAGAATAATATGAAGGGGTAGGCTCATTTTGTGGGTCGTGCAAAAAAACATGGTTCTCGTGATACACCGATCATGGAAGAACAAACGGACTAGATTTGGAACCTTCAGATTAGTGTGTGAGCTCTATGGTGAGCGCAGAAAATAGCAGATACCGATATGGATTTCCCCCCGGCATCGACAAGGGTATTTACATCGAGGAGAGGTTGGTGTGAATTTGAGCTTAATGGGTCATCAACATGACGATGATAAGTGGACAATGTGTGTCATATGTGGCTCCCATAATCACGACCTCCCGGAAACCCTACTTGGGCATGCCTATGCCGGTCGCATAACACCCACACAATAGAAGATGGTTTATCGTGATGCTAGGATAGGGACAAGACCTTGCAATGTCTTGCGTGGTCTTAAGATTGACGACAATGAGTGTGTTACCGACATCCGACAAGTGTACAATGCCATGTCAAATATGAAGAGAGATGAGAAGGAGGGAAGGAGGGATCTACCACAAGTATTACACTCGCTTGATCAAAAAGGATACTACGTTGTATCGAGAAAGTCCCCTCAAATGGAAGGTAACGAGGTTAGCGACATTATATTGGCACATCCAAAATCACGACATCTTCTGCGGTTGTTTCCTTATGTCTTTTTCATGGACACAACATATAAAACGAACCAGTAAGAATGACCATATTCATCATATATAATTAGAACTAAACTAGTGTAATACCTGTGCCTTCAAGGCACGGGATTTTGATTCATTTCAAATTGAATATCATTCTATATATATATATATATATATATATATATATATATATATATATATATATATATATATATATATATATATATATATATATATATATATATATACTTGTTTACGAAAAAAATAATATGTATAAAGTATTTTTTGTAATTTATAAATTAGTTGAAAAGAGATACAATATAATTTTTTAAATGATTTAATAAGGTAAAGTGGTAATTAAACTCAAACACACCACCTACAGTGTTATAATTTGAAATACATATATAATTATTATCATTAGGATAAAACTAAAAAAGAAAATATAAGTTATCATATAATGAGTAAAAAATTCATAAGCACGTGATTGTGCGAATACTTTTGAAGTTATCTAGATATACACAACTTATTCATTAGTTTCATTAGAAAGATGGCTACAAAGAGGGGGAAATAAAAAGAGAAAATAAAGGTTAAATGGTAAAAAAAAAAGTGATCTAAGACTTCTCGTCTAAAATGTAAAATAAGTAATGCTTGTAAGTCTTAATTAACTTTTAAAATAAGTTAATTGTAAAAAAAATGGCTCTAATTGATTTTTATAATTAACTTTTGAAAACGAATATTCACAAATTAATTATTTTTACTAACTTTAAAAAAAATTGCAAGTCTTAAAATATTGAAATTATATAAGGGACATCTAGGGTGTATAAAATAAATATAGATGTAAAATATTCATTTTGGGGATAAATATTTTTTTCTTCGATATTTGAAGCCAAACACCCAAAATTAATCATAAAAGAGTGTTTATTTATTTATTTTTAAATGATAATATATGCAAATTTCACATTTTCTTTTCCCAATATTCTTCAATTTTTGTTTGTAGATCTTAAAATGTTGTTTTTTGTATTCCAAATAGTCATTTAAGATGTTTAAAATAAATGTAATTTATCTATAAAAAATCATTTGTTAAAAATTTATATAGATGTCATGTAGAATGCGCTGAGTAAGTATAGATTTAAAATATTCATTTTGGATAATTATTTTTCTCAATTTTTTAAGGTTAATTGGTGCAAAAATAATTTCTTCTTAAAATTAATGACGTTTTGCTTCTATCTCCAAAAATATTTAAAAAAAATTCAATAAAAATTTAAGATGTCTATATTGTATAATAAATGTAAATTTTAAAAAGAAATATTATTTCAACAGTCGTTGTTTTTTATAGTTAATTTTTATTTTGACATTTGAATATATTAGTCAGTTTATTTATATACATATATAAATATAAGATTATGTAAACATTTGATATTTCAAATGTATTTTTTATTTTTAGATATTCTAATTAATTTTTTTAAAAAAGGTTACATAACAAATTATGGATAAGACTTGTATAAATATGTGGACCAATTAATATAATGGCTTCTGATCCGATCATCATTGTTAGAGCTGGCAAAATCTGACCCGGTCCGAGAAACCCGACCGACTCACCCGAACCCAGACCCGATCGAAACCCAAAAATCTGGAGTCATCTGTAACCCAAACCAGAGACCGAGCCCGACCCGAATCTGACTCGACTCGAAATAAACCCGAACACAGACAAAACCGACCGGACCTAAACCCGATCCGACTCTCAACCAACCCGAAATTCAGAATGATAGTATCCAAAATTGTGATCCAAATAAATATATAATATTATTGATATGAATGAAATGTATAAAAAAAATCATGATATTAATGAAATAATGATATAAAAGAGCACACAGAAGGATAATATTCAAAATTGTAGCCCGACATATATCAGTGTACATAATCTTTTATATGAAAAAAATGAAATAAATATATTTAAAATAGATCACAAATTGATATAATCATTTTACAACGACTATTTTGCCTTACTCGAGTCCAAGACGGAAGACAGTTACGAGGGTCGATTAGCTACCATGCATGAAAAGTGGGAGGCCAAATGGGGACTTATGGCCTACTTAGAATCAACTTGGTTGACGGACCACAAAGAGCCTCTTGTTCGAGCATGGGTTGATTGCTACCCTCACTTCGGGACTCGAACAACGAACATGTAAGTGTCACATGTTTTTCATCATCCAGACTTATCTAATTATTTGTACAATATTAACTATTACTAAAACTGATTATTTGTATATCATTTAGTTGCGAGTCTGCACATTCAAAGCTGAAGTCGATGTTAAATACATCTGTCGGTGGGTTTATTGATGTCACCAACTACATAGACGCCATGATGAGGGAACAGATTGACCAGATAAAGGGATCTCTAGAAAAGTCTAGATTAAGGATCGAGGTCAATGTGTCCAACAACACAATCTTTTATCTGCTCATGCAGAAGGTCACCCGAGAATGTTTTGATTTATTGTTAGTGAACTACAACAAGTCAAGAAGTCTACCTTCCAACAATGATGGCGTTTGTCGTGATCGTTACTGGCGAGATGCGCATGGGGTCCCTTGTGTTCACGAATTCATTGAAATTGCATCCAGTAGGCAACCCTTACGTCTTAGGCAAATTCATGCATTTCGGAGGTGTTGTGAGCCTAATTCGCCATGTTTTACATCTACTTTTATATCGTTTTCTGCATACATTTCATACATTTTGGTTAAAATAATATAAAATATGTGTAGTATATGTTTATTTGCACTATATGGAGTTCTAAACAAGTTTTTGTTATATTTCGCAGAAATCGGACACACTTTGGAGCTTAAAAAAAACTCATGGAGAAGCTAAGAATGGTGCAGCTGGAGAAAAGGCCATTTTTCGGCATTCATCATTCTGAATCAATCTTTGATCTCTTCATGAGAGTTGTAGCCCTCGGAAAGAGCTTTTCAACGTATGGTCATATGCGTCAATCTGATGAACGAGGACTCGGGAAAGTGTGTTTCAAAAACAGAGGAGAAAGCTGAGAGAACTTTACTCGATCTCGAGTTAATGTACTCGATCTCGAGGAAAGATGTCCGAGCACACCTGGTCGAGCAGAGCGTAGTCGAGAAGATGAGAGCTAGATCAACCCGACTCCGGAAGCCTTACTCGATCTCGAGTAAAACTAGTCGAGATCGACAAACCTTGATGCCATGTCCGGAGTCGAGGAGCTGTGCCATGTCGAGAAGCCGAGGACTGAAGACGCCGACACCATTCTACTCGATCTCGAGGAGCTTACTCGATCTCGAGGACCCCAACAGCACCTGACCGAGTCGGATCGAGCACCAGTTACCCGAGACGGCCAACCAAGCCATGGTCGACGACCAAGCTACTCGATCTCGA
Source organism: Persicaria tinctoria (assembly GCA_037127255.1). Lineage (NCBI taxonomy): Eukaryota > Viridiplantae > Streptophyta > Magnoliopsida > Caryophyllales > Polygonaceae > Persicaria > Persicaria tinctoria. The sequence goes on along the minus strand of JBANSL010000019.1, from coordinate 45,694,668 downwards.
GTAAACCCTACTCGATCTCGAGGAGATCTTCTGAAGACGCGTTATGCGGTGAGCTGTCCGAGTTGTCCGACGCGGTTTTACTTTTCTTGGAGGAGAAGGAGTCCGAGATCTATCTACACCTATCAAGATCCATCATGGAGAAGACCTATCAACCCATAGAAGATATTTTACCTATTTTAGATATAATTTCCTATTTAGATTTAATTATTTATTTCCATGTTTTATTTTTATGTTATTAGATAGATAAAATTAGATATAGATATAGACTTTCTTACCTTGATTAGCAAGGGTTGGAAGCCTATAAATAAAGCCCTAGGGGGCTGATTTTCGTTCATTCAAGTCAAGTCGTCTTAGGGCGCAGAGAGAGAGAGAAGGCGAGAGAGGAGAGAGAGAGAGAGAGAGGGGGGGAGAGAGAGAGAGAGACAGAGAGAGAGAGAGAGAAGGCGAGAGAGGCGAGAGGGGAGGAGAAGGAAGGAGAAGGAAGGAGACGAACGGTTGTAAGTTTTAGTTTATTTTACGTTAAAGTTAATTTCTTTTATTATGGTTTATTTCTAATTTCTTTCTTCTAGGGTTGGGGTGATCCCAACATAGATATGTGTGTTTGATTTATGAATTTGTGAATTTGTATGTCCTTATTATCATCTACCTAAGTGCTTAATCCTTTGCGAGAGTTGAGGAAATTCCTTATTCATGATATTGAAGCGAAAGTGAATTAATTATGAATTTGGATAGTAATTATGGTTTAATTGCGAGAGCCGACTAATCCTAATTAAGAAATGGTAGTAACACTTAGGGTTTATGCGAAAGTCTCTATATTCCTATTTGTTAATAACGAAAGTTATTTGATATAAAGCATGCATCTTTATGTGATTTATAATCTGCACATATGTTTATTGTTGTGGTGATCCCTAACCTTGGAAGTTTGCATCTTTATTTGTTTTATTTTATTATTTTTATTCTGCACATATTCTACTCGATATCAAACCACCATTCTCTCTCCATCCCTCGACATCGACCCCTCTATTCTTTGTCGACAACAACCTCCTCACCTTTTCCCGCTATCTCTGAATCCCAAAACACACTAAATCTAGAATCGCTGACTTCTCTCCTGAGGACGAACCGGACTCCCCTATACTATAGCGGGGGTCTTGACTATAAATTTATTTGGTCGAGAAACCCTCTTGTCAAATTGGCGCCATTGCCGGGGAGATATCAATCGCGCCTAGTTTAATTGTGTTTAAAGGTTCAGAAAAGCCCATCCCTTTTTCTTACCCTATCACATACCCTACCACCACCTACCCCACCGGTACCAACTGGGTGCCAAGCTTTTGCCACTAATTTGTGTTCTTGATTGTGATTTCAAAGCTTAGGTACAAAGATGGAAGACTTTGTCGAAGGGAACCCTGCATGGGAAGAATGGTATCAAGATTTGAGATGGAGAAATAGGATCGCTGTGGAGGAGTCACGATTAAGGGAAATAGCTCGGTTGGAAGACGACATCCGAAGGCTTGAGGCTTCCATTCAGTCTAAAGGACCATGCCCTCCTCTCGACGAGCCAATTGACCCACTCGATGTCGACAGCCATGTATGTCCTTCCTCGAATTTCATTCCTACTTTGCTACCTATTGTTGATGAACCATTTGAAGGACCCCAAGAAGAAGAAGCACTAGAAGAGAGGAAGTTGGACATTGTTGCCCAGGGCATTCCAAGATCGCTTTTACCTTACAAAGTGAAGGCTATCCCCGATGATTTTGAGCAACCGATGTTCATATTCAAGTATGGGGTCCTAGCAAAGTGGCATGAAGCTCTGCATGATGAGGTGGAAATATCTCTTCCCACTACACCGTTTTGCTGTGGTGGAGACGCGCAACCAAGTCAACCTATGAAGCGAAAGAGGTATGATGATGAGGTATGTATATTTTCTTTATATCTTCCTTTATGCATGCCAGCTGGAGCCCATGAAGATGAATGGGTGAAGCCATGGAGCGTTCACTCGGGGAGGTTTAAGCTTCTCCACATGATGCCCCCGGATGACATTCCACGCTTCCCACCACTGGAGGAACCACCAGATCCACCTATACCTCAGGACAAAGATGAGCCAGGCTAATGCTTAATAAAGAAGTCGGCCTAGCGACTATAAAATCTAGAGCTTGTAAATAGACATTTATTTTTTTGGACTTTTGAGACTTTGTTGCTTTTGTTTTTGGAAATTTTAGTTTTTCTATTGTGGGTATATGTCTTCTACACTTCTCAGGTCCATGGATAGAAGCAAGCTATATTCAGACTGGGCCCAGGCATTCTTTTCGATATTAAGAGGCCCTGCACACCTGTTTAGTGAGTTCCTTTCTTTACCCTTGTTTTTATACAGTGAGGGCACTGTAATGTTTAAGTATGGGGTGGGGGAAGGGCTTACTTTATGCATATTTGGCTTTATTTGACATTATGTGTGCATATTTAGAATTTATTTCTTGAAATGCTTATACATGGTTATTTTGGAATTCATTATTGATTTATGTGCTTATAGACATGTTTTCCAAAATTTGAAAAAAAAATGACCCAAATGACCCCCATTGAAATTTTTTGAATAAATGTCATGGAAGCTTTAATTGAACTCGACGATGCAAAATTGGATTCATTAGAGATATAGCATGAAGTTGCCTAGTAAAGGGAAGTCACAATGAAGTGCATTATTTCTTGAAAACCATGAAAGGAGGTAAAATTTGAAGTTGCTTTTGACATGTTGCAAGGATGGAGGACTTTATATTTCCATATAAGGCTCGTATGTTTAAATTCCTAGCCATACCTATGCTTATGCATCACAAAAAGCCATAATATGCCTTATTTCATATTTGCTCCACATGATCTAAATATTGCCCATTCTTTACCTTATTTCCATCCGGGGATTATGTTGAGAATGATGTTACATTATGGAGATTGTTATATGGTTGTTGTGTTGTTGTTATCATTATTGGAGTTTGGCAGGAAAATGTTTGAAAAAATATGAAAAATTTAATGAGTGAGAAAAAATCCAATCACCTCAGGAGATAATAGTTTGGCGAGATGGAACACGTTGTGAGGAGTCCAAAGCACTAAGTATCCGGGGCCATTCATGACACCCATGTTTGCGACTCGCGAGAAGGCAGTGCTAAGGTTAGAGAGGTAAAAGCATTATTATTGAGAAAAAGCATTATGAAAGGTGATGAATCTTATGAGAAAGAATGTGGTATGAAATTCAGTTTGGAAATACTCCATTTCCCCGGATCATTAGCACCACATTGCCAAAGATTGCCCACCTTTAGCCTTGTACCAATCTACTCCTTATTGAGCTTAAATTAAAGTCCTCTTGATTATTAATGCTTTGTCACATAAATTGTTTTTGCATAACCCTCCTTTTGGGAGAAGATGTTGCTTTTAAACTGCACATGTATGGATTTGTGACATTATTACCTTTTCGATGATGGTAATTAATTGTAGTGACATATGGCAATGAATCTAATATGTTGAGAGTTTTGATTTCTTCCCCTGAATGACAAATAAAAGTATTGCTTGAGGACAAACAAGCTTAAGTATGGGGTGTTTGTTGTGAGCCTAATTCGCCATGTTTTACATCTACTTTTATATCGTTTTCTACATACATTTCATACATTTGGGTTAAAATAATATAAAATATGTGTAGTATATGTTTATTTGCACTATATGGAGGTCTACACAAGTTTTTGTTATATTTCGCAGAAATCGGACGCACTTTGGAGCTTAAAGAAAACTCATGGAGAAGCTAAGAATGGTGCACCTAGAGAAAAGGCCATTTTTCAGCATTCATCATTCTGAATCAAGCTTTGATGTCTTCATGAGAGTTGTAGCCCTCGGAAAGAGCTTTCCAACGCATGGTCATATGCGTCAATCCAACGAACGAGGACTCTGGAAAGTGCGTTTCAAGAACAGATCAGAAAGCTGAGAGAACTTTACTCGATCTCGAGTTAATGTACTCGATCTCGAGGAAAGATGTCCGAGCACACCTGGTCGAGCAGAGCGTAGTCGAGAGGATGAGAGCCAGATCAACCCGACTCCGGAAGCCTTACTCGATCTCGAGTAAAACTAGTCGAGATCGACAAACCTTGATGCCATGTCCGGAGTCGAGGAGCTGTGCCAAGTCGAGAAGCCGAGGACTGAAGACGCCGACACCATTCTACTCGATCTCGAGGAGCTTACTCGATCTCGAGGACCCCAGCAGTACCTGACTGAGTCGAATCGAGCACCAGCTACCCGAGATGCCCAACCAAGCCATGGTCGACGACCAAGCTACTCGATCTCGAGTAAACCCTACTCGATCTTGAGGAGATCTTCTGAAGACGCGTTATGCGGTGAGCTGTCCGAGTTGTCCGACGCGGTTTTACTTTTCTTGGAGGAGAAGGAGTCCGAGATCTATCTACATCTATCAAGATCCATCATGGAGAAGACCTATCAACCCATGGAAGATATTTTACCTATTTTAGATATAATTTCCTATTTAGATTTAATTATTTATTTCCATGTTTTATTTTTATGTTATTAGATAGATAAAATTAGATATAGATATAGACTTTCTTACCTTGATTAGCAAGGGTTGGAAGCCTATAAATAAAGCCCTAGGGGGCTGATTTTCGTTCATTCAAGTCAAGTCGTCTTAGTGCGCAGAGAGAGAGGAGGCGAGAGAGGAGAGAGAGAGAGAGAGAGAGAGAGAGAGAGAGAGAGAGAGAGAGAGAGAGAGAGAGGAGGAGAAGGAAGGAGAAGGAAGGAGACGAACGGTTGTAAGTTTTAGTTTATTTTACGTTAAAGTTAATTTCTTTTATTATGGTTTGTTTCTAATTTCTTTCTTCTAGGGTTGGGGTGATCCCAACATAGATATGTGTGTTTGATTTATGAATTTATGAATTTGTATGTCTTTATTATCATATATCTAAGTGCTTAATCCTTTGCGAGAGTTGAGGAAATTCCTTATTCATGATATTGAAGCGAAAGTGAATTAATTATGAATTTGGATAGTAATTAGGGTTTATTTGCGAGAGCCGACTAATCCTAATTAAGAAAAGGTAATAACACTTAGGGTTTATGCGAAAGCCTCTATATTTCTATTTGTTAATAACGAAAGTTATTTGATATAAAGCATGCATCTTTATGTGATTTATAATCTGCACATATGTTTATTGTTGTGGTGATCCCTAACCTTGGAAGTTTGCATCTTTATTTGTTTTATTTTATTATTTTTATTCGGCACATATTCTACTCGATATCAAACCACCATTCTCTCTCCATCCCTCGACATCGACCCCTCTATTCTTTGTCGACAACAACCTCCTCACCTTTTCCCGCTATCCCTGAACCCCAAAACACACTAAATCTAGAACCGCTGACTTCTCTCCTGAGGACGAACCGGACTCCCCTATACTATAGCGGGGGTCTTGACTATAAATTTATTTGGTCGAGAAACCCTCTCGTCAGGAGGCAAGTCTTTTGGAGTACAATTATCACTGCTGAGGAGGACAACGATGACACTGAGTATATAAACCCAAATCGAGTTGAGATGACAAATCTAAGGCGCGAGATGGATGCTGACCTACTCACTGAACATGATGTTTCCAAAATTGGACATCTCCCCCCAAGGAAGATGAAAGTTGTTAGTCTCTGGATGCCAGCGGTACAAGAATGACTGGATGAGGCAGTGATCAACGTTACCAAAGTTAATATCATGCAAATCCTGCAAGCCGCTCATCCGAACAAAGTGTCACCAATCTACTACACCACCTTCCGCCCTATTCCAGTAACTCAGTTGTTCAAATCTGTCTGTTCGTCGTACACTCTTCAACAATTTATCGTTCTGCACATATTAATTATAAGTATATATTCATTATTATCAACATATGAAATTGATTATATTTCTAGTTGAAAATGTTCTACTAGCTAATAAATTACTTACATGTCCTAGCCAGAGCGTCCGTGCTCTGTGTGTCTTGTACCACTTCAAGGCCTCATCATATTGAAGCCTATCGTCGGCGAATTCCCCTACTGGGGCAACAGAATCAGGATCAGCTTCGTGTACATCATCTTCAGTATCCCACCCAACTTGGGGCAGTTAAGGGTATCTGGGGAGTTGAAGATTGCCAGACTTGGAAGTTAGGACCCACCACGGGTGCAATATAAGGAACTCGGTCTTCTGGGGGTTGGTAGGCCGCTACTGGAGTCTGGAAAAAATCTGCAACCACTGATCCCGTCCAATCCGAATCCTATGGTAATGCCCAACCCCACTGTTGAGGTTGTTCGACAAAAGGTTGTTGCGCAACCGGGGGATGTAATGACACACTGACGTCAACATAAATGTCTTGTGCTGGATGGAAACCAGCACCCCTCATGGATCCAACGTCAGCTTCCGCATCTGAGTCAGAAAGAGGTTGGACCCCAACAACCTCCCGTTCTGATATACTAACCCAAGTTGGGGGATCTGTGCTTTCCGCACCTCTCGGAGGTTGTAAAGATGAGGCACTGGCTCGAGCGGGCTGAATATCGCCCTGTCTATCTCTATCACCCCTTCGCGCTGAAGCAGTTGGGCGAATCCTCTCTCTTTGCGAAACTGCCCGTCTCAGTGTATGTTTCACATTTGCAAATTGATATAACGAATCATTTTATGTCGACCGCTATTAAAGATACTACTCCGTAGTAGACTACAATGAATCAAAAAACTAAAGTTCAAACCCCAAATGTTCAATACGTAAATTAAGTAGGATTACATTTTGATTTTATCCTAATGAACACTCCAAAAGTAATGATTTTTAATCGCTTTTTTCCTAATTAACACTCCAATACGTAAATTAAGTAGGATTGATTTAGTAAGAAAATGCAAAACCAAAATAAATAAAACTCTATATTTTTTTTATAAAAAAACTATAAAATCGTAGAAAATATTTAAAAATCTGCAATTTTTTGTTTGTAAAAATCGTTTTATATTTATATCTTTTATTTATTTTGTTTGTTAAAAATTTGGGTGTTTAACCCATTATCTTAGACGATTTTTTGTTTCTTAAAATCTGCAATTAGCATTTTTGTTTGTTAAAATCTTCAATTAGCATTTGGTGATTCTAACTTAATTTTTTGTTTCTGTAAAAATCTGCAATTTTTGTTTGTTAAAAATCTGGGTGTTTGACCCATTATCTTAGACTAGTTTTTTTTTTTTGTTAATATCTTGTTACTGCTTTCCATCAGATCAATTAAATTAGAATTACCACTGAATCGATCTGGAATTAGCATTTGCAATTTTTTTTTAACCAGCCGATCAATTAAATTAGAATCACCAAATGCTAATTCTATTATATTAGTAAAAAAACCATTGATTGAAACTAGTAAAGAAACTAATAGCAGGTCTCTTCCCTGCCAAACTATGTGCAATTTGATTTCACCTAAGTACTAATCATGTAATTACACATACATTTCACATAAAATCATACAAATTAAACCAAAACTAACCTCGGTCCAATATTCTCAACATGAGGGTCGATCGGCGGGCTCGACTCGCCCTCTCTGGCTCCACCTCGCAGGCGTAATACTACTTTTTTACATCATTTGATTCCTTTCCACCCCATGGTTGGGAGATGAAGAACCACTGGGGACGAAGGCTACGTTGGAGAGAAGGAAGGAAGGTGTACTACGGTTTTGATTTTTGAAGTCGGAATGAAAATGAAAGGGTCGAGTTTTATAGAAGGTATGGTCACCCTCCCATTGATTACAGAACTGTGGCCGCCGACCACTTGGAGGAATCTCGCAGGCCTACCCCGTGGCACCGCTACACAGGGCTACACGGCAGGGCTACATCATCGGGAAATTGCATCCGCGTGCTACAGTCCTCCTGCGGTTTGTGGAACTGTGGCCGCCTCGTGTGATGGCCTGATGGGAATGCCGCTTGCAGAAGCCATCAGTAAGGGGAAGAAGGCAAGGTCATCGGGAATCTGCATGCTACAGTTCTCACGGTTTCCAGAACTGTGGCAGCGGGAAATTGAGCCCTTTTTTGTGTTTTTTTTTTTGCTTTAATTTTTGGGCTTTTTTTTTATTTGTGAAACTGTAACCGTAGCTAAGCCCACGAATTCCAACTCCGTGATCGTGAATTTTTCTACGGTTTTCAAAACTAAAATCATAATATTTTCCTACGGTTTTCAATTTCGTAATCGACACCATGTGATTGGCGACATTTTGGCCGTGCGTCTTCCCCTTTCTTTAGGAAAGAAGATATACCTTTTTTCTGCAGGTTGATGTCGAACACTGCCTTTCTGATGTAGTAGCAACCTCCTCTAATTTTTCTATGCAGGCTTTGCAAAAAAAAAAAAAAACAATCACTTTTCTTCTCTCGCTTTTAGAGCAGAAGAACCCAAGATATATACACCCACGCTGCCGCTGCCTGTTACAACTTGTACAAATTGATGGACATGGCCTGGATTGAATCAGCCATTTCAATTTGCATTATTACACGGCATTAACTTGTAGTCGTTTTCTTCCGTTATTTCCAACCTCTTTAATTTGATTTAAGAGGAAAGGATTAAATAGTACGTGTGCCATTGAATTTGAATTTGAATTTGACAGTGTGTAAACGTATTCATTCATACGTTCTTCAACCTAGCCGTTTCTTTTTTTTTCGGCCCTTTTTTACTTTTTTAATTTGGTTTAGGGACCGATAGATTACATATGTCTTATATTGTATGGTGGACTCAAAGGCCCAATACCTATATATATATATATATATATATATATATATATATATATATATATATATATATATATATATATATATATATATCAATTAATGAAACCCTCAATGAGAAAATTTTAATCAATCTCGTGATCTTAGATAGTATCACAACCTAAGATCCCCAAACCCTAATCTTTTTCTCTTCTCCTAAACCCTAGCCACCACACCACCCTACCGACGCCGCACCCACCTTGCCGCCACCCTCTTCTCCCTCGGCCACCTTCCCCGGCGCCGACCTCCTCCCCTTCTCGGCACCCCCTTGCCTCCGACCCTTCCCCCTATCTCGCACCTCTCTCTCCCTCTCGTTCCAATGGCCGACCCACCCACCACCAAACCGCCCTTCCATTCCGCTCTCACGATATCCAATATCAAAAACTGCATCTCTATCATCCTTGATAACGAATCCAGTTCCTACACCATGTGGTCGCACATCTTCACGACCCATGTTAAGGCTCATAAAGTCCTCCACCACATCGACTTCTCCGTCAATCGCCCTGAAAGTGAAGACAACGATCTCTTCGCTCAACTCGACACCATTGTCCTTCAATGGATCTTCAACACCATCTCAAAAGTTCTATTGACCACCATCTCAACCTCAAAGACACAGCCTTGGATGCTTGAAAGAAACTTCAGAATCTCTTTCAAGACAACAAGTCCACCGTGTTGTCTATCTTGAGCACGAATTTTCAAGTTGCAAGCTTTCCTCTTTTCCGTCGATATCCGCCTATTGTCAGCACATCAAGACACTGTCTGATCAACTAGACGACGTCGACTCCAAACCCAGCGCCACCCGCCTTGTCCTCCAGGTACTTTCGGGTCTTCCCTCTGAATACAATGTTGTTGCTACTCATATCCAACAGACGGAACCTCTCCCTACATTCGAAAAGACCCGGTCTCAATTGATCCTGGAGGAGACTCGCCTTCCCCGTCAGACCATCGAAGCCGCCAAGGACAAGACGGCATTGGTCTCGTCAAGCGACATCGACGAGACCTATGCCCTGCAGCACAGTCGCAGCAACGACCAACCAGGATCGAGAGGCGGCGGCCACAACAACACGAGTACTCTCGCCCCTCTTGGTACCCCAACCCCAGCTATCAGCCTTGGATGCCCTTTGGCTACCCTGGTGCGTCGTATCGCCCACCAGCCCCGTATCCCAACCGTCAGCAGGGAGCAGGCTTGTTGGGTCCTACTCCTCGACCCGCATGTCATTAGGCCTATCCATCGTCGTTTGATCCGGCATATACTCCGACCGATGTGCATCACGCCTTCTCTTCGATGCAGCTGGCACCTCCTGACTTCGCTTGGTATATGGACACTGGCGCCACCTCTCATATGACGAACTCCTCAGGTACTCTCTCTTCTATTTCTTTTAAGGGTCTTGCCCATTCTATTATCGTCGGCAGCGGTGGTCGCCTTGCTACTTCGGGCATTGGCCACGCCACATTACCAACCCCAACCAACCCATTACACCTCAACAACGTCCTCATTGCCCCCAAACTTGTCAAAAACATTATCTCTGTCCGTCGGTTCACCACTGACAATAATGTTTCTCTTGTGTTTGATCCGTTTGGTTTCTCTATGAAGGATCTTACTACGGGGGTTACTCGCCTAAGATGTAATAGCACTGGGGCTCTATCTTGTGTCGTCGCCCTCACCATCCAGCCCGTCAAGTCCAGTCGCCCTCTCGGCATCATCATCCAGTCTTTGGCATGCACGCCTTGGTCATCCCAGTCCTGCAGTTTTAGATTTGCTTCGTTCTAAGAGTCTAGTCAAATGTAATAAAGAGATTTACTCTAGGTTATGTTCTTCTTGTCAGTTAGGCAAGCATGACAGACTTCCTTTTCAGCGGTCTTTAAACACTACTTTTACCCTATTTGATATTATTCATAGTGATATTTGGACATCTCTTGTGCCTAGCAAGGAGGGTCATAAGTATTACCTTTTGTTTCTGGATGATTACACACATTTCTTATGGGTTTTCCCTTTGCAGTTTAAATCTCAAGTGTTTCCTATCTTTGCCAAATTTCATGCTTACGTCAAAACACAATTTCACACCTTTATTAAGTGTTTCCAATGTGACAATGGCCGCGAATTTGACAACAAATAATTTCACACTTTCTTCAACACCAATGGAATCTCCTATCGCTTGTCTTGTCCCTATAACTCCCAACAGAATGGCAAGGTCGAACGAATCATCCGAACTATTACCAATATGATGCGCTCTCTCCTCTTCCACGCATCCATTTCCCTTCTCTATTGGCCTTACGCCTTAGCCACCACATGCTACCTCCTAAACATTCTCTCTTCCACCACCCTCCACCATCGCTCACCAACTCGAGCACTTTATTGCACTTTGCCTAGGTATGATCACCTGCGTACATTTGGGTGCTTGTGCTTCCCCAATCAGTCATCCACCGCCCCACAAATACTTCACCCACGCTCCACTCCTTGTGTCTTTCTTGGCTATCCGTCTGATCATCGAGGTTATCTCTGCCTCGATATCAAGACCCACAAGATCATTCTATCTCGTCATTCCACATTTGATGAATCACGATTCCCCTTTGCGTCTCCCACACCTCCTGTGTCTCAGTCAGAGTCAGAGTCATCATTCCCTCTTTTTTTTTCTTCCCTAGAGTTCTCCCGGTGCTCCTACCTCTCCCCCTCCACCACCACCACCACCCTCTACCACCAGACCACACACCCGCAGCATCTCTGGTGTCTTCCGACCCCGTTAGATTGTCTCCATGACCACCATACATCGCCCCGCCATCCAAAACCATACATCTGCTCCTGCATCCCCTCGCCAAGAAGTGATGCCGCGGTCGCAGGCAATCAAAAGCCCACCCCCAACCCTCGCCCAACCTATTGGCGGCGGTCGCAGCATCATGCTGCGGCTGCGGCCAATCAATAAGTTGCGGGTTTGTTGTGCCCGCATCATTCCCCGCCGCCTCCACCCCCCCCTGCCTCCATCCTTCCCGACTACCAATCCCCCCTGCCTCCACCCTGACCTCCCTTTCCCCCATTCCCACCTCCCACAAAATAACCCTCCTCGACCTGAATTGGCAGGCGGCTATGCTCGACGAATACAGAGCACTTACGAAGAATGGTACTTGGTGCTCTTCAGTATCTCACCTTCACCAGGCCTGATATCAGTTACGTCGTTCGGCAGATCTGCTTGTTCATGCATGCACCCAGGGAACCCCACTTTCAGGCCCTAAAGCGGATCATTCGGTACAAAAGCGACACCCTCCAGCTAGGTTACACGATCACTCCCTCCTCTAAGCTTAACCTTGTTGCATACACTAATGCGGATTGGGGTGGTTGTCCTAACACACGTCACTCCACGTTTGGTTACTATGTCTTCCTCAATGACACCCTTGCGTCGTGGTCAGCCAAGCGCCAGTCTGTCGTGTCTCGCTCCAGTGCTGAGGCCAAATACAGGGGTGTTGCCAACGTTGTCACCGAGTGCTCTTGGCTCCGCAATCTCCTTCTTGAGCTTCGTTGCCCTCTTCAGAAGGCCACTCTGGTCTACACAAACAACGTCTCCGTCGTCTATCTGGCTAGCAATCCAGTCCAGCATCAACGCACGAAGCACATTGAGCTCGATCTCCACTTCGTCTGGGACAAGGTTGCCATTGGACATGTCCGCGTTCTACATGTCCCGTCCTTCTATCTGTACGCTGATATATTCACCAAGGGTTTACCTCGACAGTTGTTCATTGATTTTCGGTTCAGTCTCACTGTACGGACCCCTCCAGTTTCGACTGCGGTGGTTTAATAGATTACATAGGTCTTATATTGTATAGTGGGAGCAAAGGCCCAAAAAGCACAATACTTTTGTAACCTATATATATATATATATATATAACATATTATATATATTCCATACTAAAAGCGTCTAGGATAACAGTTGTATTAATTACCCCTTAACTATAACGTATGACATATACAATATAAACCATTATATCTACGCCATTGTTAACTTTTATCCGGCAACACCCTCCTTCGTATGAATTAACCGGATGTAATCTAAATGCATTTATAAGATACCGAGAACTCTCCTTCTTTTCGAACGCATACCATGATCTTGTGACTGCTGAACTTGGTTTTGTAGAACACAACCTTAGTGATGATATGGCTGTTAGAACCCCTATGGATGATCTCAATAACCATATAAACATTGAGCTGAATGCTCCCTTGACCGTTTGTACTGACAGTAAGGTCCTCTCTTACTGCTTCGGTATGGAGCCAAGAACTCAAAGATTTAGCTCGTTTATGTATGATCGCCTAAATCTTTTCCTCTACCTTGACAAAATAAAGGCGAAGCCTAAATACAAGAGATGGAATATAACACAAAAGGAATGGATCATTAAGTTAATCAAATGCATAAAATCAGGTAATGGATCCTTTTACTGGGTTCATTTGATAGTAGAGGGATATACTAACAAATCAAACCGGAATGTAAATGAACTCGACTCCTATTACAAAGCCAAATATTGCTTTCAGTCTATGGTTAATGTTCTCTTTTGTTTGAGGAACATCGGAAAAAACGGTACCATGACTCTCTGGCACCAATCTATAACAAGAAGCCAGAATCAAATTACCAATTGTTTAGGGGTTCGCTTAACTGTATCGACCTCAAGTCCTATTGGTTATAATGAAAGTTAGTTTTTGGAACTGTAGAGGAATGGGAAGGAGAACCTTCTGGATTGACATAAGTACATGGTGTAAAGTGGAGAATATGAAGTTGCTTGCGTTAGCAGAAACTAAAATGAAAAATATCCCTGACCCATCTGTATGGAGGAGCGCAGGTTTTGATAATGCTATATGGTCACCGGCCATTGGAAAATCGGGGGGTATCGGTATTATGTGGAAAGAATTTGCAATCACTCATGAAACAATGGAAATTGTCCTTCAACAACCCAGAATCATCACAATCAAATATACTAACATAGCAGACAAATTCTCATGTCTCATCTGGTTTGTGTATGCCCCACCACAAGAACAAAATAAAGATGCATTTTGGGATTACATAACCAATGCCATTAACTGTAAGCAACTTCTGGGCACTGTCATCGGCGACCTTAATGAGATTGGTAACTTCTCAGATAAAGGAGGGGCAACCACACTGCCTGGGAGGTTGATGCGAGTCAAGATAGCCTTCTGTGGGTCAAACAACGATCTTGATCCAGGCAACAACTTGAGGACGAGTCGATTTCAAATGGAGGAGAATGATGTAATCCTCAAGCGGAAGAAGAAGGCTCCACCTTGGGAGTCGTTGAAGAAACGACTTTAATTATTTTATTATTTATATTTCTTGTTTTTAATATATTCTATTTTTAGTAACTTCTATGTTAGTTGAAGTCTAATTATAGAATTTCTTATTTTTAGTATTTCTTAGTTAGGTTAAATAAGATGGTTAGCAGAGTCTATCTTTAGGCTTTCTTAATTATTATATTTTATTATTTTCTATATTAGGATTTTAGATTAAGTTTTATCTTCTAGATTTACTTTATCTTTAAGATTAAAATTCTATCTTTAAGAAACCAAAACTCTATCTTGCATGGTAGAATTGGTTCTTACGTTTTCTATTTAAACATTGTAGTTCTATTGAATAAAAGGGCGATTGAATAGAATTGAGAAATCCCTTTATAGGATTAAAGGGTACTCGATTATCAATCCAAAGGCTCTTATGTTCTACGACATTCATCCAAACACAATCATCCCCCTCATCATCGTCCTAAACCATCACCGTCACTTTGATCCCTGATCAGTAAAACTCAATTGAAAAGTATTTGGGCTTCCCCATTATAAATGGCCGAGTTAACGCAGAGACATTTGAAGACATCATCAGCAAATCTAGAGAGCAGTTATCTAAATGGTGGGCTGAGTCCATATCTCAACAGAGTCGTGCTATCCTGATAGTTGCAAACCTTTCAGCAAAACCATTATACACAATGCAAAATTTTATGTTACCGGAAACAATGCACAAGGAATTAGATACTCTAAATCTAACTTTTTTCTAGAATAAGGATGCTCAACATAAACCTCTCATTGGGTGGAACAAAATTTGTAAACCAAAATAGGACTGTGGATTAGGTATCCGGAGAACAAAAGAAATGAATGAGGCCTTGGAATTGAATTTGCTATGAAAATTATTGTGGAACCTGGTAATGCTTGGGTATAAGTCATCAAATACAAGTACCTAAAAAACTCACATTTACTTAATTACAAACGTTCAGGTTCGGCCTCCTGGCGGTGGTCTAAAGTGTCTGGCCTTTTAGATCACTTTAAAAGGGGCCTTATCTAGTCAATCAAGAATGGAAATTCTATCAAATTCTAGACGGACAATTGGCTAACCCAAACTTCCATATGCAAGCGGGGTGAATGTCCTACCATATTTAACAAAGACGATAAAGTCTTTGAATATATACTTGGGGGACAATGGTGGTTTGAGAAACTCTACAGTTTTCTCCCGCCAACACTGGTAGAGGAAATAATATATGTTCCCCTGCCAGTGTCTACCATGGAAGACAGGCTGTATTGGTGGCCAGATAAGAAAGATTGGTTCACTACCTCATCGACATACAAATTGTTAACAAACGAGGCACGAAATAATATGGAAGGGTTTACTTGGATATGGAACCTGAATTGACCTCCTAAAATTAAGAACTTCCTTTGGAAGATAAGCCACTCTGGCCTACCAACAAAGGATAGATAGGCTAGTCGAGGTGTCCCTGTGCCTTCGACTTGTCAAATTTGCAATGACCACAATGAAGATGATATACATATCCTCGTGGAATGCTACCCAAATCTAACTAACAGATTCCTCACTAGAGCGGAATGTCATGCCTTGCAACAAACAATTCATCATAATCAGGATATGGCTTTAGTACTGGCATGGATGAAGAAATTGGCAAAAGAAAAAATACAAAAAATAGCCACAAGTTGGTGGGCCATTTGGTATTTCAGAAATGGGGTCACCTTTAGAAACCATGCGCCTACACCTTCTAAAAATATTGAGAGCTTTGTTGATCAGCAATTAGAATCATGTCATAAAGCTTGTTGTTATGAGAAACTAGTTGATATAGAATGGCAGGATAAACCAAAGATACTGAACCCTTACAAACAAACAAATAGGAAATCCATAAGGAAAAAATGGACAAAACCTCCATACAATGAGTTCAAACTAAACTTTGATGGCTCTTCGCTACTTTCTAGGGATAGTAGTCAAGGAGTCATTGTCCAAGATTGGAGGAGAATACCCCGACACATAGCTTCTGCAAAACTCGGGAACACATCCCCACTAATGGCCGGAGCTCTGGCTCTTAGGCTTGGTATTGGTGAAATAAAAAAACTCAAAATGCAAGATGTAACGATTGAAGGGGACTCAAAAATCATTATTGATTACCTACAGAACAAAACAAAGTGCCCATGGAAAATCGAATTAATCATGTCGGATATACAATCCATGATAAAGTGCATGAGGAAGGTGGTCTTTTCTCATGTTCCCCGTGCTGGCAACTGAGTGGCTGACAAGGTTACACACCTTGGTTACTCTGCCGTGGGGAGAAGTTTAACAACTAACCTAGATCTTCAGGATCTCATCCGTTTAGATGCGCCGGTAGATTCTCTATCCAAATTTTTTCCTAATAAAAAAAATATAAGCCACTAAAAAGCATTATGAGCTGATGGTTGAGCTGCGGTTTTATAAGGCAATGTAACCATAGGCAGCATCAACATATATCTTCATATGCAATTTGACCAACAAGCATTCAATCCCAACATATTAAATCATGCAAGATGAAATTTTTTTGTTTTTCCAAAACTCATTGATCATTGCTTGTACCAACCGCCTACAATGACCAGGCACGAAATTTCTAGTTAGAAGCTCGATTGGACCATCAAGGAAAGGAAAATTGTGAAGAGAGAAACGTCCTGCACGCTACAAATCCTCGAGCTCGGCCACCTCTCCACCTTCAAATCGAATCCTCGAGCTCGACCCCTTCTTTGTCTGCTCCTTCACCAATTTTGAATTAATCAACTCCACCTCCTCAATTTCGTTCTACGATTTTAAAATTGAAGACAAATCGATTTAGAAGCACCATTAGAGAAGGAGGGAGGATGAGACCGAGAGGATGGAGAAGCCAAACGTCTCCTCCTTCAAATGTCTTCACATATGACTCCTTCAAATGTCTAGATTGGTGTACTTTGGACTGACCGTGGACATTTGCTTAATTTAAACTGACATCGGACATTTACTCAATTGGGTTAGGAAATTTACTCTTAATTGGGTAAATTTACTTTAAAAAGGACAAGTGGTTTATAAGTGAAAAAACATTCAACCCAACTATTTTGAGAGAAAAAAACCACCACCTACAAAAAATAATTAAATTTGCTACCCTTGCTAGCTTCGGCATACGTGTGCCATAGCAATTGATAACCTTTTGTCACGGCATTAGCTACGGCATGCGTTAAATTTGGAAAAAAAACCCAAGACAACAGCTTCGGAAAACTTGCCGTAGCTACACTATAAGAAAAAAAAATCAAATTTGTGATGCCATGACAGTAGTTGCGACGGGAGGGCCTCGCTGTGGCAAAAAAATTAAAATAGATACACTAAATTTGCAACGAAACCGTAGCAAATCAAAACCCAACTTAATCCAAAAAAAAGGAAAAATAAAATAAAACTTAATCAATGTACAGTACATACATTGAACTTCAAAAACTCACTTATTTACCGAATGTCGACTCTCGCTATCGTTTATTGGGAGTTTGGATAGGAGGGTTGAACAAATGATCAGAAACACTGATAAAACGGATAAACCCTATAAGCACATCATCACAAACATCTTTGAAAATCTTTCGTCAAACCAAAAATCGACCCTAGCTTTTGCCCTTTGGGGTATCTGGACCATGAGAAATAAAATTCTTTTCGATAACAACGACATCAGAAATATGGACGAATGGATAAAGTACATTAAGCAATATAGGATAAGTTGGAAAAAGGCGAAGAAACAAGAGACTGAGGAAGAAGTGACCACCGTGAGAAAGGAGCCCAACCAACCTAGAACAAGAACAACATCGAAAATGGTAAAATGGAAAAGACCAGCTGTCGGTGCTATCAAACTCAATTTCGATGGAGCTCGGAGTAACGATGGGTTAGCTGCTGCAGGCTTCGTTATCCGAGATGATCGGGGGACGGTGATATCCTGTGGCGCTCGGAGTCTTGGTGGGGTATCTGCTGTACAGGCGGAATGCCTTGGCCTTCTTTTTGGTCTCCAGGTGGCGACGAGATCCGGTTATACTCGCATTGAGGTGGAGGGTGATTGCCTTTTGGTGATCAATGTCCTAAAGGGCCTTTGGAGTTGTCCGTGGGAGCTAGAGATGGTGATCGCGGATATCCTCGGTATCAGTCGGTCCTTTGTTTCCGTCAGCTACGGCCACACGTTCCGGGAAGGGAATCAGGTCGCCGATAGACTGGCTCACCTCGGTTTCGAGTCCTCCTTCATTGCTGAGCGGGTTCCTACTGAGATTGATGACCTCGTCCCGATGGACGCTCTTGGGCGATGGTTTAACCGCGGTTAGCCATCCCCAAATTCTTGCCTTGTATCAAAAAAAAAAATATATTCAACTTCAAAAACTGAAAATCCCCAAATCCCCCATTCCCCGTTTCAATTTCAGTACTCCCTCCCTCTTCTCCCGCTTGTTCTTCGCCTCTCCCATCTTCTCCCTCCCAGTACTCGCCGGAGCTTGTACTCGCCTGCGGGATTCTCCCATCTTTTCCTCCCTCCCTCTCCCATCTTTCACCATCGTTCCCTGTGCTCCCGCCTGTGCTCCCTCTCGCTTGTGCTCCTGCCCGCCTATGCTCTCGCCGATACTCGGCCAAGTTAATCGATTCTCATCCCTACCAAGCCTCCATTATCAGGTAATTTCTTGAAACCGTGTTTGGTTAGGGTTTAATTTGGGAAAGCGGGGTTTGATTTTACTGAAAAGGGTATTCTAGGGTTTGCTCGAATTTGGGGAAAGGGGGTTTGCCATAGGAGAGTGGTTATAGGAGGCAAATTTCCTGGGGTATTCTAGTCGGATTTGAGGAAAGTGGGTTTGATATTACTATTTTTTTATAAACAAACTCGATTAATTTGTGAATTCACAGGGTTCAATGTCTGTATTAAACTCCCCCGCCCCACTGCTCCAACGCTCAGTCGTTGCCCCTCCACGACCCATTCCCTCTTCCAGCCCCTACAACTCGACTTCAGTTCAAACTTCAAAGGTGAGCAAATTTCTGATTTTTTGTGAGCTCATAGGTTCAATTTGATATTCAATTGACGTGTTTTTAATAGAACAAGTGTGCTATTTTTTGTGGATTGTGCTATTTTTTAATATTCAATTTCTTAATTTGTTTAGATTATTACCTAATCGGCCTTTGTATAGCTTGGTTTCTGAATTTTAAAAATATGTCCAACCCTTGCTTAATTTCTTCCTAGACATTATGCATGCTTTTCTTGAAGAAATCGTTTCCTGTATTTCTAGAATCTGCTGGCTACTTGGAAGATGATGTTCTTCTTCAAAAACCAAAGGTTGGGGTAAGTTATTGGTTTTCATTTTATTCCTTTCTTTTGGCCCTTCTCTATTAGTGATTGGTAATGCTTAATTGGGTAAAGAGATATTTGCATCTGAGATGTTTTAAATATGATATTTCAACAAGTCTCTTGGCCTATTTTCTATGCTCTAAGGGACCTAGTAAAACAAAACAAAAAACACTGATTATGCCTTTTTTTCTTCTGTTGATTTGACAACATTTGCATCTTTTGAAGCTAAATTTTACAATTTAAAGTGATCATGGCTCTAAATGCTTCCTTTTGCTGATTCGGGGCACCCATTGTATCAAAGATACGCTTACTATAGCTACTGTTGCAGTTTTTATGTGTTGCATGTGGAAATAAATGGATAGGTCAGTATTTCTAGCCCAAGTCTTCATGCTTGTTTATCCTGAAATTTGCTTGCTAGTTGTGGTAAAAATTTTGAATTTATTGTGCTGAGTCAGATTTCAGAGTGTCGCTTGTAGCATACATAGATGAAACTTCTAAGCAATGTACCAGTTCTCACAACACACATGTCAAAGCTAGTAATCAATTGCAATTCATAACCTGTACAGCGCATTATGGCCCTTCAGTACACTAGGATGGCCAGAAGTTTCAGCTAAGGATTTCAAACGGTTCTACCCAACAACAACGCTTGAAACAGGGTACGACACTCTAATTGGACTTGTATATTAGTTTGTTCCTTTTCCACAGTTTCTATATTAGTTATAATTCATTTTTAAAGGAGTTTAATCCCATTCTACATCATCAATACTTGAAACTGAGGATCCTTAAATAGCTGGAGAGTTTTAATGTTCCCAATGTGGGATTCTTATTAGTAGCAAGAGTTCTCTAGGAGAAGAACAAAGGGCCTTAGTATAATTCTGTAGCCAGTGAACTAGTTGGAGCATCATATAAATCATGACTTTACTAGTTAACAGGTCAACACAAAAAATGCGCAAGGGTCTGTTTGGTATGTCATGTTGATTTGGTACATTTTTCTAATAAATAACTGACAATGTATAACCATGGAAACATGCTGATACGGTGGCTAAAAGCCATGCAAATCAGACCCTAATTTTTTTTAGCAGTTTCAGTTCTCGTTTGAAGAGAACATAATTACATAAATATGTTGGGGATAATGCCTAAAAACTAAGTGGGAATGGGAAACTAAATTAACTAACTAAATTATACAGAAATGTGAAGATATTAATTAAAGCTTAATAAAATTATAATGGGGTTGGTATCAAAAGTTGACATCATTGAGCATACTTTACCATGTTGTACGCAATGTTTCAAAAAACGCTTGGCGGATGCTCGGCGGCTAGATAGGGTCAAGGGTCTAGGCGGATTGGGCGGGGTCTAGGCAGATTTACTATTTTGAGATGTATTTTTAATTCTAGGCCATATTCAATACGTATATAAAATAATAAAGTTTAATTCATAACATATATAAACAAATAAGCTTTAATTAATAGTCTAGGCGTTAACAACGGGAGTTAGGTCGTGAGTTGGATGACTATATGAGTGAGAGGTCAAGAGTAAACGAGAGTATAGAGGTTGAGAACTAATAGAGAGATCGACATGTGAGGGTTTTTAAGAGTTAAAACCTCAAAATGGGTTTTTTTCACTAACTCACCAAACCCGCAAGGCCGTTAAGACCTTACGGGTGACCTTCAAGGGCCTAGGCGGCTAAACTCAAAGGTGGGGGACCTTCGAGGGTCTAGGCGGGATCTAGGCGGAGGCCCATGCCTTTTTTTAGAACAGTGGTTCTACGTTTGAAATATACTTATAGCTCTTATCCAAATTTTTAGCAACAAGTCAGGACTTACACATGTTCTTTGTTTGAACAGGCATGACATATTGTTTTTCTGGGTGACAAGGATGGTCATGATGGGGATTGAGTTCACTAGAGAAGTTCCTTTTAAGTATGTTTACCTCCATGGACTTATTCGAGATTCCCAAGTGAGTAGTTACTTCATCTGTGTAGAATATTTGTCCCATATTCACTTCAAATTGATTTATCTAGCTCTAAGACTACACATTTTCTTATATTATCATCTTTTCAGTGAGCCTCGAATACTTGTGTTTCCTTTCCTCAGCTTATGAGATTATTCTGCAAGGAGAAGTGGATGTTTAGTGGTATGGTTTACATTTTCTCCAAGTAAAGATCTTGCTAATCAGTGTGGAAATGACGTTCTAGATCTATCACTAAATCTATCTGAAATTATGCAATTGGCAATGATGTAAGATAGCTTGTTACATAGTGGGCTAATAATGTGAACTGTTCTATCTTGATTGATTTCACATTAATATTCACAAAACCTGTTCTAAATTGTGTGCTTATGATGGCATGGTTGCTTTACATAATTTTTTAGTTTGGCTGTTGTTCTCTGTGAACAGCAGAGGAGTTAGGTTCTTGAAGCTCATGCAAAACATCATTTGCATAATTGAAAGTGTAATTTCACTCTCAGTTTTTTATTTTGACATTTCCATTTGTCTTTTCGTTAGTGCTGTTGCGATTCAGGGAAATCATCTTTTTTTGTTGCTTGAATGGGTAATGCAAGTGTCCATGCGAAAACTAGAGTTGCACCTACATTCCTAGGGAAAGGGTATTCTTCTTTTCTCTATCTTTAAGGTTTTCTCTTGAAAAACTGATTAATTCCTCTCTATTATGGTTCTTACACTGCTGCAACTTGCTCTATCTTAATGAAATTGCACGTTTCTCTTGTAAATTAAGGCTGCAATAATCTGATTGTGAGTGTGAAAACTGTCTATTGCACCTATCATCTCTGTAACACAGGCATTTGTTAGCCCTTGTATGCATTTGTTCTACTTTATTTTTAGTTGTCTTACCTTCGTATTCACTTGACTATTACATCTTTGTAACACAAGCATTTGAATCTCCTCGTACACACAGCAACTGTTTTCACATGAGGCAGTATGGAGTGGAATCTTTTCGCTGACCAACTGTTTTTTTTTGTTAAAATATAGTTTTGGACATTTATATGTAAATTTTATAATTATGTATATTTATTGTATATAAATTATGTAGGTTAACATTTTATTATGTATGTAAATTTTGTATAATTAATTAAATTTTATTTTATTTTATAAAAATATTAGACTTTTTAACCCGGGTCTGAAAAATCCGGGCTAAAAGGCTTTTTTTTTTAATTTTCCACCCACATTTTAGCTACGACAGTTTGCCGTAGCAAATGTGTCATCAGGGGTTGCTTGCCGTAGCGAAGCCGTAGCAAATAACTTTGCTACGGCTACTTGCCGAAGCTACTAACTTTTGCGACCCCAAGCATCGCAACCCCCCCATTTCCCGTAGCAATGCCGAAGCTAATGGCCTTTTGCCACGCCTGTACAGCCTTTTGCTACGGTTTTTTACCGAAGCTAAATTAATTATTTTTTTTAGTAATAGCTTCTTTAGAGAGGATTTCAAATATACTAGGTCTACTTCTTTTTGGTTAAAAACACACCTAAGATAGTTTTGGTATACCCGAATTACTAGTCTAGCAACTCGTAACTATAAAATAAAATAACCATAAACTACTCACGATTAGTATAGTATTACTTGAATTGACGCGCGAACACAATCTTGAACACCTTAGCTTTAAACTCTTCAATTCTCACCTTATTACAACTTAAATAATTTTAATTATATCTTAATTGTTCTTCAAGCAATTGATCTTTTATCTTCGAAAAATAATAGGGGATCATACAAAATCGTGTCGCTTTAATGAATCTCGTATTTTATTGCTTTCCTTGTGACTCCGATCCCGTGCAATTAAACCATTGGGTTTGTCTGATAGTCTCATACTCATACCACGTACCTTTCTCCATTCAAGGCTTCTAAGCCCTCCAGACTCTTGAATTGAGTGACACAAAACTCTTATTCTCGTACTTCATCTCCTAATCGATCTGCATACTGCATACATATCAAACAACTCAGCTATTCGTTCTTGACAAATTAAGCAGAGAGTTAAAACACTTCAAAAATAAAACAAAATATTCAATATACATAAGAAAAATTAAGCAAATATCCAATTAATCCAACTAAAGTTGCATTAAGAAAATATTTTAAATGAACAAAAATACTCATACCTTGACTTATAACGTACCCTTGCCACTTTTATATATGTATTTATACATTAAGAATTAAAATGTTTAAAATGAACAAAAAAAAAAGTAAAGATAATTAATTAATATGTGTTTTAAAGTGTGGGGGATCTTAAGAGTTTTAATTCATTACATAAAGGAAATTTAATTTAAATGCATACTAGAGATTAAAATTAAAATGATAGAAATGAATGAAATTAGAAGAAGATATATACTCACATGCAGTCGAATTAGGTCCCCACCGGTCAGAAACTTGTAATTGACCACCGTCTACTAGTTTTTGCAGCGAATGAGGAAGCCTCTCTGAAAGTCTGTTGACCGCAAGTTTACGAAGGTTAGGGAGGGAGTCCCATTCCACTCCCCTAATTTCCTCTTCTTCCCACAACTCCAACTCTGAACACCACATAAGATCCAATTCTTCAAGGACGTTAAGAAGCCGTGGCGCCAAATTCAAACGCTTCAGTTTATTGCAATACAGAATGCGGAGACGCCGAAGAGAGATCAGGTTAATGTTTGACCCGAAAAACTCAACATCTCCATATTCCCAAATGTTACAGTTTCAAGGGATGAGCAAGAGCTTGCTGAGAACAACTGCTGCATCAACTCCTCGCTCATGTGGTCACCATTTAGTTTTCGAAGGCGGGGACAGAGTGGCATCCACTTGAGCCCTTCACAGTTCTGAATGTTGAGCTCTGAAAGAAGAGGAAATGAAGGATGATTAATGTGCGCCGTTGATTTCCTTGACCATCCCTTCAATCTCCCCAGCATAAAGATGTCAAGAATCTCCAGGCAAGGAAAGAATGTGGTAGATCGACCAGGCGATGGAATACTTTGTCCACCGCCCTCATTTGCTTCATTCTCATCTTCATCTTCTTCGACATATTCCAATCAACACAAGGACCAAAGGCTAAGCCTCCTGAGACAAGGAAGGCATCTGAAAGGAGGGAGATGCTCTATTGTTGACGAACTATAGATTATAATATGCTCACAAGGTTACGTAGAGAATTGCGAGCAATATCTGTGGTGATCTGGCGGCCAGTACCTAATTCCCAATGTGGTATTCTCCCACCTGGGTATTCATATAGGCGAAGGTCCTGCAGAGTTGTAGGCAGTTGCCACTGTTCATCTTCATCCCAATCCTCTATTCCTTGCTCAAATTCAATCGTTAACCTTCCGTTAAGTCTCATTCTAGCCAACACATCAAGTCGTGTGCTAGAATTGGCGTTTTTACTAACCATGAAGACGCTCAAGCGTTGAAGGCAAGTTAACTCCTCAAGACCTGCAGGCATTTGCATCCGGGGTCTAACATTTCTAAAAGAGCCTCGGTTGTAGAAATGCCTTAGTTTGATCAATTTCTTCAAGTCATTAGGCCAATCTTGAATTTGGGGACAATAAGAGATGTCTAGGGTAAGCAAATTCACAAGCTTTGTCAAAGAATCAGGAAGAGAAGTGAATTCATTCCTCGAAAGATTGAGGTATCTCAAGTGCTTTAAGTTCCCAATAGAACATGGAACATGCTTGAGCCCTTGATCACTCAAATTCAGCGAGCGCAAGAGCTTCAACTTTGCCAATAATCCATCCAAAAAAAGTTGGCTATGTGAAAGTACATTAGGTGTGAAAAAACATGAACGTATTTGATTCGCATCGGGCAATTTTCTAAAATCAGGATGACAACAAACGTATAAATGTCGAGCATTCTTGGGAAATTGATCCCATCCAGTTGTTAGAGTTACACTTTCCTTCCCAGCTACCTCCTTTGCCAAATCATGAATTAAATCATGCATTTTAAATCCTTGAATCTCGCCGTATTTATTTTCATTCGCCTCTTCGAAAAAGGATTTTCTAAACAATTCCATGAAATATATGTGGCCTACCTCCTCAAAGGTGTTGTTATCACTAGGCATGACATATCCCTGGGCAATCCATTGCAATATTAAATCCTCCTTGTCAAATACATAATCTTGTGGAAACATGGAGCAATAAGCAAAGCAGTTCTTCAAATTTGAAGGAAGGTGATCATAACTCAATTTTAGTGTAGACATCATGGAATTACCACTTAACTGTATCTTTGAGAGTTCCTTATCTTTGAAATACTCCCATTCTGGGAGAGTATTTTTTTCAAGAAGAAGAATGGCTATACTCTTTATGGCCAAAGGTACATTTACACACTTGTGCACAATCTCCCTTCCAAGACTAGTCCACCTTGGGTCGTTCTCTTGTTCTTCTGTAAAGGCTATTCTTTTGAAGAGCTCCCATGACTTCTCGTCTGATAAGCCATTCAATTTATAAACTTGGAATTTATCCTTTTTCACTATCCTTGGAACAGATTCAAATCTTGTAGTAACAATTATCTTGCTTCCCTTTGCACTCCTTAATAATGACATGATGTCAACCCATTTACCAAGATCATTATCCCACACATCATCCAGCACAAGCAAATAGCTTCTGCTATTCTTAACTGATCTGCTAATAAACTCCCTTGGGTCTGAACCGCTAGGGAGATCCTTATCTATAGATCGAGCAATCTTTTCAAGGACATTACCCACACCATATATATCAGAAATGCAAGCCCACCACCTATTTTCAAAGTAATTTTGGACCTCTTCATTATTGTAAACTAGTTGAGTGAGTGTTGTTTTTCCCATACCACCAATCCCAACTATACCAATGACTGAAACACTCTCTTCTAAACCCGACTTATCAAAAAGAAACTCTAGAATGGCCTTCTTTTCATCATCTCTACCAATGACCACTTCTTCCCCCAAAAGGGGCCTAGTTTCGGGTCTTTCCCTCAAACCACTGATTCGTTTTGAGGAAATGAAGTTAAAGTGAGCCATATCTCTAGAGATGCCATCCAATCTCTCCCTAATAGCATTGACTCTCTTAACAATATTATCATTAGAAACGATTGGATTCAACAACTTAGAGAATGCAGCTTGTACCTTTGCGCACTTACTTTCCCTCATCCGCTGCTTAAGCAGAACTTCAGTAGAAACATCATCAATCAGATCGTCAGCTTCATACAGCACGTCCCTCACCCTTTGAATCCAATCTTTCACCGCAGCAGAGTCATCTTGCCTCTTCTCAGCATCAAGAAGCACGGCTTGGATGGTTCCGATAGTCTGTATAAGCTTATCAAGCTCAGCCTTTGCACCCCATATGGATTTAAGGCGTTCATAAGCCATCTGGAATGCTGGGGAGCTCATCACATTGAAGAGATTGGAAGCAAGGCTGAACAAAGCTGCTTCCGTCATTTGATCTTTTTTGGTGGTGGAGGTAAATTAAGGATGGAGGTGTGATGATCGATGGGTGAATTTGCAGAATGCGCACTTGTTTCTATCAAAGATCGATAATGCTATATTTATAAGCACCAGATTTGCACGATGTGCACGTACGCGTACTTATCAACTGTGAAGATAGTGTTATGCCACCATTAATTTAGATGACTTTGTAAAGCTGCATGGGCTGTTGACATTTGTATCCACTACCAACCAGATTTTAGGCGTTTACTATAGCAGTTTTTTAGTGGCTTGGGTGCAAAGTGCACGTCTAAATGATCCACCTCATTTTAGTACATGTATGTGTGTTGACTTTGATGAAATTCGGACAGTACCTTATGCAGGTTTATGCTTATGCAGGTGGGACTAGAAACTGCTTCCATATAGATAACCACTAGCCCTCAAAAGATGATAAACTATACAATTTATCACCGGCAAGTGGACCTGAATCTTGTACGCCTTCGGTTGTCTCTGCTCCTCTAGCCAGTCCTTCCACCCTCGGATGGTATCTCGCCTGATCGTGATGCCCATCCGCCTAAACAGCAACTCAGTCACCCATCGGGTGTATGCACACCCGAACCAAATATGATCACAATCCTCGACCCCCATATCACAGAACACACACTCTTGTGTTGGGACAGCATTCCATTTAAATAGCCTTGCTCCAGTGTGCAACCGGTCCAGACCAGCGAGCCAGGTAAAGAAACTCCATTTCCTGGATTGCATGCCGACCCAGATCATCACCCCCACCTGCTGGGTTGTCCGCGTTCTCGCAACACTTCATACACTAGTTTGGACAGCCCCCTATCATTCCTTTCTACAATCTCCGTTGCTGTTCCATCAATACTAGTACAAAAAAGGTCTTACACAATGGTTATTTATCAACATAGACAACGGTTATTGCACTATTGTCTATGTCAGTGCGTTTTTAGGTAAAACAACGGTTGGACCTATGACAACAGTTCAATAAGACAACGGTTATAACCGTTGTCAAAGATGCTCCATCACCGTTGTCCATGCGACTCCAAAATTTGGAACAATCAATATTGAACGGTTATGATCGTTGTTTATGTGTCATATAACCATTGTTTATGTGTCATATGACCATTGTTTATGTGTCATATAACCGTTGTTTATGTACAATCTAATTGTTGTCTAGGTACACCATAACCGTTGTCTATGTGCCATATAACCGTACTTTATAGCCTATATCCCCATTGTCTAAATTATGTTTTAACCGTTGTCTAAATACAATTAAACTGTTATCTATATACAATCTCATTGTTGTCTAGGTACACCATAACCGTCGTGTATGTACCATATAACCGGTATCTAAATTCCATTTTAGTCGTTGTCTAAATACAATTGGAACGTTGTCTATATACAATCTCAGTGTTGTCTAGGTACACTAAGACGGTTGTCTATGTACCTTTTACCCGTTGTGTTAATATTACTGAAACATTGTCTATGTACCCTTTAATCGTTGTCTATGTACCTTCTGTTGTGTAACAAAAATTTAAACATTGTCGTTCTTCATTTGAAGTACGTTCAATACATGTATAAATATCAAAATCACTTTTTAACAGACAACCTGAAAGCACAAACACACAATAGAAACAAAAGAAAAAGTGAATTTGAAGCAATGGTAGATGCTGAGCAATCAGGCACTAATAAAGCTTAATAGCTCAAAAAGTTACAATCTAATACAAATAATTACAGAGAGGCAAAAGAAACTGCACAAGCAAGTATAACTTTAAGGCTAGTTGACGTCCATCTAGAACAACCTTTTCAAGAGGATCTTTTGCTTCCTAAATTGAGACGAAATAATAAGAGGCCAACATTAATATGTGCAGAGATAAATTCTAACAATTAGCTAGGTGAAAATAAAAATAAAATGTTGAATGAACCTTCGGATCAGTTTGAATTTGGCTCTATTACGAGCATAAATGAGCTCCTCGAGAATTTCTAGAAGTATTCCTGGGAAACATATTGGTTTTTTATTTCAACAAATAATTAAGTATTCTATAGATGAAGGTAGAAATTGTCTAAGCTTGGCTACACAAAAGCAACTTAACACACTACTGTATACCTTCTGAAGTTATGGTTTGACAAGGGTTTCACCAGATGGAGTTCTATTAACACATTCTGAACGAAGATGCAGCTTGCGAGCTTCTTCAGGAATTACCTTCATTAGGAATATTAAGACACTTTAGATGAACCCAATCAGAAAATTATTATTTTGAAAGGGAATTTCAAAAAATATATTTTCTTTATAACGAGAACGTTTATTGAATTGAATGGAACCTATAAAACTATTTCTTTTTAACGAGAACATGGTATCAAATATATATTTTCAATCATGAAAAAATAATTGTCTAACACGTATCATGCTTTGAAATATTGTGCTAATGGTCCTGGGAAGGCACATTTAGCAAAGTGAAGTGTAACACAAATTATATGCCATCATAATTGATGGATAAAAAGATGCAAAATCCAATTGATCCCAAACATTCTTCACTTCAGACAATGTAAAAACTTGATGGTTAACCTTCTGTAGAGGATCAATTGCAAACATTCTTCTGCATTTTAGTTTTTTTACTTGGCTTTTTAAATAGTCAATTACTGGAGCAACAAATGTAGTTCAAACATATGCACATATCTAATATTAAACCGTCGTTCTTAATGATCATTTTTTTTTCCACAGAAGCTACAGGGAATAAATATCATCATTAGCTTTTCTATCCAGAACAAGAGCTCATTACTTCAAGAGGGCGTGAATAGGCATTGCAAGAAATGCAAAGATATAAGCAACAATAGCAAATTGAACCTAAACGAATTAAAGTTTGGTTTCAAAATAGGAAGTCTCTAGCTACTTCCTCTAATTTATGTACTAATGTCCAATTCTTATTCATATAACTTGTTCATGTTGCTTTAATTTCCAATTTAGAGAAAAGTCCAAATATTGGGAATAGGTGTTTTAGTTTTCCTTAGTGATATTCAAATTGAGTTTTGTGTGTATTATGTTTGATTTTAGTTGTTCTTTTTTTTTTGTGCATTTGGTTCTATTGCAAACTCTCAATGGTCCAAATTCATCCAAAAAATTAACATGGAGAATGACTTAAACTCAGTTAACAACAAATTAAAAAATCTCATCAGCAAATTACGTACAATTTTTTTTTCTAAGAGTTAATCAATCTATATATCTATCAAACCTTAGAACACTACCTTTCACAACAAAGCCAAACAAGCTTTAGAACACTACCTTTCACAGTAAAGCCAAATCAAGCTTTAGAACGCTAACTTTAACAGTAAACCCAAATCAAGAATTTTCCTAATCTCTAAATTAACATAAAAACGAAATGAATGTCCAGCTCCTTCAGAATGGAGATGTTAACTTACCTAGGGCCGATTTCAATTGTGACCCGAGATTCCTGCGGCAATAGAGACAAGACGAGAGGCAACAGAGACCATAGAGGGAGACGAGAGATGACAGAGGGCAGCGAATAGGGACCACAAAGAGAGACGAACAGAGAGATCCGAGATGGCTGCGGAGGCGAACTAAGACGAGAGATATGAACAGTGAAGGAGGCGATTTGAGGATTCAACTGTGGCTGCAATTTGAGATTATCTCTCAAGTAAAAGGACGCTCGATATGAGGATTCAAATAGAAGCGATTGAGAGATCCGAGATAAGGATTCAAGTAGTTTCCACCGATCGAGCGGATTCAAGTAGCTAGAAATCACGTAACTGTGATTTGAGGATTCAAGTAGAAGTGATTGAGAGAGCCGAGATGATGAAATAATCTGGCTGCAAGGAGGCCGGCGATTCGAGATTCAACCAGAAGCAATTTGGGGGTTAAAAGTGTTGAAGGAAGGAGGTGAACAAGGAGAGGAGGTCAGCGAGACAGAGATAGAGAGAGGAACGGGTTGTAGGTATAATATCCCGCTTGGGTATAGACAACGGTTATTTATATATTCGTTGTCTTTGTAATTACAAAGACAACGGTTTCCATTAGGCATAGACAACGGTTCTGTAAATAAATAATTAAAATAAAATAAAATAAGAATGTCAATTTTACCATTATTAAATAGTAGTGGTTCATGAAATAAATTGTAATGGTTCATGAAATAAAGACTAGTGGTTCTTGAACTACTGACTTTAATAGAGGTTTTTTCAGTGACTAAATAGAGGATGGTTCAGTGAGTAAATAGGTTGGTTCAGTGACTTAATAGAGGTTGGTTCAGTGACTAAATAGAGGTTGGTTCGGTGAAGTAGAGGTTGGTTCAGTAACTAAATAGAGGTTGCTTCAGTGAGTAAATAGGTTGGTTCAGTGAGTTAATAGGTTGGTTCATTGAATTAATAGAGGTTGCTTCAGTGACTAAATAGAGGTTGGTTCGATGACTAAATAGAGGTTGATTCACTGACTAAATAGAGGTTGGTTCAGCGAGTAAATAGGTTGGTTCAGTGACTAAATAGAGGTGGGTTCAATGATTAAAAAGGTTGGTCCGGTGAGTAAATTGGTTGGTTCAGTGACTAAATAGAGGTTGGTTCAATAAGTAAATAAGTTGGTTCAGTGACTTAATAGAGGTTGGTTCAGTGATTAAATAGATGTTCATTCGGTGACTAAATAGAGGTTGGTTCAGTGACTTAATAGAGGTTGGTTCAGTGACTAAATAGATGTTGGTTCGGTGACTAAATAGATGTTGGTTCAGTGACTAAATAGGGGTTGGTTCAGTGAGTAAATAGATGTTGGTTCGGTGACTAAATAGAGGTGGGTTCAGTGACTACATAGATGTTGGTTCAGTCATTAGGTGTGGTTCACTGGATTTGATTTATGAAATAAATAGTATTGGTTCATGAACCATTTTATTTAAAAAAGAAACAAATAAATAATTAAAAGAAAATAAAAGAAGAATGAATTTTTTTTATTATGAAATATATATTAATATGTATCTTAATGTATAGTTAATAAATTTACGTGAAAACGTTTTAATTATAATTAGAAAAATATATATTAAAAGTTGTAAAATCGATTTTGAGGCATTTCACTAACTAATAAATATTCGTAGATGCCACTAAAGACAAGAGATACTAATTGGAAAAATGGTTAAGGGGCTGTGTAGGCTTGTGGCTATACCAAGGTCGAAGGTTCAATACTCAGCGCGCGCAATTTGCCGTTTTTTAATTATTTGGCTAGGCGCGTGTGGTGCAAGCGCTGGGAGGTGCGACTGGGGGAGCCGGGAAGCGTGGTAGGGAGGTGAGGAGTAGGCGGAATTTTTCGTGCGGACGGTTTTTTTTATTAAAAAATTTATATTATTTTATTTCGTGTGGACCAATCAAATTGCTTCTTTCCTTCTCACTTTTGGGGTTGTGTGTACCCGAACCCAATCCCATATATATATATATATATATAGGGAATAGGTAACTTGTGCACACCCTTTAGGGTGTACTTTGTGCACGACTGTGGACCGTTGATCTGAAGGAAATAGAAGGCTAGGATGATGCCACGTCAATTGGGTGGTATTTAAAAAAAATGAAAAAGAAGCCCAAACTCAAAATCAAATGGGTGTAGCGCGTGTAAAATGAATCAAATAAAAACCCTAGCAAATTTTTCTTCATCTTCGTGGAGCACTGGAGCCCCAAAGGCGAGTTGAAGGCGGTGTACGAAGATTCGAGTTGCTGGGCGGTGGTAGCGCGCAGTGGCAGCGGGGTGATGGCGACGTCGGTACTCGGCGCCCCTTCCCTCTTCTCAGATCCGGCGGTGCTAGGGGAAGGAGGAGACAATTAGGGGCGGTTTCTTTCGAATCTGCAAAGAGAAGCGAAAAGGGGCTGCGGGGGCTCGGTGGGTTGTTGATGTCGGCTCAAGGGCGTGGATCCGGCGTTGCTGG
Organism: Persicaria tinctoria; assembly: GCA_037127255.1. Taxonomy (NCBI): domain Eukaryota; kingdom Viridiplantae; phylum Streptophyta; class Magnoliopsida; order Caryophyllales; family Polygonaceae; genus Persicaria; species Persicaria tinctoria. Next base: position 45,662,023 of record JBANSL010000019.1, on the reverse strand, counting down.
GTGGTCGGTGGCCGGAATGGGTGCTGTCGGCGCCAGAGAATAGGTGCGGTGGTGTGTGGGTGCGAATGGAGGGGGCTGAGAGGAGGACAAAGAAGAACCGAGTTGTTGGGCGGTGGCACCGCGGTGGTGGCGACATCGGCGCCTTCTTCATCTTCGTGGAGCCCCAATTCCGGTGGAGCCGAAGAGCCTCAGATCTGGGAGGTCGGTGATGGCGGTTCTCAAATCCGGGTGGCGACTGGCGACGTCGGTGCCTTCTTCATCTGTTGGGTCGCTGCCGATGATGCAGAGTTTAGTGGAAGCGACGGTGAATTCGACGACGCTGAGCGGAGGCAGGCAGCGATGTAGCCGCTCCTGTTGTTGGGCGGACCTCCTAGGCGATTTGGGCGGAGCGACGATGGCGATTGGGAGAGGCGACACTGATCCACTGGTTAGCTGCTTCCGATTGTACGGTGGCGATCGGATCTGCCATGGCTAGGGTGAATGGTCTTTGATGTTTCTAATTCCTATTCTAATTTGACTTTCAGTTTTGAAATCTCCGATTTCTACTTGAGTTTGGTATGAATCATTAATGAATCATTAACCTGCGATTTCTAATTCCTATTCTAATTGAGTTTGATCAACGGTGAAATCTCTGATTCATTATTCATTAGTATAGGTCGTTTTCGGTTTGACAAACAACATAAAAACCTTCATCGCACGACTATATCTATCCAACTAAACATTATTCGGTGAAATGTCAAACATTATTCGGTGAAATATGAATCATTATTCGTATAAATTGTAAGAACTGTTTTTGGATTTGAGGTTTCAGTGAAATGTGAAACATTATTTGATGAACTACGAAACATTATTCATGTAAATCGTAAATATTGTTTAGGGATTTAAGGTTTCTTTTATTTTAAATTGATGAACGGAAAACAAAATATTATCCAGTAGCATGTGACAAATTATTCAGTGAAATTGTTAAATTTTGATTTGAACTAGATGGAAAAAAATAACATAATATTATTCGGTAGAATACAAAACGTAGCATGTGACAAATTATTCAGTGGAATTGTTAATTTTTGATTTGAACTAGATGGAAAAAGATAATATAATATTATTCGATAGAAGACAAAACATTATTCAGTGTAATTGTCAAAATTTTAAAACGAAATCAGGTAGGTCCCACCGATTTTTTCACAAACCCATAAAGTTATTTATTTAAAAAAAAAAAGCAAACCAGGAAAAAAAGCTGGAAGTTGGTAGAAGTGTAGAACGTGGGTTTGAGTTGTTAGAGTGGCCCCACTTCAAATGCACTACACGCGCATGGATGGAGAAGGTAAGTTGAAATTTCAACCGGGTCCCATTAATTTTAAAACAAAAAAAATTAAAAAACCACATTTAATCACAACCATCAATTCCTTTAGATCAATTGTCAAAATTTGTGCACAAGATACACTCTAAGAGGTGTGCACAAGGGAACCACTCCCTATATATATATATATATATATATATATATATATATGGGATGGTTCTGGTGTACTCATGCCTTATTGTCTATCATGTACACACATCTAGGCCGTTAATTTAGTAAATCGGATGGTTGTGGTAATTAGACATTTTTTCCTTTTTTTGGTAAAAAAAATGGTGGGGCACATGGGTTACTTTGGCTTTACCTGCCAAAAGCCAGCGCGTGAGGGGAGATCTCCTGTTTGAGAACTGTAGGTAAGTGGAGCCGGTTGAATTGAATTTGGGTTGTGTTTACTGGGCCCAAATTTGCTCTTTTTTTTTTTTTGTCTATTATTATAAACCCTTATTGATATTTAAATTGTTAAAATTATGTATTCAGAATTTTCATAAAAAATAGATTATGATTTGGTTTTAATTAACGCTCTATATTATTATTATTGTGAATTTTCCTTACAAAAATGATTATTCGAAGGTATCAATAGATTATTCGAATGTCTTGATAGATTTTTCGATGGTATCGATATATTATTCAATTGTATCAAAGGTTTTTCAGTGCTACGGCCGACTTTACATTGTTAATAGATTCTAAATTTCTAATCGGCTAGCATCCTCAAACCGTCATGAACCTATGTCAAACTTCATGTTAACAAATAACTAACAATTATTCGATGGTATATCTTGATTATTAAACGGCATCACTTGATTATTCGATGGTATTGATAGATTATTCGATTGTATCAAAAGATTAATAAGTGCTACGAACGACTTTACACTGTTAATAGGTTCTAAATTTCTAATCGGCTAGCATCCTCAAATCGTCATGAACGTATGTCAAACTTCATGTTAACAAATAACTAACAATTATTCGATGGTATATCTTGATTATTCAATGGTATTATTTGATTATTCGATGGTATCGATAGATTATTCAATTGTATCAAAGGATTATTCATTGCTACGACCAACGTTCCATTTTTAATAAATTCTAAATTTCTAACCGGCTTAACTTCAAAAAAAAAATCTAACCGGCTAGCATCCTCAAACCGTCATGAACTTATGTCAAACTTGATATTAACAAATAACTAACAATTATTCGATAGTATATCTTGATTATTCAATGATATCGATCGAATTGTGAATACCTTCTACAAGTTTATTTATTATTAAAACCAACTATGTTAATAAGATAAGTGCAATAGTAATGAAAATATTTTCAATTACACATAATTAAATTGAACGAAGTAGCAAACAAAGGTAAATACACTAGATCTCCCTTTATTAAGCATTTTATCTAAACCTTAAGAGTTGAAATTTACGCAGTATTATATTATCCACTTATTTTAGGCCACATTTGCCCTTCAAATATTAAAAATAAATTAATATTAATATTAACATTATCTTATAAGGAAAAAGAAATGCACATGCATATTTACTAATTACTGTACTACATTAAGCTCATTGGTAAATCAATCATCAGCAATTTCCCAGCAGTTTTAATTAGCAATTTATTCTCAATCTGCTCCATGCTCTAGTTTGAACAATAACTGAATAATCCTAGCAAGTGTAACCTGACGATTAACTCCGTGCATGAGCTCAGTAGCATCTACTAGAAATTCTTTTCCATATTTAGAATCAAATGCCAATTGAACTTGCAGCAACTCAGGCAAATTAGCACATCTTGGAGCAGTAAAACACACACTAGATATTACTTGTTTTAGGCCTAAAGGGCATTTCCTGCAAAATAGATATAATAAGATGAATAACAAATATAAGAACATAGTGTCAGATCAAGATCGTATCAGTACTGAATACTGTAAAATAATGCATGTGTGATTAGTCAGAGCAAAGGGGTCAGTTGGGATGAAAAGAGGATTCAAGAGCCCATTGGCTAAAAGCGGCCTTATGAAATGTTTTAGCTACTACATGTTAGATTATGGAGGAAATCCATAACAGTAAGTGCACACTTCACAACAGTAATTGATCCATACATTATTCACATTTACATATTATACAAATCAAAATTATATATTATTCACGTTGTAGGGGATGAATCCCATGAAAACCACACATACCTCTGCATAAATTCAATTTTTCCCCGAATAACCAATAAATCCCATGAAAATTCTCACAACCAGCCTCTCATCTCACCCAATTTCACAATCCTAACTCTAAATTCTTAGGAAAGCCACACATACCTTTGCATAATTCGAATAACCGTACCTTTGTATCATATGACAACCCACAAAATCTACCCCTCGTATAAACAAATCCACACATACCTTTGCATAATTTCAAGGCAACCCCCACATACTGTAACGGCCCAGGATTATGATTCCCGAGTTACGTTTCGAGAGATGAAACCCCTCGTTGGGATCTTGCGCCCCGAGTACAGGTTGAAGGTTTGAAATCGAAGATGCGCAGTTTAAAGTGGGATTTCGCACCCAAACCCGGAAGGTCCGTTGGAGACCCCGGGGTAAACCCCTGTACCTGTCCTAAGTCTACAACGCGCGAAAACCTTTATCATGCAAAGGGAGAAAGTTCTGAAAACGATACAACCCACGGCAGAGCCGGGTCAAAACGGAGTATAGTAGGAAGAAATCCAAAAAAAGCATGAGTTTGGTGAAGTCAGGGTTCATACACTCACTCTCCGCCATGTGAATGGACCCCGTCATATCAGCACAAAATCAAGTAGTAGATCGGGTACCTGAAACTATACCACCAAGTCAGGCCAAGAGTCCGCCTGCGGGTCCTCTGACCGCACTGAGGACATATAATACGCCTATACCTAGAATAAAGGATGCCTTCATGCAGTACTGAAATAAAACCACACTATCATGCTCCTAATTCATATGTGCAGAATATTGAGGAAGGCCTTAACAAAGAATACCAAGCGGTATATACCTCTTTTACCACCACCCCTCTTCCAGACAAGGTGGAGACTGACCAGTTCGATGCTATAATCATATCAAATCTCATCATCATATCATATCTCATGCCCATCTCGTATCCTGTGATATATATATAAATGACTCGAGGAGGACAACACCCGATGAAGCTGGGCTGCCCTATGACCCTAGCAAGGACTCTAGGACTCACAGATAACGGTCGTTCTGTATTCAAACGCATACAGAATAAGGATGCTCATTTGTAAATGCAATTCCTAAGCATGATACTACATGATATGCTCTTATGCATATGCAGCACCTACATACTATATGACACATCAGGCAGGAGGTACTGGTTACTGAGTAAGCCCCGGAGGTACTTACCTCGCTAGAAGATCAGCAAAAGAAGAATCCAGCACACAGTAGTCACAATCACAGAATATCACCTAATCACATAACGAGAATATACTAAGTATACTTCTATAGCCTTTCTGAACACATATATTACTCACTCAAATGAGCAGATAGATAAGTAAGCTTGCATCAATCATACTTTCAATTTATCACGATCAACCATCTCTTATCTCATACCATTCATCATAACTTGTCAACTTATCAGTTTAAAAAAATATACTCCCTATATATATCATACTTATACTTTCCATATATATCATCATCATAAATATCGAACATTTAATCTCTTGTGAAGTTCACCACAATATCACGCTATTAGTCATCGTCTTATTCCCAAGTTAGCTTCAAAATCATTTCAAATCCGAATTAAACAGTTAAGAGTTCTGACCCCTTGAAAATACTCGCTAAATTCCCTTTTCAATTTATTTATTAAAACACTTTTTAACCTTTTATAAAATCTCAAAAAAAATAATAATATTTTTATACCTTAATCCCCAATTAATATTAATTATTTAAACAAATAATTCAAATGACCAAAACGCCCGCCAAAACGCAACTAAACCCACACGGACAAACAGTGCCGCGGCCGCGGCAAATTGCGGCGCCCACAGCAGGTGCGGCGCCCGCAGCAAATGCGGCGCCCGCAGCAAGTCGTCTTCTTCCTCTGCGTCAGACTGGTTCGGCCCTTCTTGGTGGAGCTTGGCTCTCCTTCCATTTCCGACCCCTCTCAACCTCACAAATCCTCAATCCCAACCACTAAAGACACACGCACACGGATTGAAGCTAAAGGAAAGAATGAACGAGGCTCACCGAGGTGTTCGCGGACGTCGGAGCTTCGTCGGAGCTCGCCGGAGGCTCGATTCGTTGCGTCGGAGAGGGAGGAACCTTGGATTCAACCTAGGAGGGTAAAGGAAGGTTAAAGGAAGGTTCATCCATGGAATTTCGGATCGAACGAGAGGTCGAAGCTTACCGAACGGAGTTTGCGCTCGAGCGAGGTGGTGGAGCTCCGGTGGCTCGATGGAGGCGCTAGGGCCTCTAGGGCGGCGTCGGGACGGTGGTGAACGCCAGTAGAGGTGGCTAGGTCTGCTGTTTCTGCTGCTCGTCGAGGAACACGAAGGTGGAGGTGGAGGTGGCGATGGAAATCGGTGGTGGCGCAGCGGGAGTGAAGGTGACGGTGGAGGTGGCGATGGCGTCCAGCTGCTGCTGCTGTGCTCTCGAGGAGTGGGACAGATGTTGTTGCTACAACTCTTGAGGAAGGAGGAAGCAAGGAGAAGGGTGGGAAGAGAGTGATGGCGAGGGAGGGCGTGGGTGATGGTGGAAACAGGGGAAGGGACGGGGTGATATAGGCAGGGGAATGGGCTCGGGTTGCAGGACAAGGTAGGGGGGAGTGGGTGAGAGGTTGAGTGTGAAATTGGTTAACCAATACCCGGAAATAAATCCCGAATACGCGAATTTTGAATCCCGAAATTAGTTTCCAAATGTTAGTTTTCCCGAATCCCGCTAAACGAGTTTTAAAATCGATTTTAATTTCATTTTTAATTTACTTTTTCCGAAAGAAAAGATTTACAAATCCGAGCCTTTACATCATCCACCTCTAAAAACAAGTCTCGTCCTCGAGACTAAAATCATTTTTAAAACAGGGGATGAAGTTTGAAATCGGTGAGTCCATGAATCATGCCATTGATCCCGTAAACATCTCATAAGTGCCCCTATGAGGTCCTCACAGTACCGTTGCCGTGATCATAATATCCCCAAATAGACCGTAGTAAGGATGTAATATGGGCCCCTACCACATTCTTACTCCGACTCCTTGGCCATATCATAACTCAAATACTTATCCACTTCGTGGGGAGTTATAATGAGATCTAGTGTTGTATATATTTTTTTTATTATTATTATTATCCAAAGTCTCTTTTGAAACACGATTCAAAATTTCATGTTCGACTTTAGTCAAGTTCATTTCCACCTTCTCCGTTCATCTTACCATCCACCTCTAAGGGCTAACCCCACATTCTCTTCCTAGGTTCCATGTTATGATCAAATTCCAATACTTCAACTTCCATCATTTCTATCATCACGCCTCATATATATATAGAGTGACACTCATATCACATATTAATAGCATGACCTAAACACGTCAAGTATAGTCGCATACCATAAAATATCTAGCACGTCATCACATCATCACAGCTCATCATATCATATCACCAAGGATCTGCACACAACTACCAATCATAAGTACACAAGCAAAGAGATATTACCAACCAACCCCAATCCAACTAGACAACTCACCGCACTCGCGAGGTCAGGGAAATATCTACGCTCGGCTCGACATAGGATGCGAGCAACTCGTCTAGGACATCCCCATAACTAGCCCGAATACTCTCCTCAGTCTCCCACGTGGCCTCCTCAGGGCTCCTCCTAGACCACTGAACTAGAAGCAAAGGAACCTCCCTGTTCCTAAGCCTCTTGACTCGACGGTCAAGAACTCCCACAGGACGCTCTACAAAGGTATGGTCAGGCTCAACCTGAAGGTCTGAATAGTCTAGGACATGGCTAGGGTCAGGGATATACTGGCGAAGCTGTGAGACGTGAAAGACGTCATGAACACCGGCCAAGGATGGGGGCAATGCTAAGCGATAGGCCACCTCGCCAACTCTATCCAAAATCTCAAACGGGCCAATATACCTCGGACTCAACTTTCCTTTGATCCCAAACCGTCGGACTCCTCTGGTAGGCGAAACTCGAAGCCACACATGCGAACCTACCTCAAACTCAATCTCTGTCCTCCGCCTGTCTGCATACTTCTTCTGGCGATCCTGAGCGACTCTCATGTGCTCACGGATGCGTCCCACCTTATCACTGGTCTCTCTAACTAGGTCCGGTAAAGATGAAACCGTGTCCGCAGGCTCATCCCAACAAACTGGCGACTTGCATCGCCTCCCATGCAGAGCCTCATATGGAGCCATCTCGATCGACGCATGGTAGCCGTTGTTGTATGAAAACTCCACCAATGGTAGGTGTCTAACCCAACGGTCTCCCCACTCCAAAACACATGATCGCAGCATATCCTCCAAGGTCTGAATCGTCCTCTCACTCTGGCCATCTGTCTGAGGATGAAAAGTTGTACTGAAATGCAGTCTAGTACCTAGGCTCTCCTGAACCTGGTGCCAAAACCTCGAGGTAAAACGTCCATCTCTGTCAGATACGATCCTCTCAGGTACTCCATTAAGTCTCACAATCAGGCAAATGAACTCCTCAGTTAACCGCGATGCTGGCCATGTCTCCTGAATCGGAATGAAGTGAGCCGACTTGGTCAACCTATCGACCACGACCCAAATGGCGTCGAATCCTCTGACATCCCGCCTCAGCCCGGTGACGAAGTCCATCGAGATATCTGTCCACTTCCACGCGGGAACTGGAAGCGACCTGACAAGTCCTCCTGGTCTCTAGTGCTCAATCCGAACCTGCTGGCAAACCTGACATCTGGCTACAAAGTCTGTGATGTCTGCTCGCATCCTCTGCCACCAATAATATCTCCTCAAATCCTGATACATCTTATTCGTCCCTGGATGGACAGAATAAGGAGTGGAGTGAGCCTCCTGCATGATCCTCTGCCTCAGACCTGACGTCGACGGAATTACAACTCTGCCCTGAAAGATCAGCATACCATCTCCTCTCTCTACAAGCTCTCTAAATCGACCCTGGGCCATCCGATCCCTCAGAACTGCAATCTTTGGTCAGTCTGCCTGACCTCGTCGAATCTCCTCGGTCAACTCAGCCTGAACCTCCAAGAATGATAACTGTCCATTCTCCCGCTGAACCCACACCTCGAAGCAACACCTCATCAAATCTGTCTGCAAATCCCTCTGAGTTGTAAGCCTCGCAACTAATGCCTCTTGGTGAGTCTTCCTACTGAGCGCATCTGCCACCACATTGGCCTTTCCTGGGTGATAAACTATGTCCAAGTCATAGTCCTTTAGAAGCTCTAGCCACCGTCTCTGTCGCATGTTGAGCTCCTTCTGAGTGAAAATATACTTCAAGCTCTTGTGATCTGTCATTACCTTGCATGAAGTGTCGTACAGGTAATGCCTCCAAATCTTTAGAGCATGAACTACAGCTGCCAACTCTAAGTCATGAACAGGATAGGACACCTCTTTCTGCATGCTTCAACTGGCGCGAAGCATAAGCGATGACTCGACCTCTCTGATGCAGAACACATCCCAAGCCGGAACGCGAAGCGTCTGTGTAGACGACGAAGTCCTCTGTCCCTTCTGGCAACGCTAGCACTGGGGCGGTCGTCAGCTTCCCCTTCAGAAGCTCGAAGCTGGCCTGACATTCCACACTCCACTCAAAAGGAACATCCTTCTTTAGTAGCTGCGTCATCGGCCTAGCAATGCTCGAGAAACCCTGGACGAATCTCCTGTAGTAACGGCCCAATCCTAGAAACGAGCGGATGTCCTTGACGTTCTTGGGCACCTCCCAAGCAACGATAGCATCAATCTTCGCCGGATCCACGGCGACTCCCTCAACTGAAATCAAATGGCCTAAGAAAGCCACCTCTGTGAGCCAGAACTCGCACTTGCTGTATTTCCCATACAGCTGATGCTTCCTCAGCGTCTCGAGGACAATCCTCAAATGCTCCTCGTGCTCCTCTCTACTCCTCGAGTAGACTAAAATGTCATCTATGAACACGACAACGAATCTGTCCAAGTAGTCAATGAACACGCGGTTCATGAGCTCCATGAAAGCAGTTGGTGCATTGGTCAGCCCAAACGGCATGACCACGAACTCGTAGTGACCATAGCGGGTCCTAAAAGCGGTCTTCTGGACATCCTCTGGCTTTACTCTCAGCTGGTGATAACCGGACCTCAAATCAATCTTCGAGAAGACAACGGCGCCCTGCAGCTGATCCAACAGGTCGTCAATCCTGGGAAGGGGATAACGGTTCTTCACTGTCGCACGGTTCAGCTCCCTATAATCGATGTATAGCCTCAATGACCCATCCTTCTTCTTGACGAACAACACTGGTGCTCCCCAAGGTGATGCACTAGGCCTGATGTAACCCTTCCCAGCTAGCTCCTCCAACTGAGCCTTCAGCTCCGCCATCTCCGTTGGTGCCATGCGGTAAGGGACTCGTGAAATAGGTCTGGTGCCTGGGTCTAGCTCGATCCCAAAGTCAACCTCTCTCGGTGGGGGAAGTCCCAGTAGCTCATCTGGAAACACATCTGCGAAGTCTCTGACAACAGGGACATCTGACAAGCTGGGATGTGTGCGATCCACCTCTAAAGCGTAACACCAATACCCAATGCATCCCTGGTCTAGAAGTCTGGCGGCTCTGACTGCGCTAATGAGCGCTCCGTTCCTCTTGGGGTCGCTCCCCCAAACCTGGTGCTCAGTCCCGTCATCTGCCAAGATAGACACCGTCCTCGTCCTCAGATTGATGTTCGCTCCATAGTGGTCCATGAAATCCATACCCAGAATGAGATCATCCATCCTCAATGGCATGACAATAAGGTCGGTTGGCCACTCACGCTCACCTATATGGATGGGGCAACCTAAAATCTCCCGACTCGTCCTAACCTTTGCCCCGTCCGCTAGACCAATAGTAAGGGGTAAACCACTCGTGCAGCTCATGCTCAGCCTAGCAACGCACGCCTCTGCTATGAAGCAGTGAGTAGCACCAGTGTCAATCTTTTGTTATTCCTTTTGCTTTCAGATTTGCCTTCTTCCATGTAAGACCAGTTTTTGATGTTATTCCTAATTCTTAAAATGATCTCATCTTTGTTTCCCGGTTTCTGATTCCTAAAAATGTTGTCATTTTTTATTTCCCAGATTGTTTGCCAAATAAAAACCAGAGAGGTAAAGTGTTTATTATCAATTATGATTTTATCAATCTTCTCCCTTAGTGAGCCTGAACCAAGCATGTTTAGGAAATATATATTCGTTGACCGCTCAAATCTAGCAATGATTTCTTTGGCGAAAGAACAGTTACAAAAGAGATGGTCCTCGTCTTTATCCTCCTGATTGCAGAAAGAGCAAGTATTCGGAACCCTGTTAAAATACCTATTTAATCTTTTCGCGGTGGGTAGACCATCCACACTTATTTTCCACACCAAATTCTTGATTCTAGGGGGAAGATTTAGTTTCCAGATCCAATTAAGGTTATCACAATTATTTATGTTCCTATCAAGGATGGGCTTTAGGGATTTAGTAGTGAAGGAACCTGACTTCTCAAGATGCCAAACAAGCTTATCTTGTGGGCTCCAGGTAGGAATCTGAATTTTGAGTATACGATTTACAATATGACGCGGAAAAAAGATTTGTAATCAAAGTTAGATTCCAATGCTTGCCTGAGGTGATCAGCTGACTCACTTTCATTTTCGGGTCGTTAGTCCCCTTGTACTGGAGTAACTCTACTTCAGGGATCCAAGGGTCTTCCCAGATATTGATCGATTCTCCATTACCTAAGATCCAATGGAGGCCATTTTCGAACTTGTTACGAAGGGACAAGAGTCTACCAAACTGCCAAGAAGTGAATTGATTTGATCTTTCTCTAATTGTGCATTGGTTTAGGTATTTTTCTTTGATCAACTTGACCCATATGTTTTCATCGTTGGAGTAGAGCTTCCATAGGAGTTTCATTTGAAGTGCTATATTAAGATCCTCAACCTTTCTGATGCCCAGACCTCCTTGATCCTTGCTTCTGCAGATTTTGTCCCAACTCACCATAGGAGTATATCTCTCGGAGTTTAGTTTGTTCCAAAAAAAGTTTTTGTTTACCTGGTCAATCTGGTCTAAGATCCCTTTTGGGAGAAGGAAATTTCGCATAAGGTAGTTTGTTTTAGAGCTTAGATTGGCTTGGATCAGGACAGTTCTACCAGCTTGGGAAAGGGTAGAGGCTTTCCTTTTTGAGAGGCTTTTCTTTAAATTATGAATGGCTTCATCAAAAACACATTTTTTTTATTATACCATTAAGGATAGGGATACCAAGATATTTTTCCAAGTTTTTAGAGATAGGTATACCCATGTGCGTAGCAAGGTCATTTGCTAGGTTTTGAGAGACATTTTTGGAGAATTGAATAGAGCTTTTATTATAGTTTATAGTTAACCCTGTTAGATTTGAGAAGTTATTTATCATATTCTGTATAGTAGTAAGGCTAGTGTGAGCTGCATTAGAGAAAATGATGGTATCGTCTGCAAAGGTTAAGTAAGGAATAGGAGTACCATTTATTGTTAGTTTGATCCCAATCAAAGCATCTTCTTGAAGAGCTTCGGTATGAAGATCTCTTGCTAAACCTTCCATGACCAAAACATAGATATAAGGAGCCAGCGGATCACCTTGTCTTATTCCTCTATTAGGCTTGAATTGTTTCCCCGGAATATTATTTACTAAGACTGACATAGAGGTAGTAGTAATACATTTCATTACCCATGAAACCCGGGTGGGGTGAAAGCCGAATTTTGTGAGAGTAGCTCTAATATAACTCTAGTTAATTGATAGAGCATATTTAGTATTGTATAATATATTGCATTTAGCATATTTTAGGTGTGAATATTGCATTTATTTAGTTGAATTTGCATTTTCACTTGTTGAGTTAGAAGAGGCGGAATCTACATGATTTTATGTTTTATTTTAGGAAAAGTAGATTGGAGGTGAATTAATATTGAAAGGACGAAAACAAGTTGAAGAATACTTAGGAGCTGCTGGAGACGAAGAGGAAGCATCTCGGACGAATCGCAGGCCGCCCCGCTACATTGATGGCCGCCCCGCGGCTCGAAGGAAGAAACGGAGAAGTTCGCAATCGTCGGCCGCCCCGCGGCCCGTGCAGAGACCGATTTCAATTACGGATTTTACTTAGGGTTTTGTCTAAGTTATTTTGGGCCGATTTTCTCTAGACTATTTAAGGCTTTTCTAGTTATTCGTTCATTAACCTTATGCACATTATCCCATTGTTGAGAGCGCCGTTGAGCATGAGCAACTAAACTCTCAAGGTTTCGCCTGCAGTTTGGATCTTTGATTGTTGAATTGTGAGTTTCTTAATCTAGTTCTTATTCCTATTGCAATGTTTTGACTTCTTTGGGCTTAATTGCTTGAATGTATTTTATTATCTCTGGCCTGATCAACTAGTTAGAGTAGATTCATTCAATTGCTAGGGTTTTGCAGATTCCTCGTAGCGAACCTTAACCCAAGTGGCAATCATATCCCTTTAGGACTCGTAGGACTAATTGGATGTGTAGGAAGTTGAATACATGTTGAATATCGACTCATAGCTTGATATTATGTGTATCTTGGTTAATTCATAATCTTAATGCTATCTCTAGGTTGAATCTTAACCGTGTTAGGGTTATTTAGAGATAAGGGTTGCTAGGACTCGTAGGACTAGTAATTTACCTAAGATCTGGACAAGGACATTGATAGGAAAAGATAAGAACTAGAGGTTGAAACAATGATCGAATTCATCAATCGAAGTGATAAATTGTAGGTGAACCTATTCCTCTTCACTGCATTCTACAACCAATTTCCTTTGTTTGTTTGCTTCCGCTTTGATAAAAGGCGGACCTTTTACACACTAAAAACCCCCTTTTCCTCTCCGAGCGATTAGAATTAGACTTGAATTTAATAGATTTCCCTGTGGATCGATCTCTTACTTATACACTATACTAGTTGTGAGTTTGAGTATTCTTTGGCAAGAACAACGACAGGTTTTCCTCTTGTCAAATTTGGCGCCGTTGCCGGGGACAAGCGCAGCAAGGCAACCATTAGCTTTGGGGGTCTTATCACCCTCATTGCTCGCACATGCATCGATATGAGCGTCGTCCATGACATTCAGCATGGATCATTTCTTTATGATGAGGCCCAGTTGAGGAAAACTGGCCACCTAGAGGGCAGAGCACCGATGTGGATCTGGAGGTCAGGCCATCAGGGGAGGATCCAGTTGAGTTTGCCCCGTCATCTCCCATTTGGCCCTACTACTGCTGATTTTTACATGGGAGATGAGATGGATGAGGATGATGATGAGGAGGAGGATCAGGTTCCTGATGCTGAGCAGGAAGATGCTGAGGATGTTCCCAGAGTTCAGCCGGATTTTGGAGGAGCTGGACCTTCTGGCACAGCTGGAGGTGCTGGTCTAGATTACTACTCGCTGGCACAGCAGATGGCTGATATGTCTCTCCAAGAGAACACTATGTGGGAGCATCAGCAGATGATGTCGCGTCGTCAAGACGCAATGTGGGAGAACCAGCAGCGGATGCACCAGCGCCAGGACGCGATGTGGGACCACAACCAGCAGCTGTACGTGGAGGTCGGCGACATTCGTCGAGATGTACGTGGCTTGACTTCCCACCTGGAGGAGGTCTCTGAGAGCCAGGCGGCGATCCGACGAATGCATGAGCAGATATGGCAGAGGCAAGAGGACTTCTATCGATTCGCCTATCCACAGTTCCCACCATATCCGCCGCCTCCACCACCTCATCAGTGAGCATGTTAGTTGTTTCTTTTCTTTTCCCTTTTATTTTTATTTTGATGTTTTTGTCCTCTTTTCTGCATTGAGGACAATGTCAGAACTAAGTGTGGGGGAGAAGACTTGCAAACTCTCTGTATTTTGGTTCTAATTTGCACTGCATTTTAAGTTTTAAGGTTGCATGTTTATTTATATTGGTTGTATGCATATTTAGTTTTTACAATTGTTATTCCTATTCTGGAAAAAAAAAACAGTTTTAGTTCTTGCATTATTAGGAATAGGTCTTATTTCCCCATGTGGATGTCGTTTGTCCTCTATATTTTCTATTGACATTTATGCCCCATGATGTGCTTGGATTGTTGAAGGCTTCGATATATGTTTTCTACACTATTTGGTGGGCATGATTGATTGATGATTGAGCGCATAAAATCTTGAATTTTTGGGTGATCTTGAAGTTCTAGACATGTCCTGGTGAGCTTATTTTGACCTATTCAGGACTACACTTTATTTAGTCCTCTTGCTTGTTGTGTGTACTCTCTTCGATTACTTCCTCTTTGACTTGCATTGAGATATCTTGTTCAAGGCTGCATATTATGATTTCTGCACATGACTTAAACATGATTGAGGCACCTTTATTAGCCCTATTTGACTCTATTCTCACCTTACATATTATCCTCTGCTTGAAGCCAGTTTGAGCCTAATTGCCTATACTTTTATAGCTCCACAAGAATTTTCCATAGCCAATGATAGCCTGACCCAATCCGGGAATTTAGGACTAGTTGGTGAATATCTATAGTGTGGATGATGGTTTGTGGTGGTGGATTGTATGTTGGAGGTGTATTTATGAGATGTTTGATTATTGCTAGCATTTTTATTACTTGGGACCTAAGGAGGATAAAATTCACTTAGGGGTAAAAGTCAAGGAAAATCATTTGATATAGCATGAATGAAAAAGAAAAAAAAAAGAGAAAAAAAAAGAAGAAAAATAAAAGAAGGAGTTGATTATGGTTTCTAAAGTTTTATGCTTGAGATTGGTGTTGTTTGGCATTATAGAGATATGGTATGAGATGTTTATGAGTGGTTGTATGATTTGGTAGCTTCCTTGGTTCCCGGATTTTGAACACCACATAACCAAAATTGTTCTATACCTTATATGTTCTACCTTGGCCCCATTACAACCCAATTGAAAGACCTCATGATTTTTGTTGTGTGTAGAGTCACCAGCGGTGGAGATTTAGAACACTGGTGCAAGGCTCTTGTAGCTAAGTTTTTGAAGATTGAGTTTTGAGCGTAAACATTTAAACCTAAACACTTGAGCGAGAGTGAAACACATATCCTTTGTGAGGTCTAGAATGAATATGGTTGCCTGATTTCATTGATTATTCCAATTATGTGTTATGATGTTATTAATCTTTTGTGTTTGCTAGTTTTCATGCACTTAAAAAATATTGAGGTGTGGATACATGAATTGCTATTCTATGGGGCTGCAGAGTTAAGTTTTCTATTGCTTGAGGACAAGCAAAGGTTCAAGTGTGGGGGAATTTGATAGAGCATATTTAGTATTGTATAATATATTGCATTTAGCATATTTTAGGTGTGAATATTGCATTTATTTAGTTGAATTTGCATTTTCACTTGTTGAGTTAGAAGAGGAGGAATCTACATGATTTTATGTTTTATTTCAGGAAAAGTAGATTGGAGGTGAATTAATATTGAAAGGACGGAAACAAGTTGAAGAATACTTAGGAGCTGCTGGAGACGAAGAGGAAGCAGCTCGGACGAATCGCAGGCCGCCCCGCTACATTGCTGGCCGCCCCGCATCTCGAAGGAAGAAACGGAGAAGTTCGCAATTGTCGGCCGCCCCGCGGCCTGGCCTGGCTGCCCTGCGGCCCGTGCAGAGACCGATTTCAATTACGGATTTTACTTAGGGTTTTGTCTAAGTTATTTTGGGCCGATTTTCTCTAGACTATTTAAGGCTTTTCTAGTTATTCGTTCATTAACCTTATGCACATTATCCCATTGTTGAGAGCGCCGTTGAGAATGAGCAACTAAACTCTCAAGGTTTCGCCTGCAGTTTGGATCTTTGATTGTTGAATTGTGAGTTTCTTAATCTAGTTTTTATTCCTATTGCAATGTTTTTACTTCTTTGTGCTTAATTGCTTGAATGTATTTTATTCTCTCTGGCCTGATCAACTAGTTAGAGTAGATTCATTCAATTTCTAGGGTTTTGCAGATTCCTCGTAGCGAACCTTAACCCAAGTGGCAATCATATCCCTTTAGGACTCGTAGGACTAATTGGATGTGTAGGAAGTTGAATACATGTTGAATATCGACTCGTAGCTTGATATTATGTATACCTTGGTTAATTCATAATCTTAATGCTATCTCTAGGTTGAATCTTAACCGTGTTAGGGTTATTTAGAGATAAGGGTTGCTAGGACTCGTAGGACTAGTAATTTACCTAAGATCTGGACAAGGACATTGATAGGAAAAGACAAGAACTAGAGGTTGAAACAATGATCGAATTCATCAATCGAAGTGATAAATTGTAGGTGAACCTATTCCTCTCCACTGCATTCTACAACCAATTTCCTTTGTTTGTTTGCTTCCGCTTTGATAAAAGGCGGACCTTTTACACACTAAAAACCCCCTTTTCCTCTCCGAGCGATTAGAATTAGACTTGAATTTAATAGATTTCCCTGTGGATCGATCTCTTACTTATACACTATACTAGTTGTGAGTTTGAGTATTCTTTGGCAAGAACAACGACAGGTTTTCCTCTTGTCATTAATCTTGTCATAAGCTTTCTCCATATCTAATTTGAGGGCCATCCAGCTCTTTCTGCCTTTACGTTTACTAAAGCTATGGAAGATTTCGTGAGCTATAAGGGTGTTATCTTGGATAGATCTACCTTCAACAAAGGCACCTTGGAAAGGGTTGATAAGTTTTGGAAGAATTGGTTTCAATTTGTTGGCTAAGATTTTGGAGATGGCTTTATAGATAGCATTACATAAACTAATGGGTCTATAGTGGTTTATGTTAGTAGGATTATCATTTTTAGGAATGAGGGCTAAGAAGGTATTGTTTAGTTCAGAGAGGAGTTGGCCAGAGTGAAAGAAAGCCTTGATTGCTTTACAGCAAGACTTGCCCACTATATGCCAATAGGTTTTATAGAATTCCGGGGGGTAACTGTCTGGGCCCGGGGATTTGTCGTCAGCCATTTCGAAGATGGTGTTTTTGATTTCATAGTCTGAGGGAATTCTAATGAGATTGAGATTTTTAGAATTAGTGATTTGGGGGGTTATATTGTGAACTTCTTCCGGGGTACCAACCCTTTGTTGATTACCTATGAATCTTTCCGCCAACTCTTCAGTGATACGATCATGGATTTTAGCAGGTTCATTGACAACATCACCTCTGTTTGTAATGAAGAAGGAGGTAGTTTTCTTGAAGTTTTTTACCTTAGCAGTGGACTGGAAGTATTTGGAGTTTCTGTCAGCCAGGAGAAGATGTTTAGACTTGGCCCTTTGCTTCCAGAAATGATATTCATACTAAAGGAGCCTGAATTTCTTGTGCTCTAGTCTACTTAATTTTCTTCTTCCTTGTAGCTAATGGCGCCCCAGGGAAGCTTGATCCGAAGCTCACTGATCTGACTTTCAACCAAGGACAGTTGCTTAGAGATATTGTCACAATTAGTTTTGCACCAGTTCTTAGTGTTGTTTTTTAGTAGCTTTTTCTTTTGTATTAGTTTGAAGCCAAAAGAGCCCTTCATCTTATTACTCCAGACTTGCTTGACCATACTTCCATAGACCTTGTTAGTAGTTCACGCCATCTCAAATCTAACGGGAGCTCCTTTTTTGTTTGGTTGGTTGCCTATTTGAAGAGAAATGGGGCTATGGTCCGAGAAAGAGAAAGAATGATATTTAGTTATGAGATTAGGGAACCATTGGATGATGTTTTGGTGAGCCAAAGCTCTATCTAACCTTTCATAGGTATTGTTATTTACAGATTTGAGTTTCTTGGACAAAGTTTGATTGAAATTTTGGTTTCTAAAGTTTTGTTGTGTAAGGTTTGGTTTGCCTACCGCCACAGTCTTCAAAAGAAGAATTATGGGGTTTAGCTGGATGTTTCGATTGAGTTAAGGGAGAGTAATCATACCTCTTCTTACCTTACTCCATTCTTCTATCCTCCTTTCCTTACCTTTTCCTTGGTTTTGATCAATTTGCAAGGTGAGCATCATTGCCTTGCATCGGCTTCTTATGTTGTTGTCATAGCTGCAAGATTTATATGTAAAGCACAAAGAGTAATACCAAATTTTTCTAGCCTTGCTGACATACATATACAGATCTCTCCCAATCAAAATGGAAAACCAGTGGGAGAGAAAAGTAAAGTCCTTACAACCATTCAAGCCAACAGTTTTAACATACCAAAACATACCAAATAAGCAACCATCAAGCATTGTCTTAAGCATAGGGGACAAGTTATTTAAATAAGACGGAGTATAAGGGAACTCCACCCCCTTCAGCACTTCTTCAGCATTCATCATCTTTAGTTTTTCTTCTTCTTGGATTTCTTGGCCGCTGGTGAAGATGCTTCACTGGTATCCTCCCCATCCTTGCGTTTGGAGACTTCATCCTCACTGTGGGTCATATCATCTTCCTGGCTTCTGATGATAATGTCTCCTAGCTTCCTGACCATGGAGTTATCAGATTTGAACGAGAGATGGGATTCCTCAGTGCAGTTACCACCATCCACCATTTTCCCTTTCTGTTGGGCCTTGATCAGGTCCTCCAAGGAGCCATCCATCATAACATTGGTGTTCATACCTATGTTATTTCCAGAATTAATGATAGTATGAAGAATGGAAGAAGATATAGCAAAGGGAGGGTTGGAGCTCTCCACCGAAAGTTTAGCCACATGGGCATGAAAACAGAGTGGCCTCCCATGGCTTTAGGCTCAACAAGGTGACGAGTAGTATTGGCAGAGGGGGGGTGAGCTAAGAGATCCACCTGAGGGTTCTCTTCCAGAATGAGACTGAACTTCATGGGCCTAGGGGCGTTTAAAGGACAATCTTCATAGATGTGGTCATAGGCACCACAGCACCCACACCCATTCGAGAAGTCTTCGTACCAAACTCTAAGCTTGACAGATTCATTTTCGTTTTTACGAACATAAAGGAAAGTGATGAGCTTAGACATAAGAGAAACCTTAACACAGGCTCTTGCAAACCTCATCTTGTTTCTGATGTTGGCCACCTGGTCGATCTTGATGAGAGCTGCCACACCTCCAGCGTGAAGAATGTAGGCTATGGCCTCAGGAGAATAGAATTGGTGAGGCAGGCTCGGGATCCTGATCCAGACACCGGCCGTCATTGTATCTTCCTCCATGGGATTGAAAGCATCTGTCCAGGGGTAAAGAGCGAGCAGCGATCCTTGGACGTGATAGGGCATGTTGGTCTACACCAGAGCTCTGTCTTCTTTGTTGGCAATTCGGAAAATGAACCAGTCATTTCCAATTGTGTCAACACCCTAGCTTCCTTTGAGATTCTTCCACTCCGCCTTCATCTTACCAGCCACTTGCTTGAGATCAACAGGCGTCTGGACAAACTTCCCGACTAGGCTAAACTCCGAGAGCTTGAGGTGGAGATCTTTCACTCCTGGCACATAGTAAGGATCGAAGATTTGGGAGCCAGTTGGGTTAGCTTCAAACGGGGGGGCTGAGCTAATAGGAGTAGCATGGATGGGGATGGGTTCAGCCGTCTGAGAGTGCATAGCATTGCTCTCAAGAGCCAAAGACAGGGAAGGCTCAACAACATGAGTAGGGGGGGAGCAGTTTCAAAGTTGATACCTTAACGAGAGGAGTTGATCAAGGCATCAGTAAAGGACACATGATTATCCATAGTAAGAGAGAGATAAGAGAGAGATGTGTAGAAGAGAAGGCACGAATTGGAACCACTATAGAGCCCAGTATTTATAATCAAAACCAAAGTGTAATTGGATGCATGAATCATGCAACTAATATTACCAGATAACTGAAAGCAAATCAAACGGTTGGGGAGGGAAATCCTAGATATAATCATATCTGTGCCTCCGGGAATCTCACCTAGATATATGAGGTATCCTCTCAAGACGTTTAAATTCATTTCCTCTTCCTTGTTTGATTGGTTGAGCTCTTGAGTACTCCTTCTGAACCTTTGTTGTACTCCATGGATTAAGAGTAAATCAAGACGCAAGGCAATCTTGAGCCACCCCACCGCCTTTTCTTAGCCAAACAGGGTTCATGCATGTTTATAATTACCCCCTAATCTACTAAATAAATCATTGTTAGAGGGGTAATTAGTGTTAGCACAAGATTTTTGGGTAAAAGGGTTGAGTAAAGTTTTGTTGGTAACAAGTTTCTGTTGAGTTTTGAAAATCTGAGTGATCCTTTTTCCCTCTCGGTACTCAAGGTTCACTTTTAAGAACTTCCTGTGGTAATCGTGCAAGAAAACACGCCCAGATTTTCTTGGGAAATGAATATCAAAGTGATTAATGAGATCCAAGTTTGGTTGAGGTTTAATGTGGCAATTTTTTGGGAGGATGGTTGGTTTCTGTTTGGGATTTTTACAGCCAAGGAGAATATGACAGTACAGATGAGAATCTGTTAGGGAGCTAACCAAACATGCATCATGCTTCCAATGAAGCAATCTGCATGTTGGTGTTGAGCAAAGCAAGACGAGCCCCAGCAAACTAGAACCCTGCTAGAGAGCCTAGAATGTTGGAGCCCAAAACACATTACAACAAGCCCACAACATTGAACTCAGCCCATCAGAGCACAGAACGAGACAAAGTCATACAGCATTTAGCTCCTTCCTCTGAAGCTTCCTGAACGTCTGCTTGTATACTATAAATACACTTTGTATTGCTGTCTATGTTAAGAAATGAAATAGTGCATCAGAAACATGGTGATTTTGGTGTTCTACCTTCTGTATGGTATCAGAGCCCTCTGAAGGCTAACGCCTTCATCTTCCACACCAGTCAACTTCAAAATTCAAATCTCCAAACTCACAAAAAAAAAAAAGGAAAACATCAACATTATCTCTTCTTCTTCCTCTTCCCTACACAGCCACAAGCTCCCATTTACCTATCTCATCTTTCCTCAAGCTCACATCTTTCCTCATGGAAGACCCTATTGCTGCAGCTGTCTCCCAGATCCAGGCATCCATGACCCAGGTTGCCATCAACCCTCAAAACGCCCCATTGCCGAACTTCTCCACACTCAACACCATTAAGCTCAGCCCCACCAACTTTCCCACCTGGATACGTCAACTCACTCCTTATCTTCGCTCTCAACGATTCATGGGCTTCGTCGATGGCTCTTCGCCATGCCCTATGCCCACTGCCGAGAACCTCTGTGCTGTAGAAGATTGGATAGCTCGGGATCAGTTGGTTGTTGCCATCCTGTCTGCCTCCCTCACGGAGCCGGTGATGGCACAAATCCTAGACTGCGACACCTCAAAAAAAATCTGGGATCGTCTGCACCAACTTTACTCAGCCCGGTCAAACGCCAATGTTGTCCAGACCCGCCTCCAACTCGCCAGCCTGAAGAAGGGTGATGAAAGTGCCACATAATACTTTAACAAGGCATCAGCTCTAGTCCACCAGATTGAAGCTGCTGGTCAAGGCATTTCCAATGATGAGTTCGTTGCGTATCTCTTGGCAGGACTCGGAACTGATTATGACGCCATGGTCACAACAGTCACCTCCCAACGATCCCTGCCGCCCCCACACGAGGTACTCACTTACCTTCTTCTTCAAGAGTCTCGTCTTACTTGCCACCAAACTCTGCTCCAGTCCACCACTCAGTTGTCGCTGAACAACACCACCATTGAGTCCTCCCCTGAATTGAACTTCACCTCCACCCGTGGAAGAGGACGTGGGAGGAGTGACAATTTCGGTGGACGGGGTCGAGATAGCACCAGCAGGGGAGGTCGATCTTCCTTTCGAGGTGGCCGTGGCTACAATTTTGCTGGGGCTCCTGACAACCGTCCCACATGTCAATTGTGTGACAAGAAAGGACATGTCGCTGCAAGATGTTGGAGCCATTTCGACCATAGCTTCCTCCCTCCGCCGCCACCACGTAACTTTCAAGCCAACGCCACTAGCACCACTTGGTACCCCGACACCGCCGTCACTCATCACTACACCCCGGATGTCGCCAATTTGAGATTCGACAGGCTCCCGTATGAAGGCACCGATGTTGTCTCCCTTGGCGATGGCTCTACAATTCCTATCCACAATCACGGTTCTTCCATCATTTCTACTCCCTCTCGCTCCTTTAAATTATCCCAATTACTACATGCTCCCTCTTTCACGAAAAAGTTAATCTCCGTTCGGAAATTTTGTGAAGATAACCATGTATACTTTCAATTTCATTCCCGTTTTTTGTGTGAAGGATTCGGTGACGGAAGCGGAACTTCTCAGGGGTCCCGTTGATGAGAGGGGGTTGTATGCCTTGCCCACTGTCGAGCCACCGCCATCGCTGCCCACGCCTCAACTCCTCACCACCACAACGTCTTCACCCATGTTGCATCATCCTTGGCATAGTCGGCTAGGTCATCCTTCATCCACAATAACCCGCTTGGTGGTGACCCAAAATCATCTACCCAGCCCAACGTCTTCTTCTAGTTACCCTTGTGCTTCGTGTTGATGAGCCAAGGCCCACGCTCTACCACATTATCCCAGTCCTTCTAAGTCCTCTTGTGTTCTAGACCTTTTGTTTATGGATATTTGGGGTCCGACCCATATTCCGTCTTTAAATGGAAATAAATATTTTTTATCTATCATTGATTACTTTTCTAAGTTTATTTGGATATTTCCCTTTCAATCAAAATCACAAGTGTCTCACATTTTACATACTTTCATTCCACTCGTCACAAACAATTTTCGGTGCCACATTCGCTCCGTCCAAACGGACAATGGCACCGAGTTCAAGCCCCTCTTGCCACTCTTCCAACGGTTGGGCATCATGCATAGACTCACTTGTCCCTATTCTCATCAACAAAATGGGACAGTGGAATCTCTCCATCGTCGAATCGTCGACGTGGGTCTCACCCTCCTCGAACATGCCTCCTTACCACTCAAATTTTGGGACCATGCCTTCCAAACGACTACTTATTTAATCAATCGTCTTCCCACGCCCATCTTAAAAAATCAGTCCCCATTTTCCCTTCTCTTCAATCAACAACCGGATTACAAATTTCGCCGGGTATTTAGTTGTCTTTGATTTCCCAACCTCCGCCCTTACAATCGCCACAAGTTAGCCTTTCGGTCCACACCTACCATCTTCTTGGGATATAGTCCGAACCACAAAGGCTACATTTGCTACGATTGGTCCAACGACAAAACCTATATCTCCCGAGATGTTATATTCCATGAACATTCCTTCCCATTTTTGCCACATAGCCTGCGGCCTAAGGGTGATGCCCAAAATGAAATCCATTTACCTATTTTTAACACTTTAGGCCCATCAAATAATGGCCCCTACCCCACCAACCAATCTAATTCAAGCCCCACATCTCCTAGCCCACCAACTTCTCCTATGGGCCTTTCTCCACTATGAGTATCTCCCCTAACAGCCATACCTCCCTCGCCTTCTCCCTCAAATGAACCCTCCTCATCGGCCTCCGCCTTTGTCGACAATCCCACAAATATTCCTACCCACCCTATGGTTACCCGAGCATAGAAGAACATCTTCAAACCTCTCCAAAGAACTGATGGAACCATTCCATGGCCGAGCTGCTCCCTTACCACAACAATCCCAGAGGAACCAACCTGTTTCTCCGAGGCTTTCAAATTCATTGAATGGCGTCAAGCCATGGCGGGGGAATTCAGAGCTCTTATGGACACTCGTACCTGAAACCTCGTTCCTCCTCCTCCAAATGCCAACATCCTCGGTGTTAAATGGGTCTTCAAGACCAAGCGGAAGGTCGATGGATCAATCGAGCGCCGGAAGGTGCGCTTAGTGGCGAAGGGCTACCATCAGTTACCCGGTGTTGATTTCCATGAAACCTACAGTCCCGTAGCAAAGCCTTCCACAATCCGATTGTTACTATCCCTGGCAGCGATGAATCGATGGTCGACAAGGCAATTAGACATACAAAATGCCTTTCTTCACAGGGCCCTTTCGGAAGACGTTTTCGTTGCTCAGCCTCCAGGTTTTGTTAATCCCTCCCTTCCTCACTTTGTCTGTAAACTTAATAGAGTACTCTATGGATTGAAGCAAGCGCCTCGCGCTTGGTTCTCACAACTCTCTGATTTGTTACTATCCATTGGATTTCACACTTGCCCTGCCGACACATCCTTGTTCGTCTATCACCATGGGAGTGACATTGCCTTTGTACTTGTCTATGTCGATGATCTATTGGTGCTTGCATCTAACCATTCTTTGTCTATGAGCTTTGTGCGTGCGTTGTCCAGGACCTTTCCCGTGCGCGACTTAGGCCCGGCCAACTTCTTCCTTGGCATTCAAATCACCCGCGAGGACTCTGGCTTCTACCTCAATCAGTCGAAGCACATAGCAGACATTCTCATTAGAACAGGGATGTCCAATTCCACTGCTGTTTCCACACCAGTTGCAACCAACTTTGATGCCTCTGTCGCATCCCCTGCATTCAAAGATGCTTACTTGTTTCGCAGTGTGGTGGGCAGTCTACAATATCTCAGCTTTACGAGACCCGACATTGCCTTCGCCGTCAATCGGGTCTCGCAATTCATGCACAAGCCCTGCGACTCACACTGGGAAGCCGTAAAGCGCATATTGCGCTACTTAAATCACACTCAAAATCTGCAGTTTCATCTCTCTTCTTCTGGCAACCATGAGCTGTCCGCCTTCTCCGATGCGGATTGGGCCAGCGACAGGCTCGATCGCCGCTCTACGGGTGCCTATTGTATCTTTCATGGCTCGAACCTCATATCATGGAGCTCCAAGAAGCAACCAACTGTCTCGAGATCCTCCACCGAAGCGGAATATCGGGCCCTGGCTATTGCAACTTGTGAACTCTTGTGGCTCCAATCTCTGTTGGCTTCGATTCGTATTCCTCTCCCTCTCGCACCCACTCTTTGGTGTGAAAATTTAGGGGCCACTTACCTGGCTGTTAATCCGGTACTTCACCACCGCATAAAACATCTATCTTTAGACTATCATTTCGTCCGTGAACGTGTCGCCGGCAAAGCTCTCCGAGTTGCTTTTGTCTCCTCCAAAGACCAGCTCGCTGACCTTCTTACCAAAGCTCAATCCAGCTCGCGGTTTCGACGCGATCGCTCCCATCTCTGCCTTACTGAGCTGGGATCGACGGGGGGTGCTAGAGAGCCTAGAATGTTGGAGCCCAAAACCCATTACAGCAAGCCCACAACATTGAACGCAGCCCATCAGAGCACACAACGAGACAAAGTCATACAGCATTTAGCTCCTTCCTCTGAAGCTTCCTGAACGTCTGCTTGTATACTATAAATACACTTTGTATTGCTGTATGTGTTAAAAAATGAAATAGTGCATCAGAAACATGGTGATTTTGGTGTTCTACCTTCTGTAAACCCCAGGGAAAAATAGAGTTTTTCGTGGGAAATCGGCCAAAATCTCCTAATTCCTCATAAGTGAAGAAATAATTGACTATGTTAGATTTCATCCAATGTCATCGAAGCATCCTTTTTAGTGGCACGTGACCATTCAAAGAGGCACATGTTGTTTTGTCGATTAAGATAGGAAATGGGTACAGGATGAATTTCGTTAACCTTACTTTGGACAAATTAATGATGAAAATGGCACGGAGATTAGCAAGCACCAAGGCGATGAACGGGTAAATGGGTCGCAACGACCAAATGCTAATTGGTCGTTGCGACCAATTTTTTTTCTTCAAATTACATATAGTCGCAACGACCATATGGATATTGGTTGCAATGACCAAACATTGGTTGGTCGCAACGACCACGACATGTTTCTCCTAAAAAAACATTCTCCCGTAATTACAGTCTCTCTCCTTCCCCCCGTTCTCTCTCTGTGTTTCAGATTTCCATGGAGCATTGGGTATGGAGGGTTGCGGATCGGAAACTGATGAACAATTTGTAATCTAGAAAATCTGCAACCGACATTAGCTTTTTGAACCAATTTTCATGCTCCATGGGCACGAGCTTGTGGGTTCATTCGTTTGCTAATTAATTGATCAATCCTTACATTCATACCCATTTCATACCATGCAAAGTATGGTCTTTGAAATCTCTGTTTGTTACCAATCAACTTCTTTGGTTATTTCCTTCGGCTCTGTTGATTACATTTCTTGTGTTTCTCAATGAATCTGGGATATTTTTCAGTTGATATCTTTGATTTTAGGAAGGTTTTGGTGTTCAATTGTTCATGTATGTGGGAAGTGGGCACCTCTTAATTGTCCTTATTTCGAGGAATTTTGGAAGGATTTGCTGCGTGGGGAAGTACTGGGTGGGGGTAGGGGTAAATTTTTACAAGTATAAGTGTATTTTGGTCCTTTTCCAAATAGCTTTTTACATGCTATAAAAAGTAAATCCTTTTTAAAAAAAAATTAATCAAATTTATAAATTAATCTCAGTCATTCAATTACACTGAATCAACGGATATGATTTGTTAACACAAAATACAATAAGACTTGTTAACATTTGATCCGTTATATATATATATATATATATATATATATATATATATATATATAAACACAGAGAGAGAGAGAGAGAGGACTACATATAAATATGTAGGCATCATCCTAGTATGAGTTATGGAAGATGGAAGGTGGAAGGTGAAAAGTATGGGAAGTAAAAGGTTGGAAGGTGAACAACCGCTTATATTTCATTAAATCGGTGTGTTTTTGTGTTTGGACTACCACGTGAGAAATGGCATTTGGGCCTCTTTTTTTATATGCCCGATGTTATGTAAAATCATTATTGTGCTGAAGGCCCATTCTCAATATCTACGGCCCAAATCATCAACTATGGGTGTGTTTGGATTTCAAATGCATTATGTTTACAATGTAAAATAATAAGGGAGTGTTTGATTATACAAAATAATTTTTAAACGGTTTAAATTATGATGTTTTTAGATTTCATGATATATTAATTAGAATGCAATTATTTTATCTCGATTTATGTAATTATTTGATTAAATTATGATTTTATCTCCATTTGAGTTCTATATCTGAACCTTGTAAAGTATATTAGTCCTATTTTGTTTGTATTAAAAATGCTAAACGAATTTTAAGCAATGGGAGACCATCTAACACTTTAGCAATCACCCATATCGATTTTTATAACACTCACATGCTACCTCATTTATATTTAATGTAGTTTGCCATTTTATTACGTTTTTTAAAAAGTTAAAAATTAAATAAAATTAAATGATACTGTAATTATTTCTGAACGAATGTATTACTCCCTCCGTCCAATAATACATGAGTTTTTAGAGGTAAATTTTTGTCCAATAATAGATGGACTTTTATGTTTTTTAGGTAATAAGTTGTAATGATTTGTATTAGTTTGTGTGTTGACTTTTTAAAATAATTTGATTGGTTAAAATGTGTAGTGTGTGTTAAAAATAATAAAATCTATGGAAAAAGTTAGTGCAATGATAATGTTTTTTTAAAAGTAGAGTGTTTTATTAAAACTTGTGTAAAAGTCTAAAAACACATGTATTTTAGGACCGAGGGAGTAGCTAAAATCATTATTGTACGAGTACTAGTCATGAAATAGAGGAAATGTATGTACAACAATAGAGTACGGAGTAATTTTTATCCTTTTTTTTTTAATTATAAAAATAGTACTGTACTAATGAAATTGGTATGTTTGACCAAACGGAAGGGGAAGTCAACGCATCATGGCAGCAAACTCATCGAAGCTAAGAACTCCATCCCCATTGAGATCGTACCGTCTGATCATCGCCTTACAATCCCTAACCGACGCCGACTCGCCGAGTCGACTCATCATCCTCTTCAAGCTCTTGGGCGTTATGCAACCCGACCCCTCCATCTCATACATGGCAAACGCCGCCCTCAGCTCCGCCGCTCTCTCCTCCTCCGGCACCTCCGCCGCCGCCAGCACCCTCTCTAGATCCTCCAGGCTGAGGAACCCGTCGCCATCCGAGTCCAGGCTCTCGACCGCCGCCTCCGCCTCCATCGCTGACAACCCCGGTCCCCCGCCGACCACCGCCCTCAAGCAGCTCTGCAGCTCTGCGGGTGAAATTCTCCCGTCGCCGTTGCCGTCGATGTAGCGGAACACCTTCTCCGCCTGGCTCCTGCCGGAATTGCTCCCCAGGCCTGGCCGCCTCATTGGGGATTTAGGGTTAGGGCTTCGAATCGGAGAAGTAGCCATTCAATTTGGGGGAAATTAAACTAAGAAGTGTACGGGTCGATTTAGGAGGGAAAAGTGAGTTGGATTTGAGCACACGGAGGAATTTGAATGGGTATTTATAGTGCGGGGGCGGGTGTCGTTTATCAGCGTAAACACCGCGTACGCCCGCCGTACACTTGTTTTTTATATTTGGTATAGTTGAAGTTCAACTTGACTTCAACTTGTTACTTTTTTAATATTTTGATTTATTTTTAACCAAGTAGGTTAATGCAAAGTAATGAGGAAATACTTTAGGATGCAATTCAATGTATGTTGGACTTAAAGTATTAAATAAATTATGTTGGTCTTGTGATAGATACAACTCGACTTTTCAGCTGTTGGCATCAATAAGGCGATACATGTCTCAATTATGTGGTGGTTTTCAAGCAAATGGCACTCAATAGCTGAGTCAGTTTTAACCATCACACAAAGTATATTACTGTAGGTAAAAATAATTATCTCAGATTTCAAAGGTTAAAACAAGACATTTAACACAAGAGAATGTATAGACCCGATTGAAACTTACGAGACATTAAAATGTTTCAGAATATTACCACCTCAAAATTCAATATTAACTTTAAGATGACTCTTAAGCCTCCGTGAGTATTCAACTAAATATAACTGATGATTGGGAGTCGTGTGAAACATAGCGTAGGACACAAGTCGTCGAGTGATGTTTCATTTTAAAATCAATTGGTGATAGAAGGAGTAGTCCACCGACTCATATACTACTGGTGTGTTTTGCAAATTAGCAATGAGTAGAAAAGAAAGAAAGAGAAAAGATGAAAAATGAAGAAAATGATGAGAATGGGAGATGGAGAGGTGAGAATCTAAAAAAATGAAAAATTTTCTTATGTTTGGTTTTTAGGAGGGAAATGACGGAAAAATTCTTTGGAGAGTGTATTGTCGTCCGTGATTGATACTTTAAAATAGATTTTCTCATCAAATTCCAACAAAATGGTGAAATTGATTTTCTTTCCATTTCTCACCAATTTTATGTTTATTTTCTCATGGTTTCAAATCAAATATTTCTAATTTATTTATCAAAACAAGGAAAATTGATTCTTTTTATTTCTCACTCATTAAAATCTCATGATTTCCCTCCAAACAAACAAACTGTAAGACTTATCATGTTCAATTTTTGACGTGAGACTCTTATAATCTCATTTATATCTCTCAACAAATCAGCACCTGGACTAGGACACAGGGAAGAGAGCTAGGATAAGTCAGTGCTGAATGTAAACTACTTTTGTTTTATACAAAGTAATTTTTAAAAGTAACGAAAATATCATGCTCCTTTGCTAAGCAAATGATATTACTTTATTATTCACGTCATTTAAAAAATTATAATATAATTTCGCCGTTTTAAATTATAGATTGTTTGATGACCCACATTTAGAGAGCTAAAAAAAACTATAATAAAAAAAATATTTTAAAAAAATAGATCATTTACCAAATATTTTGCGAGGTACTCCCTCCGTCTCGAAATAGATGTCGTTTTAGACTAGTTGGGTTGTATCAAAATAGATGTCGTTTTAGGTTTTCTAGGTAGGGGATAGTAATGATTTGTATTGATTTTTGTGTTGTTGATTTTTTAAAAGATTTTGATTGGTTAAAAAATGTAGTGGGTATTTAAAAATAATAAAATTTATTTAAAAGGTTAGTGGAATGATGATTTTGATTGATGGGTGAGTGTTTTATTAAAAATTGTGTAGAATGCTAAAATGACTTAAATTTTGAGACGGATGGAGTACTATAAAACAAATACTATAGAGTACAGTATGTAGGTAGGAACGTTCGGTACGTACGACGGTATCACAAAACAAAACTGGAACCTGTGACTGTGACATGATGAAGATGATGATGATTATGATAGATTGGTGATAAGTGTTAAAACAAAGGTATATTGATGTCGGCTTCTATGAAGTTTCCTCTTTCTATCTCTTCAATTTGGCAATTAGATGTGGACGTTGACAGCTATAGCTTTAGAGGGAGGAATCAGGGCAACCAAGTTGATGACTCATGCCGTCATGGCTTCCTTTTATATTTGGGAAATTTACAAGAAATTACCACTTAATTAAATACATAAGTTTATACTTAACTACTGGATTTAGTGAAGTCAAATGCAAATCTAGCTAGATCTTAGATGGAAGGAGGAAGAAAATGAGTGGGGTGATATTCGAGCCGAACTAGGTGAGCTTGACATGTTCAAGTTTGTCCATTTGTTAAATGAGCTCGAGCTTAATTTTTAAACGAGTTTTTTATTTTGTTCAAACTTAGCTTGTTTAGGATATGAATGAGCTCGAGCCAAGTTTTTTTCGAGTTTTAAGTAGTTCTACTTAATTACAACATGTAAACCTAAATGAAATTTTAGAAATTCCATAGAATTCGAGTTATTCGAGCTTTATTCGAACGAGCCGAGCTTTCAACCAAGTTTAAAATTTTGTTCAAGCTCGGCTTATTTAAATAAGTGAATGAGCTCGAGTTGAACTTTTTCGAGCCGATCACGAGTCGAACTCGAGTTGTCCAGTTCATATAAGCAGGAAAATTGAAAATTAGAAATTCAGGAATTTTCGCTGAATGAATTGCAACCATAATTTGAGCATTATTTATTGTACATAGTAATTGGCCTAACATATATACTATCAAACAATACAAGCCCAGAACAAAGCCCAACACACATAACAGAAAACTAAACTAAATCAAGCCCGATTCAATCACTGAACTTGTCGTCATCTCCAACACTTCCTCAAGATTGAGTTGGGTTGTCACCGGACCAATCTTGGGCAAGGTAGTGCGACAAGGTAGTGCGAAGTTGAAGACCTCTGATGCCCTTCGTAAAAAAATAAGCAAGCTGATTGCGAGATGGAGTGAACAAGAGAGATTAAACCATCAAGGAGTTTCCCCACACGAAATGGCAATTCATTTCTATGTGCTTTGCGCGCTCGTGGAAGACAAGTTACAAGCTGTTAAACTCGGTTGGTCCTAGTGCAGGTCAAGACGCTGGAGGGAGGTCGTGTGTGCGGGCCCACATACGGGAGACTCGAACAACACATAAACCCTAACAGGGTTCCATCTCAAAACCAATTGAAAATAGAAGGAGTAGCCCACCGATTCATATACTATAGCTTGATATGTTTAACTTTCCGATGTGGGACACTTATGGTTTCATTCATATCTCTAACACAAGCAATGTAAATAGCCACCTAGTTATCGCAACGCAAAGGACTCGGAGTAATCCCAAGCACATTCAGCTCAGCTAATAAACAACTAAACCAAGCCAACTATGAGCACATTCGATTCGACACATGGATGGATCGATACTCCACTTTGGCAGAGGATAAGGCAACATTTTGTTGCTTTTTGGATTTCCAGGAAACAAGGTTACCACCAAACGGAATCACGAGCCCACTAACCGATTGTTGAGACAATGGTCAAGATGCCCAATCAGCATCACAATAAGCAATCAACTTGAGGAGAGCAGAGATGG
Source organism: Persicaria tinctoria (assembly GCA_037127255.1). Classification (NCBI taxonomy): domain Eukaryota; kingdom Viridiplantae; phylum Streptophyta; class Magnoliopsida; order Caryophyllales; family Polygonaceae; genus Persicaria; species Persicaria tinctoria. The sequence continues at coordinate 45,629,934 of JBANSL010000019.1, read as the reverse complement.
TTAACAATAAACCTTTTGATATGGTCCCCTGTAAGTAATGAAGTACATGAAAAGAAGCATCCAGATGAGCCGCCTGCGGCGATTGCATAAACTGGCTCAAGTACTGCTGCACTGGAAATGCAAGGTCCGACTGAGTGCGGACAAGGAGATTAAACTTTCCAATCAACTGCCAAAAAAATGGAAGCATCAGAAAGCAGGGACCCCTGATCAAGAAGCAAACGAACATGGGGATTGAACGGCGTAGCACTGAAGACCCAGTAACAGCAAAAATCTTTGAATATTTCTCTGATAAATTTGCATTGGTTAAGGATCAAACCCCCTAAAGCCAAAACAAATTCAATGCCAAAAAAAATAGCGGAGTTCTCCAAGATCTTTAATACAAAAGGAATCATCCAGGAAAGCCTTGAGAGTAGCAATCTCAGTGTCGACATATACATCAAGAAACATTGCGCCACCAGCCCTCTTCTTGTGGAAGAGGGAATAATCATTCATATATCGATTGATAATATCCTTGACTCTTCGAAGCAATTGAGAGCTTAGCATACCACTGACGACTAGCTTATTTCAAGCCATAAAGGGACTTTCGCAATAGACAAACACTGAAAGAAGGAGCAACTAAACCAGGAGGCAACTTCATAAAAACCTCTTCATCAAGGTCGCCATGTAAAAAGGCGTCATTAACGCCCAACTACACAACTTCCATCCACACTGAAGAGCCACATAGACCAAGGCACGAACTGTGGTCATCTTGACCACCAGGGAAAAGGTTTCGTGATAATCAATGCCCTCATGTTGAGTGAAACCTTTCACCACAAGCCTAGCTTTGTAACGATCAACACTAGCATCAACCTTTGGTTTAACCTAATACACCTAATGATAACCAATTTCCTTCTTCCCTTTAAGTAAAGCAACAAGATCCCAAGTGTGATTCAAATCTAATGCAGTAAACTTTGCCTTCATGGCTTCTTGCCAAACCAAAAACTAAGAAGCCTCGTGATGCATCAAATGTTCATGATCTGGCAAGTCATCTCATGGTGAATCATGACAAGGGAAATAAAGGGTGGAAGTCAAGGTGTGCAAACAATGAGCCTCAACACAGGAAGCTGAGTTGCACACATAGTTGGCAAAATAACTTAGTGCTTGAGAAGTGTTTGAAGAATGACGCAAAGGTTGTTGTGAATGCATGTCAGAAGATGGAGAAGGCACCAAAACTTCTATGGAGGAATCATCAACTTCAGCAAGGGGAGGAGAACATGCAGGGAAATGAAATGATGATCCTAAGTGAGAACGCATAGGCTTAGATTGAGAAAAAGGAAACATGCGTTCATGAAAGACAACATCTCTTGAAAAGAGGACATAATTTTTGTCGAGATTGAGAGTTTATAAGCTTTCTTCCCCGAGGGATAACCTAAGAGAATGCAAGGCACAACCCGTGATGCAAGTTTATCTCGGCCATGCTGTAGTGTAAAAGCAAAACACATACATCAAAAGCAATGTAGATGCTTATAAGAATGAGAAATCCCATGGAGTTTCTGAAATGGAGAATTGCATTGAAGCAAGTTGCTAGGAAACCGATTGAGTAAGTATGTTGCAATGAGCACACTATCCCCCCAAAACTTTAAAAGTAGCTTCGATTGAAATATCATTGCTCGAGCAACCTCTGAGAGATGGCGATGTTTTCTCTTGACAACCCCGTTCTGCTAAGGTGTAGCTACACACGGAGTTTGATGATGGATGCCTGCATTCATCAAGAAGGTGGTCGGTCAACTCTCCCTTTTGTGCCACCTGCAAAATGAAAGTATGCTCCTTATGAGAAGAGGAGCATATCTACTTTGATGGATACAAATGCACTACTCTTCACCAAAGCAAATGGAGCTAAGTAGTGCGAGTGAAGTCATCCACTATTGTCAAGAAAAACTAGAAACCATCATAAATAATGGTATGGTAAGGTCCTCGTATATCCAGGTGCAACAAGTCAAAACAATAGGGGTATTTTTGTAATTATATTTTATAAATAAAAATAATAATAAAATTACAAAATTATAAATTCATAAAATTATGAGTACAATTAATCTTACTGAGTACTCCGTATCCTCCTATATCTTAAAGCTGGGTATTTTAGAGGATAGTTAGGCTATCCACATGGCGGCCTAATTTGTTTTTTTTTTTTTTCAATTTTACCCCTCCCTTTCTTAATCAACTCTTATTTTGTGCCTCTCTCTTTTTCCCGGATGGTGATACACATAATTATACACCACCAATTAAAATTTGACATGTGTATTTAGAGAATTTTTTTTAAAAACAAATTCTACAACTTTCGGTCTTTCAAAAACTATTATGGAAAATTATAGCCGAACCAAGTAATATATGGGTACAAGTGGTTAATGAGAAATATCTGAAAAACAAATCCATGTTTGAGTACCAGAGAAAAGGGAACACCTCATGGCAGTGGAAGCAACTCATGTCCCTAAGAGATACCTTCAAATTAGGTCTACATTGGAAAGTAGGGGATGGAAGAACCATAAGGTTCTGGGAAGATAATTGGATCCTGGAGAAACCACTATCCTCACTTATCCAACAACAAGGCAGCATCAACAAAGACACAACAGCGCAAAACTACATCACACAAACAAAACAATGGGATGTAGATAAGCTAACACGTGAATGTCAACAACTATTAGGCTCAACTCTAATTAAGAACATTTGCGATATACCTATCCCCACAAATGAAATTACAGATCGCCTCTATTGGGGACCTAGCAAAAATGGATGGTTCTCTACAAGTTCAGCAGTTAATCTACTGCACTCGAATAGAGGACACCGAAAGAAACAGTGCGAATGGCTATGGGACCTCGACACCCAACCAAAAATTAAAAACTTTCTTTGGAAGATAACAAAAAATGGACTCCCTACCAAAGCTAAGTTGGAACAAAGACGAATTGCAGTGCCCATGCAATGTGAATTCTGCAACCATCCATGTGAAGATCTATACCATATTCTCCTGGAATGCCCAAACACAAGAAACGTTGCCAACGAGATTGAGCCAAGAATATGCCGGGAGATCAGTAAGTATAGGAACCTTGACAAAAACCCAAGCGAAACATTAAATGATCTAAAACTAACATTAGGCAGAGAGTCCTTTACCAAGCTAGCAACAATCTGGTGGAGCCTATGGTACTTTAGAAACCAAATAATCTTTAGAAACGACGTTGGGAATATCAAGTCCATTGTACCCTTTATCAAAAAAACAATATTGGAATGGAACTCCTCTAAGAAGGACCTCGAAGAGGATGACAGAGAGAGACAAAAGCATAAGAAACCAACGACAACTCGTAAAAAGAAAAATATCAAATGGGAAAAACCACAACAAAACTACTATAAACTAAACTTTGATGGATCAAGACTCGACTCTGGAGAAACATCGATAGGATATATTATAAGAGACCACAATGCGCACACCATAGCCTTAAAAGCTGAGAAAGGGAACTATAGCACTGTAATCGGGGCTGAAGCCCTGGCAGTATATAAAGGCATTAAAGAAGCACTCAATAAAAATATCAAAAATATTGAAATTGAAGGAGACAACCAATGCATTATTAACGCACTCTTGGGCTCCTGGAATTGCCCATGGGAGATCGAAATGCTCATCTCGGACTCCCGATTGGACCTACTGAAATTTTCCTCGGTCCGTATTCGTCATGTGTTTAGGGAAGTTAATAGCGTTGCGGATAGACTGACCCACCTGGGACATTTAACCCCTAACGTTGACCTTAACTCCGACATAGAATTGCAAGTTCTCATCCGTAAGGATGCTCTAGGCCGGACTACAGACAGGATGTAGCCAGACCTAACCACTTTCTATTATCAAAAAAAAAAAAAAAAAAAAAAAAAAAAACTGTTTTTTTTTAATGAAAAAAACCTTTTTTTTTAAACCGTTTGAAATTTTGAATTGAAAGAATCAAATTTCAATTGTTATTTTTACAACCATATATTAGTGAAATAAATTTTATTGATTTTTCATATAATATTCAACCATAATATATACGTAGTAGATACTTTTATTTAGCATATATTGCAAATTGTTTACATTTTATAAATGTAAATAAAATTGTAAATATATTATAATTAAGAATTTATATAACTTATATATATTGAAAATATAAGTTATTTGATATAAATTTTATTTATTTATAATTAATGAAATTAAATATATCAAGTATGCTTTGATAAAGTTGAAAAATATTCGAAAAATAAAATACAGCTAGTGATAAAGTTGAAAAATATACCTATCAAATACTATATTAAGGCTTTTACCGCAGTTGCACAACTAGATACAGATTACACCCACTGATGCCATCACATTCACTAGCTTTGAGATGATCAACTGGTTTTTAAATAATGAAGAAAAGTATTATTTTTTTTTTATCTAACTAATTAAACTTTTTTTATATGTATTATATGATAGGGAACATTGTATAAAATAATTTATAAATCTCATACTTTACGCAAGGGTACCATACTATTCAACACCGATGTTTGGGTATAAAAAAAATACAAAACTTCATCGGCGTGTCTATAAGAAAAGTACATATCTCTTCCAAGCCCGGGTTCAAAATTTGGATTTACATGTAACATGCGGATTTAATCTCGTGTTTCTATTAGACCTGCAATTTTTTAACATTTTGGTAAATATTTTTAAATCATGAACATTTTGCTAATTTATTTAATTGTGAATATTTAAAAAAAAATCCTTCTTCTATGTGTATATAATGCAAATTAATTCTTCTATGTGTATATAATGCAAATTAATTAATAATACGCCTATGTTCTTAACTTAATAAAAAAATAGAGTAGGCAAATAATAATCATAACGTACTAGAAAATTATTAAAATTATTAGTAAATTATTAAAATAGTTAGCAATATCGTTTTGTTAGTTTAAATTATTAGAAAAATTTACATAATACGGCAATAAATAATACGATAACATCCGAAAAATATGATTAGTTTACTTAGATTAATTTAAAATCCCGTGCGTAGGCTAGTTTAATTCTAAAAAGCAATAGTCCAGCCTTTTTCCATTTGCTCCCAATTCCAACAAAATTAATTAGTATAAACAAAGCAGAATACAAGGAATACAATACTGTTCATTCATCTTCCTCATTCACTCATTCCACACGGGGCTCCGCCGCATCGTCTTCTTCGACTTTACCTCAGACAAGAGCACTCAGCTTCAGCTTCTTCGCATTTCCTTGTCCATCAAAGCGGCACGCCGGGGATTCGATAGATTTACTGAACTGATACGAGTATCGCCCCGAATCGGACACGAAGTATCCGATTCGGAGTTCGCATAGGCGTGTCGCGAATCCCGCAACGATGGTTTGAATATTACTAAAAGGAAAGGGCGCATGAGCTTGTCGAGCTGTAGCACAAATATCACAAGACTAAAGTTCAACTTTATAATAAGGCAAATACCCAAGTCTTGTATGTCATAACTGGACATCTAGAGTTGCTGAAATGTCATCACAGGGTTATTCTGAGACAAAGGGAATGAATGTAACAAGAAAAGATCCTTCATCATATCACCAATCTTCGGGGGGGGGGGGGGGGGGGGGTATCTTCATAGTAGGCCCCTGCATAAAACATCCCCAAGGAATAAAAACACTGAACAACCCAACTCATGAACAATTTGAACAACTGATAACAGGTTGCATTTAAAATCTTTCACAAACAACATGGTCTGCAACAACAATCCTTTCATGACTTCAACTTAACAAGCTTCAGACACAATAGTGCGTTCGCCAATTGGAAGAGCAATGATGAAAGGTTTAAACAAAGCATGACTTGTCCTAAACAAGAATCTATCCGAACTCATGTGGCCACTAGCCCTACTACCAATGATCCATACTCGTGAATCAAACATCTGTAATGAGAATGATGTACCTGAAAATCCAACGAAATCATCTCCACATGGCTCCTTTGGTGAAGGCACCATGCTAATGGTGCCTTCACCCTCATGAGGCTCCTTTGGTATACATAATTTTTATTATGTATATCATTTCCTATCATCTACTTCGTTGCAATGTGTGAGAAAAATGTGGGAAGATGTTATAAATATCTTCGTACCACTTAATTCATCCACTTGAATTTCAACGTGGGAGGTATGAAACAAAAATATGAGAAGATGAGTATATCTCCATGTCATTTTATTCTCAAACTTTATGGTTTTTCATTCAAACTCTACATTTTCAATGTGTGATGAGTCTTCTCATCCCAAGATTTGCTTTTGTCTCACACTGGAAATGAGAGAATAGAAGTAAGAATTTCAAAAGTATAAAAAGAGAAGAATAAGGTGATAAAACATTATGTATTGCATATTAGTTTATGCATTATTATGAATTATTCTAAAAATAATATACATAATAAAATTTTTATTTATTTTTTAAAAAAAAATTATATTTTTTTTGTCAAGAATAGGTTGACCCGATTATCAACTAACCATCAAATTTCAATCAATTCTACGACATGCCATTCACAGTGGCAGATCTGCGGGGGGCCTCGAGGTGGTTGAAACCCCCCGCTGGCCAAAATAAGGGTATATGTATATTTTTATATCTGTTAATTTAATAATATATAGAAGTGAAGTAGAATAAAATTACAAAGACGAATTAGCTCAACGGATAGGACACTAGGTGAGTTTAATGGGGCAGCGGGGCATCCCCGGTTCGAATCTCACCTCTCCCTATTTCTTCCCTTTGTTACATCTTTTTTTTTTTAAAACACCGACCCCTTTTTCCCCCCTTAGCAGCAGAGAGAGCGACAATCGACAGAGCGAGCAAGCCCCAGTAGAGCGACAGGACGAGCAAGCGTGAGAACCTCTCCGAGCGGCCGCTGCTGCCTCGCCGGCACCACTGCCATCTCCACCTCCCTGTTTATATTTAAAACACCGACCCCCTTTTTGCCCCTTAGCAACAGAGAGAGCGACAGTCGACAGAGCGAGCAAGCCACCAACAGAGCGACAGAACGAGCAAGCGTGAGAACCTCTCCGAGTCGCCGCCCGTCGCTGCCACCTCTCCCTCCGGCCGCCTCGCCGGTGCTGCTGCCATCTCCACCTCCGGCCGAACGTGTGAAGGGGAAGCCTTCCCCTGGGCGGCGAGACAAACAATTCTTCAATCTAAACATCAAAAGTAAGTTATTTTTCTTCTCTTCCTTTTAATTTGATTGTTTTTAAGTTGAATTGTTTGAGTGTGAATCAATTTTGATTAGAATTTGTGGAGTTGAGATTTGAGGATTTTCGATTAGGGTTTGTGATTTGTGAGAGATAAATTTGTGTCTATGCGAGTTGCGATTTGTGATTTGAAAATTAAAATTTTGATTTGTGGTTGTGGTGAGAAATAGATTTGTCAATTTGTTGTTTGTGATTCGGAATTGTGATTTGTGATTGTGGTTGTGAAAATGAATTTGTGAATTTATTATTTACTATGAATTACAATTTTGCACATAATTTCATAGTTGGTCAGTCAGAAACTTGTGCTTGTGAGAGCCGTGGTTCTGCATATTTAAAAAAATTAATTAAATATATTGTAGTTTAGTTTACATGAACCTATAAACAGTATAATAGGATTTTTAGTTGCATTCAACAACTAAGCATGATTGAATGTGTTAATGATGTATATAGGTACAATCTTAGACTCGAACATTTCAAACCGTCATTTTTCGGGGGGAAATTTTAGCCCCCTACAAAAATTCCTGGACCCGTTGTTCAGAATTGACGGCCTTCTATTGCAAAATCTCAATTTTTTTATTTATTATTTTGTCCTAAAAAAATATTTCACTCCGATTGGCCATTGCAAAATCCAATGCCTCCCTTTTGCATATTGTTCTATTAGATTGGGCCGCGTTCGCGTATGGGCCCAATAGCCCAAACATGAGGAGTTCTTATGGTTTGACTTTTAACCATTTAGAAATGCTGCCAACATATTGCCTGTTGTTGTGACGAATGCTTCAATGGTGGTGGTTGTGGGAGGATTACCGACCTTTGCGGTGAATGTGAATCTCTTTTATTTGGGTGGGATTTTTGTAACCATCCTTGGAGTTGGACTTCCATCTTTTATTTGTTATGTCACTTTCTTTTACATGTTTACTAGTTCAGTTCCCGTGCCCAAGGCACGATCTTTTTTTAAAATCTAATTATTTACAATATCAAACATTAATTTTCACATAACCTTTTCATTTTAGAGATGCAATGACACACTGTTGGAATTATTTGATATTTTTTTTATCTTAGATCGATGGTAGAGATCTTCATATTAAGTTTCCTTCAATTCCATTGTATTAGAGAAAGAATATGACAAATCAAATATAGATCTTTTAAAAATGGACTATTTCATTATATTATATACATTCTATTATGACAATGAGATAGTATCAATAAAATTGTGAACTAAATTTTTAATTCATTAGCATGTCTTATACAATTAAGTGATTAATCCTTGATTTATTTTTAACAAGGAAAAACTAAAATAAAAAATATTCACATTTTAATAAAAATAATTTAAATATGAATAATATATACGGAGTAGTAATAAAATATAATTTATTAATAAACTGCATAAATACGCGAGTAAAACAAATTATTTATATAATTGGAAAATTTGTCTACATCTTGATTTAATTCTTATCCTAAATGGTCAGATCGTAACTAAAACATATAATAAATTATTGTTTAAATTGTAAAATAATCCAAGAAATATATTGTTATTTAAATTTCAAAACAATCCAATAAAATAAATACCTATTAAATCGATCATAGTTGAAGATAAGGATTTCAATTTGTATTGGATTATGGTAAAATATTTGTTGTAACAACCAGATATGATTACAGAACATACCACTTAAATATTACGAAGTAATTATTTATTTATTTAAAGAAAACAAATTCCAAAAATACCACAATTTAACATGAAGGATTGATGAAATAATATGGTACCACATAGAACTGAAATTAGCAGGGAATATAACACAGGACTAAGAAAAAACATGAACTCGACTTCTTATCCACTCTTTGAACTTTTGTTTTTCCAATTGTGAATAACACGAACTCGAATTTTGTAGTTTCTTTTTGCCTTTAGATAATCCAATAAAGTTAAACCTCTCTTCATCTTCGACCTGGGCAAAAAAAAACATTGTTAGAATCGATTATAAAGCAATAAAAATGTAAAAGTTTAAAATTCAAATCGTTAGTAACATTTTATCAATGGATTCGAATACCTACAAAATTTGAAAATTACAAAAATATGGTTAGAATTTGATAAAAATGCAAAAGAATGATTAGAGTAGAGGTTTTTAAGAAATGGAAAGGTGACTCACTGATTATCGTCAAACGTATAATGATTGTCAATGGCATGGAATGGATTAAATAGAAATGGAAAATGTTTTAAACTAAATAAGATAATTAAAATAATCGGTAAAGATAATTATTAAGGATAGGATTAAGATCCCTTGAATATCTAAACTAACTAACCATAATATCTAGATATTCAAATCAATTAGCATTATTAATTATAATATTAGTAAAGATTAATAGATAAATAGATATTGACTTAGTTTTTAATTGGATTATACTAAATAATTTATTTAAACCCTAAATAAAAATCTCTACATTAGTATTATAATATTGATATTGATATATTGATGATATAGGATAAGAAAGTATTTAATAATTGAAAATTTGAGAAACAGAATCGACTTATTTAATTCGAATAAAAATAAAATTAGTATTAAAAGTCGAAAATAGTACCATTACGATCTCCTTTAAATGGTATTGGCTCATTGTGGATGGCTAAAGATTTCGATGATAGCGCTGCGTATTAAGAGATTATGCGAGTTAGAACACATCAAAAACTGCGGGATAATTTTTGAAATTTTAAAACTAAAATAGGGGAACATTTTATGAAAAACAGAAATTACAAAAACTTTTACGTAATTACTCCATCTTCTCCTTCAGCCGATAGTAGCTCGAGCATATATTTATCGGCGACGTTCTGGCATCCCTCTAGCCAAACTTCGGCGAGTCATAGGGGCTTCGATAGTGCTCGGAATGATAGGCGAAAGGTGGCTACAGATTTTTGGCGATGAGGAGCATCTTCCTGATTGTTGGGACAGGTCCGACAGCGACTCGAAGCAGCGGACGAGGCGGCTTCAGCGGGTTTGGATTCGAAATCGGGGGTTTGCGAATTCGGGATCTTTTTGTGAAAAGTTCGTGAAAGAAAACGTTGGTTGTGTATGTAGAGTGTGGTGAAAAGGCTTAGAGAGTCGGATATGGAGAGAAAAGGCGACAGTGTGCTTCGAAAGTGAGCCGGAAAGGGGTATATATAGGGGGAGGATTAGGGGACGAATTGAATGAAGATAAATCCGTAAACGATTAGATAATCAATTATAAAGCTATCCCAATCCTCAATTTGATAAGATTCGTCCCGAATTGGGCGGATTTGGATGAACTTTGAATTTGAAAAACACTTTATTCGGGTATGTTTTAATCAAACTATTCAAAATTTGTTCAATAAATCTGATTAGAGACGGCTAAGGAACGTTCTAGAATAGTTTGTTTGAGATTTGGGCGAGATTTGAGGGAGGCCAAATCCATCCTTGTTCAACAGTAGATCGACAGGCTCACAGACGGGAGGAAGGAAGAGGGTTCACTAAACCGATTCACTCTTTTTCCGGGATGGTCCGGTTCGGCTGAACCAAGAAAAACCGGTTTACGAATAACTTTTTATTAAACCCATACAATTTAAATAATAAAAGTAACAAAATATTTTATTAAATACATTTTATTTTATGTAACGACATTTTTCTAAAACCTTGTATTAAATACTTTACATATATTCAAATAAAAAAAAAACTTTACATATATTAAAATAAGTTATAATTATAAATCCTTCTATATTTGGGAGAAAAATATACAATTTTGTCTTAAAATAATACAACTAAAAACTAATTTATTTATTATAAGTGCACATAAATGAAATATCTCAAAAATAGTTATAAAACTCTATGTATATTTAATTTAAAAATAATAGAAATTTTATTAAAAATATATTTACTTAAAACAATATACCCAAAAATAATTCGGGGTATTTCAAATATATCGACAATATCCAAACAATATACGTACGCCATATCTTTTTTTATCAAATATAGGACATATCCAAACAATAATTTTCTAACTTAAAAATCCTACTTTAAATTAATACTTTAAATATTTTAAATTAATTTTTTAATTAAAATCTCTACTTTAAAGGTGAAGCCGTCACATGTCTTAAACGACTTCTCTTTTAGTATTATAATATAGATTGAGCGGACACACTTTGCAACTCGTCTATGTTCTATATCGGAAAATGATCACTGTATATAATAAATTAAATTAAATTAAACAACCTTATAAATAATGTACGACGTTCCCCTCAAACCCGATCCCTAAGTAAATAGATGGTTCTTATTTTGGGATTATATTTAAATTATAAATATTGAATTTTGGTAATTTGAAAGTTGTTCCCTTTCTTAACTGTTAGTATCTATCTTATCTGCCATATAATTACAGAAGAAGATTCCAAGAAGGTGATGTCAAAACTTGAGCAACCAAACGTGGCCCATACTTTTCCCTTGAGTGTCTACTAAATTGGCAAAAGCAAAAGCCAAATCCACTTTCAATTTTGAGTTGGACTAATCACTCTTCATAATTGCGCTCTCTCTCTCTCGAAACAAGATAAGACTCAAGGAGAGTCTCAACAAGTCGTGGGCTTTCCTAAAGCGTTCTAACGGACGAGATTAGGGCATCAGCAATGGAGAGCCGAAAGGCTCTAAAAGATGTCAAATCAGCATTTAAAACAAATAAAAAAGGCAAAATAGACAAGAGCCCGAGGACGAGTCCTGCCTGCAAGAGCCCGAACAGGGAGGCTCCAATGCACGCAAAACGGAGGCACGTGTCGGGCGCATGCGTGAGCACTAACCATTGCAACTGGAAACGACGTCGTCTTGTGATGCATGGGCCAAAACGCTGCGTCCAACTCTTGCCCAGGAAGAGAAGGGGAAGGCTGACGCGTGATATGTGGCCCACTCATGTGGTGCCACGTGTCATGGCTTAAAATTCAGATTATATAAATGATTTTTCTGCCTATTATGTAATTAAAATAAATAAATAAAAATTATATTTAAGTGTGAATTAATTTTATCTACCTATAGACACCCATTTTGTATATGTTATTTTTGAAAAAAAAATTTACCTCAACAATACTCATATACTATTATTTTTAACACATAAAAAACTAATGTTTTTCACCCATTTCTCCTATAAATAAGGTGATACGGTAGTAGTAGTAGTAGTAATAATAATAATAATAATAATAATAATAATAATAATAATAATAATAATAATAAAATAATAATAATAACAACAACAACAACAACAACAATAATAATAATAATAATAATGATAATAATAATAATAATTGAATAATTGAAAATGGTAAATAGTAAAAAGTAAGTTAAGGTCCCGGGTCCGGACCCTCGAATGTGGGTGCAAATAATTAAAAGCTAGAACGGAGCCCTTAAGCTGATGTGACAGATAAAAATTAAGTTAAGAGTCCGAATATTAAGGGTCTCAAGTAGACCTGTCAAAACACAACCCGACCCGGTCGACCGAAATTTTTTGGGTCAAGAGTCCGAACGGAGCCCTTAAGCTTTTTTAGAATAACAAAAACTATATAAAATATTAATTTTTTTTCAATTTTGTTTTTATAAATTCAAACTTAATAGTAATAGTAATAAGTATGAAATTGTTTAAAAATATTATTAAAAAAGTTAATATTTTATATAGTTTTTAATACCTAAAAAAACATGCGTTAATAGTAAAACGTCAAATTTTAATTAACGGAGGGAGTATATTTTAGATAGAAAGTAGAAAATTCACACTTAATATATGTACTCCGTATATTGTAATTGATTGATTTAGGTTTGATCGGTAAACATCTTCAATGTATGCCGAACGAATTAGGGACCCTTAAAACCTGTATCGTATGGGAATGGATACAGACATACAGTAGGGGTGAATCTTCCTTGAGTGGAATTCAAGTCATGGATGGGATATATATGTCATTACAAAAAATGATTCCATGCGTCTTCAAAAAAGAACACGGACTTTGACCAAAAAAACAACAACACGGATTATGGACAAGCAAATTGAATGAGAAATTTCGGGAATTTCGGTTGAGCCATGACTTGAGAGATGGAGTATCAGGTTTTAACAGTACCCGCACATTTGTGTTGATGTTTTTTATATAATAATTTTATACATATATAAATATTTATATAAGTTAAAATATAATATGATTCTTATTACTTTATCTAAATTCATTTTAAAAGCTAAATAAGTTTCATATTAACACCCGTTCAACTAATAATTTTCTTTTACTGAAGTTGTATTAATTCAATAATATATTATAAACTCCAAAATCTATTATCTTTCACAACTAAACTAAAATTAAATAATTATTTTTATTCATACATGTAATAAAGTGATTTATTACCTGAGTTATTATTACATGTGTCTATATATTATACTACACACAACGCGCATATCTCAACAAGGAAAATGAGTGGCGAGCTCGAGAGTTTATGAGAGAGAAACTCTCTTTTGTCGATCCCGATCCTTCAAACATTCATCCTCGTTGACCCTGTTTTTCTCCAAATCAAGTCCAAGCAATCAACTTCTTCGGCAATTCCTAACTCAAATCTCCCTGTGCATATGCTATCCCTTGTCCATCTTCATCCCAATTCCTCCTGGTGTGGTGATTCCCCGTATCTCGCTTCGATTTTGGGGCTTTTGTGCCCAATCCCAAATTTCCCCAATTTGAGTTCATGGTTTGGATTTCATCTCAAATCGTTTGATCTTTCAATTTGAGTCGCCCTGGTCTTCCTCCCCCCGGCCAGTTCTCTGGTCTATCCCCACCGGCGTAGTTGTGTTTGGTTTCAATTCATTTTGCCTGCTCGTCCATCCCCCGACAAAGCTTTTGGTTCTTCCCTCTCCCTTGGTTGCGTATAGCTTCTTTAGGATTTCGGTGTTTGTTCCGGGGTCGGTCGCTAATGGTTTGACCTCTTTCGGTCGCCATCTACGCCTGCTTCTGGGTGGTTACATTGTTAGGAATTCCGACGAGCGTGTGTCTCCTCGCTATCGTTTCTCTCTGGCGGGCCTCGGTGTTGTTGGCGTGGCTTGGGGCCCTTGTCTTGGGTTTTCTCCGCAAGTGCTGGTCAGCCTTGGCTAGTCTCTGCATCTCTCGGCCTTCCTTGGTCCTTTGGGCCCAAGTTTGGGTCCTTCGGGCCCAATGATGAGGTTTTACCTTTTTAAAAATAATGGAAAATAATTAGATTAAATCCCGAAAGGGTTTGACAAAAATTCTGAAAGGGATGGACAAAAATCCCGAAAGAGTCTTGATAAACCACCGTAAGGGCTTTCAGGTGCGCTTTCTACGAGGGTAGTTCTCGGAAATGTTGCTGGTTGTTTCTTGACGGTCTTAATCTGAGTTGGGGATCTGGTGTCCGGTGTCGGGTATGGCTGGGGTCGTGGCGATGTGCATCGAGCTGACTCCGTATTCCATAAATTTCCTTGGAGGTTCGTCTTCATCGCCCACTGGGACTCCTGATGTACCGCTGGCCAACGGTGTCATCGCTTGGTGGCGCTTGGCTGCGGTTTTGTCTTCAACTTTTTTTGGATTAGGATCGTCTGTTCTTCGGGTGTTGTTATTTGCTGCCTTTGTATTGCACCGTTTTATTTTATGATTGTATGTTTTGACGGTTCGCCGGCTGCCGACTCTGTCGACCTCTCGATGAGTCATGTTTGTCTGGCCTTCGAATTATTACCTTATAACAAAAAAGATTATACCACACACAGACACACACACATATATATCCTTCATTGTTATCATTGAAATGAGAATAATTAATTAAAGTAAATATATAATCAAATTATAACAAAATAATTTATTAAATGGATCTAATCATTGTTTATATATTATCACATAATCAAAACTACAAAAGATTATATGTTTTTATTGAAAAAATTAATTTAAAAAGAAAATCAATCGGTTAATATTTAGAAAAAGAAAATAATTAATTAATTAGTTATTTATAATAAATAATAATTTATTTAAATTTAGAAAAATATTTAATTGGTTAACAAAAAAACTATATTAAAGGAGAAGCTGCCACATGGCGTAGGCGACTTCTCCTTTAGTATTATTAATTGATTGATTTTGTTTTTTTATTATAAAGTCAAGATCCTCCTTTATAACACAAAAGTATAAATCATTATGTAGGAGTTTGACTATTTCTTATATTTTGATATTTGATCTGCCTCCAAACTAATGTTGGTGGATTGAAAAATGATGGAATACCCCAAAAAAGGCAAAGGTCGATGCACAAATCTTTTGCACTGGCAGTTGCAAAAGAGTTGCAAAATAGCTTCGAGCCTCTCTTGTTTCAATCGACACACACAAGGTAGATAGCTCCGATGACCTCTCTCGCGCTTGCTTGCATGAAGGCTTATATTTTCGCTAGTCCAAAAGCTTTCTTTGTCTAGAGCAGGTGTTCGTCAACGATGAAAGCTTTTTGGCTCGCTAGGCCCCTTACTATTAGTTACGACCTTTACCACAACGACGTTGTCCATAGATCAAATTATTTCATGGATTCAAAAAAGAGAGAACTCAAAAATATCCCCAAGTAGGATTTGAACCTACGTCTAGTCAGTTAACAACCAACCGCTCTAGGAAAACTAAGGAAGGTCGAGGTAGATTATTAATCTTCTCAGTTTGAATTTCCATCAAGATAATGTCTAAATGCTGACCTTTGCTCGCTGACGCGTATAATGAGACTTTTTCTTTAGTTTATCTCCTGTAACGGTTGTTTCAGTGTAGAATGGTATTGTCCAAGCCCAAGTTGAAGCTGCTCTTGCCAAAGCTCTTTAACCAGTTCCTCAAGGACAAGAATAGCTATTCCGCAAGGAAAGATAGATTAGATTACTGTCCAATCAGTGCAACAGCCGCTTTCGCCCCATGCATGTAGCATCAAATTCAACACGTCACCTCAAATGCAACCGGTCTAGTCCGGCTCACAGTTGAAGCTAGCTAAGCATCTCAATCTCTTTATAGTTTGCTTAACGACGGGTCAAGCATCTCAACTTGTCCAAAGCTAGAGAAACATACTCGAACCAGAATGACTCTAATACCATGTTAAATTCTAGGAATCCATGTCGAGCCATGAGAAATGAGAGTTATATCAAAGTTTTATTTTATTTTTTTATTATAAGGTCAAAATTCACCCTTTTAACACAAAAAATTAAGTCATTGGTTTTTTTTTTATACTGCATGCAAGAATTTGGGGGGTGTAAATCATGGTTGTACCAATACCCAAGATCGTCCCTACAAACGAAAGTTTGAAACTCTAAATTCGAACTCCAAGAAGACAAGCCGGACTCCAAGGCCATATGAGTGAGTCGATCAGTCGCTCTAGGGGTGCCAACCATAAAAATTTAAGTCATTGTATAAGGACTTTATCATCCCTTTTATTTTTATTTATATTTTTTTTATAAAGTAAGAATTCGAGATCAGACATGCCTGATTCTCGATAAGCTGACAAGTCGACAAACGGAAAATCGTCGAACTTACTATAGAAAACCAGAAAATGCAACAATAATACATGCATGATCGCACTCTACAACACATGACAACTCTAAGCAAACCTAAAACTATCAAGTTGAGGACATAGACTAAGAACGAAACCAAACACCACTATAAAGTAGCACCGATGGCCAACGATCCATCATGAATCTATTGTGGGCAGCGAAGATGAATCTCCAAGGAAGCTCATTCCCGAACATAGAGTCGCCCCGTACATACCACCTCGACCCCAGACAGTCCCAACTCTGGACGCAAGAACTCCAACGAAGAAGAAGATCGCCTAGATACACATCAGAAGCTAATAGGACTGCTTAATACTAGAAAAAAAGCTCGGCTCGAACTCGTTTATTTCTTAAACGAGCCGAGTATGAGCATATTTTAAAGTCCGAATTCAAATTTAGGCTCGGCTCGTTTCTAAACGAGTTTAATATGAACAAGTAATACCCGGTTCGTTCGGCTCTAACCACCTTAATTACTCCCGCCAAGAGTCTTATTATTATCATTAGTTTTGAGATGTCTTCAACTTATTACGGAGTAAAAGTATAGAATTCAAATTTCAAGAGGTATGACATGTGATATTATGACCAATATATTATCTATGAACTCATCGATCGATCAACAGAAATATATGAACTAGCTTTACAGCTATGGCCTGTGTATGGGCCAATTTTTTTAATGAGCTCAGTATACAGGGTTGGGATCACCTGTCCTGTTTTCCCCTCTCCAACCCCCTAATTAAAGAAAAAATAAATTGATTAAAATTTAAAAAACAAAAAAAAAATACATGTGAAAATTTGAGACAGTATATATAGCATGACTTTATTTGGAAATCTATCTATATCGATCTCGAGAAGTACAATGGGTCTCAACCACTATGTGAATGAAGAAGGTACTTAAGTTTGTAGGGACCAATAATGAGTGGGATTAATGTTTCTACAAACGGATAGTTTGTCATATAAATTTATCATGTTCAATGACATATTGACATATTGCACAAATTCACCAATAAAGTCACAAATTTTTAGATTTGTTAGACAAAACCCACACAACCTTTACCTTTTTTTTTTATAGGTCCATCGAAATCGAATTGGAAAACCGTCAAAACAGTGAGATCGAAAACGAAAAAGATTGTGACATGATATACGCGGAACCCACTACCTTAGAAGCGAATTAGCCCCGACCGTAGGTGCAAGTCGATCGCTTGGCATCGCCTCCCAAGGTTACACAGCACACCCCGAAATCATGCACTCAAAAGCGAGGTTTGGAATCAGGAAAGCTTGCTCAGAACTTATTGTGAAAGAGAAAGAAAGTTTGATGCGAATGTGTATTGAAAGAGAAGGAGACATCTAGTTTTAAAGAAAGAGAAGACGCTTCTAAACGGCTAAACATGCAAATCATAGTGGGCAAAAAATCTGGAAGCGTTTTAACAAACGGATAAACTCAGAGAAATAAATTCAGAAAAACAAAAAGATTATTTCGGAGAAGTTTATCCAAACCATCTGTAACATATCTGGCCCAATTAATTCAATCAAAGCAGAAAAATAGATCCCACCACACCTCGCACGAACACGAACACGGATCGGATCGGCAGCGCGATGGTGGTGTGCGCGTGTGAGTCTCCTATTCCATCACTCAAAGCATGGGTGGATAAAAGATCCTTATACAAAGCATATCTTCATGTCCCTAGAAAACATTGTGATACTAAAAACTTTTCACCTTCCACAAAAACCTATTTGAAGCACTTACCTCCAACGGTCCTCCACAAATGTGAAGAACTGAGATTTTTCACAACAAAAACTTGAAAACAATGTCCTGAGCAAGATCTAAAAAAAGTACTTAAATGCTGGTATCTTGCGATTGAACTAGCTAACACATAATGAAATTGAGCACCTCTCAAATCAGATAAGTGAACAAGTCTTGAACTTTCTGATTCAAGAGCTAACTTCAGTAACAGATACCTCTTCCATGTACTTTACTGATTCCGCGATAATACCTGTAAAAATTTGTAGTCATCTCTAACCTTGGGTGCTAAAGAGTACTTTAGAAGGACTACTCGAGTATTTCATAGAAGGAGACCAACCCTTCACACTTTCGTAGGTGGTTCCATCAAGTCTACCTCACATAGACCACCCTTATAGGGCTATAAATCCATTAAGAGCATTTTGCTCAACCTCTACTAGTTTTGGTGAATCCATCAAGTCCTTCTCAATATAACCACCCAACTCTGGGCTATGGACAAATTAAGAGTACATGACTCAACCTTCTCCGAGTCACCTGTCCTAGGGAATGAGATGTGGTGTATCTCTCATCCTATGGGTTTGAGTCCCATTCCCCTAGACGAACCAAGAACCAACCTCCTAGTTAGCCCTTTCGTCAATGGATCAGCCAAGTTCCTATCAAACTTCACTTACTCCAAACAGATCAAACTGGTCACAATTAGTTGTCTCACAACTTCATGTCGAATCCGAATGTGTCTTTTCTTGTCGATATATGCAGGGGCGGCCACAAGGGGGCGCGCGGGGGAGGCCGCCCCCCCTCCGGCGACAGAGTTTCGTAGTATTTTTGAAAAAAAAAACAAAAAAAACAAGGAAAAAAAAAAGTGAAATAAAACACATAGGTTGTCTAGCTTAGTTGGTAAAAGAGGGGAATGAAGGAAGTATAAGGGAAGCAAGAGGTCATGGGTTCAAGTCTCATTACTTACCTTTTTGCACTACTTTTTATTCCTTACCTTTTTTTATTATATTTTTCTTTTAATATTTTCAAAAGATTATTCATTATGTTACCCATATATTTTAAATAATTCTTCTAAATGTTCATTTTTGGTTATATTTTTCTTTTAATATTTTCATTAGATTATTCATTACGTTACCCATATATTTCTAATTTTTACTTCTATGAAAAGTTTTTACTATCAATGTCATATTTAAACAACAATTTATAAGTTTTTTGTCATACTTTTCAATTCTATCATTTTTTTTTCATTTACTAATGACAAATTCTTAAAAAAATTCTAATTTTCTTTCAATATTTTAAAAAAAATCTTAATCCTGCTACGCGCGCGCACACACACACACATATATATTATTAAATTTTTGTATGAATTTTTGTAATAAAATATCATATTTATACCATTATTTATGATTTATTTTCAATATATTTTTTAAAATTTCTTTATTATATATACCGAGAAAAAAAAATTCCCGACCAAAAATTCCGCCCCACTCTAGCAAATCTTGCGGTCGCCACTGATTATATGTATTGTTGTTAGCTACACGGATAGTAGATTGTGAGCCACATGTAGAGAAATAGATGGAGCTTTACGCCCCCCATAAAGGTAATTCATCCAGTAAGCTTCTTAACCACTCAACCTCTTGACCAGCTAAATCTAAGACTTAGATTCCATAGTTGATCTAGCAATGCAAGTTTATTTTGATGGTTTCCACGAAATAGCACCAGCACATAATGTAAAGACATAACCACTAGTGGAGCTAACCTCATCATTATCAGTTACCCAGTTTGAATCACAGTAACTCTCCAAAGCTTGAGGGTACACTACATAATGTAAACCCGAATCCATTATGCCTTTCAAATATCTCACTAATTTGTGAAGTGCAATCCAATTATCTCTACTAGGGTTATGGATATATCTACTGAGTCTACTTACATCATATGCAATATTAGGCCGAGTGTAGTTCATCAAAAACATTAAACTCCCTATTATTTTAGGATACTCATTTTGTGATACACTATGCCCAAATTTTTATCCAGTTGCATGCTAGCATCATAAGGAGTTTTTACTGGCACAATATCAAATTTGTCAAACCTTTTCAACATTTTCTCTGCATAATGAGGTTGAGATAAAATGAAGTCATTTTCTTTTCTAATTACTTTAACACCTAAAATTACACCAGCCACCCATATCTTTCATTTCAAACTAAGAGGATAAAAAATGTTTGGTTGAATTTATAGCATTTATGTGTGATCCAACGAGCAGCATATCATCCACATATAAGCATATAATCACACAACCAACACCAAACATTTTTTAGTAAACGCAAGCGTTAGATCCATTTACCTCAAATTGGTTTTGTGAAACTTTTCATACCATTTTGTCGGCACTTGCTTGAGGCTTCATATTCTTCTTAGAGCCTCCTGACTGGTTTCCCTGTTTTGACCTGTCAGATTTCACAAAAGATTCAGCCAAATTAGCCTTTATAGAGTCTACAGGTTTTGGCTTGGGCTTGTCTTTAAGCCGATTTGCCTCCTCAATCTTCATGTGCCTGACAAGTTCCTCCAGAGTAAGATCCTTCGATCTTCTTGTGCTTCAGATGGTTCATGTAGCTAACCCACGATCCATGCAACTTTTCGATGAGAAAGTTTGCCTACAACACCTCGCGCATCTTCATATTCTCATAGAGGATACCAGCAACCAGGTTCTCGTACGCGTGGACTTGCTCTATGATGGGCTTCTCATCCACCATATTGAACTATATGAATTTCCCATAGACATATTTTTCCTTTCCCGCATCATCAGCGCCATACTTTTTCTCCAATAAACCCCAAATTAATTTTGTAGACTTATGAATAGAAATCAAGTAAAAAATGGGATTCGATACATGGCTGATAAGATGAACGTGCACAATCTTGTTATCTTCATCATACTTCTTCAACTATGCAGGGTCAATTGCCTCGTCTACCTTCTTATCCTTGTCAAAGACGACAATAAAGGTGTCGACAACTACATCAAAACTCCCTTTTCTTCCACCTTCTCTTCTACCGTAGCGACGGAACTGGTTGGAGTGGCCTCGAGTAGTTCCAATTGCTCAAAGAAAATGAGCATCTTTTGAGACCATCGTTTATAGTTTGTCCCATCGAGAGGCTCCAACTTCGAAAAATCCAATAGTGTCTTGAAGAACTGGTACGCCATTGCAACAATAAACCATTCGCTTCTAAGTTGTTGATGCAATTGATGTAGGGCCATCCAAAATGAATTGGAAAAACGTCAAAACAGTGAGATCGAAAATAAAAAAGGTTGTGGCATGCGGAACCACTGTCTTCGCAGCAAATTCACCCCGATCGTAGGTGCGACTCGGCTTCTTGGCGTCGCCCCCAAAGTTATACATCACACCCCAAAATCGTGCACTCAAAAGAGAGGTTTGGAATCACAAAAGCTTGCTCAAAACTAATGGTGAAAGAGAAGGAAAGTTTTTTGCGAATGTGTATTGAAAGAGAAGGAGACGTCTGGCTTTAAAGAAAATGAATGCGCTCTTGAACATGCAAATCAAAGTGGACGGAAAATTTGGAAGCAATTTTAACAAGCGGATAAGCTCAGAGAAATAAATTTAGAAAAACAAAAAGATAAGTTCAGAGAAGTTTATCCAAACAATTTGAAACTTATCTGGCCCAATTAATTCAACCGAAGCACAAAAACAGACCCTACCACACCTCACACGTGCCACAGATCGAACCGACGACAACGGTGGTTCGGGACTCTCCTATTCCATCACTCAAACCATGGGTGGTTAAAAGACCCTTATAAAAGCAAACTTTCATGTCCTTAGAAAACAATATATGACTCTTAAAACCTTCACCTTCGACAAAAACCTATTTCATATATTTTGACAGTATACATCCAGTGTTATTATTTTACGGCTTGTGTTGGAATGTGGTTGTCCCACATCGATAATCTAGAGAAGGCTTGAACAACATATCGGTGGGGTCAAGACGCTGGAGGGAGAGATCGTGTGTGTGGGCCCACATACGGGAGAGATGAACAACATATAAACCCAACGGGGTTCCATCTTAAAACCAATTGGCAATGAGAGGAGTAGCCCTTCAACCTTATATGTTGTTCAAGCATTCTCTAGATTATCGATGTGGGACAACCACATTCCAACATGCTCCCTCAAGTGCAACGACATTTTTAGCCAATAAGTTGCACTTGCCACATGCGCTTAAATGGACATCACAATGTCCGCGACATGCCACGGCCAGCAACCCCACCAATTAGAGCCCAAACCGCAAATAGCCAAACCCGACTCTGATACCATGTTAACTCGGTCGGGCTCGGTGGGGTCAAGACCCTGGAGGGAGAGATCGTGTGGGCGGGTCCACATACAGGAGACATGAACAACATATAAACCCAACGAGGTTCCATCTCAAAACCAATTGGCAATGAGAGGAGTAGCCCTTCAACCTTATATGTTGTTTAAGCATTCTCTAGATTACTGATGTGGGACAACGACATTCCAATAGCTTGATATAAATGACATAAATGATTTGGAGAGATCAACATGTATACAAGACTGGTGATGCTTCGTAGTAGATTATATATATATATATATATATATAATACAATCTGCAAAACGAGTCCCCTCATGGAAAGTGTGAGCGAATGAAATGGACTGAAAGTCACAACAGCGACGAAGAGCATCGAAGATCAGCATCTTGATCTCCCACGGACACTTGCACGATCCCTTCATGGCAATGATATTTGACAGACAATCATCATCCACTTCAAGATGAGAGAGTTCCCGCTTAGATGCTTCCGTCAATCCAGTCATGAGACCAAGACATTCCGTTTGAACCGCTGACACTTTACCATGTCGATGCGCACACAGAAAAGGACGAATCCTGCATTATCTCGTATAATAAAGCCAGAGACAGCAGAACCAGAAGCAATCTTGGTTCCATCAAAGTTTAGTTTGGAAAAACCCACAACAGGCTTCCTCATTTTACCGATTTCTTTTGTCTAGCCCTCTTCTGGCTCACTTTCGTAATTGTTGTGGTCTTGTCGACTTCTAGGTCCTCAGTCTGCGATCACTTCCAACTATCCCTGAAAAGTTTAATGTATGTAGCCCATTATATCATGTTTGTGCTTTCATTTCCATTGAATAAAATTTCGTTTCTCATTGTCCAGGCACCCCATAAGGAAAAAGCTAGGATCAATTTCTTTTCTAACGAGATCTTAGAAAAAGTTTTAGAAATTATTTCACAATAAGGTCTTCCATTCTTATTTGTGTGTCGTATTATTTTTTTAATTTGTTCATCAATCTTCCTAATAAAAGTCAATGTAGTTTGGCATTTAGTGAACAAATGCATTGCATCTTCTTTGGGATGGTTACACAGTGGCCATTCCATAGGTACATGCACACATTTTTTTTCGAAGTCTTGCTTTCGTTAGCCTACCATTAAGTAGATTTTTCCAGATTTTTCATTTATTTTTGGAGGCAATCAACCTTCCAAATCCAATCAAGTGGTTCCGAGTTAGTTCTTCTGGAACTCGAAATGTACTCAAGGGCACTAGCATTTGATAACCAACCGTTTTTGGTATGTTTCAAGTATAATCGATCCTCGATTTTTAGAAGTTGGTATATGAACGTCAGTAATTCTCTCCACTGAGTCCGAAGGTAATACCTCGTTCAATTTTTTTGTGTTTCAGGTTCCGTTTGGTCTTATGTACTGGGCCACTGTTTCTTGATCTACAATGTTTTCATGTAGCCTTGTTTCACGAAGGGTAGCATCATAATTGAACCATTTATCGTCCCAGAATCTCACATTTTTCCCGTTTCCAATCTCCCAGATCAGCCCTGCGCATAATTCTTCTTTGATCTCCATCAATTTTGTCCATTGTCATGATGTATTAATTTTTCTTGAGTAATCCCACAAGGGTGTTACTTTTAAATACTTTTCTGAAATAATTTTAACCCATTCATTATGGGGTTCTGCCAAAAAAATTCATAACAATTTTATCTGTAGAGCCTTGTTCATATCTTTACTCTTGTGTAGTCTAAGGCCACCTTCCCGCTTTGGCCTAGACACTTTGTCCCATCCAATTAGCGGTTTGTATTTTGGGTCCTTGTTCCATAGGAAGCATCTGTTAATCCAATCGAGTTCCATATGCATGCTAGCAGGAAGCATAAAGTTCTGCATTATATAGCTTGGTTTAGCCGCTAAATTTGCCTTCATAAGCACAACTCTTCCTTGTTGGGTCAGCTCATTCGCTCTCCATTTTGTTAATTGATTCTTTGTTTTCACTAGTACATCTTCAAAGTTATTTTTGTTCACACGTCCATTTATAATAGAACAACCCATATATTTTTCTAGAGCAGATTGGTTTGTATTATGAAGACATGATAGGATCCTGCGTTTTTGGTCATTTGAGATTCCTCTGGTGGCCGGTTTGGAAAGCAGATTTTTGAAAATTTACTCTTTGTCCTGAAACCTGACAATATTCATCAATTATAGTTTTCACCGTTCTACATGTGCGATGAGTACATTGTCTTTTTCATATCCTTTCGGGCCCAAATTATAGTTTTCACAGAACCCAAATTTTACCAAAACCCTCAACAGAAAATCCCAGTCCATTATATCGTAAGCTTTTTCATATCCTTACGGGCCCGGAAAGAATGGAAGATTTCATGTGCGATGAGTACATTGTCTTGAATTGCTCTATCTGAGATCAAGGCTCCTTGTAACAGACGAATAATTTTCCATAGGACCTTTTTCATTCTGCCTCCAAAAAATTTCGCATTCACCTTATAAATAGTTGAGCACAGGCTAATTGGTCTATGTTGTTTGTTGATCTAGGGTTGTCGCATTTGGGGATCATCGATTTAAAAGTTTGGTTGATTTGTCGAAACAATCTGTCCGAATGGAAAAAAACATTTGATTGCTTTGATGATCGACGGGCCTACAATATCCCAATATGTTTGGTAGAATTCTGCTCACATTCCGTCAGGTCTTGGGGATTTGTTCTATCCGGTCGAAAAGAAAGTTTTTTTGATTTCTTGATTCGTGATGGGTTTTGTAAACTCCCTATTCTCCACTTCTAAGATTTCAGTTTGTAGTAGTTTTAGATTTTCTTCTAATAATCGGTAGTTTATTTGCTCTTTTTGAAATCTTTTTTCAAAATCTTCCCTAGTCTCCCGATGAATGTTTTCTTCCCCTATGATTATTGTTCCATCTTGTGTCGTAATTTCTCTGATAATTTTCCTGTTTCTACGCATAGTAGCAACTTTGTGGTGATATCCCGAATTTGTGTCAAAGAATTTTAGATGTTTTGTTTTCGATCGTTGACTCCAAAACATCTTGTGAAACTAAATAATCTTATTCTTTTTGTTTATAAGTCAAAGTTGTATGTTGTACTGAAGGGTAGATAGTTTGTCTTCTATATCTTTCAACTGCCTAAAAATGCTTCCGAATGTATTTTTGTTCCAATCTTTCGTTAGTCTTTTTAATAATTGAGTTTTTTTTTCATAACTTGGAACATGTGAGAACCGTCGCAATACAACCTCCATGCCTGAGAGACAATGTTTTGGTAATCTTTTCTCTAGGTCCACATCTTTTCGAATTTGAAAGGTCTAGCCTTTTGTGGAGTTTTGGTCGGCTCAATTGTTGTTGGGCAATGATCGGAAGAGGCTAGGAGAAAGCATAGTTTCTGGTGGCAATCTTTGGATACCATTGAAGAATATTGTGATGCATGAAATCTGCACCTCGATCTTTCTCGGTGTTGATTGATCTTCCTACATAGATTAGAAGAGGAAGAGGCGTGGCTCGCTCCCCGAAAGAGCCTCCAACGCTTAAGTCAGAATGTGTCGGCTGGTAGAAGCCTCCATAAACCCTAGTAGATTATCTATATATATAATGAGAATTTGGGTATGATTAGGATTCACCTTATAAATGACGATTATGCCCCTAGCTATAGAATTACTTTTGATCTCTCAATCGCCCCTCGAGTTTCCTTATCACGATCTAGTGATGAGAAAAGGCAAATATTTCGAAGTTCTTCACTCATTATGATCGAAGACCACCAGTAATGTCCGCCCCTTGTCTTCGTTGTATCCTGAAAGCTTTAGCATTCTCAACCAAATAACACAATATAATACAATTAGTGTGTTATTAGCTAATCAAATGGAAGTTACTACTTTAAAGTTAGAGATAGCGTTTGTTGATGACACTCAGGGTCAACTTTTATTCATGAGTGATAATTCTGCTGATTAAGTGTTGAACATTTCGTCTTAAACGACATTTTATCACTTGTTCTTGACTTTTGTTAGCCTTTAACGGGGTTATTATGACTTAAAATTGGCTTTAAGTGGCGTTTCGTTGGTCGTAATTGGCTAATGCTATTGGCCGTAATTGGCTATTGGCCATGATTGGCTATTGGACGTGATTGGCTATCGTTGGTCGTAACTGACTATTGGTTGTAATTGGCTATTGGCCGTGATTGGCTATTGGCCGTGATTGGCTATTGGATGTGATTGGCTATTGGCCATGATTGGCTATCGTTGGCCGTAAGTGACTATTGGCCGTAAGTGGCTATCGTTGTTCGTAATTGACTATTAGTCGTAAGTGACTATCGTTGGTCGTAATTGGCTATTGGTTGTAATTGACGATTTTCGTTGGCCGTAAGTGGAGAATATTTTGTTGTAGCTAGCTGTTGTTTGGCCATAGGTGGCGATAATTTTGTTGTAGCCAGCCCTTGTCACAAGAGTCTAAGGCTCAATCGATTACCATCTCTGCAAATCAAGCAACTAAAGATCGAAGTAAACTTGCTCGAGTTCCTCTGGTGCGCATTTAGATATAATTGCACGAGGCCCACATGGACCAACAGCTTTAGACTGACCCAGTAGTCATTCCAAGCATATATTAAATAAAAGACACTCATGTTCTAATTAAGAAATGATGATAATATATAGGGGTAGAATACTTAGCTCATATTTATGCCTTTGCAACATTATCACCTATAACCTTTTAGAATGTTGTCTTAACATTTCTTTTGATCTCAACGACCGGCTTGGAGTTGTTCGTAACCCCCATGCTCGTCATACTGCCCCTTGCAGCACCAACCCTTGATTTGCTTTTCATTTCTTTGGTGTAGATATCGATGATCTAACCCCTAAAATACGGCATGACAAATGCAATCAAGTGGCAACCTCTTGAACAAAGTTTAAGTTCTTCAATTGTGCTCATTACATTACCCATACCCTTATACAATTATACACACCATTATGAATATTGATATCGATACCCTTGATCTTCTCGTATACCTCCGATGCGGATCTAGGTACCCCATATTACTTTGTTGCCCCGGTGCCGTCACTAATGTTAGATTTGTTAAGAATTTATCTTTGGGTCTATTTTCCTTCTGGATGTATTGATGGACTCGGCTAGTTAGTGAGTGGGTCGGCCCATATTTTTCCATTATAAATGGTTAGATTTGTAATGTTCTGGAATCGATTTTGAGACAGTACAAAATTTACATTCTTCAGTTCATCTCTTTCCTCTAGAATACGAAACTCGTTCAAATCTCAGGTCGAATTTTGTTTCTAACATGGTATCAGAACTAGATCTGGTGATTTGAGCGTATTTCGTTTTTGTTTCCAGCTCTCATTTGCTGTTTTTGATCTCGTTTTGCTCACTTTAGCTTTCTGCATTTTTTTCCTTCCCGCCATGGGTGAGGAAACGAAAGCAGACAAAATTGATCCAAACGATCCATATTTTATTCATCCTAGTGATCATCCTGGCTTGATTTTGGTCACACCTGCTTTTTATGGCAAAGGTTTTGGAGAATGGAGGCGTTCAGTTCGAATTGCTTTGTCAGAAAAGAATAAAACAGGATTCATCACTAGAAAGATTACCAAGCCGAGTTCTGACTCTCTGAAGCTGATATTGTGGGAGAGATGTAACGATATGGTTCTATCGTGGATCGTCAATAGTCTTATCCCCGAGATCAAGCGAAGTGTTATCTATAACACTACCGCTCACGCGATCTGGCGTCAACTGAAGTCGCGCTTCAGCAAAACCGGAGGAACACAGTTGTATGCTAAGCTGTAGGAATTGAACACCACAGTGCAAGGTACAAGCTCCTTCTCATCCTATTTTACTAAAGTCAAGTTGATTTGGGATGACTGGTTGTGCTTGTGGCTGTAAGTGTGGATATGTTGATTATACTTCGAAATCTAATGAGAATCAGAAGGTTATTCAGCTTTTGATGGGACTAAATGAGTCTTATAAATCGATGAGAGGAACAATCCTGTTGATGGATCCTCTTCCAGATATAGATCGAGTCTATTTTTTGATTGAACAAGAAGAACACCAAAGGGAGGGAAATCCGAGTGCTAGTACTGGATCTACTGATGGGATCTCTATGCATGTTAAGGCTCAATCTAATCAGAACAACTCTAAGGCTCCAGGATGTGGATCTGATGTCAATTCTGGTTCTAATTCATCTCAGCTTGGGAATTCGAAAACCAATTTTGATAGAGGCAACTTTGAGAAGGGAAGAGGAGACAGAAAACCATTATTTTGCACCAACTGTAAGAAGACCAATCATACAGTTGATCGGTGCTTCTTCATTATTGGTTTTCCTCCTGGTTACAGCACCAAATCCAATCCTTCCAACTCCAATGCTAATAGAGAAAGGAAGGAGAACACAGATCGGAGGTTTGTAGGATCAGTGTCACAAACTCATAAGCCGGACTTTTCCAGTGATCAGATAGCTCAATTGGTGGCTTTGTTGCAGTCTTCAGGCTCTTCTTCTTCTCATGGAAAAGAGTCTAGTGGTGATGACTTTGCTGGCTTCTCATGTATGATGCTCTCCACACAGGTTCTGAATGGTCTTATTTGGATTATTGACAGTGGAGCTAGTCATCACATGTGTAGTGACATCAGTTTATTTCTCAATACTTTTGATCTGTCTAAACCTTTCAAGATTACTTTGCCTACTGGAGAGATGACATAGATCACTAAGGCAGGCACCATTGAGATTTTGTCAGGCCTCACATTGCATAATGTTTTGTTTGTCCCAAATTTTGTCTGCAATTTGATATCTGTGGGCAAGATTATCAGGGAACTCAATGCTTTCGTCATATTCACTGCTAGAGGTTGTTATTTGCAGGCTCCTTCTATGAAGAGCCCTATGAAGCTTGGAGGCATGGTTAAGGATTTGTTTGTTTTAGGATGCAATCCTCCTGCTAAGTTTGATGCTCATTCAAATAAGGTGTCTGCTGCTGTGGATGCTTCAGTTTGGCACATGAGGTTAGGTCACCTCCCTCCTCACAGGCTTTTCAAGATGCATGGGGTTGTAATGACTAATACTTCTCATTCCTCTTTAAAGACATGTTATGTTTGTGCAAGAGCTACACAAGCTCAGTTGCCTTTTCCTTTAAGTTCTATTAAAACTGTTGATGCCTTTGCATTAATACATGTGGATGTTTGGGGACCATATCGTGTGCCTACCTATGATAATTATAGGTATTTTTTGACAATAGTGGATGATTTTACTCGAAACACATGGGTGCATCTTATAGCTGATAAGGCAAGTGCCTTCACTGTGATTAAACAGTTTATAGCCTTTTCTGAGAGGCAGTTTGGTAAGCAGATCCGTGTCATCAGGTCTGATAATGCTTTTGAGTTGGGTGGTAGTCATGATCACTCTCAGTTTCGCCTTGACAAAGGCATTGTCCATCATCGATCTTGTGCTGCCACACCACAATAGAATGGTGTGGTTGAGCGCAAACACATACATATATTAGAGGTTGCTAGATGCCTGTTGTTTGAGTCTAATCTTCTTAAGAAATTTTGGGGGGGGGGGGGGGATAGTGTGTTGACTGCTGTGCACATAATCAACAAACTTCCTAGCAGGTTGTTGAAGATTAAATCTCCTTATGAGTTGCTCTATGGCATTGCACCCAGCTATGAATATTTGAGGTGTTTTGGTTGTCTATGCTTTGCATCTACTTTGCCTCAAGGAAGGGATAAGTTTT
This sequence comes from Persicaria tinctoria, assembly GCA_037127255.1. Classification (NCBI taxonomy): domain Eukaryota; kingdom Viridiplantae; phylum Streptophyta; class Magnoliopsida; order Caryophyllales; family Polygonaceae; genus Persicaria; species Persicaria tinctoria. Next base: position 45,599,436 of record JBANSL010000019.1, on the reverse strand, counting down.
CTAATAGGGCTTCTCCTTGTGTTCTGCTTGGTTATCCTGGTGTGCAGAAAGGCTTCAAGCTGTATAATCTGGAAACTAAGAGAGTGTTTGTCTCTAGAGATGTGGTTTTTCATGAGAATGTTTTTCCATATAAGTCATTTTCTTCAGCTGCTGATGCTGGTATCCCATCCTTTACTGTCAATCCTCCATCTTCTCCCCTGGTTGTTGATGAAGATTTAGTGGAGCCTGCCAATACTCCTTCTTCTGAGATCTCCCAACCTGTTCTACTTCGACGATCTACTAGAGATCATCATCCCCCTTCTTATCTTACAAATTATGTGTGTTCAAGTTGCACAGATTATGGTGTCTGCTTTCACACCATCACTTCTACCTATGATTTTCCTTCAGCTATAGCACCTACCTCTTCTCTTCCTGATCATGAGCCCCTCACCTTCCAGGAAGCTTGTGAATATGATGTGTGGCAAACTGCCATGACAGATGAGTTCAAGGCATTGGATGCCAACAGAACTTGGGATATTGTTACTTTGCCCAAGGGAAAGCGCACAATTAGCTGCAAATGGGTCTATAAGGTTAAGAGAAAGGCTGATGGGAGCATAGAGAGGTATAAAGCCCGGTTAGTTGCCAAAGGGTTTACACATAAAGAGGGGGTCGGTTATAATGAAACATTTTCACCAGTGGTCAAAATGACCACAGTCCGTGCCTTAGTTACAGTAGCCTTACAGAGAGATTGGGATGTGTTGCAACTAGATGTTAACAACGCATTTCTCCATGGTCACTTGGATGAGGAAGTTTATATGAAGATCCCTTCAGGTTTGGTTGTTCAAGGCCACAATCAAGCATGTCTCCTTAGGAAATCTTTATACGGGCTCAAGCAAGCATCTAGGCAGTGGTATGCTCGCTTGTCTCTTGCTTTGATTATAAGAGGCTATGTCTTGTCTAAGAATGATCCTTCTCTTTTCTACTTCAAGAGGAAAGGATTGGCCACATATATTGCTATTTATGTGGACGACATTTTGATCACGGGCAGTGATCAATCTGAGATGCATTCTCTTAAGGCGTTTTTGGATTCTGAGTTTCGTATTAAGGATCTGGGGTCCCTCAGTTTCTTCTTGGGGATTGAATTTATCAAGGTTTCTGATAGTTTGTTGCTCAGTCAACAAAGCTTCATCAATGATATCTTCCTTGATTTTCCTTGTTCTGGCTCACCTGTGGTTTGTCCGCTTGAACCTCACCTTCAGTTGTCTCCAGATGATGGTCCTCTGATTGATGATCCAACATCTTACCGGCGGCTCATAGGGAAGCTCAATTTTCTTGTGCATACACGGCCAGATCTTGTCCTTTACAGTCCAATTCTTAAGCTAATTTCTGCATTCCCCTCGTGTCCCTCACATGAATGCTGCATTACATGTGCTTCGATATCTTAATGGGACATCTTCAAAAGGACTTCTGTTGACGAAGAGCTCCAATTTACTTCTCCGAGCTTACTGTGATGCAGACTGGGCGAGTTGCCCCTTTTCTCGTCGATTAGTAAGTGGATACCTGGTGTTTTTGGGACCTTGTTTGCTCTCTTGGAAGTCAAAAAAGCAACAGGTTGTGTCTCTTTCTTCTGTTGAAGCAGAATATCGATCTATTCGTCGTGTTTGCACTGAGCTGGCTTGGATTACTCGACTTCTTCATGAGTTTGATGTTCCTGACATTGTCCCTGTGCCCATCAAATGTGACAATCAAGCTGCTGTCTACATTGCTCGAAACCCAGTGTTTCACGAGCGTACCAAACACATAGAATTGGACTGCCATTATGCTCGCGAGAAGGTCCTTGAGGGTCTGGTTACTCTTGACCATGTTCCTTCTCACTCACAACTTGCTGATTTTCTCACAAAGAACATCCCTGGTGCCCACCTTCGTCCATTATTGCGCAAGATTGGAGTCGTTTCTTCATCGTCTCCATCTTGAGAGGGGGTGTTATATTTGTAAAGAATTTATGTTTGGGCCTATTTTCCTTCTGGATGTATTGATGGACTCGGCTAGTTAGTGAGTGGGCCGGCCCATATTTTTCCATTATAAATGGTCAGATTTGTAATGTTCTGGAATCGATTTTGAGACAATACATAATTTACATTCTTCAGTTCATCTCTTTCCTCTAGAATACGAAACTCGTTCAAATCTCAGGTCGAATTTTGTTTCTAACAACTAATTAAGCATTTAGGTGGAATCAAGCGATCGACACTCTTTAATAAAGTCATAGACTCATCTATAAGTGCCAGATAATCAAGACATTCCAAATGGAGCAACAAAAGGGCATAAAATCAGCATATGGTCGGTGGTAAATAGACTCTATACTCAAGCTGAAAGAAGTTAAATTGAGTGGCCAAGGTCAACCAAAGGGCATTGGCAACAATTCTAAACTTGATCACAAACTAAGTCGCAGACTGTACTGAGATGACCAAATAAACACAAAATGCAACTCGTAACCGAAGGCATTTGAAGGCCCAACTTTACTAAATAAGAGTACATACATGGTTTGACTAGGGTCAACTGTTCAAGCAATTTCAAACTTAGATAGTCAAATAATTTTGATAATCACAAGCTAAATAAGACACCATTTCAAATGTTAGCTCAAGCGACAAGTTTGGGGTCCAACTGTTCAAGCAATTTCAAAGCTTGCAGATCATAGAATAATGCATCAATATCAATCAAATGAATTCAATTTGATGTCACCCTAAACAATCAGGTAAATAAATAGCAAGACTGACCCAGCAGATCACGTTGATCTCATTGTCAAAGCAAGATCAACTCGATCACAACCGTACCTATCGAACTCACGAAATCAGCATAATTCGTTGCCACTCTTGATAATGAAAATCGCATGAGAAGGCACAAACCTACACTTACATGAACAGAGATGGAGTCGAGGTCAGGGGCTGCCAAGTTGAGAAGCCTGAGGTTGATTGATCATTTCAATTTCGTTAATGATCTCCTCCTTGAAGTTTTGAATTGCTCAACAACATCATTCAAATTGACTTCCCCAGAGGGTTGCGAAGTCGACGACGCCAGCCTAAAAAGGATCTGGATCCGCCTCGCGACAGACGTCGGAGGATGAAAAAATGGCGCCGGGGTGGGGGAAAGCTGCTCGGCTTTGACAACGATCTTTGGCTTTTCCGACGAGGGAGACGCGGCGGCGCCGATGATGAGGCGGAGGAGGGAGCTGTGGAGGATCTGCGATTTTTCGATGCCGGAGTCACCATCGAGGAGATCACCGGATCTGCTTCATTCTCCCTCTCTCATTCGCTTTCCGATTCAGTTTGCAATCCAGATTCACCCCCTCCTCATTGTAGATTGATTCTTTTCAAGATCTGTGATTCGCGAGATGACCGATGATGCAGTGGAGGCGACGGTTATGGATGATATGCGACTCTTCGATGTCGGATTCGTCATTGAGGACTCGGCCTTTGTTTGATCTCGGAGGTGGTCTCCAAGTATCCGACCTCGATCGTGAAAATTGCTCCAAGCGGAGATGGTGTCGAAGCCGCGACCCTTCCTCAAAGAGGCTGCACACCGATGGATTTTTTTAGTTTATTGAGAGATCCGATCATGTAGCTTTTTGATCGAATTCCCCACGGACGACGCCAATTGTGGTGCATGAAATCTGCACCTCGATCCTTCTCGGTGTCGATTGATCTTCTTGCATAGATTAGAAGAGGAAGAGGCGGGGCTCGCTCCCCGGAAGAGCCTCCGACGCTCAAGTCAGAATGTGTCGGCTGACAGAAGCCTCCATAAACCCTAGTAGATTATCTATATATAATGAGAATTAGGGTTTGCTTATGATTCACCTTGTAAATGACGATTATGCCCTTAGATCTCTATAGAATTACTTTTTCTCTCTCAAATATGATTCTGCACTAGCGTCTTGTCTAGTTTTTCATACGTGTTGTTTACATCTGTTTTGTTTCACCTCCAAGTCAATGCATTTCTAAGGGTTGGGATATCCTGCAGGTTATACTGGTGCTTGAATTATAGGAGTCTTTGGAATCTATTAGCCATTAGGGTTAGAAGACGACCCACCTACTTTGTCAGCAGAACTCTGTATTTCATTCAGGTCTCCCATAAGCACGAATGGTATATTAATTTTCAGAATGTGATCCTTGAGTCTTGGCTAGAATTTAATTTTTTCTCGCACTTGTGTGGGTGCATACACAAAACAGGATGCAAATTTGGCTCCTTTATATACAGAGGCGGAACGTGATGGAGGCCAGAGGAGGCCCGGGCCCCCACAACCCAAAAAAAATTATGTAAGGAAAGTTGGAAGATGAATGAGGTGGCCCCCACACCCACACTTGATTGCATTCTTCTCCGTAGTCCCGTGCTTCATCTCCCCCAATTTCCCAAAATTCATTTACCCCATTACAACTTTCCATGGGGTAGCACCACCGCAAGCACGCTCGCCCACAATCACTATCCTCCATACCCACGCCTCGTCTTGCCGGTGTGGTGCCAATGTTCCGCCAGGATGCCACCACCTCGTTTACCCACGAGGTATATGCCCATAAATCGCGATTTGCGAACCACAAACTGAGCACATCTTCCCCTATCCACAAACAATAAGTTCTATACATTTCTTTCGCTTTTATTTTGTTTTAATCTTTCAGTTGATTTTCATTTGAAGCAATCTAACTCATGTGAAATTTGTTTTAATCCTTCAATTGCTTTTCAGTTGATGCTTCGCCACTGTCCCCTTTTTGTTTTAATCATTCAATTGTTTTTCATTTGATAAATTTGGTTTTTTGAATCTTGATGATACATTGATAGAATTATAGAAAACTGCAGGAAACAATTCATGAGAATTTTAGGTTCTTCAAATTTGTTTTTTAATAGATTTAGGTAATTAATTAATGATCTGCTGAAATAAATCTTCTCATGAAATGAATAACCATTGATAAAATGAGTCTTCATCTTTGTAGGTTATGAGAAATTTGGGTTCTTAAAGTTGGTATTTTGATTTTGTAGAAGGGTTTTGGCTTCAAAATGTCACCCCTTCTAATTGCATTTTAGATATTGGAATAATAAAAGAAGTGTGGGGATGAGCCTTTCGGTTTAACCGGGTTCCAAACCTTAAAAAAAATTATTTGTTTTTGTTTGGCCCCCTTATTATTAAGCTTGAGGTTCCGCCACTGTTTGTTTATATGTATTGTTCCTCTACAAGTAATCAAACGAAAAGTAATATTAGAGAGTAAAATATAGTATAAACTTATTGCACGAGGTATTAATGTTATGCATAGGCATATATAAATTCATATATTTTGTTAGTGAAAATCTGTACCACTTGAAACAAATAGTAAAAAAATATGCAATTTTTATAGAATTTCATGAGTGTGAGCGAATACATAATGTATGTGTAATATCGACCTTCATTCAAGTCTTTTTTAATTCGAATGCATTTTTTGTTTATTGATGGAGATGTTGAGGTGGCCGGTTTTATAATTCTTTTTTGGCCGAGAAGATTAATGATCAATAATTGTGTATCGACAAAATGCAAATTGCGTGAATTAAGTTTGTATTCAATTCCTTTTCTAAATGATTGAAATAACTTCAGCAACTTGGTGCATCAAATAATTAGATAAGTTTTTCCACACTTATCCTCAAACATATCAATGTAATGATAATAATTTTTAAATGCAGCAAATAAATTAGTTAGGTTTTGTTTGGTAACACCAAATTGATGATATGAGTAAAATTAATGTGGTGGTTGAAGCTGATATGATAAATGTGTCGAATATATATGTCGAATTAATATTTACTATTAATATATGTAATCATGTATGTAGCTAGGTATGTTAGGCTCAGGGCCGTGCCAATATTTTGGAGGGCCCTGTGCTAAAAAATTAGTTAGCCTATTCTTAGTGTTGGTGAATTTAAAAGTACTATAGTTGTATTAGATAAACTGTTTTGCTATTGCAATGTTTTTTGAATTTTTGGTATGCTTAAAACTAAAAACTCTATAAAATATTAACTTTTCAAAGTTATAATTTTATACCCCGATATTTATTATTAATAGGTATAGAGTTATTAAGAAATAAAAATATTTTTCTATAATTTTAAGCTTCCTAAAAAAAATGTAGAAAAGTCCAAATAATTTTTAATATGAGATGGAAGACGTAACACATTTATTTTTCAATTAAAAAAACTTTAACTCTACTTTACTAATTTTTCCAACAGTGATTTTGTATGAATGTGCTCATAAAGAAAAGAAGAGAGGGTTGAAATCCAAAATGTATGCAGTGAATAATGATAATAATAATTTAATATGGTTCTCCTTTTTTTTAAAAACAAAGAATCGAAAAGGTTTAAAAAAATAAAAGACGGGGAATGGCCCGGATGGGATTCGAACACTAGTGGAATGAGCCACCTAAATTATTTAGGCTCTCTAACCACCAAAGCAAACAGAGCAATTTATCTCTCTTTGGAAGATATTTTTTTGGGGGTCCTGTTCCGTTGGGCTGCCTGAACATCCTCAGACACAGACTTGGTAGGCTAGTGAGATATTTTATATTAGTTGATAGCGTAGTTAATATAAATTAGTTATCAAGAGAGAATAAAATAGTGCTCCAAATTGAGTATCCCAATCCAAATTAAGTTATAAATTAAATGTTAAAATAGGGATATTAACAATACTATAAACATATCAACTCCATTATGGATAGTAGTGTGTAATGAGTGGTATAAGTTATATGGCTTGAATAACCATACCTTTATATTCTAGTCAAGTTGGATTTTTGCTTTGTATATTGAAAAGTACCAACAACTCCACATGTTTTGTATGTTTTCATACATTTTTCATGGCATTTAATTAAAGTCCTTTGATGTTTTCAACCACAATTTATATTGTGATAAACCACTGATAAATAATCATCTATTGACTATTCAGATGTAGAAATCTACGGGGGAAACTCACAAAATTAAAACAAGCCACTTATTACAATTCATCTTCAATATGTATTATCTTGAAAATATGGTACCTTCCTATGCACTAATCCTTGTCGGAATCAACTAGTATCTTCCCTATGCATTAACCATTTTAATTATTTCAATTTTTTTTTAATAATTTTAATCTAGGAGCTCATTTGGTTGACATTCCAAAAACCCAGGAAGTTGAAATTCCCATGAATTTGAGATAATACCAGCGTTTGGTTGATTTTTTTTATTACAGAAAAACCCAGGAAGTTGAATTCCCGGGAATTTAAATTCCCCCATTTTGAAAAAAGTGCACTTACCTAGTCGCCCCTAGGTAAGTTCGAATTCCACCCTTTTTAATAGGAAAATCCTATTTTCTTATTTCAATTCCTTTAATCCAAAATATAAAACCAAACACAATTTCTCAATTCCCATGATTTTCAATTTACGAGAATTGAATTCCTAGGAAGTTAACTTACCGAGAACTATACTTCCCATGTTAACCAAACAAGCCCTAGTTCTATGACGTATGATTCACGCGGTTCCATTTTTTCAAGAAAATTAATTTAATTATTTAATGTGTTTAGAGAACAAAACAATTGGTACTTGGTCGATTTTTTTTTTTTGGATTAGGAAATAATTCGAGACCGGATAGGTCCGGACCTCGAGAGGCCGACAAAGTCGGCAGACGGCAAGTCGTCTAAACATACAATAAAGCAAAAGAAAATACAACAAGGAAACAGAATACATTCACCTAATACAACAAAAGAACTACACAAAATAAACCCGGAAAACCCCAGACCCTAAGCACACAAGCGGACAAAGCAGCGAGAAGAAGAAGACCCGGCAAGGAGAAGTGGATAGCGAGCGCATGGGACAGCATAGCTGACGCGATGTCTCGCCGCCGGAAAGACGGAAAGCAGAAATCCACGATGGGCAAAGACGACTCCTGGGGAAGTGTGGATCACACGACGTTCCCTCCACCTAGATGAAGGATCTTCGGAGACCACGAACACCACCAATACGATCACTTCGATCAACCAGGGCCGCAGAACTGTTCCTCAACCGAAACTAACCACGAATCCAACAGACAAAACTCCAACCAACCCGAGAAAGTGAAGCACAACCGCGAGAGGACGAAGAGATCACGAAAATTCCGGAAATTATTTACGCAAGCGGGATATACGCAAACCCTGAGAATTATTTATTATTATTTAAGACTTTTATTTCCATTTTTATTTGTTCCAAATTTCTACGGAACGAAGGGGCGGAAACAGCAGAGAGGGGATGGATTACACAGCAGCGAACAACCAGGGCCAGAACATTGGTGCTAGCGGTGGAGAGCGAGCTGTGAAGGTGCGACCGGAGGAGCCGCTTAGCGGAGGAGAAGAAAACCTCTCCGGTGCTAAGGCAGGCAACGACGGCAGGGAATCAACCGAGCATCAACCAACCTCCGAAGATAACAGAGGCAAGATGCACCGGCGGTAGACGGGAAGCTATGCAAAAACAAATTCCCCAAAGACATGGGTGTTACACAAAATTTGGGCAAAAGCAATTGAAGAACCGGAGAGAAACATCCCAGGTCAAACAATTGCGTACATGCAGGAATTGATGTGTGAAGAGATTAGAAATAGAGAAGATCCAAGAAATACCAAAGCCCCAAAATTAATTGGGTTTCGAACAAAAATCGAGGGACGATTTTAGACATGGGCTACTGATGCTTGTTCTTCAACTGGGGGAGCGCCGAACCCAAAGGTATGGCGGCACCCTGGGGTGCGGAGAAGGCCGGAGGCCGGGTAGAGGCGGCCGGAGCCGGGTTAGGACGGCCGAAGCCGGATTAGAGGCGGCCGAATTAAATTTCGTCGTTTACTATTCATGTACGCCTTTTTAGAATAATAAAAACTATATAAAATATTAACATTTTATACATTTGTTTTTATAAATTAATACTTAATTGTAATAAGTATAAAATTATTTAAAAAAATATTTTATATAGTTTTTAACAACTAAAAAAACATGCATGAATAAAAAAACATCAAGTTTTAATTAACGGAGAGAATATATTGCAAATAATAGATCAAGAATTCGAATTCCTCTTTCCCTATTACAATTACATAGAGTCTGCTTATAAAAATAAATTACCAATAATTTTGTTCCACACATTCAAATGCATAATGGATTTGGCTTTCACAACTCACCAATTTAGAAGATTGAGACTTGAGAGCAGCCAAAATTGAGAGACGAAAACACAATAGACATATATAGGTTCTATCTGTGGTTAGCCTGCCCCATTTGACAAGTTCTACAGCAAACCCATTGACTTGGACTCATCCCCTTCACCTCTTATTATGAGAGATCAAACAAACCAAGATGGGTCCCACCTTGCCCTCTAATTCCTTGAATTGCCCTCTAATTCCTACTTATACCCAAATTACCCAATCTTCTAGAAAGCCAACTTCCACACTCTCCTAAACCAACGTGCAAGACACGCGCCGCTACTCCTCGCGCCACGTGTCAATGTATAGAATCTCCAGGTCACCCCCAATTTAGAAGCGCGTGGAAAATCTTATGCCGTGTTTGGCGTGGCGGATTTAGTTGCAGTATAAATATACGTCATTCAGATCACCGGGGTTTAAGCATTTTTGCGTTACAGTGAGGGCACAAAATCGGTCAGAGAGGGTGCAAAAATTAAACCCCTAAATTTAATTGAATCCAAAAGGGGCAAAAAGAGGGAAGAAAAGAGGAAATTTCTCCTTTAAAAGTTGTGTACTAGTTGCACCGTTGTTTGATTATTTCTACCTTTTTCTTGTGTTGGGATTCAATTATTCAAATCAGTTCTCTGCGAATTCAGCATCCAGATTCGACTCCACCCAGTGTTTCCTTCCCAAGCTTCGACCTTTATAAGTTTTCATCTCTGGGTTCGATTCGACCCGAGAAACGCGCTGAATAAATCAGAAAACAAATTCGACCCGATTTTGGATGAAGATTTCATCGCCCACCCGGCGAATTTCAGCTTGAGATCGATCCACTTGTCGTTTATCCGTCTCTTTTCAGGCGAATTCCTGACATGGGTGCCGGCTCAATTTTGGGGATAGCGTCCGCCGGCAATGGCGCGGGAGGCGCCGGTGTTGGTTCCGGCGGCGGTGGTAGTAACGGTGCTGGTACCGGCGGCGGAGGTGGGTCTAGGCTGAAACTGTTGTCCTCCCCTACTTTTGTCTTCTTCTTCTCAGTTGTTCTCTTGCTGTGCTCAATCGCTTCACTCTATGCCTGGTTATTCTTCACCCCCTATGTCCGTACCCCCTATATCCGTACTGGGTTGTCCTCTTTGGGCTGCAATGAGGATAATGAGGGTTCTTGGTCAATTGGTGTCTTCTATGGCGATTCCCCCTTTTCTCTTCAACCTATTGAGAATGTAAGTTGTGCTTTCTTCACAGTGTTTGGCTCATTTTCTGGTTGAATTCTCCAATTTTCGGGGTTTGAGGGTGAAACTGATGTTCAATTTTGGACTTGCAGATGACCGTTTGGAGAGATGGCAGTTCGGCTTGGCCTGTAGCAAACCCAGTGGTTACATGTGCATCAGCTTCATCTGCTGGGTATCCCAGTAATTTTGTTGCTGATCCCTTTCTGTATATCCAGGCAAGTGCTGTTCAAAATCTCAACTATTTTAGTCTTTTATGGTTAGATGATTTTGAATCTTGTGTGAATTTTATTAACATAAAGATGATCAATTAAACCTGGGCGGCTGGGGTTGGATTGATGATTCACATGCTTTAGAGTTGGCACATCTGTGATGTTGCAAGGGACAATGAGAAATGATAGGAGCAAGTGTTGATTTTTATGCCATTATTCATATGTGTGGTTTGACAGGGTGTATTTTAATATGATGTGCTTTGATGAACAGCTTTTGAGTATTTGTTTTATGTTATAAAAAAGATTCAATTAGGTTTAGATTGTGGTGCTATTGCTTTCATTCAAATTAGCAGGTTTAAATAGATAGTGAAGTTTTTGTTATAGATATTATTCCCAAACTTTCTGCTACAAACAGACAAGTACTAAGTACTCCTGTAGGCCCACTAAGAAATTTCCCATGGATGCCTTACATTACAAAGGAAGTAGCATATGTATAGTAGATGGAGGGAAGTTGCAACAGATTTGATGCTTTCTTGGTTATACTTGTTTTTTAAGTTGTACGTAGGGATGAGAACCGGGCGGAGATTCCCTAAACGCCATGGTGTTGGGGACCAAATTGGCATTCCTTAATCTGAACCTGCCCCATTAACATCCTTATATAGGAATGTAACTGAATTATTGAATTGAGGATTCCTTGGTTTGGAACCGATATGAGAGGGTATATTCCCCTCGAGGTGTATTCATTAACAGTTAGCACAACTGAAAAAGAGTGTTTGTTGTTGGAGATATGTGGTTTGTGCGGCGAAGGAGTGAATAGGGTCAGATTGGAAAAAAGGGATTTAGTAAAGGCTGCACTTGCAAGTTGTAACCCTGGCTGGCTTTGCCAGCTAAGTTCCACTTTCACTCAGTGATATAGTAGGATTTAAGCCCTCAGTTGTGCTGGCACAAAGGCACGTGATTGTAGAATCATCTTTGCTACTTTAAATGGCCTAAACCATTTCATCTTTCTTGGCTAGAGAACCCGTGTAACTGTTCCTTGTGAGCTTTGTCTAGAATGTATTGGTGACCCCGGATGCATCAGGGTTTCCTCTAAAGCCATTATATGTTTTTGTGACTGTATACTGATTGATGTGTTAGTTGAGAATCAAATAGAAAAGTATTGGTAAACAATTTGCATATCCAAGTTCAGGCAAGTGAAATTGAGTTCGTCTGGCAAGTTGCGTTTGATGTTCTTATGCTTTTGGAGACTTATGCTCTTAGGCTCATTGTGTATAGCAAGTCCACTGTGATAAAATCACATGGAAAATCGGTGCCTGTTATGATATTACCCTGTGTAATTATCAGTTAGAGATATCCCGAAAGTTTACTTGTCTTTTTCCCTGCTAATTGGTTTCTCACTTGTACCTTGACATTGCTTTGAGCTAAGGAGTAGCTAGTGATGCGATCCTTTTTCCGCTTCCTATTTTAAACACAAACAGGAACTAAGGAACATCTATCACTAATGTACATATGATTTGACTTCATATTCTAATTTTTGTTCGGTTGATAACATTTTTATGGGACTGTGAAATTTTCCCAGACAATCACACCTACATGTCACTCGCTAATCAGTTTGATTTCCCTTATGCAGGATGATATACTTTACCTCTTCTACGAAACAAAGAATACGATCACTATGCAGGGTGATATAGGTGTTGCCAAAAGTACTGATAACGGCGCAACTTGGCAACAGTTGGGTATAGCCCTGGATGAGGACTGGCATCTTTCTTATCCATACGTCTTTGCCTACCTGGGCCAAGTAAGTTCTTTGTGCACTCTTGTTGATGAAGTGTTCTCTTTGAATTTAATATCCCGTAACACTTGAGTATTTGTATCTTTCAATACCGTAGTTCCTCTTAACATCTTGTAATGTGATATTAAGCTAATTAACTTTTAAATGCACTGTCTTGGTCCTAGAAAAATACAAGTTAAAAGTATAATGTTTCATTCTTCTTCTTTTTTGATACGGTAAAAAGAAGAAGGTATTTGTTCACTAACTTTGAATTTGTAACTTGGCAGATTTATATGATGCCGGAGAGTAGTCAGAAAGGGGAACTCCGTCTCTATAAGGCAGTCGATTTTCCCTTGCAATGGAAGCTAGAGAGAGTAATCTTGAAGAAGCCCCTTGTAGATTCTGTAATACTGAAATACGACGACAAGTACTGGCTTTTTGGTTCAGATCACAGCGGCTTTGGAGCTAAAAAGAATGGGCAGCTGGAGATATGGTACAGTAGGTCACCTCTCGGTCCTTGGAAACCACACAAGAAAAACCCAGTTTACAATGTTGAGAAGAGTTTCGGGGCTAGGAATGGGGGAAGGCCTTTCTTGCACGGTGGATTCCTCTACCGTGTCGGACAGGACTGTGGGGAAACATACGGGAGAAGGATTCGGACCTTTAAGGTTGAAGTGCTTACAGAAAAAGAGTACAAAGAGGTCGAGGTGCCATCAGGCTTTAAGGAATCCATGAAGGGGCGAAATGCTTGGAATGGTGTTCGCCATCATCACCTTGATGCTCAACAATTGAGCAACGGGAAATGGATCGGAGTCATGGATGGGGACCGTGTGCCTTCAGGTGACTCATTCCACCGCTTGGTAGTTGGCTATGCTTCTGTCTTGGCAGTGTTCACTCTCGTGGTGTTGTTAGGCGTCCTCCTTGGTGCCGTGAAGTGCCTTATCCCTCTCAATTGGTGCCCTCACAGCTTGCAAAAGAGGAGTGACGCCCTCTGTCTTCGTGAGAAGCAGAACGCCTTGTCCTCCAAGGTATTGAGGCTCTGCAATCGCTTGAACAGATTGCCGGAGTCTCTTAGGGTCTGGATAAAGCCGAAAACCTGGGCTGGTAGGCTCGTCCTTGCCGTGATATTCCTGTCTGTCATCGTTTTGATGTGCAGCGGAGTTAAGCAAATCTATGGTGGGAACGGCGCAGAAGAACCATACCCAGTAAGGGATCACTACTCGCAGTTCACTCTCCTGACGATGACCTACGACGCCCGGCTTTGGAACCTGAAGATGTACATAAAGCATTACTCAAGGTGCTCTTCTGTGAGGGAGATTGTAGTGGTGTGGAACAAAGGCACCCCTCCGAACCAGAGCGACTTCGATTCGGCCGTGCCCGTGAGGATTCGGGTCGAGGAGCGCAACTCTCTCAACAACCGTTTCTTGGTCGACCCCAAAATCAAGACCCGGGCAGTTCTGGAGCTCGACGACGACATTATGATGACGTGCGACGACGTTGAGCGGGGCTTCAAGGTGTGGCGGGATCACCCAGATCGGATCGTCGGGTTCTACCCAAGGCTAGTCGACGGGCAGCCTCTCAAATACCGAGCTGAAAAGTACGCAAGGCGCAAGAAGGGCTACAACATGATCTTGACCGGGGCGGCTTTCTTGGACAACAAGTTTGCCTTCGAGAAGTACTGGAGCCCGGAGGCGAAGGAAGCGAGGGCGGTGGTGGACGGTTACTTCAACTGTGAGGATGTTCTGATGAACTACCTCTACGCAAACTCGACCTCATCAACGAGTGTCGAGTACGTGAAGCCCGCGTGGGCAATCGACACTTCCAAGTTCTCGAGCGCAGCCATCAGCAGGAACACGAATGCGCATTACCAGATTCGGAGCAAGTGCCTGATGAGGTTCTCGCGTATGTTCGGTGACTTGGGTCGGAAGAAATCGGAGTTTAACCGTCGAAACGATGGTTGGGATGTATAGTATGTTTTTGGCTTGCCTCAATTTTTATTTTTTTTGGGTTCCTTATTAAATTTGGTGTTTGTTTTTGGTTGTTGGGTTTTTTGTTTTTTATTTTATTTTTTCAGAAAGGGAAATGTGTATATTTACAAGGCCCTCTTTCTCTTTGGTTTGTTGTAGCTGTTAAATCTGTCTAGGAGAGGGATTTTGATAGGCTTTTTTATTCTTGTTAGTTTGGTAAAAACATGTACATTGTCATTCTCTGACTAAAATGTCTTTGCCTAATTTCATGCTTCATTTTTCCTTCACTTTCATGTGACAGTTGATGTATAAAGTTCAATTTATTCCAAATTGTATCTTCATTACTCAATTCCTCATCTTAACTCGTGGATGCCAAATCGAGTTTGTTTGCTTGGAGGAGGTCGTAGAGGTGTGATCAAAATTTGACGAATGTGTAATGAGTCTAAATATGAGATTTCCACAATTATTTTCTATAAGTTTTGTCCGTTGTTTTTGTTCAACATTTCTCTCATCGAAGTCCATGTCTTTTGTCTTCTTTCTTATCCTCCATGGTTCGCTCTATTGTGCGTCTCTCTTTGTCTGTGTTCAATATTTCTCTCAGCAAATCATACCCGGTAAGAGCTCCTGTTGCAACATGATTGCCTCATGCTACATCGTATATCGTAGCTGCGCCACTTAATTGAGTCCACAGAAGACGTGTGTGCAGGACCACTCAAAATGACGAAGTCCGCGATGGTAAGAGCATCTTCACTTGTCAGTGGAGTTAATGACCGCCAGGCTATCTCCCTCGATATTAATGCGTCGGAAACCAAGGTCTTTTATAACTACAAGATCGATTAAATTGAAGCTGCCTTTTTTTTAAATAAAAAATACAGTAGTTGTTAATAACATAGACGTCAAAAAATTTGGATGTAACATAAGAACATAAGAAAATATACCCTCAAATCCTCAATTCAATTAATTAATGTATTTTTAATATTATATATTTTTTTTATCTTAAACTCGAAACAAAATAAATTATTCCAAGGAGCTAAAAAAGCAGAGATATGGAGGCATCAAGGAGGAGAGAGAGGGTGAGGGTGCATGTTAAGGGTTAGACAATGCCATGTGCGATCTCAATCTCCATCCATGCCTTTCTCTTATCTCAAATTCATCCCTCCCATTTCCCAATCACTACCCTCTCCCCATAATCCTGCAATGGAATAATCAAAATTCCATCTTTCATCCACTTTCTGGGTTCACCATTTCCGCAATCTCGCATTTGTTTGGGGGATTTCAATTCGACTTCCTTTTTTCTTAATTGCGTTCGCTTCTATCAGAAATTTGTTCTATTTGATCTTTGTTCATACGATCGTTTTGGAATTTAGCTGCTGCTGTGGAGGACGGCCCCCCTTTTCCTCCTCTTTTCCTTTTGGTTTCTTTTTAGGGTTTTGAAATGACGTGAAAGCTACCATTAAAGCTGGATAAGTTTCAGATAACAGAATCATTTTTTAATCGCTTTTTATTAATTTAATTTGATTTTTGTTGTTTCCTGTTTTTTTTAAAAAAAAAAATTATTTTTGTTGTTCCCAAGGAGGAGAGAGAGAGAGAGGGGGGGGGGGGGGGAGAGAGAAAGCGAAGGGGCTTGATCGCATTCGAATCTTGTCTGTTGACTGCTGTTCGTTGGGAGATTGATTGAGGGAGATAGAGAGAGTCAGTAATGGCGGTCAGGTTGTAGATGGATTGGCATCGGGGAATGTCGGAGGAGGAGAGAGAGGGAGATGTTGGAGTTTGTAGTAGGGGAAGGAGGAGGAGCTTGCAATAACGCGAACATGGAGCACGAATTCGATTCGAAGCTGAGGATTCAGAGCCATCACGTTCCGCCGCCCGCGGATAACAGTGGCGGAGATGGAGGTTCGGTTTCGAAGGGTAAGGGATTCCAATTTAGGGCTCCTCAGGAGCATTTCACCGCTCAAGACTTTGAATTGGGCAAGATCTATGGCGTTGGTTCTTATTCCAAGGTCTGTATCTCTTCTTTCCCTTGAAATTTTCTCTCTTTGACCTTCGCTCTCATTGTCTCCCTCTTTGTTCCTTTTGTATCTTTGATTGATTGATTTGTTTTAGATGTGATAACTGATAAAGAGCCTTGAAAATCGATGGAACTTGCACAAGATTTTTGTTTGAGAGCGTTGGGGATGGAGTGAACTTTGATTCTTGAAACTGGGAGATTTCATGTGTTGTATCTCAGAGAAAATTATGATAATCCTTTGTTGGTTAATGATTTGAAAGTTTCATTTGCATGTGAATTTGTGCTTGCTATAATATTCACAGTACATGCATAGAGAATGTGCATTTGATGTGTTAAAGCTAATGGATGAGGCTGCATAATCACTTATGATGGACATTGCTGGCCATTGAAGAAGTTAAGGCAAGAAACCAACAACAACTAGGGGGTTGGATCTTTCCCGGATAGACGGTTTTTGTGATGGTCAGGCCATTGTGAAATGTATTTTTTCTGAAGGTATTTGAAGCCGATCGTGGTTTCCCAAGCCTCTGCAATGTATCTGTCATTACTTGAGTCCTCGCAAAATCCCTCTTCCTTGTTTTTAGTCTGTTGTATCCCTTATGTAGAATGCGAAACAAGGAAGGGTGAACACGTGCTTTATGATAAGAAGTCTGATTAATAGGGTTTCATGTTTGATTAATGACACCTATATGGTTTCTAGCAGCATAAGTTCTGTCTGTCTTTGAACAGCATGTACTCTGAAGTTAGATGATTTCCTTGGTATGCAGGCTATTTGTTATCACTGATGGTTTCCTTTGCGACGAATTGCTTTCTTTATGCATTTGCTGTGCACTTCCTTGAAGTTTAATGAGCTTATTGTTGCCATCTTGAGAAGTTGAGTTGAACACTTTTCAGTTTTTGATTTCCTAATTACATATCAATGTTCTTTTTAGGTCGTGAGGGCGAAAAAGAAGGATACTGGAATTGTTTATGCTATGAAGATAATGGACAAGAAATTCATTACTAAAGAAAACAAAACTGCTTATGTCAAGTTGGAACGCATTGTCCTTGACCAGTTGGATCATCCTGGGATTATCAGGCTTTATTTTACATTTCAAGATACTTACTCTCTGTGTAAGGGACTTTTCCGCGTTAACCGTCTCTTCTGCTTACTTTTAACACTTTTCATCAAGTCATATCTGACCCATTGTTGTTTGTTTATGAAGACATGGCTCTTGAATCCTGTGAAGGTGGGGAACTCTTCGATCAGATAACTAGGGTGAGCAAGCTCAAAGCTGGAAATCCTTGATCTTTCTGGACTAGACAAAATGCCCACTTGATCCTATCTGTTCTAGGCTCAATTTTATTGGGATTTATTCTTTTGTCAGGTTCCTTTAGTAGATGCACTAATTTCATAATTCTTGTTTCACACGTCTTCTTGTAAACTGTTGTGATGCTTTGGAATAAAAAAGGATTTGTGGTTTCTGAGATGGTTCATTGATGGTGATGTAAACTTATGCTATTTGTTTGATTTGGCTGTGTACAGAAAGGCCGTTTGTCTGAGGAGGAAGCTCGCTTTTATGCTGCAGAAGTCGTAGATGCGCTCGAGTACATACATGGTATGGGCTTGATACATAGGGACATTAAGGTAATTCTTTCTTTCCATCAGATTCGTCAATCTTGTATGTTTTTCATGGATGTGCTAACATTTTCTCAATTGGCAGCCGGAAAACTTACTGCTTACTGCAGATGGTCATATTAAGATTGGTGATTTTGGTAGTGTAAAGCCTATGCAAGATAGCAGAATTACTATTCTGCCTAATGCTTCAGCAGGTATGATTATCACTGGATTGTTTTAGTTTTACTTTAAGATTTTATTCAATTGTAGATCAACTTTTCCTTTTGATATCTTCAGATGATAAGGCTTGCACATTTGTGGGGACAGCAGCATACGTTCCTCCAGAGGTCCTTAATTCCTCACCTGCAACTCTTGGGTGTGTGTTTCTCTATATAAATATTGCGAACAACTCCTGCATATGAAATTTTACACGAACAGTTCAATCTGTTCATTTCTTTTTAGGGCATCTTGGTATTGTATATAGCGAATTGATGTTCTTTTGTACAGCGAAATGGACTATCACTCTTCCTTGTGTTTTTTGGCTTTACATTTTTTGCCTGATGCATCGTCCATGTTTTCCCTTCTTAAACAGAAACGACCTCTGGGCACTTGGTTGCACCATGTATCAGATGCTTTCAGGCACATCTCCCTTCAAAGATGCTAGTGAATGGCTAATCTTCCAAAAGATCATAGCCAGGGACATCAATTTTCCCAATCATTTTTCAAATGAAGCAAGAGACCTTATTGATCGCCTATTGGTAAGATATAAACTAGCGTTCTAATGACAAAGGCATTGCTAGAAGGACATGGCGATTGCACATAGCCCTGTTATACATTTCTTAGTCCTATATTGAAGTTTTAGGGAAGGGAGCTTAACATCAGACTGCATTAGAAGCAATCTGATTGACAAGCGTCTTATTGATGCATCAAGTAGCAATCTGATTGAGAATTGTCTATTTGATGCATCAAGTCATCTTTAAACGTTGGTAATAAAAAGCTTTCATATTCGACGGTGCCATTTTCTAAATTACACTGATGAAAGCTTGATTTAAGAACCTCGGTACTTTCTCTGATGCATGTGAGTGTGGTTAGCTGCAGAGCACCCTCTTAGGATAGGGTTTTGTTCTGTTTGATGATGTATCTTGAAGGCAATATGTTCATATGTTTACAGCCGTCGTTCTTTGTATTCAGTGATGAATGATGACAATCTGATATTATTCTTGATTCAGTCTACAGATCCCAACAAGAGACCAGGTGCTGGACCTCAAGGATACGCTGAACTTAAAAAGCATCCATTTTTCAAAGGGATTGATTGGTCCACGATTAGACGGATAACCCCTCCAAGACTTGCCAAGGAGGAAACTGTGAGGCTCTTGTTCTTTCCTCTGAAAGCTTTCACACTTCTAACAGCTTCTGATCGAACTCTCCGTTGCTTTGTCTTGGCTTCTTAGACTCATACGGGTGGAAGTGATGACTCATTCTCACAGGATCCATGGAACCCTGCACATATTGGGGATGGTGTGAAGGGAAATGATGACAACAGTTGCGCATCATCTTCTTCTGAAGCAGCCGGTCACATTGCAAGGCTGGCTTCAATTGACTCTTTTGATTCAAAATGGTATGGTGTCCGAAAAAGTGGATCTTATCGTTTCAAGTCTTTGGTTTAGTCCTAGTGGCCGGCAATGGGGAGTTTCTGATGAACAAATCCTTGATCTGTGAACAGGCAGCAGTTTCTGGATGAGGGTGAGTCGGTTCTTATGATCTCCATGGTGAAGAAATTTCTAACATTATCAAGCAAGAAGGTGCAGCTCATTCTTACAGACAAGCCAAGGCTGTTCTATGTTGACCCGTCGAAGCTGATGATAAAGGGTAACATAGTTTGGTCCAACAATCCCCATGATTTGAACATTCAAGTCACCAGTAATTCTTATTTCAAGATATGCACGGTGAGTTTTTCTCTAAAAATGTGCTCTATTTCATGGCAATAGAAAGTACTACTTTAGGTAATATCTCCAAGTGTTTCCTTTGGTCTCAGCCGAAAAAGATAATGTCATTCGAGGACCCAAAACAGAGGGCCTGGCATTGGAAAAAAGCAATTGAGGGACTTCAAAACCAGTAACGCATTCCCGAAGAAACATGGGGAGAAATCCCGGAAGACCAAGTCTGATCTTCCGCAAGAAATTTTACTTGATAGATAGAAAACTCGAGCTGTAGAGACGGCTGATGCAAGGAAGGCAAACATCAGCCTTGACAACGCTTTATTTTTCGTTCTTTTTTCGTTTTTTTCTCGTGACACTCGAAAGGTCTCGTTGTAGCATATAGCAATTTTCAGTTACGTTAAGTTCTCAAACAAGCTGCATACTGCTGCTGCCTGTGAGTAGGAACAACAGCATTGTTCACAAAAGGGTACATTATGGTATCCGCTTGTTTGTGTTTCTTCCTCTGTCACAAAACTACAGGCTATACTGCAACTGAAATTATATTTCATTTGCTTTCTTTACCCCTATGTTTCGGTTTGGTTTGGTTTTCTTGTTTGCGTCGTTTTTGGATAGTGTTGCAAGAGTTTGAACCTGGAAATTTATCGTATAAGGATAAATACTCAAGCGTTAACCGAATAACTTTCGTAAGTTTATAATGGATGAGATTGAGTTAACCGAATCACATTTTAGGATAGTTATGTCGTTATTCCATAGATTTGTAGATGCATACACCAATCTCATGACAAGAAAGATGAACGTTTAGATTTTGGAAGATAACATACTTAGGAAAATTTTCTATACTACAATCCAAATTACTAGGTTGAATCGAGCATAGCGATGTAAAAAGATAATTAGGCCTTTATAGTTTGAATCAAATCATGAAACTCCAGAGGAAAAAAAACCCTGAAAAAATAAATTGCCGTAGCTAGGATTCGAACCTAGAATCGCACCCATTAGACTATTAAAGTAATGGGCAATTAACCATTAAATTGTGCTACTACGGCACTTTGATACCTTGTTCAAATAGGATTGTAATATATACTGTAACTATTAGGAAATATAAATGCTTCATTTTTTTTGGGACTTTATATTAAAATATTTTATTTCTGTATCTATTTACTGCTAATTAATTTTTAATGAACAAAATAGTAGACTTTGGAAGGATAAAAAATGAAAAAATAAATTGCCGTAGCTAGGATTCGAACCTAGAATCGCACCCATTAATGAAACTTATGGGCAATTAACCATTTAAATTGTTACTTTAATCAAATATATATGATTGTAATATATACCGTCTCTGTCTCAAAATCCGGGTCGTTTTATTTTTGGACGTTTTTTCAATAATTAAAAACTATATAAAAATTTAATTTTTTTATTATTAATTTTTAAAAATGATATTATATTTATTACTAACAAGTATGACATTATTTTCATATTTGATTACTCCAATAATTATCGATGACCATTTACATATGTTATAAAAGATCTAATATTATGATGATATATAAGAAATATTAGAGCATCCGCATTCGTGAAACCCATCCGAGTTCTTTAACTCCACTTTTTATATTTCTCTCTCCTTAAAAAACCCAATACAATTTTTCACCCATATCCCTAAAACCCGTTAAAACCCTATTTTATTATTTTTATCGAGACCCACCTCTTTTTTTCCTCTCACTCTCTCTCCTCATGTTGGCCCACCTCCTCTCATTTTTCTTTCTCTTTCTTGGTGTTTAAAGGTTTCTTATGCGGGATTCGAACCCACGTATTTGCACATATCACATTGCTCTACCGTTGAGCTAAGAGGCGTTTAAAGGAGATTTAAAGCAAGTTCAACAACAACAATTTCAGCAAATTCTAGTTTTAAAGCAAGTTCAGCAACAACAATTTCAGCAAAAGGATGGACCAAACTAAGAGTCCTCACCAAAAGAGTAAAAATATTCCTCTCACGAGTCTAACTCCAAATTTCTTTCCACAACGTTGTTGTTGAAACCCCGATTTCAGCATTGTTGTTGCTGCTGAAACCTCGGTTTCAGCAACGTTGTTTATGGTTTGAACAACGTTGTTGATGCTGAAACCCCGGTTTTAGCAACGTGTTGTTAACATAATAAACAAACTCACCACGTCCATTGTTTGCAGCAAGTTGTCAAGCAGGTGAACATGTTCCTCTTCATAATTCACACCATCAAGCATTATGTACTCAATGAAGAAGTCCATGACAGTTGGTATCCTGTGAGCCACTGTGATAACAATGCAATTTGCAAATCCCACAAAATTGATTTCAGCATAACGAATTTTGCTAATAAAAATTAATTTCAGCATTTTAGATCCCACAAAAAAAATTTGCTTTTGTTGATGCTGAAACCCCGATTTCAGCACTGTTATTGATGCCGAAACCACGGTTTCAGCACTCATACTCTTTATTACCTATCTATAAAACTATGTGAATCATATATTTCAGCAATGCAAACGAAATTGCTGAAATTACAATAGCAATCCAAAGATCTCAACAAAGCAAACTCAATCACAATAGCAAGCTAACCACAAATCAATCCGAACAAATATATGTAAAATAAAAAGTGTCGAGTCGAAGGTTGAGAACATCATATACGAATGGACTATAATCAGTACTTGAGTTGCAACAAGAAAGGCATGATGAACATAGTAAAAGATGCATCACAATCATAATCAACTTCTATAACTCATCAAACAAGCTGCGCAAGTAGTTCAACAATGATTTCTCCTCCTCCTTAATTTCAGCAGATCGTCAAAAATCAAACAAGGTTGAACGGGAGGAATGTAAAAATCAAACAAGTGTAGGAGAAACAACCTCGTGGTAGTTAATGGTTTCGGCAACAACAAATTAAGTTCTATCCTACAATTTCAGCAAGAAAGAGACTCACCAGACACTTATCAAAGGCTTAGATTGGAGCATTTGCTGAAACCAGATTTGCCTTATTTCAACACCAATTTCAGCAGCAAACCATTAAGATATTCCATTTGAATTTCATTTGAATCGTTCAATTCAAACAAAAAACAATTTCAGCAACAATTATTTAATTCAAACAAAATCATAGGATCAGTACCAATATGATCAGTACCAATATGATCCATTGATGCTGCCTCGAATATGAAACTAACTCGAAATCAGACAAATCATATGATCCGAAAACGAATTCATCCATTACCACGACTCTATCCTAAATTCCATATCTCGAATGAAATTGAAATAGAAGAAACAAATTCCACTGCTAAATTCAACAAAAAAGAAAGAAAAACAGATGGAGATATATCATTGAAGCTACTATTTGATCGAGCGATTCAACAACTCAATTAAAAGAAGATAATCAACTGATCGAAATAAATAGGCATAAACAAAATGAAAAGCTGAAGACGGATCCAGAACAGAGAAGAGGAAAAGCACAGGAGCCGACATACCTGAACAAAAGCCTTCGCCACTACCTATTTCGCCGCACAGGAACCTTCGCAGTCGTCGATCTTCGCAGACCGTCGCAACCATCTCCCTGTCCGATTCATCTCGAAGGTGATCCTCGGTCTACGTCGGCACTGCCGGATTCCACCGCCATCATCAAATCGAAGGTGATCCTCTGGTTTCAATGAACGCCGTCTTGCATGCATCGCCCTTGCATCGTCATCAACATCATCTTTTAGCAAGGCCGTCGTCCGCCTCGCATCCATCGCCCTCCTCCGCCTCGCAACAAGGCCGTCCTCCGCCTCGCAGTGCGTCGTGCCGGTCTACGTCGGCGAGGAGATGGAGTGGTTCGCTGTGAGCGCCGATCTGCTCAACCACCCGATCTTCGTCGCGCTCCTCAACCGATACGCTCAGGAGTACGGCTACGACCAGAAAGGTGTCCTCCACATCCCCTGCCGCGTCGCCGTCTTCGAGCGTGTGCTCGACGCGCTCCGCTCCGGCCTCCGCGTCGTCTCCGTCGACGTCCTCGACTCCCTAACCGCCGACGATCTCTTTGCTTGATAGAAGTGGACAGGAAATGAAATTGGAGGAGGAATTTAGGAAATTAATCAGATCTGAGACTCTTTTTTTGTTGTTCGATTAAAATGATTTTCGCCGCTGCTCCACTCCGTTCTTCTCCGTCGCCAGGGCTTCCTCCGCTCCTCTCAGCGGGATCTAGGTTGAAGGATGTCAAGCGGACTCGGATCTAGGTTGCTCCTCTCCGTTCTCCTCCGCCGCCATGGGAGAGAGAAGAGGTCGGTCGAGAGCGAGACCTGGGAGAAGCGGCGGTCAGGTCTTGAGAGCAACGGTGGATGGAGATCTCTAAAGAGAGAGGTGTACAACATATATGCTTATATATGAAAGAGCAATTTTGTTTATAAAATTTTAGGTGGACAAAACCCAAATTTGCGCCGGACTTCGGCGCAAATTTTCTCTAAAATATTTACCATTCGGGAGATATACAAAACATAAGGTTAGTGATTTTTCTTTTTTTTTTTGGTAATGTGGGGGTTTCGAGGTTGTTGACTAATCCCCCACGGGTCTGAGCCCTAGCCTGCAAATGACACAAACTGGTAAGCTACGCGGCAAGCCACTAGACATACTCACCAAGTATATTAAGGCTTGAGCGCCCATTAATTGTACAAATGTGTAAAAAACGAGATTTGAACCCACGACACTTAAATTTGTCACTAGTATTAATTTTGTTTTGAAAATACAAATTTAGGGTTAAAAAAAATTTGATCTATTTCATCGCAATAGAAAGTACTACTTGATGTGCTCGGAAACTCTCCGACCTAGCTGGGTCGACAACGAGGTTCCACCATTATTTGAAGGGATAAACTTTTTTTACTAGTAAACGGATATGTATGGCAAAATTTGAAGACCTTTCACCCTTGTGTCGATCGAATCTCCCACACTCGATCTCAATTCTCTCAGAATCGCACTTTGAGGATCTCAACCCTTCGACACCTTCATCTCTCACTAGGGTGTCTCCGCATCTCACCAAAGGGTTTTGTTTATAGCATTTCACCAAAAACATGATTCTTAACCCGGAATCAAAAGAAGCAATTGTGCTAAACTTTTAACTCAAAAATTCAACTTGACTTAGAAAATGAAAAGCCTAGCTTACAAAATATATTGGAGAAAATTGTTACAAAATATATATGGGACATCTTTTTTGATAGAGAAATGGAGGAAAAATCTACGATCCTATATCACATCACTAGTTTAGGTAATATCTCAAAGTGTTTCCTTTGGTCTCACCCGAAAAAGATAAAAAGTGTTTCCATTGGTCTTACTAAAAAAAGATAATGCCATTTGAGGACCCAAAACAGAGGACTTGGTATTGGAAGAAAGCATTCGAGGGATATTAAAACCAATAACGCATTCTCGAAGAACTATCGGGAGAAATCCAGTAAGGTCTCGTTAATTGTAGCATATAGCGGTTTTCTGTTTCGTTAGGTTCTCAAACAAGCTGCATATTGCCGCTGCCTGTGAGTAGGAAAACAATATTGTTCACAAAGGGTCCATTCTGGTATCCGCTTGTTGGTGTTTCTTCAACTGTCATAAAACTACAAGCCAGGCTCAGTTGGAGGGCGGTGCAACAGGTCCACCCGCACACTCGCACAGGGCTCAACTGTTTTGGGGGCCCAATACAAGTTTTACTAGTATATTAATATAAAGTTTCCATGAATGAACAATAAATAGATGGTAGCGTAGTCATGTAGTGGTTTGTTATAGTGTAATAATGTGGGGAATTTGGGACTCAAAGTTCGATTCCTGTCATTCCTCTTTTTCCTTCAATTTTTTTCCAACCCTCTTTTTCCCTACTTTCCGTCCTCTTTTTTCCAACCCTCTTTTTCCCTACTTTCCGTCCTCATTTTCCTTCAAATTAGGACCGATAGGAATCAAACTTTGAGTTCCAAATTCTTTCAAAGTTTATTTTCCCTTTATTTTGGATATTGAATTATTACCTTCTTTTTATATGGAAAATTTAATTTATACTATAAGGACATTTTGTTCTATACATAAATTCAGAATTTGCTATTTTTTAAGTATAAGATGTGTTACAATTTTTTTTCAAACAATATATAATTATGTATCAATTTTAAAAATTATTCTCATTTTGAACATTTTTTTGCAAAATCCCTGATTTTTGTTGCCTTCTTCATCATTTGAATTTCATATTTTTTTATAATCAAAATAAAAAAAATGCACCTAGTAATACAAAAACAAATATAATACATTATTTTCATACAAATACTAAGCAGTTCATTTTTCACTCTATCGTATATGGTAGTTTATAAATATAAATATGAATTTATAATCATATAAAAACGTGGAAAAAAAATGATAGGGCCTAATTCTAATCTCGCACTGGGTCTCCGAAATCATCGAGACAGCCTGCTACAGGCTATACCGCAAGTGAAATTATATTTCATTTGCTTTCTTTACCCCTATGTTTCGGTTTGTTTCTTCCATGAATCATGTGTCTAGCAAGCATCAATTAGTTGACAAGAACCTTCCGACTTCCGAGCACACTCCTTCAACCACTTCCAAGTTGGGTCTGGTTTCACCATCTCCAACTTGAGGGGGAATGATGACATACGAGCTGAAGATTGAAGGCGAGCATGAAACACACATAGAGCAACGGCTAAGTATTCTGTGTTTTAATAAAATGGGTCTATATCAATTGTATAAATACAGATTTCGATGTACTGTTTCAGTTAGTTCATGAAACTGATTGTTTCTTCTCTGAATTTCTGTTTCAATGTGAGATCTTGTTCTTCAAGCTTGTGTTCTTGATCAAGTTTGTGTTAGTTTCATCACATTATTTCATAAATGCAAACAGAAATGTATATTATAGTTATGTTTCATCGATGTTATTTTACTTTTTAGAAATCAATTTAATTTTTTTAAAAAAAGACCTTGAACCAAAACAATAAATCACAAACCTAGAATTGTGTCAATTAAACAGAAGTAGTAAAATATAAATTATTGCAATGTGTAACTCAGTGTAAGTAAAGGTGTTATTTCTAGTTTCTACAGTGGGACCTGAATTTATAATTATAAAATCCATAACCATAAGTCGATGAGCTAATAACTAGAGAACCTTTTGACTATAATCCGTGGTTGAAGATTTCTTGGGTTGAAAACACGATGATTTCAGGCACCGTTTGAACAAGAATAAGAATTATAGATCACACTTAAAAGTTGAAATGTCAAATTATGAAATTCCACCAAAAAAAAAAAAAAAACTGAAAAAAGAAATTGCCGTAGCTAGGACTCGAACCTAGAATCGCACCCATTAGACAATTAGAGTAATGGGCAATTAACCATTTAAATTGTGCTACTACGGCACTTTGTTCCTTTTATCAAACAGGATTGTAATATACAACTGTTTGGAAATAAATGCTTTCTTATAATCGTGCTACTACGGTTACGGCATTAGAGTAATCTTTGGTGTTGCATCCAAGGAACAAGGGCACGTGTAGACTAAATCGATTGAAATTACATCAGATGATTCGAAGATAAATTCAGTTGAAATCTTTGAAAATCCGATTGTACTCAAGGTGTTTGTAGTAATGTCTGCTCAGGCGGAATCATCGCTTGCTATTGTTGCATCAATGATTAAGGGTAGGGTACAGCATGGGAACTTAGTTTTCGATCCGGGAATTTCTGTACTCTGTACTGGGCTTACTAATTTCTTGAAGAATTGTGTTCATACTGGTTTAAATGGGTCAAAGACATGTCAGTTCAGCATATCGGATGATAGGGATGCCAGGGATTGTTATATTGATAAAGATAGAGCAATCAACAGCGAGGCCTTGTCTCATCTGTGGGATGACAACGGAGTGGATGGCATTGCTCTATTATTCAGTCTCAAGCTCAACCAAGGGCAACCGAAATTGATGCCTTTTGATAGATAATGAATAGACCTTGAGGAAACAACTTGAGACCCAATCATGGTGACTTTCAAGACATTTGGATAATTCAAGTGATGACAGTTGGATAATTCAAGTGATGAGGATATCATTGAATGTTGATACAAAGTTATTTGTGAGCAATTCAAGAGGTAAACTTGCATATTTGCAAAAAGAAAGTTGGGTAATGGTTGTTCTACTTTGGAATTTCTACAGGGATACATGTACACACGACCACTTGATGTTGGATGTGCAATTTCTGCTTATTTGGTGGAATGGTGGAAGTTGGTTGAATTGCATTAGAATGTACAGGGTACATGGTGTCCTTTACTGTTGCAGGCCTAATTTTTTGGGAGAAAATTTTGTTGCTGTCATGGTCAACACTCAACAGATATGGCAATTTGACAGAAGCGCCAGCACACTTTGCTATATATGCATATGTGATGTGAGTGTTGCAGCTTGCAAAGATTCAGAACATGTGTGCAAGGTGAAGGATGGTGCTATTTCAAACATCAAGGAGTGGGCAACTTTCAAAGACAAATGTTGATCCCAACGTGATGATCATGATATCATCATCATTCATCAATAGGAAAGGCACTACCGCACAACTATAATTTTTTTTTTTGATAAGGTAAGAATTCGAGTTCAGACATGTCTGTAACTCGAAGGCCGGACAAGCCCGGCAGACGGTAGAACCGTCTAAAACCAAACATACAATAAACCATACCGGTGGAAACACAGACAAAACGACTCTACAAAAAACGAAACCAGAAGACCTAATCCAAGCAGGATGTAGCTGAAGACGACGGACGAAGCCAAGCTCCACACTGAAGCAGAACCGTAGGTCAGCGATACATCAGGATTCGATCATCCTGTGAGCAGTGAGGACGAACTCAAGGGAAGCAGTCAACCCGATAATGAAGACGCCACTATGCACACTACCACGATCCCAACCTATCCCGACCCCAACCGCCAAAGCCAAATCCAAGGAGAAAACCAACAAGCAACGCGAACGTAGAGCCGCACCACGTCTGGGTAAAACGCACCCAAAGACCCTAACGGAATTTAGTACACGCTCATACGAGCGGGATTTGACGCCCTTACAGGATTTTAATCAAATTTTATATAGTTGTTAATACTATTAATATATAAGAGTTAATATATTAACCTGAAATAAGTAAGATTAATATATCAACTAAAATATATTAACAATAAAAAAAACCGTTGTTTTCATTCTAATTTTTTTTATCCAACAGGGCCGGGCCCAATCCTAGACCTTGGGCCCAAAGAAAACAGACGCCACCCATCACCATCTTCCCCAGCACCCAAGACCCGAAGACGGTTACTGCCTGACAAAGTTTAGCAGCGAAGGCGGAGGACCAAAATCCCACACTGACGCCAACCAGCAAGGAGGAACGTGGTAGCGAGGAACCCAGGCAAAAGAGGAAGCCACCGGATTACGGGATTAGGTAGAAGCACCGAGATGCCAAGGTTGAAGACGACGCAGCCCAGAATTGGGGCCGAAGAGAGGGCAAGCTGCGAAGGAGGCACCAAAACCCCAAATTGAAGGACCAATTTGAGCGAATGGGGGATGAGATCTCCAGACAGCCTGAGAAGAGGCCAATTAGGGCTTGAGAAGGAGGAAGGTCGGGATTGGGGGTTTCTATAGGAGGGGTGACATGCGAGGGTGGGAGGGGTATGCCGACGCTGGAGCAGGGGTGGTGACAGGTTGCTGGTAGCGGCGGCCGAGGCCGACATTATTCAAGCCGAGGAGACGGATTGGTGACTCCTGGACCGATTTACGAACCCCAAAGATGGTTTATGACTCCCAAAGGAGGGTTTCCGGCCTCCGAAGAGGTGGTACAAAGCCTCCGAAGAGACGTGGTCAGACCTGGCTGAAGCCGGCGGTGATTGCTCCTAAGAGAAACTCTCTCCTCTCTCTAAAACTAGAGAGAGGAGAGAGTTTCTTTCTCTCAATTCAATTCATAATATGAATTGAAAACAATCTCTGCAAAACTCCAATTGAATTAAACCAGCTTCCATTCAATTGCATGATGGAGGGAAAAGTCTGCTTGTGAAACAAACTGCCTAATGTGTTCCAGTGGCATGCTGCGCTCCTTTCATTTCCAACTTTTGTGTTGTCCAGTGTTCGATTCCTGGCAACAGCACTAATCATTTATTTTATTTTTTTGTATAATTTGCTCTTATTTTTCTTTCATAAATAAAATCATAAACAATTATATTAGTGCTATATTAAGTATATAATTATCTAGCAACAACACTAATTTTTTTTTTTTGTATAATTTGCTCTTATTTTTCTTTCATAAAATCATAAACAATTATATTAGTGCTATATTAAGTATATAATCATTAAAAAAAATTATTATCTTTCTCTTTTAAAAAACATACAATGCCCATTACTTAGAGAAATTAGTGAACTTTCCCCCAAAATAAAAAAAAATAGTGAACTTATTACAAAAGTCATATAAATTTTTTAAAGAAAATAATATTTATCGTTTTGAAAGAATCATTCACAACCATTTTATATTTAAAAGAATGTTCAAAGGCTTCAAATTTTTACCTTATTCCTATTTTGATTAATTTAATGTACATAAAGTTGACTTTGAATTACAATACTCCTCACATTCCTTGGATTTTGATATCTTTTTGTGCATTTTTGTAAATATAAATAGGATCATTGTTGATTTTTTAAAATAAAAACATAATTATATATATTTTTAATAATAACAAAACAATTTACATAATGCAACTTATAAAAAAAGATAAGATCATTAACACGATATATGAATAACTCAATAAGGTATAATTAGTTTTTGCACAGGGCCCCTAAATGTATCCGCACGGCCCTGGTAGGTCGAGTGTCCGTCCTCCGGGTGAAATTAATTTAGGGCTTTTGCGATTTGGGGGCTCAGAGTGGTCTGTTCCTTCTCTCCGTCCTCCTCGTCGTTGCCGGAGTCCGGCATGTGGTCTTCGCTGCCGTCCGCCGCCAAGGTGTTCTCTCCAGGGGTTCCAACGCCCACTTGCAAATTGTTTCTCCTTGGGGGCCAAGAAAGGAGATTGGGAGAAAGAAAAAAAAAATACAGTAGTTGTTTTCTCTCCTTGGGCGCAAGGTTGGGAGTAGTAAACAACAACAACAACAAAAAAAAAAAGAGGAAAAGTGCTTTTCCAGTGTGTGTATATAGATATACACACAAACGAACATATTCAAGTAATGGCCATAACGGAAACTAAATCAGAATCCGTTCCTGAAGACAAAATTTGGAAAACGGCGGGCTTTAATGAGGCTATCTGGTCACCTGCTACCGGTCGTTCGGGTGGTCTAGGTATCCTTTGGAAGTCCTACCAGTTAACAAGTGAAATTATTACGGTAGAAATTCACTTACCTAGAATTATTGGGCTTCGATACGAGAATATTAGTGATAGATTTATGACTCTACTACTGTTTGTATACGCACCTCCGAGCCCTCGATCAAGAGAAAGATTCGTTTTGGGATACATTATCATCCATTGTGAGTGATTCGTCCATTCCCTGTATTATTATGGGTGACCTGAATGAAATTATATGTAGTGATGACAAGTTGGGTGGTGCTAAACTTCGTTCCGCTAGATTCACTAGACTCCTGCAATTTAAAAATGACTGCGCTTTGCTGGATCTTCCTACTTTCGGAAACCCTTTTACTTGAAGAAAGAACCCAGATGATGAAAACACCATTCGCGAAAAACTTGATCGCGTACTAGTCCATCATCAGATCATTCAGAAATTCCCTAACCTGATCACTTACAACGGAGCCTTCTCATCATCTGACCACTGCCCCATTTCAATAACTCTTGAGTGTGGATCGGTTTTCAAACCTCCTCCGTTCAAGTTTGAGAATACTTGGCTCCAACGGAAGGATTTTCGAAACATCGTTAAACAATCTTGGCGAGCAAATTGTATGGGCTCGACTATGTATCAACTGATGTTCAAACTTAAGATTCTGAAGAAAAAATCTAAGGAATGGAATAAACGAACCTTCGGAAATATTTTCCACCAGTTAAATGAAGTGGAAGCCGAGCTTCTCAATATTCAATCTTCGGTTTCAGGAGGTAACAACAGGATAACCAATAATAGATAAAAGTGTCTTATTACTAAAAAGGAAAAACTACTTCTTTACCAAAAAACTTTTTGGAAACAAAGAGCCAAGACAAAGCATCTCAAACTTTCTGACTCGAACACAACATATTTTCATCGGGTTGCTTCGGGTCGACGACATAGGAAACAAATTCGCAATATAACTTCGACCGAAGGAACCTAGATATTAGGTGAGGAGAATATTAGAAATGAAATCAAGAGTGATTTTGAAAAAGGATTCAAAAAGGAAGCAATTGACGATGGACTCCTACAGGAAATGTTAGATCTAATCCACCCCTCAATTACCCCTGACGAAAATGCTTATCTTATTCGACACCCATCTAATAATGAAATCAAGGATGATGTCTTCAGCCTTGGTAACAATAAATCGCAAGGCCCAGATGGGTTTACAACCGAATTTCACAAGAAATACTAGGACATTAATTGTTGGCACATCCACCGTTAGAGCTGTAAAAAGTTTCTTCCACTTTGGCAAGCTCCTAAAACAAATAAACCATACGTTTATATCTCTTCTCCCTAAGCGAGAAAACCCTACTAATACAAGTCACTACCGCCCAATTAGTCTATGTTCCACAATATATAAAATCATTTCAAAAATTTTAACAAAAAGAATCAAAGTAATTATAGGTAAACTTATTCACCCTCTGCAGGGAGCCTTTGTGTCTAACCGGGCAATCCAATATAATGTCCTAATTGCCCACGAAATCTTCCACTCCTACAGATCACGTACGGATAGGGAGGGTTGGTTGGCAATTAAACTTGACATGGAGAAAGCCTACGATAGAGTAGATTGGAATTTCACAAAAAAGATTTTAGAAAAATTCGGATTTCACCCTACCTTTATCACTTGGGTTATGGAATGTGTAACGACTGTTTCCTTCTCGGTATTAATTAACAATGGCCCTACAGATATGTTTTTCCCCTCTCGGGGCCTTCGCCAAGGGGTTCCTTTATCCCCTTTTTTGTTTATCTTGGGAGCAGAAATCCTAGCTCGGAAACTTTCAGTAGAAACAAATGTGGGTAATAGTCCAATTGGGTTTACTTTCGGCAGGAACGGTCCTCGGGTTCCCTTCTTATCATTTGCTGATGACATCATAGTCTTCACTAGAGGCAGTGTCGCGGCGGGACAGAAAGTTAGAGAAATAATTGATTCATACTGTAAAGTTTCTGGACAAAAAATTAACTATCACAAATCTAGTTTCCAAGCCACAAAGGGCATTTCAAACTTTAGGATCTCAGAATTAAGCAGTTGATTCATTGGAAAAATATCTCGGGTGTCCGATTATCAACGGAAAACAAACACACTTTTGAAGACATCATTTGCAAATCTAAAGAACAACTTAGTAAATGGCGCGCCAACGCTTTATCACAACAGGGACGAGCAATCCTAATTAATTCAAACCTATCAGCCAAGCCGTTATATACAATGCAAAATTTTATGTTACCTTCATCGATACATAAGGAATTGGACCGGATTAACATAATGTTCCTCTGGAATAAGGATCTACAACATTGCCCGCTTATTAGTTGGGATCGGGTTTGCAGACCGAAAAAATGCGGGGGGTTAGGGCTGAGGAAATCAAAAGAAATGAATGAAGTCCTCCAAATGAAACTATTATGGAAAATTCTGGCTGAACCGGATAATGTCTGGGTTAGTCTTATCATACATAAGTATCTTCGTCAGGCTAACATCTTTGAATACAAGAAACGAGGTTATTCCTCATGGAAATGGGCCAAACTAACAACTCTCATTGATAAATTTAAGACTGGACTTATTTGGTCTGTTGGAAATGGTATTTCAATCAAATTCTGGACGGATAATTGGATTACAACTTCCTCTATTCAGACGAGGGAGAATTGTGCCCAAATTAATAACATAGAAGAAAGTGTTAGTAACTATATTTTAGGTGGTAAATGGTGGACGGAAAAACTTAACAATGTGTTACCCGAAGAGATAGTCAAAGAAATCCTGGATATTCCACTTCCAGTCTCGCCCTTTGAGGATCGCTTATATTGGTGGCCGGATAGAGCTGGTTGGTTCACCACGTCGAGTGCATATAAACTAGCCACGTCTCAATCTGCTCTAAATTTAGACCCTAACGCCTGGATTTGGAAATTGGATATTCCACCTAAGGTTATAAATTTTTTATGGAAAATATGTCAGGATGGCCTTCCTACTGGATCTAGGCTATCTTAACGAGGGTCTTCTATTCCCTCCACCTGCAGCCCGTGCAACTGTGCAGTAGAAGACGATGTTCGTCTTCTATTAGAATGCCAGTATGTAAATTCTCTCTTCCATTTACCGACACACATACACTCAACAATATCTAGCATGATAAATCATTCACGAGATATAAAACCAATAATCTCATTCATTGGAAACAACCTTTCATCTGTGTCCAAGGTGGAGCTTGCGTTGTCTTGGTGGACGACCTGGTACATTCGGAACCAATGTGTGTTTAGACAGGTCCCTGTACCTCATAGAGATAGTTCTTTACGCATTATTAAAACTCATAAGGAGAATTGGAGCAAAACTTCCCGCTTAGAATATAATTTAGATGAGGACTCCCCCATACAAGCACGTCACTCCAACCACCCGAGGAAGAAACTAAAGCATGCCAAAACTACATGGCGCAAACCCCCTAGGGGAACCCTCAAGCTAAATTTGATGGATCCACAACTGCAAATAATGAAAGCTCGGGTGGATCCGTAATCCGGGACTGGGATGGACGACCTATACACATTTCCTATCAAAAACTTGGCAAACAAAGTCCGTTAAAAGCGGATGCTCTTGCTCTTAAATTAGGAATTCAACAGGTTCAAAAACTCCTTATCGACAAAATCCACATTGAAGGTGATTCCCTCATAATCATAAACCACCTAAAAGAAACAGCTAAATGTTCGTGGGAAATCGAACTGATATTATCAGATGTTAAACTCCTTTTATCGACTGTGAAAAAAGTGTCTTTCTTTCATGTTCCCCGGTTAGGCAATAGATTGGCGGATAAGGTTGCACACCTTTGCCACTCTGCCTAGGGTGTCGATATTTAAAACGATTCTGGTCTCTTAGACCTCATCCGTAAGGATGCTGCCGGGTAGAGCTTGCTCGCCCGAATTTTTTCCTAATAAAATATATATATATATATATATATATATATATATATATATATATATATATATATATATATATATATATATATATATATATATATATATATATATATATATATATATATATATATATATATATGTATGTACGGTGTAACGGTGAAACGAATGAATATTTGGTCATATTCATATGAATATATAAATATGAATATTATGTTGTGTGAATATGAATATGATTTAAATATGGGTATATAAATATGTTATTATTTATATTCACATAATATAAA
The DNA here is from genome assembly GCA_037127255.1 of Persicaria tinctoria. NCBI lineage: Eukaryota > Viridiplantae > Streptophyta > Magnoliopsida > Caryophyllales > Polygonaceae > Persicaria > Persicaria tinctoria. Next base: position 45,564,095 of record JBANSL010000019.1, on the reverse strand, counting down.
GTGAATAACACAATATTCATATCCACACACCACAATATTCACATATTCATATCCACATAATGTCATATTCATATTAATATAACGCAATATTCATTCGTTTCACCGTTTCACCGTATTCTCTGTTTCATTAGAACTCTTGCCTATATATATATATAATATATATATACACACTGGAATGATTCTGATAGGCTCAAATTTAGCAGCAAAACCTTTATATACAATGCAGAATTTCATGCTGCCAGCTACCATGCACAAGGAACTGGATAACATCAACCGGCAATTTTTCTGGAACAAAGACGCACAACACATAGACCCCTAATTGGGTGGGACAGAATATGTAGACCAAAGAGTGCTGGAGGCCTTGGCCTTCGTAAGACAAAAGAAATGAATGAAGTGCTTCAGCTTAAACTACTATGGAAAATCATTGCGGAACCAAACAACTGTTGGGTTCAAATGATCAGATATAAATATCTTAAAGACTGTGAATTAACTAACTACAAACGGAGTGGTAACTGCTCTTGGCAGTGGTCCAAGCTATCATCGTTAATTGATAAATTCCAAAGTGGTCTAATCTGGTCCATTGGTAATGGTCAAACTATTAATTCTGGTCAGATAACTGGGTTGATGCAAAACCCTTACAATCAAGAGCTGACTGTCCTACTACGATCAACCCACGGGAGCGTGTAGCTGATTATATCATGGGAGGCCAATGGTGGACGGAAAAGTTAGAGGCAAACCTACTAAGACATATTATGGAAGAAATTGTATCTATCCCGCTGCCCTAGTGTGCTATGGAGGATTGGCTTTACTGGTGGCCCAGTCGGAATGGCTGGTTCACCACTACATCTGCTTATAACATGCTCACTGCTCCACGGAGTGAAACAAAAGACGAGAATACATGGATTTGGAAACTGAATGTACCGCCAAAAATTAAGAATTTCCTCTGAAAAATCTGTCAGGGTGGCCTCCCCACAAAACATAGGTTAGCTAGCAGGGGAGTGCCCGTTCCAACTGCGTGTGATATATGTCACGACTGTGTCGAGGATGAGACCCATATTTTCCTTCAATGCAACTTCTCTCATATTGCGCAACATCTGTCACCAAACGAATATAGTAAATTGTTGGCGGTATTTGCCGAAACAAGAGATAATAAAAAACTCATGACCTGGATAGGTAGAAATCTGAATAAGGAAAAGTTACAGAAACTTGCTTTCAACTGATGGTGTATTTGGTATTTTCGTAACTCCGTTACTTTCAGACAACACAAAGCTCCGACGCCTGTAGAGTTTATGGGATTCTACGAGTCTCAGCTTGCTGCCTGGATACGTGCAAGCCTGGGTAAGTTTCTAATTGAGAAGGATACCTCCTATATAGTTAACAACAAACATGGGCGTAGTCCTAAAAAAAAAACTATTCCAACGTAAGTGGACTAGGCCACCCGATGGGGTCTTTAAACTCAACTTTGACGGATCATGCCTACAAAATGCAGCCAGCTGTGCTGGTATTATCATCAGGGACTGGCATGGAGTACCTATACAAATGGCTTTTAAGAAATTGGGCAAGAGTGGTCCTCTAATGGCTGAGGCTCTTGCTCTAAGGTTGGGCATCGTCGAAGCATCAAAATTACAAATACAACAGCTGCAGATCGAAGGGGACTCAAAAACCATCATTGGCCACTTGCAAGGGAAATCTTCATGCCCTTGGGACATTGAATTAATAATGTCAGATATCAAAACTATGATAAACAACATGGGATCAGTCTCGTTCTCCCATGTCCGTCGGAGTGGCAATAGAGTGGCGGACAAGGTTGCACACCTTGGTCACTCGGCCCAGAGGGAAATTAACCCTTCTAATCCAGATCTTATTGATCTCATCCGAAAGGATGCTCTTGGGTAGTCCGCTGCCCAAATTCTTTCCTAATATATATATATAGATATATATATATATATATATTGCTAGATTTACCGAATTGTTGAGGTTGTATGGTTATTTAGCTTTGGGGCTAGCAGTGTAAAGTAGAGTTCTTCTCATTTGTCGACATGCGAGAGGTCGTGAACGTGATCGAAACTTGAAGGCTCGTCGGTAGAGTCCAAATCTGAGGTTTTCACTTAGTTCCCCAGGGCTTCCCTGAGTGCCTCTACCAACTGACGGACGAAATATCACGCTTTGCTTTTGTTCTTTCTTGATTAGTACTAGCCTAGGTTTGTAACTGTACTCTTGTAATTTGGTTTTTCGTGTTTGGTGATGCATTGTAATTCACTTGTATTGACGGTTTGTCCGTCACCGATTTCATCGGCCTATCGATCAACCGGGTCTGTCCGATGCATCGAATTTTTACCTGATAAAAAAACATACTCTTATTTAGATGTCTTTTCATTAATTAGCTATTTTTAGTTTAAAATGTTAGGAATTATAATAACATTATGATTGTAATAATTACTAGGAAACACATTCACCCTCTCCACCTCCTCCTCCTCCTCCTTCTTTCTACATTGATAAATAATTCTACTTTTAAGGACAGTCATCATGTAACTAAGAGCATCCTCAACAGCTCATCTAAAAAATCTCTAAAATAGAGAACAAAATAACAAAATCTCTAAAAAATTTACATCACAACTCCAACAGATTCTCTGTTATACAAATTGCTACATTTATTATACATTATAATAGATGCATAAGTTCTTAATTTAATAAATAAAATTTCAATAACTTCATTAAATCAATAGCCAACCACCAATGAACAAATAGGTAGGCATTGAAAGGGGTGAACGCATTAAATTTTACAGATTCTAACCCTTCCTCTAAATTTAGAGATTTTTTCCCTCTCTCCATCCATTTCTCTATTTTAGAGAAGTTGCATATTGGGGAGAAAAAATGGTTTTTTTTCTCTAAAATCTCTCATTTTCTCTATTTTAGAGAAGTTGTTGGACTTGCTCTAAGCAAGAGAATTGAATTGGCAAAAGAGAAATCAATTTAAATTAAATATTTATATGATTGTTAACCGATTTCTATGCCCATGATATGATTCTTTAAATTAATTGAATAATTTTTTTCATCATTATCTAAATCATATTGGCTTAACCAGTAAAAAAAGAAGATAAAATCAAAATTACCATCAATTTGTTACATACAACCAAAACTTAAAATCCAAAAAACTACACCTGACTAAGGATTAATAGGTGTATAATAGCAGGGTTAGGAATTAGGATCCGATTATTATAAAGTAATTCTCCATAGAGTTTTTTTTTATGTCAATTATAATTAATAGAGTCCGACCTCATGAAATACATTCATTTTTAGTGTTATATTTTGATTATATATTTCAATAGTACATATTTTTTTTAAAAATCAAATAAAATACGTAATTAGCTCAAAACAAAACAAAAATCAAAGGTTATTTGTTTGAAAAAAGACAACTCTAAAAATAGACCAAGTTAAAAGATTATTTATAATAATAGATAGTCTAATTTTGCACCGCCTATAACATAGGATTGTAATAAACCTAGAATCGCACCCATTAGACTACTAGAGTAATGGGCAATTAACCATTTAAATTGTGCTACTCCGGCACTTTGATACTTTAATCAAATAGGATTGTAATAAACCTATGTCTCAAAATATAGGTCATTTAATTTTTTGCAAGTTTTTAAAAAAATTAAAAACTATATAAAATTTTGAATTTTTTATTAATTTTCTTAAATACTTCTCCATCCGTTAATTAAAACTTGACCTTTTACTATTTATGCACGCTTTTTTAAGTGTTAAATTAAACTATATAAAATATGAACTTTTTAATAATTTTTAAAAATAATTTCATACTTATTAAAATTAAGTATGACTAGTAACGACAAGTTTAATTAACAGGTGGAGTCTTATACTTATTATTAATAAGTATAATATTATTTTACTATTTAATTACTCCAAAAAATATCGATGCCTCTTTACATATGTTATAGAAGATCTAATATTATAAAGATATATAAGAAGGTTAGTTTGTTAAGATCTTAATTATGAAAGATTAACATTCCAAAGATATACCAAACATTAGATTAGTGATTATATATAATTAATGTATCTAAACGTAGTGGTGTGTGTATATATATAAACTTCTATGAAGAATCCTAAACCAGGTAGAACGAACACTTTTAATAAGACAGTGTATATGTGTTCGATATTTGAATTCGACACAACACTTGCATTTGTCACTAGTATTAATTTGGTTTTGAAAATACAAATTTAGGGTTAACAAAAATTTGATCTATTTCATCGCAATAGAAAGTACTCCAAGTGTTTCCTTTGGTCTCACTCGAAAAAGATAATGTCATTTGACCCAAAATACAATAGAGATTATGTACCGAAATCCCTTATCCATCCTCACAAATTATCAACACTCCCTCTTTTTTTTCCCCCTTAATTTTAATTATTTTAACTTTTTTTGTAAAAGAAGAATGGTGAGGAGGGATAGGGAAGAGATAGGAGTTTTGGGTATAGGGAATCTCATCTGCCCAAAATAGAGGCACTGGCATTGGAAGAAAGCAATCGAGGGACATCAAAACCAATAAAGAATTTTTGAAGAAGTATATGGGGAGAAATCTCGGAAGAACAATTCTGATCTTCCGCAAGAAATTTTACTCCATAGTTAGAAAACTCAAGCTGTAGAGGCGGTTGATGCAAGGAAAGTGAACGTCAGCCTTGACAACGCATTATTTTTCATTTCTTTTTTTTGTTTTTCTCATGATACTCGAAAGGTGTCGTAGCATATAAAGATTTCCAGTTTCATTACGTTTCCAAACAAGTTGCATATTGCTGACAACAACAATGTTCACAAAAGGATCCATTATGGTATATATCTACTAGCTTGTTTGTGTTTCTTCCTCTGTCACAAAACTACAGGCTATACTGCAACTGAAATTATATTTCATTTGCTTTCTTTACCCCTATGTTTTGATTCCGGTTGGTTTGGTTTTCTTGTTTGCATCGTTTTGGTATCGGTTCCCTTAGAATGAAATAAGGTTGAATCGAATTGTAAATATTTTTAGTTTTGCAAATCCATGTAATTTTAGTTTGCAAGCTTTTAAGGGAGGAATGTTTAGCTATAGACAGGATTTGAACATGGAGGGCTAGGAACCGGCTAATCTTCACGGGCGTACAGTGTGTCCCTGCAGAGTGCGCTACAGAAATCATTAAGGCTTGCAAGAATAGAATCTCTATCAAATGTAAATGCAAGTCTGGGAGGGAAAAATTCTGGGTAAAGAGGTTGATGAATTAGGCTTGAGGCATCGGTGAGGTTTTCTTTTGAGGACGGAGGTACAATAGGGTACATGTCGATAGATAGTCAGTTATGAGAGGATTTTTTTAGTATTTTTTTGAGAGGTATATGGCCACCGTATTTTATCACGAGACCCTTGGTTTGGTTTTCTTGCTTTTGTAACCTGGTAACACCCATCTTATATATATTTATCGGTTCAAAAAAAAATGAATACTCAATTAATCAATACAAAACTTTTGCCCAAGATATATAAAATTAACTTCTACCGCCTTTCTTACTTAAGTTGATAATGGATGAGATTGAGTTAACCAAATTACATTTTAGAATGTTAAAATGTGATTTGGTTAAGTCGTGTGAAAAGCAAGATCGAGTCTAACAGTTTCGCAAGAACAATAAAGGCATGCAAGATCTAAAAGGTAGAGGAAGAACACAAGACTTTTACGAGGTTCGGATCCGCGATCCTACATCCCCGGGGCCTCAAGAGTCAGCCCTAATCCACTATCAAATAAGGGAGAAAGTACAGATCAGGCAAATCCAAGAGTACAAGTACAGATCTAAGCATAAACGAAACAAACAGACACGAAAACAAGCAAGAAGAAGAAGAACTTCTTCGACAATCTCAGATCTGAGGATACAGACTCATATCCAAGAACTGGAACCCAACACCAAGCTGTTGCCGGCCGCCAAGGGAACTCTGAACACCGGGAAGACGTCGGAGAAGATGAGCTTCACCGATCGGAGGTGGGAGGAGCTTGAATAGTAAACCCTAACCCTAGCCCGCCTTGCTCTCGCTCTCTCTTTCTTTCTCTGGAGTAAGAGGAATAGTGAAGAAGCTAGCGACGCTAGAAGGAGACTTTGCCTTTTATAGGCAAACCCTAATGGGAACCCGGAGAGCTCCAGCAAGGCTTCCAGCAACTGGGCTCAAGTGTTGGCCCGTGTCCTATGGTTTGGGCTTCAGGCCCAAGCTTGGCAGCTCCTTCTTGTTGGAGATCAAACCCACATGGCTCAATCCAATCCATCTAGACTCGAGCTAACTCCCAAGCCTGGTCCAATATCCTTAACCATATTACACCTTGATTTCATGTCACATATATAATACAAATATTACATACATATAACAATGTAAATATACTTAGGAAAATATACAAGTTCTCAACAATTGCCCCCTATATTTTTCTAAGTCCGCTCCAGGCAGACTATGCCTATGTGTGGATTAGGTAACTGGGTCCGTCCTCAGCCCTTATACCTGTAGAACCATCAGCCTCCTTCACCTAAGTGAAGGAATTTCCTGCAAAACAAAAATTTATCTCTAGGCACAATTTTAGTACCAAAGTCAGCAGGATTGAGCTTACCATCAATCTTCAAAATATGTATCACATTATCATCAACCTTCTCACGTATAAAATGATATCTAACATCAATATGTTTAGTTCTCTCATGATACATGGGATCTCTACACAGATATAGAGCAGATTGATTTTCAATATGCAGCACAGAAGTATAAGTTTTACCTTCAATCTCACGCAATATACCTTGCAACCAAATGGCTTCCTTGCAAGCCTCAGTTGCAGCAATATACTCAGCCTCAGTTGAAGAGAGAGCAACTATAGGCTGTTGCTGAGATTTCCAAGATATGTAATTTCTAGCCCAAGTATAGACATAAGAAGTAATAGATTTTCTAGTGTCTTTATTACTGGCAAAGTCAGAATCCACATAGCCATATAGCTCATTAGAAGATGTATGTTTAGAATAACATAATCTCAACTTAGCAGATCCAAGCAAATATCTTAACAAATACTTCATAGCAAGCCAATGTTTCTCACCAGGTTCAGACATGTATCTACTTATGACACTGATAGAGAAAGCAAGATCAGGTTTGGTGCATATCATACAATACATCACAGAACCTACAACAGCATCATATGGAATATTTTTCATATTTTTAGCTTCAGAAACAGATAAAGGAGCATGATTCTTAGATAAATCAAGATGTGAACCCAAAGGAATGTCATTTGGTTTAACATTCTTAATATGAAATCTCTCTAATACCTTCAGGACATAGTTAGTCTGGTCAAGCCAAAGCTTACCTTTCTGTCTGTCTGTCTCTATCTTGATACCAAGTATTTTCTTGGCAGGGCCAAGATCCTTCATGTCAAAGTGCTTTGAGAGTTCCTTCTTAACAGTGACAATATCAGTAGAAGATTTAGAAATCAAGAGAATATCATCAACATAAAGAAGCACATAAAGCACATAACCAGACTTGGGTTTCTTAAAATATAAGCAAGTATCAAATTTACTTCTTTTAAAACCCAATTGTCTTCTCATACAGGTATCAAACTTAATATTCCATTGCCTGGGTGACTGCTTTAAACCATATATAGACTTCTTCATTAAACAAGCAAAGTCAGGTTTAGATTTATCAATGAAACCTTTTGGTTGTCTCATATATATGGTCTCATTTAAATCCCAATGCAAGAAAGCTGTCTTAACATCCATCTGTTCAAGTTCATAGTTATAAACAGCAAACATGGCAAGTAATAACCTCAGAGTTTTGTATTTTACCACAGGGGCAAAAATCTCATTATAACCCTCACCTTCTCTTTGAGTGAAACCCTTGGCTACAAGACTAGCTTTGTACCTTGGGGGATCACCTTTAGAGTTACCTTCTTTAAGTTTGTATACCCACTTACTGTCAATAAACCTGGCAGTCTCAGGTTTCTTCACAAGAGTCCAGGTCTTGTTGGCCATCATGGACTCAATTTCTTCAGACATTGCTCTCTGCCAGTCACCAGAATGAGCACATCTAATAGCCTGCTCATAAGTCTCAGGAGTATAGTTGTTCACAACAGTAGAGACAACACAAGCAAACTCAACAATGCTATTGATGAACCTTTTATTTAGAATCTTAGTTCTAGGTGATCTATCTCTGGTTAATTGCCAATTTGTCAAGTCATGCCTGCCAGGAGATGAAGTGCTAGAAGAGCCAGCACCATGCTCATCAGACAAAGACTCATTAGCAGTATCTAAAGACTCAGAATAGGGGGAGGGAGCATTAGAACTAGCAGAGATAGAATCATTACCAACTTCATTCTCATCATCAGTAGGTTCATCAGGAGCTTCCCCACCCAATTGGTGAGGTTGCACATCATTAGCATCAGTGTCCGAGGAATCCTCTGGAGTACCTTGGGTATCCTCATCAGGATCATTGCCATCCTCATCATCTTCACCATCAGGTACATAGAAGTGGGTTGCAGATGATCTTGTGGGTACCTGCAAAGTTTTCTCAACAGAAGGAGTAAACACATTTTTAAAGTGAAATTCATCCTCAACAAAGACAACATCCCTGCTGATAATAGTTTTATAAGCTCCAGGTTGAATAATAAGAAGTTTATAGCCTTTAACACCTTCAGGATATCCTAACAAAACACATTTCTGAGACCTAGGATTGAGTTTACCATCACTCTTATGAGCATAAGCAACACACCCAAAAGGTCTAAGATAGTTTAAATCAGGTTTCTTATTATACCACATTTCATAAGGAGTTTTAAAACCAATGGAAGAGGATGGAGATCTATTTATGAGGTGAGCAGCTGTCATAACAGCTTCACCCCATAAAGAGTGCCTCATGCCTGCAGAAATCAACATGCACCTTGCCTTCTCTAGGAGAGTCATGTTCATCCTCTCAGCAGTACCATTCTGCTGAGGGGTGCTAGGTATGGTAAGGTGCCACTTGATTCCTGCATCTTTACAATAAGAGTTAAATCTGGAATTGCAAAATTCCAAACCATTATCAGTTTTTAAGCATTTAACAAAGAGACCAGTTTCAACATGAACACTTGTTACCCAATGTTTGAAAACATCAAAGGCCTCATCCTTTGTCTTCAGCAAGTAAACCCAAACTTTCCTGCTGTAGTGGTCAATCAAGGACATAAAATACCTTCTGCCCCCAGAAGATTCAACCTGAGCAGGGCCCCAGAGATCTGAATGAACATACTCAAGAGGTTTGTTAGCAATATAAGAAGATTTATTGAAACTCTTCTTAGTTTATTTACCCATCAAGCAATTATCACACATGTCAATGGTAGCAGGTTTGGAATTTAAAATGCCATGCTTATAAAGATAATGTAAACTCTTATTTCCTATATGTCCTAATCTATTATGCCATGTAACAGATTCAGGTATGGACATACATGCATCAAAGGCAATCAACATAGAGGAGAAATTCATCTCAGGGGTGGCTTGAACCTCATAGAGGCCCTTCCTTTTAATGCACTTAATAAGAATTTTGCCATCCCTTGAGACAGTTCTAATCCCATTGCTGCTGTGTACATCACAGCCTAGGGATTCAAGTGTGCCCTCAGACATGAGATTTCTTCTAAGCTGTGGAACCCATCTAACATCCTTAATGACCCTAATAATACCATCATGCATTTTCATAGCAACAGAACCAATACCTTTAATTTTTAGGATAGAATGATCGCCAAGCATAACATCACCACCATCAAATAATCTCAAATCAGAAAACCAAGACTTATGATGAGTAGCATGCATAGTACACCCAGAATCAAGAATCCAGCAATCAGAGGCATCGTTCACAAGTAAAGCTAAAACTTCATGAGTATAATAGGGGTGGGTTTCACACACAGCAGACACAGCAGGTTGTTTAGCAGCCTTTTCCTCATCTCTTTTCTTTTTGTAGCAATCTTTCTCAAAATGTCCAGTTTTAGAACAATAATGACACTTCAAGTTAGACTTATCAATGCCATTAGTCTTATCAACTCCATTTCCAGACTTAGGTTGCCCCTGCTTATCCTTTTTCTTGTTATTCCTTTTGTTACCCTTACCTCTAGGCTTGGCCATAAGGACTTCATCCTTGGCCTCAGTCTTAGGTTCAGTTTTAACACCAGCAGCAGTTTTAAAAACCTTCAGAGACTCATTCTTTTGGATCAAAGATTCAATGATATCTTTTTTAACCAAAGAAGCATTACCATATTGAATAACATCTTTAAAAGTATCAAACTGACTGGGCAAGGAATTTAACAAGAGCACACATAGCTGAGTTTCATCCAATTTATCACCACATCTTACCAGATCTTGTGTGATAGTTAAAAAACGATCAAGATATCAACTAAAGTACAAGCAATGTTCATTTTAAAGTTAAACAACTTATTGAACAGATTTACGCGAGATGGGAGAGACTTGACCATATACAAACCTTCTAGAGCCTCCCACAATTTTTCAGCAGTGGTGTGCTCTAGTACCTGCCTGGCCACTTCATCAGAAAGACAAAGCATAATCTCACTGTGAGCCTGAAGATCAGTCTCCATGATTTTTTCTTTGCTAGTTCCTTCTGGGAACTTGTTCGTTATATCCACATGACACTTTTCTTTGATAAGTATGGCTCGCATCTTCACCTGCCACATAGCAAAGTCAGTAGTGCCATTGAAAGGTTTTATACGAACAGAATCAGACATATTGCAGAATAACAGCACATAACTCAAGCAAAGAATGATATATCACAAACACAAAAAACGGAAGCGAAATCTTTCAAGAACAAGGAGTGAATGAAAGACAACAAAGAACAGATCCTGTTGCGTCGCGTAGGGGGGAATGGCACCAGGCGATACACCCTATCTAGACCCACCCGCTTCCTACGCCAGTTCCCGCTCTCTGAGATCTATAAAGATTCAGCTAGGTTGGGAAGAGGACACTCAAGCGCTAACAACAGAACACATGCTCTGATACCACATTGAAAAGCAAGATCGAGTCTAACAGTTTCGCAAGAACAACAAAGGCATGCAAGATCTAAAAGGTAGAGGAAGAACACAAGACTTTTACGAGGTTCGGATCCGTGATCCTACATCCCCGGGGCCTCAAGAGTCAGCCCTAATCCACTATCAAATAAGGGAGAAAGTACAGATCAGGCAAATCCAAGAGTACAAGTACAGATCTAAGCATAAACGAAACAAACAAACACGAAAACAAGCAAGAAGAAGAAGATCTTCTTCGACAATCTCAGATCTGAGGATACAGACTCAGATCCAAGAACTAGAACCCAACACCAAGTTGTTGCCGGCCGCCAAGGGAACTCTGAACACCGGGAAGACGTCGGAGAAGATGAGCTTCACCGATCGGAGGTGGGAGGAGCTTGAATAGCAAACCCTAACCCTAGCTCACCTTGCTCTCGCTCTCTCTTTCTTTCTCTGGAGTAAGAGGAACAGTGAAGAAGCTAGCGATGCCAGAAGGAGACTTTGCCTTTTATAGGCAAACCCTAATGGGAACTCGGAGAGCTCCAACAAGGCTTCCAGCAACTGGGCTCAAGTGTTGGGTCGTGTCCTATGGTTTGGGCTTCAGGCCCAAGCTTGGCAGCTCCTTCTTGTTAGAGATCAAACCCACATGGCTCAATCCAATCCATCTAGACTCGAGCTAACTCCCAAGCCTAGTCCAATATCCTTAACCATATTACACCTTGATTTCATGTCACATATATAATACAAATATTACATACATATAACAATGTAAATATACTTAGGAAAATATACAAGTTCTCAACATCGTGTTTTAGAATCGCAGAACCCATAGATTTGTAGACGGTAGGGCCGGCCCTGAGCAAGTGCAAAGTGTGCACTTGCTCAGGGCCTCAAATTCGTATGGGCCTCCAGGTTTTCGGCCCATTAGGTATACTACTACTATTAAAAAAAAAAAATTATGTTCCCACGCGCCTGGCTAAAATTGAAAGCTGATTAAGCGATGAAAAAGAAAAGCACGCCGCTCGTCTCTCGCCTCTTCGTCTTCTTCAATCAAATTGATTACTCTCAGACTACTTCAATCCTCTTCGGCTCTTCCATTATTCAAGGTTATTGAAATCTAAGCCAAAATTATGGCAGTTCAACGGATCTATCAAGGCTTTCAACGGATCTATCAAGGGGATTCAAGGCTCTATAAAACGATGGCTCGGCCCTAGGGAGGTTCACCGCTTCAGCAGTTCAACGGTGTTTCATGACAAGAAAGAAGAACATTTAGATTTTGGAAGAGAACGTACTTGATAATTTTTCTATACTACAATCCAAATTACTAGGTTGAATCGATCAGCATAGTGATGTAAAAAGATAAGTAGGCCTTTATAGTTTGAATCGAGTTTCTGTTTTGGATTGTTTAGGTCGATTTTATTGTAGTTTGTGGTTACTTTTTATATTAAGGGCTCGTTTGGTTGAAATTTTGGAAAGGTAAAAGGAAAGGGGACAAATGTAGTCCAATTATAGTTTAAGATACATTGTTAAAAAAATTTAATCATTACCCTCTCTTCCCAACTTTTCATACAAAATTGGTTTTGTTCCTGCTTATTTCAATTACTAATTTGAGTAATGGGTAACCATATTCCCTACACTCTTCTAATCATTTTCCCTCATATCTTATTTTTTACACAAAAATAACATATTTCTCTTATCTAGATATATTTTCCTATATAAAATTTATTTTCATTCTGTTTACCTTGCGTTCTTATATCAAACGAGCCCTAAATTTATTTAAATGCCTTCCAGAAATGTGTAAAGGTGTTATTTCTTTTTTTTTTTTGGTGCAAGGGCGGGCAGAGCCCGGAAAGTAAACTAATTTGCCTCCCCTGTCGGTAAGGCCAGACTAAGCAAAGCTTGGATACACAAAGGGGCAGAATCAAACACAGCTAGAGAATCCGGAGTCTCGAGTGCGTGTTTTGCAAGGGCGTCAGCCACCTGATTGGCTTGTCTTCTTACATGTGCTATTCGTACCTCCCAGTCCATGGATCCCAGCAACTGGCGGCATTGCGACACCAGCTGTTGATTAGCTCCAGCAGGCGAATCTTCTGCAATGAGTAGCGCCACATTCGACATGTTGTCAGATTCAACCATCAGCTTCCTAATGCCCTAGTCACGAGCAATTGTAAGGCCATGGAAGATCGCCCAAATCTCAGCCCTGTCAGCTGAGCAGTAACCGCATTTGAAGGTAAATCCTTTCTGAAACGAGCCAATCTCATCTCGAAATATTCCACCTCCCCCGGACAGTCCAGGATTCCCTCTAGATGAGCCATCCGTATTGAGTTTCAGCCAGCCCGGCTTCGGTGGTGTCCAAACAATCGGGGTCCCCCCGCCAGAACCCATCGTTGTCTTAGAGTGACCCATTCTTTCTTCTGTCCTTCTGTAGCCCGAGGCTTGCCTCCACACGCGAGTGGCGAGATCTTGCAATCGCATGGAACCCTGAAAGACTAGCTCGTTTCTGTCCTTCCAAGTCATCCAAACCATGGTCGCGAATATCGCTGCCCACCTATCTTTATTTCTAGTTTGTAGATTGGGACCGGAGTAATCAGAAGTCATTTGGGATATGTTAAAATGTGATTAAATCAAAGACGAAATGTGAATTTAGAGTCACAAAACCCATAAGGGGATGAACTAATAACTAGAGAAACTTGTGACTATATTCCGTGGTTTAAGATTTCAGACACTGTTTGAAAGTTGAAATGTCAAATTATGAAATTCCACCAAAAAAAAATTGCCGTAGCTAGGATTCAAACCTAGAATCGCACCCATTAGACAATTAGAGTAATGGGCAATTAACTATTTAAATTGTGCTACTACGACACTTTGTCACTTCAACATATTAAAACTCTCTTGAGAGAGAGTTGTGAAAATCCCCTCGGGGCATCAAATCTCTTCTGTGAACCTTGGTCCGGCAGGATGAATTTCTCGTTCGGTGCTCCTAATCACCTACTTTCAGGACTATACTCGGGTTTCTTGCTCGTGGCTTTCCCCTTTGTGTCTTAATTGTTGCAATTAATCAGGCTTTCAAAAGCTCCTAATCCCCCTTTGCCTCAGCCTGTTTGTGGTCGGGTAGCGTCGGTTCCTCCCTCTGTCTCGTTGTCTCCAATGGCGGATCCATCCCCGCCCTCAATCCGCTTCGATTGAATCATGTGGCATGCCTCTCCATTAGCCCCCCTCTATCTAATTCCGAAAGGGTTAGTCCTTTTTATTGGGGTTAGCCGCCCTCAAGTGCTTTGTACTTGGGTGGTCTCAGCTGCTCTTTTGGTTAGTCTCAGCGGTCATTTTCTAAGTTGGGCTCAAACATCTCGGAGTCGGGTCTGGCTGGGGTCGAGACGGTGTGTATCGAGGCGTCTCCGTGATCCGTAAATTTCCTTAGAGGCTCGTCTTTACTACCCACATGGACTCCTGATGTACCGCTGGCCAGCGGTGTCGCTATCTGGTGGCGCTTGGCTTCAGATCATAGTTTATGTTGTCCCCAACTTGCTAGGATTAGGTTTGCTAGGTCGTCCGAAATTGTTTGCTTGTCTCTGCCTGACTTTGTCGGCCTTTCGAGGTGTCAGATATGTCTAATCCTCGAATTCTTACCTTATCAAAAAAAAAAAAAAAAAAAAGGATTCTAATTGTAAAGGAGTATAATAATTGTCATGAAATAAACGCTTTCAGCTTTCTTATTATAGGATTCAATTTGGCGAATTCGTGGAAAAATATATTTTGGGTGTTGATAGATACACCGCAAATCCAAAGGTAAAAAATGCACATTATTAACGACGTGCAAACCTTCTGACTAATTAGGGTTTTAAAAAAATTAATTAACCACTTTTAACCATGCACGTCCTTAAGAACGTGCATGATTTGGGGTGTATATAGCGAACACGTATATTTTTAAAGCAATTTCTCTGTCTATTTACTGCTAATTAATTTTTAATTTGTTGTTGAAATCATCAGGAACAAGTGCTCTTTAAGAAACGCTCTCTTGGAAAACCCTAGCCGCCTCACCATGGCTACCTCTTCCTCCTCATTCATCCAAGGTTACCTCCGGTGGACTTCTCGACTGGCCCCCCGCCGCTAGCACCACTCCCTCTAAAAATCTCATTTGGAAACACAACCCACAAAACCCAACCCGCAAAACCCACCCCTGTTGATCATCTTCCGCTGCTCTTGTTCCGGCCGCCGCCGCCGTTGATGGGGAATCTTCGCTCCGATGGCCAGTGCAGCGGCCCCACAGGCGCCCATCTCCCTCCATGGCGTCGTCTTGGCTTCCGTCTGGGAGGCCCCGACGCCGCTTCACCTCCTCCTCTCTTTCTCCTCCGCCGGCCCTAACGGAACCGACGTGATCCCCGACCCATCAGTTACACTCCCTCCCCAGATCTCGCAACCTACTCGGCCGACGGCTTACACACCTGCCTTTGTGGTGGCGCCTCCTCTTGAGGCCGGTGGTTCCCCTTGCATGCTCCTCCTCCCCTCGTCCCCAGCAGCCCAGATCTACTTCATCTTGACCTCGCCTCCGACCTCCTCTCCGATGAGCTCTACCCTCACTTCAACACGGTGGTCAGCTTACCCCTGTTGCCGCCCGTGGACCTCTTCCCCTTAGCCACACACAAAACCTCTCCCGCCTTAAGTCAAAGAAACCCATCTCATGTAAACATTTTTCACAAACACAAAATCCCCAAACCCTGGTCCGTGCTCTTTTTTTAGCCTCCCTTTGGGGCCTCAAACAATCCTTAACAAAAAACCACCAAACATCTCTCCAAAAATCTCCCTTAAGAAATCTATTAAACCCAAAATAACCCATTGTTAATGCTGTGATTTATGACCCGTGAGTCTAGATCCGGCATCACTAGTCCAGCCTCACATGCAGCAATAGTATTGAGCGAGTCCGAGCTTTCACATACAACAATCGTCACCGCTATCCAAGCCACAAGAACTAGAGTCAAGTATAGTTTTAATTTTTTTTTAGACATTTTTAATTTTAAATTTCTGTAATTGTACTCTTAGATAATTTTTCTTTTTTAACTGGTGACCTAGGGTCATTCAAGTCATCTGTTGATGACTTTAAGATCGCTTTGTCGATCTACTTCTTGCCTACTGTCAAACAAAAAAAATCTGTTGTAAATAAGTTTTTCATTTTTTTTTTTTGGTGGGCAAACGAGGAGATTACACTCCCCAATTAAAATAAACAACTAACACAGCTAACAGCAAGAGGTTCAACATAAACAAAGACAAAACAAATTGAAACTAAGCAAATTTGTCCCTGAGAACAGCTTTCCCCATACGGTCCTCTTCCACCAACAACAGTACATCGTCAGGCGGTTCTGGTAACAGGTGAAACCCAATCGGCATATGAAGAGCAATCTTCGCAAGGGAGTCCGCAAGTCAGTTTGCTTCCCTAAAGACGTGAAGAACCCGGATCTTCTAGGCTATGTTGATGAAGCCATGGCAATTACTCACCAGGCTAGACATAGGATAGCAACCACCTACGCCCTTCTTGATCAAATTCACCGCCACCGCAGAGTCTGTCTCAATTGTAACTCTGCGATAACCCATCTCCCAAGTTGTTCTCAAGCAATCCAAAATACTCCATAGCTCTGCTGCAATAACCGGTCCCAAGCCGAACTTCCGAGCACACCCACGAACCCAGTTACCATCCTCGTCCCAAAGCACCCCCTGCCGAAGCCACACCATCCTTGCTAACTGCACCATCCGCATTAGCCGTGATCCACCCCGATCTCGGCTTATTCCACACCACAAGTGTCTCCACCCTCGATCGCTCTCCCCCAATCAATCGGCTTCTAGTCTTAGCTTCCCTGTACTCAAACACTTGATTTAATAAGAAAATCTCCTTGTCCTACATGTTGGATACTCCATTAAACACCCTCTCGTTCCGCCATTTCCACGCCCACCATACCGTATACGCAAACACACAGGCCCATTCCGAGCCATCAGCCATCCTCCGGGTCGACAGGATGTTTGTTCTCCACCACTCAGCGAACGGCATCGAAAAGAACTGAGGCTCAAACTCTGCACCCAACAGTCCTTTCCACACTACAATAATTTGAGAACAATCTCTAAATAAGTGTATCATCGATTCTTCCGACTCGGGACAACAAGAACACCATGGTTCCAACGCCAAATGTCTGCGCCACCTTTCAAGATTAGTGAGAATGGCACCCTTAGAAGCTAACCATAGAAAAGTTCGAACCCTTTCCGACGTCTGCAGCTTCCGAACTTTGTCATACAATCCGCTATCCACACACACCAATGAAGATGCGTTTGTTAGCTGTTCATAAGCATCTCTAATGGAGTAGTTGCCATCCGATGATCCCATCCAGCATAACCTATCCTCCAACTCCTCATGATCCACAATCGCTACAGTAGTCAGCCTCACAAGGATCTCTAAAGGCAGCAGCTTTGACAGACGACTCCAGTCCCAGCCAGCGTTTTCAATCCAATAGTCCTTGACCCTGCAGTCCTTCTCCTCCTCTCCAATATCCCTAATCGCCCATCGTTCGAGATTTTCCTCCATCACCCACTTATCCTTCCAGAAATCAATATTTTGACCATCCCCTAGTAACCATCTCGATCCCTTTGATATCACCAAATCCAGGCACTTTCTCATACTCCTCCATATCACAGATCCCGTCGCACCATAAAAGCCTTCAGTACCCATGTATTTAGCTTGCAATATTTGACACCACACAGCATTAGTTGAATCATTCACAAATCTCCAGGTCAATTTCCCCGTAATAGCCAAATTTAATTGGGCCATCGAGCGAATCCCCAACCCACCCTTCGATTTGGGCAAACACACCTCATTCCAAGCAACCAGATGCATCTTTCTGTGGTTCTCTCCATCCCCCCACAGAAATCCCCGATAAATCCTATCAATCGCCTCACATGTAGCATTCGGAAGGATCACCGTTGCCATGGAGTAAATCGGTATCGAGGACAACGTTGATTTCAACAAAGTAGTTCTACCTGCCAAGCTCAGCTTTTTCAATCTCCACCCACTCAGCTTATTTCTGACCTTCTTCACTATCGGTCCAAACGTGGCCCCATTGACTCTCGAGTGCAGAACAGGCATGCCAAGGTAGCTCCCGAGATTTCCAGTGACCTCCAGGCCACTTTCACACCGTAATTGATCAGCCACACTATCCGGGATGTTGGGAGAGAGGAAGATCTTGGACTTGGCCATGTTCACCCGTTGCCCCGAGTCATTACAAAATCTCCCCATAACCTCCTTAATGATTCGCAATTGCTCCTTAGAGGCCTCCGCCATCAGCACAATATCATCCGCAAAGAAAATGTGGGATAACTCTGGTCCCCTCCTCGTAACCCTTATAGGTTTCCACTGCCCGGATTCGACCGCCATAGATATAGCCTGACTCAGCCTCTCTATGCATAGCACGAACAAATAAGGCGATAGGGGATCCTCTTGTAGGAATAAAATCCTCTGTTAGCTCCCCATTAACAAGCACCCTAGTGGATACTGTACTGATGCATTCGCTGATCCACCTTACCCAACAACTAGGAAACCCCGCATCCATCAAAGTATCTGTGATAAAGTCCCACCAGAGCCTATCGTAGGCCTTTTCAAGATCCAACTTAAGGATCATCCAACCCTTCCTCCCTTTCTTCTTCCTCATAGAGTACACAAGCTCTTGCATTACCACTATATTATCTGTAATGTTCCTACCAGGAATGAAGCTTCCTTGCATCGGACCAATCAGCAAGTCCAATAGCGGTCTCACTCTATTAGCTAGCACCTTCGTTATAGTATTGTAAAGGACATTACAAAGACTGATCGGGCGAAATTGGGACACTAGCTCCTATCTGGCTACCTTAGCTAATAACACGATTATAGTCTCATTCACCCCTGCCGGCAACCTTGCAGTAGCAAATAATTCTCTAACAAAATCAATAACTGAACTCCCCACCTTGTCCCAACATTTTTGGAAAAATATCGGTTGAAATCCATCAATACTCGGTGCCTTTAAGGGATCCATATCCCACACAGCCTTGCGAATCTCCTCATTAGAAACCGGTTGTGTAATCGCGTCCCACTTTTCCGACGGCAGTACTGGAAATTCACCATCCTCAAGCTTATAACAAGTCCTCTCATTCTCCGGGAGCGAATATAGACCCTTGAAGAAAGCGATGATCAACTGTTCCACCTCATTCCTTTCCACCACTTCAGAACCGTCATCTCTCTTCAGAAACTGTACCCGGTTTCTCTTACGCCGAATGAGAGTCGTGAGATGAAAATAAGCCGTATTCCGATCCCCGGCCAAAAGCCACTTCTCACGAGACTTTTGGAACCAAAGAAGCTCCTCCTGCTCCATCGTAATTTCCAACTTCTTTTGGATTCTAACCTCATCAAGAAGCAATTCATTTGACGGATTGTCTGTCAATTGAACCTGAATCTGTGTCAGTTGGTTCGAGAGATCCTTCTTCCTATCGAAAATATTCCCGAAAACAGTTCTATTCCATTTGATGAGACACTCTCTTAGCCCCTCCAGAGCTGCCGGCGCTTGAACATGCCCATTCCACTTCTCACTCACCAGACCCTTAAACCTGGGATGAGTAAGCCACGCTGCCTGGAACCTAAAGGGTCTACGATTCTTATTCAGATTCAACTTTTGCTCCATCGACAATAGCAAAGGTAAGTGATCTGAACTGAGTTTTGGTAAGTGTCGAACTAAGGCTTCCGGCCAGTCAAGCCTCGCCTCCACGTTCCCTACAATTCTATCCAGTCTTCTAGATTTGAGAGTCTCCACTGTTTTTCCTCTCGACCAGGTGAACTTGGGGCCAACAAACCCCATATCTATCATTCTCGCCTTATCGATCCATTCCATGAATAGCTCGGCATCAGGCGATAACTCCCCCGATTCATCAAGTTGTTCCCAGCCTTGGATAATACAATTAAAATCCCCACCCACAAACAACGGCCCCGATACCTCTACCGTGATCTCCGCTAGCACTCTCCAAAACTCCCTCCTATCAGCTACGTTCGGGTAAGCATAAACAAACAGAAAGTGAAACTTCTTCACACCACAAACCACCCTAGACAACACAAACCTCTCGTGGGACTGGATGATCGAAACGTCGACTCTGTCTTTGTTCCAAAACAGCCAGATCCCCTCTCTGAAGCCATCAGCCTCCACGATGAATCTATCCGAAAAATCCAGCCTCTCATACACCTGCTGGGCGGGAGCCCATGAAATCTTAGGCTCGAATATCGCAAGGATATCCACCTTATGTAACTTGATTAAATACTTAATCGATCTGCGAAACCCGCCACTGCCGGCCCCGCAACAATTCGAAAGGATACAATCCATGGAAACCTTACCAGGCAAGCCGAACCCCCTCCGAGCCCTAACAACCGTCAGGGTTTCCATCAACCACCATGTCCCCTCCCTCTCCGGACTTGACATCTTTCGTCGTCCTTTTATCCATATTGATCTCCCTATGATGATCAGCAATGGCCACCTCGTCTCCATCATCCCGATCCACATCAATATGACACACAATACCATCCTCTCTAACCCCTTGAAGAGAAATATCATCGACCTGCTCCTTTTCCTTGCTATTCATACCAATCTCCGTCATTCTATTAGAATCCTCACCCCGGTCTAGCCCTTTAAAAACATTAAACCCAACAACCTCTTCCATCCTGGGCCTTTTCACCGGCCCACCTTGCACAACCGGCCCACTCCCTGAAGCCCTGAGATCTTTCTTTTTCAATTTCACTTTCCTTTCCTGTTTCTTTGGACTTGATACCCCAAAGTCAAAATCCTTGGAACCTTCCACGTGAATTGGATGATCCCTAGGTAACGCCGGAATTATAATCTTCTCCCCTTCTTTATTCTTCTCATCATTGTCGGGCATCCGTTTAGAATTTCCTTCTCGCTCCACATTTAATCCTCCCTCATCCGCACCAGCCGTTTCAACATTAATGGCCCCCGAAGTCGAAGCACCGGTCTTCCTAGGCACCGTCTTACCTACCGGTTGGGAGTTTCCGGCCATACCCCCTTTCTGTTTTTGGTTCCGGCGACGCCGAGGAGCCTCCATCCATGGTCCATAACTACCGCCGCCCTCCCCAATCTCACCGTTACCCTTCTGTGACACCTGCGTATCCGACTCCCCCATCTGCACATCAAAAGACGTCACTGATCGGCCAACAAGATCCTTTCCAACTTGTTTCTCCGAACCTCCTACCGACCCTTTGATCCCCATCGGGCATTGCACTGTCAAATGCCCAAACCTACCGCACTTGAAGCATATCCGATTCAGCCCTTCATACTCAAGGAAGTATACATCCCTGTTCACCGTAACCGTGCCCTTAAGCGGTCTAGAGAGATCCACCTCTATTAGTGAAAAGAGTGCGCGAATCCACCTTGATCGGGTTTCCCACTCCAGAAGCAATTTTCAAGAATGCGTAAATAAGTTTTTCATACACTGGCGGCACAAGGATTAATATATTGCAACTGATGTTATTTCTCGTTTGTATTTTTACCCCTGATTTTCGGTTCTGTTTCGAATCCTTTTGTTTCGAGAAAAGTTTATTGAGATCCCATATTCAATGAAAATAAAAGAACAAAATATAATTGATGATGATGCTCATACATCAGTCAATCTTTCTATCTATTTATATCTAACAATTAAAAGAGAAGCATACTAATTTTATACTACTAGTTTTATAAAAATAACGCGCCATAGTGTGGAAATTATACTAGTTTTATAATAGAAAAGTGAATGTCGGTCTTATAATAAATAAATCTGACATTACTCCCGTATTGTACGGGCTGACCAGAGATTTTCAGAGTTTAATGGTCATATCTTAACAAATAAACTTAACCGTATTTCGTAGGAAACAGTCCAAGAAAGACATATCTTTTTCGACACTTGAATTGTTATTAGTGTAATTCTCATATAATATTTTTTTATTTTTTATCATATTTTTAACCTTCCAGTTAACTGAAAATAATTTAAAATGGAGAAGCAGAGGCAAAATAAATGCTCCGTAATACAGTAAATTTTTTTTAAAAAAAAAAGTAAAAAGAGGCAAAATAAATGCTCCGTAATAACGACACTTGAATTGTTATTAGTGTAGTTCCCATATAATATTTTTTTTATTTTTTATCATATTTTTAACCTTCCAGTTAACTGAAAATAATTTAAAATGGAGGAGCAGAGGCAAAATAAATGCTCCGTAATACAGTAATTTATTTTTTATTTTTTAAAAAGTAAAAAGAGGCAAAATAAATGCTCCGTAATAACGACACTTTAATTGTTATTAGTGTAATTCCCATATAATTATTTTTTATATTTTAGCATATCTTTAACCTTCCAGTTAACTGAAAATAATTTAAAATGGAGGAGCAGAGGCAAAATAAATGCTCCGTAATAATTTCCCTTAAAAAAAAATAAAAAGAGAAGCACGCCCAGTGGGACTCGAACCCACAATCGCTTGATTAGAAGTCAAGCGCCTTATCCATTAAGCCATGGGCGCTTCTTGTTACTTTTCGATACTTAAACATTTTAACACTTAAATGACCGAATATGCATAAAAAAAGAATAAATAATCCGACTTTTGTGACTTGTCAAGTGCAACATATGTGCCATTTTGTCAAAAGGTAAATTTCAAGTGATTATATGATTTCCTATTTTTAGCCAATTATATAAATATACACTTTTTATGCATGACATTTCCTAATCATGATTTTTGTAATGCATTTTTTCTTGCTTCCAATTAACATAAGTGCGTTAAGATTATATATTAGTCTTTCTCAAACTTTCTAGGGGTGTGAATATTTACAATAAAATCAACTTACATTGTATCTCTAATTAATTTACGAATCTAGAACATCTAACCTCATTTCAGTCTCCTCCCGAATCTCGAGTATCTGAAAATACAACAACTTTTGTTTCACTATTCATCTTTATTCTCTTTTTTTTTTTTAGTCTTTGAACTTTGTTATATGACTTTTCTAACCTTTTTTTTATTATTTTTTCACGATGATCTCAATAAGTTTATCCGGTCAATTCTTGAGCCTTTTTTTTTATTATTATTGGGAAAAAATTCGGGTGGGGTATCCCTACCCGGCAGCATCCTTACGGACGAGGTCGAGAAGACCAGAATCATTTTGAATGTCGACACCTCGGACAGAGTAGCTAAGGTGTGCCACCTTATCCGCTACTCTATTGCCCATGCGAGGAATGTGAAAAAAAGTTACTTCTCTCACTGTCGATAGTAGCACTTGTGTATCCGAAAGGATTAGTTCGATTTCCCAAGGGCATGTAGATAACCCCTTTAAATGATCGATAATAATCTTACAGTCACCTTCAATTTGGATCTTCTGGATATTTAATTGCCGGACTTTTTCAGCCCCCAATTTTAGAGCTAAAGCCTCCGCTTTAAGTGGACTCTGTTTTCCAAGCGGACAGAGTATAAAGGATACAGGCCGCCCATCCCAATCCCTAATAATTGCGCCTGCTGAACTATCGCCATTAGAAAGTGTCAAACCGTCAAAATTTAGTTTGTGCGTGCCCCTAAGCGGCTTTCGCCAATGAACAAAACGTTGATTCACACGTTGTTTCACCGAGTTCTGCCGAATCGGCCGAACATCGTCGTCAAATTCCATTTCGCGCACAGACGTTCTACTCCAGTTGTCTATATGAGTTTTTATCATTTGTATCACTTTATCTCTCTGTGGAATAGGCGTCTGCTGGAAAAGAAATTGGTTCCTAATATACCATGTTGACCACCAGGAAAAAACTATACTTGTTAAAGCGGTGGATTGTAGCCTTTTCCCTAAGGCAGATATAATGGGCCTAATGTCCCGGGAATGAGCAATCAAGCCAGCAACCATTGATTGATCTTGGCTCGGCAGCTGGAGAATTGAAGTGATGAAAGGACATTCCAAGAATAGGTGAACATCATCTTCAACTGCCAAGTTACATAGAGAACATGTGGAAGGAACCGCCGAACCCCTGCAGGACAGCCTAGATGTTGTAGGAAGACCATTCGGAGCTAATTTCCAAAGGAAGTTCTTGACTTTCGGCGGTGAGTCGATCTTCCAAATCCAGTTGTTATTGTCCGGGTTTTCCGATTCTTGAGCTGTAATAAGTTTATAAGCACTGGCAGTAGAAAACCATCCTTCCTTATCCGGCCATCAGTACAGGCGATCTTGTAGTTCTGAAGTGGGGAGCGGAATGTCTAGTATTTCTTGTACTAGATTGTTTGGGAGTGCCCGAGTGAGTTTTTCAGCCCACCACTGACCTCCCAAAATATATTCACTAACTGTTTCCTGCTAATCGTAATCTATAGGACAGTTCTCCCTAGCCAGGAGAGGTGAGGAAGAGATCCAATTATCGGTCCAGAATTTTATTGAGTGTCCATTACCAACTGACCAAATCAGGCCTGTTTTAAATTTGTCTATCAGTTCCGAAAGCTTGGACCATTGCCACGAGCACGAACCTGTTTTTCTGTACTCGAAAATACTTGTGTTACGTAGATATTTATATCTAATCAGTGTAACCCACACATTGCTAGGTTCAGCCAGGATCTTCCACAAAAGCTTCATCTGGAGAGCAGCATTCATATTTCCTGTTTTACGAATACCTAGCCCTCCAAACTGTTTTGGTTTACATATCCTGTCCCAGCTAATTAACGGGCGGTATTAGAGGTCCTTATTCCAGAAGAAAGAGCGGTTTATCTTGTCAAGTTCATTATGCATCGAGACAGGAAGCATGAAATTCTGCATTACATGAAGAGGCTTAGCCGAGAGGTTAGAATTTATCAGTGTAGCACGCCCTTGTTGGGAAAGGGTATTAGCCCTCCATTTTGTGAGTTGTTGTTTAGATTTACAAATGAGGTCTTCAAATGTACTAGTAGTGACTCTACCATTTATAATCGGACAGCCAAGATATTTTTCTATTGAATTTTCCTCCGTAATGTTGAGACAATTACGTAACTCGAGAATCCTGTGATTAGGGATCCCCTGAGTTGCTTGGAAGCATGATTTATGGTAATTGACTTTCTAGCCAGACACTTTACAGTATGAATCAATGATCATTTTTACTTTGTTCCCTGCTTCCACGCTTCCCTTAGAGAAGATGATGATATCGTCGGCAAATGAAAGGAATGGAACCCGAGGACTACGGCCAATCGGGAAGCCAAGCGGGGATCTATCCAAGCTAGCTTCTGCTGATAGCTTCCATGCTAGTACCTCAGCTCCTAAAATGAATAAAAATGGGGATAGTGGATCGCCCTGGCGAATCCCTCGTGACGGATAGAACAGGTCCGTAGGACCATTGTTAACTAACACCGAAAAGAAGACCGTCGTAATACATTCCATAATCCACGCGGCAAACCTTTCATGAAATCCGAATCTGAGTAATACACTTTTTAAGAAGCACCAATCCACCCTATCGTAGGCCTTTTCCATATCTAACTTTATAGCCAGCCATCCCTCCCATCCCCTACGATTCTTGTAGGAGTGGAAAATTTCGTGCGCTATGAGGATATTGTCCTAAATAGCCCTGTCTGAAACAAAGGCGCCTTGAAGTGGATGTATGAGTTTAGCAATAACTTTTTTCATTCGTTCTGTCAGAATTTTGGATATTATTTTGTATATATTTGAACACAGGTTGATGGGCCTGTAGTGACTTGTCGTTGTGGGAGCATCATTCTTTGGAAGCAGGGAGATGAAAATATGATTAATTTGTCGGAGCATTCTACCGGAATGGAAAAATCCTTTTATCGCACAGATGACAGATTTTCCGATTATATCCCAGTATTTTGTATAGAATTCAGCCGTGAATCCGTCAGGTCCTGGGGACTTGTTTCGTCCTAAACTAAAAACCGATGTTATAATTTCAGAATTAGTCGGGATTGCTGTAAGAAAGCAATTTTCATCCTGTGAGATGGCCGGTTGAATGAGTTCTAGGAGATTATTAAGCAGTCCATCATCAGTTGGCCCTTTCTTAAATCTCTTCTCAAAATCCCTTTTTATCTCAGCCTTAACATTTTCTTCTCCAAAGACAACCGTACCAGTAGAGGAAATGATGTTGCGTATCTGTTTTCTATGTCGTCGTCCTGAAGCTACTCGATGGAAATAGGTCGTGTTTGAATCAGAGAGTTTTAAATGCTTAGTTTTAGCCCTTTGGCTCCAGAACGATTCCTGAAATAAAAGGAGTTTATTCCTCTTTTCAAGGAGTTGCTTTTCTTTCCTTCGATCTGCTGGAGAAATAACGCCAGGACTCGTGGACTGAATACGCAACAAATCGGAGTCAACGTTTTTTAGTTGACGAAAGATGTTGCCAAATCTAGTCTTATTACATTCTTTTGCCTTGGCTTTTAGTATTTTTTGTTTAAACATTAATTGAAACATAGCCGATCCAGGGCATTTAGCCCGCCAAGCTTGCTTGACAATGTTACGGAAGTCTTTCCGCAACAGCCAGGTGTTTTCGAATTTGAACGGTGGTGCCTTGAAGATAGGGTTATCCTCCAAAGATATGGAAATTGGGCAGTGATCCGAGGTAGAAAAGGCACTATGATAGGTTATCATATTAGGGAATGATGCTTGGATCTGTTGGTGAAAAAGCACACGGTCAATTTTTTCGTGAATACTGAAATGTTCTTCCGGGTTCTTCGTCCATGTGAACGGGTTTCCAAATGTAGGCAGGTCCAAGAGAGAGCAGTTGTTTTTAAAAGACATTAGTCGTGAGAACCTGGATACCCGGGTAGGGGCCCCACCAAATTTATCCGAGCTGCACAAGATTTCGTTTAGGTCCCCCATCACAATGCACGGAATAGTGGAATCATTTACAATTGTTGTTAGCGTTTCCCAAAATATATCTTTATCCGTTGGAGACAGAGGAGCATAAACAAACATAATTAGGATCGGAAAACCGTCCTGAGTGCTCTCAATTCGGAGTCCAATGATGCGAGGAGCATGGATAGCTATGGAAATAGAGTAATTTAGCAATTGATGGGATTTCCAGATAACTCCAATACCCCCAGATCTTCCAACAGCCGGCGACCATATTCCTTCGTCGAATCCAATATTTCTCCATAGTTTGTCGTCAGGAATATTTTCCGATTTTGTTTCCGCTAACAACAAGATTTGAATGTGCTCGTTTTTGCATATAGAATCAATTTCCGTCCAAAAAGTTCTTTTTCCAATCCCACGACAGTTCCAAAAACATATCTTCATATAAAACCTCTAGTGATTAAAGGACCGATGTACCGGGTCCTTAAATCGAGACATAGTAGCGGATGCGGTGATTTATTATTTTTGGTGAGTCTGAGTGTTTGAGAATAGCAACAACCCGGTTTCCGATCATGTTTCATGATTTCGACCCATACAGTTTCCCAAACCCAAGCAAGAGGCTCAACCCATATGGGCCAACACCATTGTGTATACTTAGACTTGGACAAGATTAAAGCCCATCCCCAATAGCTACCTCTTGGAATTAGATTGTCCATGATGAATCCAATATTGGACTCCCACAGCACCCAGCACTCAGCCGTGTAAGAGCAGGTCTCCTTTTGTTTGAATATTACCTCGCCAGTTTGCAAGTTATTCAAATAACCCAAATAAACAACAGACTGGATTTTTTATTGGAATACTAACTCATACCCTTTCCTTGCCCAGTAATAGGGACTTCCATATGCCGCCCAGGTAACCATCACACACCAGTTAAGAAACATATGAAACTCAACATATCCATAGTACATAATACTGATTATATATAAAGGATTATAAGTACATGGGAACAAGCAAACACCTAGCCGATAGCAGTGACATCCCAACTTACATATAATCCAAACGCTACTGGTTAGAACTGAACATAAGTGAAGCAAAGTGACAGTACCGATTATATTACATAGACAATCATTGATTACCAAATAGAAACTAATGAGTTGAATCGAAATCTTGAACAAACCACCATCGAGCCACCATGACCGCAAGACGGAGAGGACACCAAAAGTACAGTGGTACCGAAATGGTGGTGGATTCAACACTCCAAAAGGAATTGCCCAGCTACACCAAAAGGGGCAATTAAGACGGAAGTAAATAGATCGACTAACCATGGAACCGCTTGTTGCTGCTTGCCGGGAAGTCTGAGCAAGCAGTGTCGGTTTCATCCAGCTGTAGTTTCCGTTTGCAGGAAGAAGATCTCGACATCGAGATAGAGCCCGGTGTAATGGACGGGGCTGCGCTACTAGAACCACCAGCCAAGGCCCCAACCGAAGCATCAACAAGCATAACCTGATCGGCAGCAGCAACATCAGCAAGACGCACCTCCGAGGAAGGGGCGAAGTCCTCAAGCATCCGATCAAGCGCATCGTTGGTGAAATCTGCAGGCAAGGCCGCACATTCATGAATCACCGTCGGGTCATCATCATAATCAACCATATCGAGGTCGAAAACCTCATAGAATGTGGAATCCGACAGGGCTGGATCATAGGCTGGTGAACCAAAGTTTTCAGACACCAAGACGTGGTCCGACTGACCACCAGAAGCATGGGAAGCAGTGGCGACAGTGTGCGCTGTAGGAGTCACCACAGCAGACGGCTGAATCTGCGGCTGAACTGGAGACGGCAACAGCACTGAAGGAGCACACACCACTTGAACAGAAGCCTGAACATCAGCGACAACCCCAGGGGTGGCAGCGGCGTTGTCAAGGGCTGGGATTGGTTCCGGCATAGCCGAGGAAGAGTCCGCTGCGCTGTCTAAAGACATCGAGTTTGAAGAGTCTGAAGTGTCATCGACATTAGAACCAAACAGAGCAAGAAGAGCCTCTTTTGAGTGTCCGAACCTAGGCGGAGGCGCCTTCCTTTTAGATGCAACTCTGGACCAGCCCCCAGCATCCCCCGCATCCTCCTCAACGGTTGGAGCATCCACAGCAGACGGGTTCGCCGAAGCCGGAGCATCGTTTGCACCGAGCAGATTTGCCAGCCTCGAAGGACAATCTGCGAAGTCATGTTCGGCAGATCCGCAAGCCCCACATCCTTGGGAGATATCTTCAATCCAAATTGGGTAGGAGACCAACTCCTCCGCCTCATTCAAGACCTTGATCCGGAATTCCTTGATCCGAGTGATATCGACTGATGCACAGATCCTCGGGTATCGAAATCTCGCCCCGTTCTTTCCGAATGCAGCCACCCTGATGACATCCCCAATCTTATTCCCTTCAATGAGATCACACAACACCTTGTCGCTTATGTACTTCACCAGTAAGCCCGGAATCCGAATCCAGACGTCCAATTTGGTAAGCGACTCGGAGAGAGGATCGAAATCGATTCTCCAAGGACGGATAACCAGCATTTGTTTCTTGACATGGAAAGGTCTTCCCTGCCAAACCTTCTCACAGTCCTCAGCTATATCAAACCTAATTTCCATCCAATTGTTCCTCATCGGAATGATTTGGAACCCTCCACTCAAGAATTTCCAATCAAAGGAGATCTTCTTCCTAATGGTGATAATCGATACAGGATCACCAATTATTGTAGCAAACACTGAGGTTTTACTGAGATTCAGAATATTATCCTGAACCCCGTCTAGAACGCCCTTCAGTTTCTCAAGATTGAGAGACTGCCTCTTTTTCTTATTCTTTTTTCCGGCACTCGACTGATCACCACACCCTCCCGGAGAAGGGGTAGTATCAGCTATGTTTATGGCCTCGCTAGGAGGATTTGGGCCCTTTCGGGATTTGAGAGGGGAGGAGAAAGAGTTCATAGGTTCCTTACCTGGACGGTGTGCGGGCATGGAAGACTCCTCCATGCTAACCCAGAACAGCCAGCCGAGAATAACACAAGCAAGCAGTGAAGGAGAGGAGAAGTGGAGACTGGAGAGAGGAAGGGAAGGAATAGCGTGAGGAAGAAAGTGAAGCAGCCCTTTGAAACAATTTATAGCGCCACCAACCCAAGATAGCAAGATAGGGCAACAGTGTTTATACACATTCGCTCCAGAATTTTTGATGACAGCCCTGTCGCCCCAAATCGATTTCATAGATACAGAACAATGGATTGAACTAGGCATGAGTGGCCAAGGAGGGGGTTCTGCAGGCGCTCTAGGGAGAGATTGCGGGATAAACAATTGGAAAATCCACAATTTTGTCTGGTGCCACAGTGAATTTCCACATCTAGGCCAGATCCAGTACCTAGCCTCACCACAACAGAGCGCGCATCGCCTTCCAGCAATCGACAAGAGATCAGAGAGAATAATCCTCCAATGATTACCGAGAGAGGAGCACAGGGACTCGCGCCGCCTACGCACAGGATGGATTTGGTGGCCGCCTTCTCCAGCCGCGGGAGAAGCGGGGATTCGGGCCTGATTTGCGGCCGCTTCTGAGCAATTCTGTTTTGCAGCGCGTGGAGCGCGTTCTCCTTTCATCAATTCTTGAGCCTTCTATACATCTAGTTGTATTGAATCTCTTTCGATTATAAAATTTAAAGTAAAAAGAAGATAAATCTATAGTTGAAAATCAAACTCGACACAAGTTACACGGAAGGATAATACTTTATATGCTACACAAGTATATCAGAATCAGACCAAAGCTTTCA
This sequence comes from Persicaria tinctoria, assembly GCA_037127255.1. Lineage (NCBI taxonomy): Eukaryota > Viridiplantae > Streptophyta > Magnoliopsida > Caryophyllales > Polygonaceae > Persicaria > Persicaria tinctoria. Next base: position 45,533,461 of record JBANSL010000019.1, on the reverse strand, counting down.
TTCCATACTAGGTTCTCTCTGGTACTTTTAGTTCTTCACTAGGAAGACTTTAAGCAGTACCATATAAGGGCTTATACTGCTCGTCTTTGTTTGATATGTTCATTCAGTACCAATACAAACTACAACTACACAAAAGTGGAAGGGACGCTATGCTATAAAAGCTATTCAGGAGGAGAGAGGGAAGGGGAAGGGGCAAATCTGGGATGGGAACCCTTCCCATCCCGTCCATCCCCCTTGAATCAGGTGGTTGGTCTCACCCCCCGCATCCCCTGTTTCGCATCCCCCTCCACCCCCTCGCATCCCCTGCTAAACACGCAAGTGCGCTTCCCGAAAACCTACCCCATCCCCGGCACCCTCTCGCATCCCCTGCCAAACACGGCCTAGGTTCTCTCTGGTACTTCTAGTTCTTCACTAGGAAGACTTTAAGCAGTACCAGATAAGGGCTTATACTGCTCGTCTTTGTTTGATATGTTCATTCAATACCAATACAAACTACAACTACACAAAAGTGGAAGGGACACTATACTATAAAAGCTAGATGGGGAAGAGGACCGAAACATGCCACTGAAAGATTCTACTGAGACAAAGATGGGTTGTTAAGAATATAGAGGAGGTAGGATGGGCAGTTGGTCAGATCTAGTATGGATCATACATGGACCGTAGTTGGACGAGTTTTCACCTAGCGCCTCGTGCATAGGCAAAAAGAAACTTATGTTCAAAATGGAGGGAAAAAACACCCTATTCTCAAGAAGGTTGGAGCTTCCATCATAGGAAAACAGCAAGCACAAGGAGACCCACATGAGAGGGTTGTTTTTTTCCAAATAAAATGTCACCTACAAGGGAAATAGGGTTACTCTATTTTATCTTAATGGATATTTACTTCAGTTTCTATTCCGCGATTTGTGAATATTCACTCGAATTAGAAAGGCTCAAACCAAATCCAGGCGATAGCCAGCTGAATAGAGGTACACAAAAACAGATCAACATAAAATGTACACTTTGTTGCTTCTTGGTTATATTATCAGATATATCACAAGATCCGAAACAACGGCTAATGAAAATCGAACTCGAAACAAGTTCATTGAAGGATAATAATTTATCTGTTACACAATTTCATCACACCGTCCAAAAATTGCAGTATACCAAAATCTGCACCTATTAAAAAGGCACATACAAGAAATCAGCATAAAAGGGACACTTTGCTGCTTCTTGTTATATATCGCGAGAACCGAGTTTTCGACTATTTATCTTTTTAACTCAAAAGCTTCGATCTTACTTAAAAATTTTGGCGTATGCGAAAATCAAAACGCCTCGGTGGGCTAGCTAATCTTCGAGCTCGATGATCTTCACCACCGATGCATCCCCGACTTTCTGGACCACCACTACCCTGTCATGCGATTTTATGATCCCCATTGCCCTGCCATGGTCCAATGCCACTTTTAGGACCGCCTCCTCGCTCCCTGGCTCCGACTGTACGAATCATAACAATTTGCATAGCAGTCAAGTTCCTAGCAATTCACAGTTATAAATCAGGAGAGCATGATAAGGTTAATTCGACGAGAGGACAGATCTTACTGGATGGCGCGGATCTGCCAGGATGGGGAAGAGCCCTCGAATTATGAGTGATTGCCTTGCCTGTCAGGCAATCAAAGCCATTGTTATAGAGCTTGTGACGATCAAACAGTAAGGGTCGCGGAGCAAAGACAAAGGCAAGAACATACCTCAAAAGCGCCGGTAAACCTCCAGCGAATCTGGTCAGACTTAATTTGAGGAATCACAACAGAGAGCACGGGCATTGTAGGCCGATATTTCGCAAGCAATCTGTATGAATCATAAGTAAGCTTTGCTATCGGAAGCAATGAAAAAAAAACGATATATATGGGTTTCAAAATGCACCTTGCAGCTCTTCCTGACGAGGTAAAACAAATTATGATGGATGCCTTTACTTTGATAGCAGCGCGTACCTAGCACAAATACAACAGGAGTCACTTGTAGCGGAAATGAAAACTGTGGGAAGAAGCGGGAAATGAACAGTTGATTTGTAGTATATATTGGATGTGAACATACTGCTGAGGAGGCAATGGATTCCATGTGAGACATGCGTTCTCCGACGGCTTTGACCATCTTTCTAAAATAAATCTCATGATTGAAAACCTTCTCAGCCTGCACACAATGTTTTATTTTGGTCAAAATCCGAAATACAAGTATTCATAGTATTTGAAGTAAACCACAAAATTAGCAGCCTAAGAATTCAAAGGAAGCAATCAGCTCGGAAATACAACAACCTGCCATAGGGATTGCGAGCCCAACCCCGAAGGGACCAGGTCGGGGGTGGGAGAATCTATACGAATCATTAAACACAAATTCTGAAGGAGGGAGGGTTTACCTCAGCACATATTCTACCAACCATAGAAACAGTTTCCACTGGATACAGACCTCGCAGAGTCTCGGCCCCTAGAATAATGGCATCACTTCCTGCATCGATTGAAACACCGAAGTTTTAATATTTGGATATGGGAATGAGTACCGATGTTGAAAACTAACTTAATAGTCAAACAAAGGGGAAAAAACTCAAAAGTACCATCTAGCACAGCATTGGCAACATCGGTAGCTTCAGCGCGGGTGGGTCTCAGATTATCTGTCATACTGTCCACAACACGAGTAACCGCTGCTGGTTTTCCAGCCATGTTGCACTTGTATATAGCCGCCTTTTGAAACAAAAAGACCTGCTTGATTCACATAGCAAATAGCATAACTAAGAGCAAGTTTACAAAGTTTACACGACAGTAACTTCACATGTTAAAATGCATAGAAGGGATTCTGAAAATCGACCTTCTCTGGTGGGAGATCTACCCCTAAGTTTCCACGGGCCAAGATAATACCATCCGCTTCTCTAAGAATCTCATCGAAATTCTTCAAACCCTGAAAGTAGTATCAGAAAATGATGAAATTGTATGCCTTAAAACATGGATGATAAATGGGCCTTAGACATGAGAAGTTTGTAATTTTGTATCACCTCTGTATTTTCAATCTTAGCATAAATCTGAGTCTGGCGGAGTTCGACGAATTGGTCAAGGAACTTTCGAGTCTGACGGGATAAGAAACATGGCATTGTCAAATTAAAATAAAATGGAATAACTGCTGAGCAATGGGCCAGAATGATCTGACTGAATTTGAAGCTGCAAACCGATGAAGGGAGATTCTCACAATGCGAACATCTTCAGCATCGCGGGTGGATGACAAAGAGAGGAAGTCTATCTTGTTCCGTGCACCCCATGAGGTTATAACCTGCAGTTATGGCAAGCAAGAGCACATGATTATGATGAAAGTAATTTTTGCATATTCTGAATCCATCATCCCGAGTCAAGCAATTCAAAGCAATCCTATTCGACAATTGTTCAAGCTAATCTCTTATCACTTCTTATACAAGAAGCCAACTTCAAAAACTATACCTATAAAAACAAAAATTAGATGTAAAAGATAAAGGTCACCTCTTTATCTACATCGGTAAGGGTTGGCAAATCAATGCGGATTTGAGAGACATGTAAAGTGTACAATGTCCCCGACAAAGTAGCCGAATTCTTAATGAGACAAACCACATCATCTCCCTCTATTTCAGAAACCTGCAAATGAATGTTGGAGTTCCATGAGCAAGGAAGAAATTAAGCATTCAAAAGGGGGGGACCAAAGGTGGTCCTAATATATCCTTCAATTCATTCTTGTTCAGCCTTGGGGGGGGGGGGGGGGGGGGGGGGGGGGGGTTGTTTGGATGACAAGAAAAAAATAACTTGTAAAAGCTTATAAGTATAAAACGCCAAACAGGGCCCATAGGTAGCGATTCGCCCTGAACTATACCATATAAAAAAAAGACAATTACCTCCAGCCAAACAGAAGTAGTTTCATTGCCTGTGAATAGATATTGCCCAATGAAGATATTATCGCCTTTCTTTACAGCCTGTAAGAAATACGAAATCGGGACAAAAGTTACCATATTGCTAACATGATATGGATTGATTTTCCAATGACTGACAACAGATTCTTCCTGCTGAAGTTTAATTATTATTTTCTAAACCTTAGACAGGCCATGGTAGTTGATGGGTAACAAGTTTTGGGTGGCTTCTTTGGATTGATCAGGAGTTAGGACAAGAAGCGACTCGGCTTCGAGGGAGATGGGACCTTCACTCTTTTTGACAACCTGCAATTCTGGGCCTGCAGTATCCAACATTACCTGTAAAAACAAATAACAGTCTCAATGAGAAACATACAACTGAGTAGACAGTTATAAACCTAAGGGCTTGCTTGGTATGGATTTCAGTTTTTAGTTTCTACCTAACGTTTTTGAAACAACAATTGGTGTTTCTAATGTTCGATTTGGCGGGTTCGGAAATGAAGTTGAATATTCTAAAAATAATCCAAAGCTAAAATATAATCACAGAATAATTGCTTCAAGTTTATTATAATCACCTTGAATTACAAATCTGTATTCAAAACTACAAATCAGAAACTCAAAACCAAAATATGAGCCAAGCAAGCCAAATTCGCAGTGATACAAATGAGCAATAAGTACATCAATAAGCAAAAAGGGTATGATAAAATGTGACTTATTTTTCTATCGAAAATGCTGGAAAAAGAAAAAACATACAGCACATAATTTCTTGGTGCTTTTCATAGCCATCTTCAGATTCTCCAAGCTCTCCTGGTGAAACTTAGCATCTCCACATGAAAAATCAATCCTTGCCACTACAAGAAATACAGAAGAAGAAAATCAAAACAACTAAAAGCAACATGCATTCACTCTTCTAAAAAATAAATATGACTAAAGGTCACAAAATAACAATATTTTAGTCAAAAAAATATTTTTTAACTATGGTTTTTTTAATGGATAATTTTTTAAAAAAAATAGCAAAAGTCACATTCGATCTACACTATTCAAGAGCCAATGAAGATAATCTAAATATTCTTTTTTTTGGTCAGCAGATATTCTATATATTCTGTTACACAGATCATATAACACTCCTCTTACACTATTGATTGGTCACAGACTCACAGGGGCATAAATTTGTGTAAGGAAATATCTCAATTGAAGAAAGAACCCTAATAAGCACAAAAAAAAAATGGAAGTGGGTAACAGAAATTGATACATACCAGACATTCCAGCGTTGAGGCAACTGGAGATAGTCTCAACAGAGCGGCACTTGGGGCCTAGGGTCCCAACAATCTTGGTCATTGGGAAGAAACTCTGCAGATTCCACAAATCAGTCAACTAATTGAAGAAAGATTGCATCTTTTTATTTGCAAAATTTGAAATTAGTAAAAAACAAAGAGAGATCTGTGAAAGGAGGGGTTTTTTACAGGCTTGGAGGGCTCAAGGATTGAAGCCATCCTGATGGGTTCTTCTAGAAGCAGAGCCGAGTGCATCTTGATTCTTAAATCTTGACACAGTTATCTGATCAGTTTGAATGCAGAGTGGGGTTTGATTTCAGGAGGAAAAGTTGACGAAATGGGAAAACCCAGTTGAGAAATGAGGAAGCGGTGATGGGAGAGGCTGCAAGATTGGATCTTTTTTTATACTATTGGTAATGGGATGATCAGATCAGTAAAGGAGGAGACAGAGTAAACAGTCGTTCACTAATTGAAGGTTTTTGAAAATAATAATAAAAAATGGTGGGTTTTGGAACTTTCTTAGGTTCTGAAAATGGTGGATTTGGGGTCAAAAACAAACCACCAGAATGCAAACCACGGTTTAGGCGGTGGTATTACATGTCTGTGTTCTACGGAGTAATAGTCTTTCCAAAAAAGAGGATTTGGATGATGTGATTTGGTACAAAAGGGTCAAAATCACTCTCCAATTACTAGTACATCGGTAAAGTTATTTGACCCACTCTAATGAATAAATTTAGGTAGGGTCTTGCTGATTGCACGACGGAATTTCGCAATCCGCACGATGCTGATTTCGAAGTCCGGTAAGGATGGTCTGTCGACCTGGGAATTAGGCGTAAGCAAAGAAGGCAACTTGATCCAACAGTGATCTCCCACTCAGTGAAGGGATGCTTACCAATGCAGGTTTGTCGGCTCGAGAACTCGGCAATGGCACCATGCGAATGGCGAAAAAATGGCTATGTGATACCCACTCAGTGAAGGAGTATAAAATTATTATGACTCCTTTCTAATAATCTTATACTCCCTCCCATCGAAAATAATTGATATTTATCCACAAAGATTAAGAAATTTCACTTCCACATTTAAATACTTTATCAATACTAATTTTTGCCCCCATCACATTTCACTTCCGAAAACATCTAATATTCCCGATCGGAGGGAGTATTTATTATTAAATAATTTTTCTAATATATATTGTGAAAGATGTGAAATAAATATTCCACATTGATTTCACATTGATAATATAAGAAATCCAAGTGTATGCAGAAATTAAAGGAAGTAGTTCCCATGGACACTGAACAATTCGTAGTATCCATATACCGTCAAAAGAATTTGAAGATAGACTGTACTGGAAAACAAGTAAAATTGGATGGTTCTTTACTGTTAGCGCCTTATACCACTAGAGCGCGAAGGAACACAACCGAATCCTTAGAATGGATTTGGAAAATTGACTGCTCGCCAAAAGTGAAATTTTTTATGTGGAAAAACATTCTAAACGGTACACCAACCAAAGAGAGATTACGAGATAAAGGAATAAATGTATCAATGGAATGTACTCTTTCTAACCACATTCATGAAGATGCTATACATTTATTCACAGAATGTCAAACACATTTACAATCATAGGAAAAATGGATTAACATGTCGAAAGAATAACTCAAGGTACAAACAAAAATAACAGAACCTATAAAGGCATTATTGTTGAAATATTTGCAAAATTATCCTCGGAACAAAGATCAATCCTAGCCTTCTCCCTCCGGGGCATCTGGACTCCAAGGAATAAAATCATCTTTAATGATCAGGTGTTTCGAGGGTCGGGAGAATGGATTAAATACATCGACCAACAAAGGGAATTTTGGAATAAACGGACAGAAGATATATATGGATGAGGAAGAGACAACCAAAGAACCAAACAACAAACGAAACAAACCACACCAACCAAAAACCATCAAGTGGGAAAAAAAAAACCAAGGTAAGGATTCATGAAAATGAACTTTGATGGTGCTGGGACTACCTTTGGACTCGCTACTTTTGGATACGTTATCCGTGATGACTAAGGCAGAGTTGCCAAGTGCGGGATGTAGAGATGGGGAAAGTCCTCGGCCTCGCAAGATGAGGTCCTAGGCCTTCATCATGGGATGCTTGAAGCGCAGCGACTGGGGATCACTCATCTCGAGGTGGAGGACGACTATCTGACGGCTATTAACGTCGTTAAGGGGGTGTGGAAGTATCCGTGGGAAATTGAGATGACGGTTCGGACTCGCTTGCCATTGGTGATCGGTCTCTTGTTTGTGTTTCGTATTCCCATATTTTTAGAGAGGACAATCGGATTGCTAACCGGCTCGCACACCTTGGTTTGGTCTCGACTCCTACTAATTGGAGATCTGATGTTGTAATCGACGATCTCGTCCTTGGATGGTGGCTCAACCACGGTTGACTAGTCCAAATTTTCGCCTTTTATCGCAAAAAAAAAAAAAAAAAAACAAGTCTTGTATATAAGTCAGTGGGCTACTCCTTCTAACGCCAATTGATTGTAGGATGAAACTTCATCGGTGCTCCACTTAATTGACCGACGCATTACATCATCAAGTGTAACTAGCACATATTGCGTGGCGAAAATCCCACATTGTGTGCTCGGCTAAGATCCACCAAAATTTAACATATAAACATGGGCATACATTAGACAATCAAACAATTTATATTTTAAGAGGGAGGGAGAGGAAGCATTGTATATAATACAATGTTATTGTTAATATTAGTAGTAGTACATGCCGGCCTGCGCGCATATATGGGTCATACTCATACACGTACGGCGTCACGGGCTTAGACGGCCACCACCTACGGCTAAAGCACCCGGATTGCGACGCGTTGAAGAAGGTTTACTACTTTACTTTGTCTACCCACTTTGAAGCATATGGAGATCCACCGATGGTGCATATACGCCCACAGATTGCACCCACTCCCGGCGCAGCCCCCTCCTGGTGACGCCAGCCACCTGGCCGGCCACTCTATTTGGCAACACCCTCCAATGTCTCATTTGATTTGTTTTGGAGTTTGTCAAATTAAAGTAACTAGTTTTAATTATTATCCACATTTTTTGCGATTGTTTTAATAAATTATATTTTATTATATTAGTCACATTTTAATTTAAATTATTTTATTATTAAATTATAAAGGTTTAAATATATGATTTAGATTGATTACAAATCTATCAGCATTAATGTAAAAAATATATAAGGGGAAAAATATTATTTGATTCAATTTTATATCGAATTTTCCTTTTAATTAAAATTGATTATATTATTTAAGTATTAAGACTAGCCTATTGTATGTAGAGAAGTTTGAATTGGAAAAAGGTGTTTTGTTAAAAAAAATATATATATAAGGTTTAAGGGCAGTTAATAAAATAAAATATCAATGAATTGGTAAGAAAATACTGATGTTTTTTGTTTAAATTGAATATATATATATATATATATATATATATATATTCTATTTTATAACTTTTTTTAATAAAAAAAAATAAAAGTTACTCTGTTAAAAAAAACTTCTATTATATAAGATATCTTTAGGGGAATCTTTATTGCAGCATATCGAAACCATGTTGGTTGAACTGGGCAAGCTTTTGGAGGTTATGAACACCATGGTTGTCAAGAAGAAGAATGGTGAATGGAGGGTCTGCGTTGACTTTACGGACTTGAACAAGGCTTGTCAGAACGACATGTTTCCGCTGATGCGGGCCCATCTTCTACAGCTCCAGATACACCAATCATTCTTGGAGAAGGACCTATGACTCGGGCCCGAGCTAAGAAACTTCAGAGAGACTCATTAAACTTTGTGAGTCATGCTTTGTTCTCGATCACGGTTCAACTCCCCAAGTCAACATTGAAGACATACATGTGCATTGGAATTCAAGAAGAGGCCGAACCTCCTTAGTTATATGAATGCCGAATTGTCTAAGTGTTTGAGGCTCTTTATGTTTCTATTTTTAGTATTCCTTTTTACTTAAGTTATTTTAGGAAACTTTAGGGGTAATTTTATTAATTCCTTTAAGTTGTTATTTATCTTCTTTATTAAGATAAATCGGCCAACGGCCTTGTAGAGGCGCCTATATATTGCCGAACATACCATTGTAATCGATGGAACTTTATGAATAGAATTAGTCTTCTCAAATTGTGTGACACACATTGAGTGATTGCTAAATGATTAGAGTCGTGCTCATCATTCACGAATTGGTATCTGTCTCAACTTTGTTTGCTTTATGTTCATCAACTTCGCAAGACTTGGTGATCCTAGTATCCACGAGCCCCCTCCTTATCGGTTGTGTCTTTCAATTCTTGTTATTCAATTTCGAGTCTTTCTTATTGTTTATCGAGTCTTTGTTTCGTCGACATCGAGTTCTGTCCGTTCTTGGTGTTTCTTGTCGAGTCTTGCATCTTTCTTTTGAGTCTTTGATGCGTTCTTGAGAATCTTGATCGATCTTGAATACTTCTTGGTCGATTTTTGCTGATCTTGTTGACTCTTTGTTATTTCTTGCTTCCGTTCTTGAGTTTCTTGTTTGATTGTCGAAGATCGGGCCATCCTACGGCTAACCCCGTATCAAATTGGTATCAGAGCTTTGGTTTCCGACATCAAGATTGAGTTTTTTCTTTTTCATAAACACAAAAACCCACAAAAAGAGTCCTTTTTCTTGTTTTGGTCTTTTACTTCTTGCATTTTTGAATTGATTATTGCACTAATCTTTTGTTTGTGATTTTTGTGGTTGCATAGCCTAAACACAAAGCCTAGCCGAGACCCTTGGAGTCGACCATAGTGGTGCGCACATCTCCTTGTGAGCATCCATAGCCGACAGCACTTGTGTCCCCAAAGTCACAGCTTGGCCGATTCCACATACCACAAGACAAACCCTAGTTTGTTGCTTTTTCTATCTTTGGAACTTTTGATCTATTTATATCTATTTCCATTTATCTATTTGCCTATTTAAATTATGAATATTTGGTGGATTTAATTTATTATATCTATCAAATATCTCTAAAGGCATAAGATAGATCTACTTTCCTATTTTATCCAAATTGTGTCTATTTATTTATCTTTAGGGCTACATATTCTATCTTTCACCATTATTTCATATTTTCGAGTCTTGTTCATTACCAAGAGTCTTTTCTTGCATTAGGTAAAAAAAAAAATTCAGTTTCGAAATTCATTCAATCAAAAAAAAAAAGATTGAACTTGGACCTAGGAGGATAAAATTCACTAGGGGCAAAAGTAAGTCAAAAAAAAAAGAGTTTGTTTGATCTAGTGCAAGAAAGCTCCAAGGACCCATTGCTGATCTTTTTTCTAGCTCTAGTCGACACATCCCTTCTACCCAAACACATTACCTCCACAAAATAGAAAATTGAAACCCTACCTTGCAACTACAACATCCTAACTTAAAGGTTTTCAATCAAAAGAGGTAAATTTCCATACTTTCCTAGTTTTCTTTTATTTTTCTTTTATTTTCAGAATTTTCGAGTATCTTTCTCTCACTGTCGAGCACTTACTTCTGATTTCGAGTGCCTTCTATTGCTGAGTCGAGTGCCTTGATCCTTGTCGAGTGCATTCTAGCTTATCTCGAGTTGATCCTTGCTACTGTCGAGTATTGTTGTGCTTGGATCGAGTAGTTTCTATTTGTGTCGAGTACTTACAACCCTTGTGAGTGCTTGTTTGAGTCCAGTCGAGTGCTTGAATCTCATGTCGAGTACTCTTTGCTTGTGATCTTTGTTCATCCTCTCATATACACTTTGATTGCTAAGTTCTTTGCTTGAGTGTTGTTTCGCCCAAAGCGGATTGCCCCAGCAAGCGTGACATACCAATCGGAGAGAAGAGTGTGAGCGAAACACAATTGTGAGTTGTTTATATTTTACCTAACCTTTTACATAGTTCTTTGTTTGTCTTCTTTTATCATGTCTAATAATCAGGTTAACAATGATGCCAACAATGGCAATAACGAGAATAATCCCAACAATGGGAACAACTCTAGCACCACCGTGACTCCTGAACAATTCAAGACGTTCATGGACACCTTGGCTACATTGGCAGCAAAGGTGGCGGCTATAGAGGCTAGGCCGAGTGGGTCTAGCAATGTGGGTGGTCAAGGTGAGCGAAGGCGTGACGAAACGCCTCAAGGTGAAAGGGAAGTCCATAATCCTAACCCTAACCTTAACCCTAATCTTAATGTGAATAATCCTCTTTTTGAAGAAAACAACTCTCCACGAGGTGGGAGAAATTGTAGGAATAATGAGTTTGTTAATATGCAGGGTCAAGGACAAGGAAGGGGAAGAGAATGAGGCTTCCAGGAGCAATTCTACTACTCGGATCAAGACAATGACTTCCAAGAAGAGGAGTATTGGGAGCAACGCCCGAGATGGAATCAAAGAGGAAATCAGTACCAAAACCGAGCACCTAGGAATTATGACGAGGACGGCATAGGTAAGGTTAAGGTAAAGATTCCTCCTTTTGATGGTAAAACTGATCCAGATGCTTATATTGATTGGGAAATTAAAATGGATCAAATCTGGAACTTTCATAATTTCTCTAATGCTAAAAAGATGCAACTAGCTACCTTAGAATTCAATAGCTTTGCTTTAATTTAGTGGGATAACCTAGTTAAAGAAAGCATTAATGAGAAATAGATTTGTACCTCAACACTATGATAGAGAGCTTACGCAAAGATTAGAAAATCTAAAATAAGGTAGCAAAACTGTTAAGGAAACCTTTAATCTTATGCAAGAAACCATGGCTAGGGCTAATGTAGTAGAATCACATGAAATTACTAATGCTAGATATCTTAGGATCTTGCATCCCGCCTTAGCTCATGAAATTGATTATTTCCCCTATACTACTCCTATTGATTTGTTACATTTAGCCATTAAAGTAGAAAGGGGACAATGTTATAAGAATCAAGGGAGAGTGTCGAGTGGCCATCAGCAGGATTGGCGTCGAAATCGACCACAACAGCCCCAAGGGCGCTCGGATGGAGGTTCTCATGATCGACCACTGCAGCTCCCATGGAAGGATGAAGGTCGACGAGCTCAGCAGCCCCTCGACAAAGGAAAGGCACCATGGAATGGGCGTGAATCGTCTGGGACTTCTACTGGTCCCAAAGGGAGTAATCCTAACCCTTCTACCACTCGTTCTAGAGATATTGTATGCTTTAAATGCCAAGGTAGAGGTCATAATATGAAGGATTGCCCTAATAAGAAAACTCTCATGATTAATCACCTAGGAGAATATGAATCTGAAAACTCTAATTGTGATGAACATGACGAGCATGCTAATGACAATGATCAAAACCTTAACCTTATATGTTATGATAATGGTGATGATGAGGTCGAATATGAACATGGAGAGTCTTTGATTGTTAGAAGAGTCTTAAGTGTTGTTCCTACATCATGTGATGATAATCAAAGAGGAAACTTATTTCATACTCGATGCTTAGTTAAAGGAAAGGTTGTTAATGTGATCATTGATGGTGGTAGTTGTTGTAATCTGGCTAGTCAAGAAATGGTTGATAAATTGCAACTATCTACTGTCCAACATCCTAGACCTTATAAATTGCATTGGATGAATGATTATGGAAACTTAAAAGTAAATAGACAAGTTAAAGTGCATATTAAACTAGGACATTATGAAGATGATGTTTTATGTGATATTGTGCCCATGCAAACTTGTCATATTCTATTAGGTTGTCCTTGGCAATTTGATCGTAAGGTCCAACATGGTGGTCATACTAATCGACATGCCTTTACTTTTCAGGAGAAGAATGCCGTTCTCAAGCCCATGACGCCTACACAAGTGGCTGATGAGATTGAGAAGTGCAAGGTAAGTAAAGGTGAGTTAGATAAGGCGGCTCAGTCGAGCCAAGTGGATCCTCAAACTCGACCTAAAGCTGTACTTTTGGCTTCCAAGAGTGCATATTTAGACGAATTTGTGGATGGGGAAACAACTCTTATGCTCCTTTGCAAGGTATTGAACATGTTGAGTGAAGAGCTTAGAGCTACTCTTCCAGCACATATTCTCGCCCTTCTTGAGGAATATAATGATGTATTCCCCGATGACATACCAGCAGGTCTACCCCCTATTCGTGGAATTGAGCATCAAATTGATCTTATTCCAGGGGCTGCCTTGCCTAATAGGCCTGCTTATCGTATGAATCCCACTGAGACCCAAGAGGTCCAATCCCAAGTCCAGAAACTGTTGGATAAGGGATATATTAGAGAAAGCTTAAGTCCGTGTGCTGTGCCTGTGTTATTAGTCCCTAAGAAAGACAGATCATGGGGAATGTGTGTATATTGTAGGGCTATTAACAATATTACTGTCAAATATCGCCATCCTATTCCGAGATTAGATGATATGTTAGATGAACTACATGGAGCATCTATATTTTCGAAAATAGATCTTAAAAGTGGCTATCATCAAATTAGAATGAAGGAAAGTGATGAATGGAAAACCGTTTTCAAGACTAAGTTTGGTTTATATGAGTGGTTGGTTATGCCTTTTGGTTTAACTAATGCTCCAAGTACTTTTATGCGATTAATGAATCATGTGCTTAGAAACTTTATTGGGAAATTTGTTGTTGTTTATTTTGATGATATTCTAATTTATAGCAAATCTCCTAAAGAACATGAATCACATCTTAGAGAAGTACTTCAAACTTTAAGAATTGGACACTTATATGCTAATTTAAAGAAATATGAGCTATGTAATGAACAAGTGTATTTTCTTGGTTTTGTAGTGAGTTCTAATGGGTTGCGTGTCGATGAGGCGAAGATCAAAGCCATACAAGAATGGCCGACACCCACTAATATCGGCCATGTGCGCAGTTTCCAAGGATTGGCGAGCTTCTATTGACGTTTTGTACGAGATTTCAGCACCATCTCGGCACCCCTTACTGAGCTCACGAAGAAAAGAAGCGAGTTTACATGGGGACCGACTCAAGAGGAAGCTTTCAACGTGCTTAAGGACAAGCTGACACATCCACCTCTCCTAGCACTCCCGGACTTCTCTCGACCTTTTGAAGTCGAGTGTGATGCAAGTGGTGTGGGAACTGGTGGAGTCCTTATGCAGGAAGGTAAGCCTATTGCTTTCTTTTCTGAAAAGTGGAAAGGTGCTTGTCTTAACTACTCTACCTATGATAAGGAATTGTATGCTTTGTATAGAGTGCTTAAGACTTAGTCTCACTATATATGGCCTAGCGAGTTTATTCTTAGGACTGATCATGAATCATTAAAACATTTTAAAAAGCCAAGGTAAACTTGATAGGAGACATGGAAGATGGATGGAGTTCGTTGAAACATTTCCTTGTGTAGTTAAATATAAGAAAGACAAAGACAATGTGGTTGCTGATGCTTTATCTAGAAGACATGTTCTTTTAACCACTTTGAATTCTAGAGTCTTAGGCTTTATTTACATTAAGGAATTGTATGAAAATGATCTGGACTTAGAAACAGGCCCATTCGATGGTTTTTACATACGTTGAAGACTCCACCTTGATTGTAAGATCTTGAGACCTAACGTGCAGGTGATCTAAAGGATGATGAAAGACAAAAGGCTGGGTTTCAAGGTCTTGAAACCTAGACTAAAAATGTTTTGGAATATAACTTATGCATTTTCTCTATTTGAATTGTTCTCTCACAGGAAAGAATCTGAGGCCAACCTTGTTGGGCCTAAATTATAATGGGCTTTATATTGGGCTATGAGATGTGATTTGGTCTTAATCGATTTATATATATATGTTTCTCATCTAACCCATTTTATGTGATAGATACATTATGTATGTTCTTTTAGGATTTCATTTGTCATACAAGGAAAGAACCGATCCATATTTGATCATACATGATCATGAAGAAAAATTGAAGGAACAATCTTGGAAGGCACACAAAGGATCACTTTTGGAAAGAATTCAAATGTCTTGGAAATAATTTGAAATTCAAACGGTTCTCCCTCCAAGAAGCTCTACAAGTGTTCCGACTATATAAAGACGAAAGCCAAGAAGGATGAGAACTAACTAAACAAGAACTCAAGCAATCATAGCATCCTAAAAGCATTCGTCATCTCAAGTTTCTCTTACATTCTCTAAAAGCCTAAGTGTTGATCATTGTTTAAGAGTTGAGAGAAACACTAGCACTTATTGTACAAGTCATTCATTTTACACTTAGAGTATTTCATACTCGATCAAAGCACACGTGGTGTGTGGTGTGAGCTTTTATTTCACTTGTAAGGTTGAGAGCTAGAATAGAAGCAGTGAGGTTTTGTATAGAGAAAGGGTAGTTTCTCTAGGAAGTTCTAGACTCAAGTGAAGTGAAATAAGAAGTGTTTGAATCCTACGGGTTGGATAACCCTAGGCGAGGACGTAGGCCAAGTTGGTGTCGAACCTCGTTAACAATTCGTGTGTTCATCTTTTATATTCCGCATTTACATTATCATATTCGATTTTACTTCGTCAAGTCCTGATAGCCTGTATCAAGGTCTTGACAAGTTGCACTAAATTTCTATTGTTGCGAAAATCGTCCTTACTCTATTCACCCCCCCCCTCTAGAGTATTATTCATCGCCTTATAGACTCTTCAATTGGTATCAGAGCTTGGCTCACTGTTTTGATTTAACAATCTTGTGAGTTTTCAGCATGTCTACCATAGGTGATGGAGGTTTTGCTCAAGGAAGGTCAACCAATAGACCTCCACTTTTCTGTGGCAATAACTTTGTCCACTGGAGATCACTGATGCAAATGTTCATCATTGATCAAGACCTTGAGCTATGGGGCCTGGTCAAGAATGGACCACACGTTCCAAAAAAGACTATCGATGGAAAGCAAGTTGATAAAACTGAATCTGATTACGATCAGACTGATCTTGAAAACATTGCTAAGAACTACAAAGCTATGAATCTACTATACTATGCTCTCGATGCTAATGAGTTTAACCGTGTCTCATCTGACTACACCAGTATTAAAAACATCTGTGAAGGTATAAAAATAGTAAAGTAAAGAACACCAATCAATTAGTAAAAAGGGAAATAACATTATCCTAAATACTGTCCGCGAACAAATATCCAAGAGCTGACTCATGAACAATCATCCGCGGATAATAGAGAATGAGCACGTGGCGGCCATGCCCACCCCCCACGAGTAAAACACGTGTCAAATGACGAACACCACGTGGCACAACGAACGAGACCACCCAGGACCTATAAAAGCGAGAAACCTCACTAGAAGAAGAGGACTTTTCGGATAGAGGGAGGAAAAGAGGCGGATCTAGGCCTAGTGAACTCAAGAAGAAAGGAGAATCAGGAGAAGAATTCGTACGCGTCACAAAGAATCTATTTCGTAATAAGATCTAAGCCGTTCACTGGACCCACTCCGCGGATAGAGACCTTGTTTATCTTTAGTATAACTTTCTATTAAGAAAAAAGATTGTTGTTATTGATCCTCAAGATAGTCAACAACGACAGGTAAGCGAACCCATTTTCCGAATTGTCCAGAAAAAACTCGATAAGGGAATCACATTTCAGAACAATAGTCTGGTTACTTCCCGCGGCACAGGTTGGGCCGCGTCGATTATCTCGATGCGGGTCAGGTAAGCCCGTTGGGAATATTGATCACTTTACCAGGTAGATTCCCGGGTCCCACTAAAAATGGTGGCCTTGAGAGTTCGGGATTTTTCATCAGCTTGCAAAAGTGCCAAGGAAATTTGGGACAAGCTTATAGTTACTTATGAGGGCACCAGTCAAGTCAAAGAAAGTAAGATTAATATCTTTCTCAGGCAATACGAGCTATTCAAGATGAATCCTGATGAGACAGTAAAAGAGATGTTTACAAGATTCACTCAGATTGTAAACAACCTCGACTCACTTGGAAAAACCTTCTCTAACCCGGAAAAGGTTCGGAAGGTTCTAAGGAGCCTCCCAAAAATCTAGTGGGGTCCCAAGGTTACTGCAATTGAGGAAGCTCAAGATCTCTCTACACTACCATTAGATGATCTTCTCGGAAAACTTATTACTCATGAGATGATACTAAACGAGGAAGATGGAGAAGTACCCTCAACAGCAAAGAACCTTGCTCTCAAAGCTAAGAAAGATCACTCACAATCTGAGAGTGATGAATCGGACGACGAAGATGATCCCTTTGCTCTCATCACACGAGGATTAGCTCGAATTCTGAAGATGAAAAAACAATTTTCCAACCGTGAAAATACTTATTCATCTAGATTCAAAAGCAAGTCTCCCAACATGTCAAAGAAGCCAAATGTGCTAACATGTTTTGAATGTGGCGAGACAGATCATCTCGTAAAGGAGTGTCCTATGTAGAAAAGAAATAAGTTCAAGAAATATGAACAAAAGAAAAAGGTTATGCTTGCAACCTAGAGTGACTCAGATTCATCATGTGACTCAGACACTGAAAAAGAACAGGCAAATCTCTGTCTTATGGCTGAACACGAAGGATCACAGACTCAAGACCTTGAACAAGTGGTAAGAAACCTAATGTCTAGCCCCCCCAATGTTCTTTCTGAAGTCCTAAGAAATATTATTTCTAATGAAGATGCTTACAACAGTGAAATCAACCCCTTAAAGGAAAAGCTTATAGATCAACAGAAATGTATTAGTGATATGTCGCTGGAAATGAAAAATCTTGAAGCATCTCGGTCGGCCCTTGACATTAAAGTCAAGACCTTGAGCTCAGAAAATTCTGATCTCAGGCAAAGCCTCTCCTCCCTAAAGAATCGTAATAAGGATTTAGAGAAAGAGAAGGCAAAGCTAACCGATAAGTGTAGAGACCAGCAGACTTCACTCATTCAATTCACCAGATCTAAAGCCAATCTTGATAAGATGTTGGGTGAACAACAACTCTCTATTAATAGAAGTGGTATTTGATACAAAAAGAACTTTCCAAAGAAACCTAGTACCACTTTTGTTAAAGCTAAAGGCTATTGGCGTTCACCTACTTGCTTCCACTGCTGTAAGAAAGGGCATGTTAAGGAAACTTGTCCATATAGGCGAAAAGATCCTTACATCATTTGAAATACATTTCCAGTTCGATTTAATGGGCAGATAAAACAAGTTTGGGTTCCTAAGAGGACAAGACTACCCAACATGGTCTATCCTCATTATGAATCTAAAACTATGTATTGGTCTAGCAGGAAAGGTTGATGTTTGTATTACAGGATATCATCAAGAGCAAAGAGCCAAAATGGATAATGGATAGTGGATGCTCACGACGCATGAGTGGAAAGAAATCTCTATTTCAAGATCTTAAGGAAAAAACCACTGGAACAATTACTCTTGGTGATAAAGGGAAGTGCAACATTATTGGTATTGGTAATATTGGTAATTCAGAAAGTTGCATTAAGGATGTTTATCTTGTTGATGGATTAAAGTATAACCTCTTAAGTGTCTCTCAGTTGTGTGACAAAGGAAACAAAGTTGGCTTTGACAGACACAAGTGTGAAGTCGGGAACGAAGAGACTGATAATCTAATCCTCACTGCTCACAGGCACAACAACACTTATGCCGTAAATGCTAACCATATTACAGGTATAAAACTCAAGTGTCTCAAGGTCTTGACAAAAGACCCCAGCCTATGGCATAGAAGACTAGGTCATGTAAGCATGCATACCCTCAATAAACTTAAAACAAGAGATCTTGTTAGAGGATTGTCTGATCTGAACTTCAAGAAAGAAGATCTATGCAATGCATGCACAAGAGGTAAATAGACACGCAGTTCCTTCAAACCTAAAAAGGTTGTAAGTTCCTCTCGCCCTCTTGAATTGCTACATATGGACTTGTGTGGACCTATGCGTGTCAAATCTCCAAAGGGTAAACAATACATCCTGGTTATTATTGATGATTTCTTTCGTTTTACATGGATCTCCTTTTTAAGAGAAAAATCAGAGGCTTTGCTCGAGTTTTCTAAACTTTGCAAGGAGTTGCAGACCTTGAAAAACATACCTATTGTCTCCATTAGGAGTGATCATGGTAGAAAATTTGATCAACTTAAATTTGATTTGTTCTGTGCTAAATATGGAATTTCACACAACTTTTCAGCACCTAAAACTCCTCAACAAAACGGAGTTGTGGAACGAAAGAACCGCACTTTAGAGGACATGTCTAGGACAATGCTTTTGGAAAATGGTTTGCCAAAGTTCTACTGGGCTGAGGCTGTTAATACGGCCAATTACATCTTAAATCGATGTTTGATTCGCCCTATTTTGAAAAAGACTCCTTATGAACTTTTTAAAGGAAGAAAGCCTAACATTTCCTACTTCAAACCTTTTGGATGTACTTGCTTTGTTCATAACAATGGCAAAGATAACCTTGGAAATTTTGATGCACATAGTGATGAAGGTATCTTCCTTGGTTATTCTACTATTAGCAAAGCCTATAGAGTTTATAACAAGCGCACCAAAATTGTTGAGGAGAGTATCCATGTGGTATTCGACGAAAGCAATAATGGTGTGTTGAGTGAAGGTTTTGCAGATCTCAATCTAAATCATCATGATTCGGATGGAGAAGAAGAGGACAAGGATGAAAATAAGCAGGACCAAGAAAGAAACATGCAAGAACAAATTCAAGATACCAACGAGCTATCTCAAGACCTTGAGAAGGAACTACAGAATCAGGGTTCAGTCATTGAAGAATCCAACTCTCAAATTGTCCCTCAAGACCTTGAAGAAAGGCCTCCTACTATTTCAAACGATCGGGGTCCAAAGCTATGAAATTTCAAACATGCCTCTTCACACTCATCTCAAGACATCATTTCAGATCCATCATCTGAGGTACAAACTCGATCTAGATTAAAAAATCTTTGTGCCTTCTATGTCTTTGTTTCTCTTGTAGAACTAAAAACCCCAGCTGAAGCACTCAAGGACTCGGACTGGATCACTGCCATGCAAAATGAGCTAAATGAGTTTGAAAGGAACAAGGTATGGACTCTTCAACCCAGACCAAAGCACCAATCAGTCGTAGGAACTAGATGGGTGTTTCGGAATAAATTGGATGAAGCAGGCAAGATCATTCGAAACAAAGCAAGGCTTGTTGCTCAACGATACAATCAAGAAGAAGGTATAGACTACGAGGAGACATTTGCTCCCGTAGCAAGGTTAGAAGCCATACGTATATTACTTGCTTTTGCATCTTTCATGGGCATCAAGCTATTTCAAATGGATGTCAAATGTGCATTTCTAAATGGGTTCTTGAAAGAAGAGGTTTATGTTGCTCAACCACCAGGTTTTGAAAGTGATGAATTTCCTAATCATGTGTATAAATTGGATAAAGCTCTCTATGGTCTCAAACAAGCCCCAAGAGCTTGGTATGAAAGATTGTCCAAATACCTTCTTGAAAATGGCTTTCAAAGAGGATTGATTGATAAAACTCTCTTCATCAAGACTCATGGAAATGATCTTTTGATTGTTCAAATATATGTTGATGATATCTTATTTGGTGCTACTAACAATTCACTCTGCAAGGAGTTTTCCGATATTATGTGCAGAGAATTCGAAATGAGTCTCATGGGAGAATTAAACTTCTTCCTCGGTTTACAAGTTCTTCAAACAAGTAAGGGAATCTTTCTAAATCAAGGGAAATACACACCAGGGATCTGCTTAAGAAATACAAAATGGAACAATCAAAGGTAGCAAAGACCCCTATGAGCTCCACTCTCTCCCTTGATCAAGATAAGAATGGTAAGAATGTGAACCAAAAGGAGTACAGAGGTATGATTGGTTCACTCCTATACCTTACTACTAGTAGACCTGATATAATGTTCAATGTCTGTATGTGTGCTCGATTCCAAAGTGACCTAAAAGAGTCTCACCTTATTGCTGTAAAAAGAATTTTCATATACCTAAATGGATCTCAAGACCTTAGGCTCTGGTATCCCAAACAGAGTAACTTTCATTTAACAGGCTACTCAGATGCAGATTTTGCAGGCTACAAGGTCGATAGAAAAAGCACTTCTGGCTGCTGTCAACTCTTAGGATCTTCCTTGATAAGTTGGCATTCTAAGAAACAAAATTCAGTAGCCTTATCAACTGCAGAAGCCGAGTACATTGCTGCTGGTGCATGTTGCTCTCAGATTCTTTGGGTAGCACAACAAGTCAAAGACCTTGGAATTGATCTTAAAGGTATTCCTATATTGTGTGATAATACTAGTGCTATTTCCATCACTAAAAATCCAGTGCAGCACTCGAGAACCAAGCACATTGATATGAGACATCATTTCATAAGAGATCATGTGGAGAAAGGTGATGTATCAATATCCTTCATATCTACTGATTTTCAGTTAGCTGATATTTTTACTAAACCACTCCATGAAGATCGTTTCAACTTTATTAGATTGGAGTTGGGTATGCTTAATAAGGAAGCACTTTCTTAGGGGGAGTAATTACTCCCTATATGAAAGTTCAGAATTCAAATGACATCTCAAGGCCTTGACTTCATGAGGATCCGAGATGATCATCCGAATAAAATTATATTGGATCAAACTCTGTTAGTATCTTATGGATATTCAACAAGAGTTTCTTTGATTTTATTTATCTCTTTCAAATATCGGTTTTCACATATTTTGGTTCCCATTTTAAAATTATTCCAATCTCTTTAATTTTTGCAAGTGGATTTGACACTTTGGGTTTAGAAAAATCAGATCATCATTACTTACTATTCATGTGAGTTAATGAATCTGTACTTGCCAATTTGAAAAAATAGAGAAACGATTCAGTTTCTAGAGTTTTTGCTTTTTAATCCCTCCCTCCTCTCGGTCTAATCCACTCCACTCTCACTCTCTCTGTGTTCTCTCTCTCTCTCTCTCTCTCTCTCTCTCTCTCTCTCTCCGAGTTCCAAAAACCCTCCCTGTTTCTGAAACCAAAAATGGTGGGATCAAAGCGCTCTTCAGCCTCTCCGTCTCCTGCTCCTTCTGCTAAGAGGTACAAGATGCCGGCCAACAAGGGCAAGCAGATTATGGAAGAATCTGAAGATCATTCCGAGGATTCCACCGAGAACTCACCATCTCCACCACCTCTGATCAGGAAATCCAAAGGCAAAGCTCCAGCCACTTCTGCTCCTGCTCGTCCTCCCCAGGTATCTTCTGGCATTTCCCCCAATTGGTTTTGCTCTAAAGAGGTTGAAGAGTCATGGAAACAGGACTTTTGCAACCGAAGATTATGCTTCTGTGATGCTGTCGATTTCACCCTTCTTCAATCCATGCCATTGCCTTGCATTTCCCTCCTCAAATCTACATGTTTCTGGACTTTGCTCAACCCTGGCAATTTTGCCTATCCCCAGCTTACCCGACTCTTTTATGCTAATCTCACTGTTCATCGGGTAAATGGAACCCTAACCCTAGTATCCAAGGTCAAGAACACCCGAATCCGCCTCTCTCCTGAAAGCCTTGCTCTTATCCTTGATCTTCCAACTGAAATTCCCACAAAAGAATTCCCAAGCCGATTCGAGTGTCTCTCACGAGCACGAGATGAATTCTTCCTAAAATCTCAAGGCCCTGGATCTTCATCGTCCCTCAAACCCACTCACACTGCCCTAAACCTTCAAGCCAAGCTCATCTTCACTATTCTAGCTTGCTGTATCTTCCCACGCATCCATTCCATGGAATTGGTGACCGAGAATCTTCTCAAGACCCTTTTCCTAATCATGAACGGATATGAGCCTGATTTGCCCAAACTCATTCTCAACTACATGACCCATGTTTCTACCTCCTCTCGTCCTATGCCATTACCCTATGCAAACCTCTTGCCCAAAATCTTTGAAGCCTTTGACATCGACACATCAGGAGAAGAAAAGCAAACCTATAGTGGGATCATTGATGAAGGATGTCTTGAGAGATTGGGTATTGTCAAAAACCTGAGGGGGCAATGGTTTCTGAAGAAAGATTCGAAAGGAAAACAGGTTGCTGAACCTAATATGAATGAGGACAGATTGGCTGCTGTGGAGACTGAGATTCAAGACCTTAGGTTTGATCTGAGCAGAATGTGGTCGGATGTGGTGATTCGCCGGGACCAGACTCATGAGCTACTCTCTATGGTCAACTGTAAGCTGGATCAGATAATGCTTCTCAATGCTCTAACCTACACTGCTACAGGCTCTATCATGCCAATGGAGCAAGAAACTTTCGATCATGTGCGTGAGAAGACAGGGAATGTCATCCTTAGCTGTGAAAGTCAAGTGAAGAAACGTCCCATTCTGCGCCCCACTCACCATGAACCCACCATCCTCACAGTCGAGAAATATGGTGTGGTCAAGAAGTACAGGGATGTGGAACGTCAAAGACAACTTGCAGAAATGGAGAGAGACAAGGTCACCAAAGACGCCCTGGATAGGTGGAGGAAGAGGTGCAGAGATGAGGTCAGAAGGAAGTACCTTCCACCCAACAAGCAGTACCCCACCTTTGGCGAATGGGTTGACGAAGGCGCTGACATCGCCCCTCCTGAAGATCCTACTACTCCTGGCACCCCTGGCACATCCTCTACTGCTGAGCCATCATCTACTAAGAAAGGCAAGAAGGCTCTAAGGAGCAAGAAGAAAAAGGTTGCAGATGGGGACTCTGACTCAAGGCCTTGATCTCCCACCCTCTTTGCTCTACTTTCTAAAAACTCTGATTTTGCTGCTCGTCTTTTAAAACTTCTGGTGTTTGGTTGATGTTTTCAGACATTTTCACCTCTCTACCCTTTTGTTGGAAGACAAAAAGGGGGAGAATGTTTTGGTTGCTGCGTTTTGGCACTGGTTGTTTAAGTGCTTTGATGTTTTAAAACTTAGATGATCCAAACATTTTATGCTCATATTATATAATATGCTTATATCCTTACAATGATTGCTGGAACTATATTATGAATATTGAAACAGGTTTTATCTTCCATCAAGGGGGAGATTGAAGACTCCACCTTGATTGTAAGATCTTGAGACCTAACATGCAAGTGATCTAAAGGATGATGAAAGACAAAAGGCTGGGTTTCAAGGTCTTGAAACCTAGACTAAAAATGTTTTGGAATATAACTTATGCATTTTCTCTATTTGAATTGTTCTCTCACAGGAAAGAATCTGAGGCCAACCTTGTTGGGCCTAAATTATAATGGGCTTTATATTGGGCTATGAGATGTGATTTGGTCTTAATCGATTTATATATATATATATATATATATATATATGTTTCTCATCTAACCCATTTTATGTGCTAGATACATTATGTATGTTCTTTTAGGATTTCATTTGCCATACAAGGAAAGAACCGATCCATATTTGATCATATGTGATCATGAAGAAAAATTGAAGGAACAATCTTGGAAGGCACACAAAGGATCACTTTTGGAAAGAATTCAAATGTCTTGGAAATAATTTGAAATTCAAACGGTTCTCCCTCCAAGAAGCTCTACAAGTGTTCCGACTATATAAAGACGAAAGCCAAGAAGGATAAGAACTAACTAAGCAAGCACTCAATCAATCATAGCATCCTAAAAGCATTCGTCATCTCAAGTTTCTCTTACATTCTCTAAAAGCCTAAGTGTTGATCATTGTTTAAGAGTTGAGAGAAACACTGGCACTTATTGTACAAGTCATTCATTTTACACGTAGAGTATTTCATACTCGATCAAAGCACACGTGGTGTGTGGTGTGAGCTTTTATTTCACTTATAAGGTTGAGAGCTAGAATAGAAGCAGTGAGGTTTTGTATAGAGAAAGGGTAATTTCTCTAGGAAGTTCTAGACTCAAGTGAAGTGAAATAAGAAGTGTTTGAATCCTACGGGTTGGATAACCCTAGGCGGGGACGTAGGCCAAGTTGGTGCCGAACCTCGTTAACAATTCGTGTGTTCATCTTTTATATTCCGCATTTACATTATCATATTCGATTTTACTTCGTCAAGTCCTGATAGCCTGTATCAAGGTCTTGACAAGTTGCACTAAATTTCTATTGTTGCGAAAATCGTCCTTACTCTATTCATCCCCCCCCCCCCCTTCTAGAGTATTATTCATCGCCTTATAGACTCTTCATACGTGATGGTTTCTTATTTCGAAAAGATCAAGTGTGCATTCCTAGATGTTCTCTGTGATTATTACTTGTTAGTGAAGCCCATATTGGTGGATTAATGGGACATTTTGGTAGAGATAAAACATATCATACACTGAAGTCACGCTTTTATTGGCCACATATGCTTAGGGATGTAGAACATTGCCTTAAAAGATGCATAGATTGTATTAAATCTAAAGCTAAGCTTATGCCTCATGACCTATACACACCACTGTCGACCCCCTCAGCCCCTTCGGAAGACATTTCCATGGATTTTATAGTTGGGTTGCCTAGAACTAAGAAGATGAGGGATTCTATATTTGTAGTGGTTGATAGATTCTCTAAAATGGCTCATTTTATTGCATGCCACAAAACTGATGACACTACCAATGTTGCTAATCTATTCTTTAGAGAGGTAGTAAGATTACATGGTGTGCCGAAAACTATAGTAAGTGATAGGGATGTGAAATTCTTATGTCATTTTTGGCGAACTTTATGGAATAAATTGGGAACTAGATTGCTATTCTCTACTTCTAGCCACCCCCAAATTGATGGCCAAACTGAGGTGACTAATAGAACACTTACAACCGTCCTTAGAGCCATTATTATGAAGAATTTGAAGCTTTGGGAAGAAGTCTTACCTCATGTGGAGTTTGCTTATAATAGAACAATGCATTCTGCAACAAAAATCACTCCATTTGAATGTGTCTATGGTATTAATCCACTAAACCTTTTTGATCTTACTTCATATTCTATGAGAGAGAAAGAATCATTTGAAGCAGGTAAGCATGTCGAGTTCGTTAAGGAGCTGCATGAACGGACGCGTTAGAAGCTTATGTAAAAGGCTGAGTACAACGCAAACAAAGCCAACAAAGGCCGCCGTTTGGTTACTTTCCAGCCTGGGGATCTCGTGTGGGTGCACCTAAGGAAGGAGTGGTTTCCGGAAGTACGAAAGAGCAAACTAGCACCACAAGGTGATGGACCATTCAAGGTGAAGAAAAGAGCGGGCGACAATGCCTACCAATTGGAGCTTCCTGGAGACATGGGTGTGAGCGCTACATTCAACGTCGCCGATCTAATCCCTTACTTCGATGTGGATGACGACTTGGATTCGTGGTCGAATCCTTTTCAAGAAAGGGGGTTGATGCGGGACCATCTTCTACAGCTCCAGATACACCAATCATTCTTGGAGAAGGATCTATGACTCGAGCGCGAGCTAAGAAGCTTCAAAGAGACTCATTCAACTTTGTGAGTCATGCTTTGTTCTCGAGCACGGTTCAACTCCCCGAGCCAACATTGAAGACATACATGTGCATTGGAATTCAAGAAGAGGCCGAACCTCCTTAGTTATATGAATGCCGAATTGTCTAAGTGTTTGAGGCTCTTTATGTTTCTATTTTTTAGTATTCCTTTTTACTTAAGTTATTTTAGAAAACTTTAGGGGTAATTTTATTAATTCCTTTAAGTTGTTATTTATCTTCTTTTATCTTCTTTATTAAGATAAATCGGCCAACGGCCTTGTAGAGGCCTATATATTGCCGAACATACCATTGTAATCGATGGAACTTTATGAATAGAATTAGTCTTCTCAAATTGTGTGAAACACATTAAGTGATTGCTGAATGATTAGAGCCGTGCTCATCATTCACGAATTGGTATCTGTCTCAGCTTGGTTTGCTTTGTGTTCATCCACTTCGCAAGACTTGATGATCCTAGTATCCACAAGCCCCCTCTTTGTGCCTCCAAGTTGTCCGCTTGGTTGTGTAGGGTTGTAGAGGCGGGTTATATAGTCATTGGTATTGGTTCCTACCCTCTTAAGAGGTCTGGGGTCTTTATCTTATTCTATATAGATCGACTCAGTCCTTATCAGTCGTGTCTTTCAATTCTTGTTATTCAATTTCGAGTCTTTCTTATTGTTTATCGAGTCTTTGTTTCGTCGACATCGAGTTCTGTCCGTTCTTGGTGTTTCTTGTCGAGTCTTGCATCTTTTTTTTGAGTCTTTGCTGCGTTCTTGAGAATCTTGATCGATCTTGAATACTTCTTGGTTGATTCTTGCTGATCTTGTTGAGTCTTTGTTATTTCTTGCTTCCGTTCTTGAGTTTCTTGTTTGATTGTCGAAGATCGAGCCATACTACGGCTAACCCCGTATCATCCGCTCTCAAAGATAGACCAACTTGTGGATGCAACCGCGGATCACACGCGTATAAGTTTTCTTGATGCATATATGGGTTGGGTTACCCATCAGATCTCGTTGATGGAATCCGACCAAGAAAAAACAGCTTTCATGACTTCGAGAGGGATCTTTTGTTACAAGGTGATGCCGTTCGGGTTAAAGAATGCAGGTGCAACGTACCAGCGAATGATCGTGAACTTGTTCGGGGGCATGATCAGCGACAAAGTGGAGGTCTATATATAGACGACATGGTGGTCAACAGTAGGGAAGAAAACACCCACCTCTTGGGCCTCCAGGTCGTGTTCGACGAGATGAGATTGATTAATCTGTGTTTGAATGCTTCTAAGTGCGCATTTGGGGTCAGCTCGGGCAAATTCTAGGGGGCATTTGGTGACAAGAAGGAGAATAGAGGCGAGCCCCGACCAGATTAAGGCGCGGTGCATCATTTGAAGATCCCCAGTAGCATGAGAGAGGTCCAGAAACTCGACGGGATGGCATCAGTATTGAATCGTTTCATTAGTTGATCATCCGACAAGTGCAGCCCGTTCTTTAGATTGCTAAAAGGGATCCGTCTATTCTAGTGGGATGAGGAATGTGAGCAAGCTTTGAACAGTCTGAAGACGTATCTACAGGATTTAATATATACTATCTAAAATCTCTTCGCTCTCTTAATTTAAAAAAAAATCTCATTTGAAAAACCAGCAATTGCTCTAAGGTGGGTATCTCATACGTGGTCTCATGTGCGAGTAAGAGAATGATCTAGTCATTCAAGCCATACTATAATTTGTGTTTTATCTTTCTTTTTTTTGTGTCATATCCTACTGATTCACTATTTAATAGGACATTTTTTCCATACAAGAACTAGAAACTCTAAACAACCCTTGATCAAACAAGTGTTGAAAATGCACCACTTTATCCTCCCCTTGATTAACATCACTTGAAGGAAAATGAATATGAAAATGTTAGTTTTTATTTATTTATAAAAGGCAAAGATTTGGGTGATGTCAAGATCTCCTAAACCACCACCCAAATGCGTCTCAATCTTTGAATCTAAAGCCCGTATCAAATATACATCTGAACCAAGTTTGAATTTTGCCATTTGACCTGCCACCTCGATCTGGATATGTGGGAGTATGACACCACCTCAAAGATTGGAGCAACAATAACGAGTCCGAAAGTAACATCTCGATCTCTCATGGCCTCTTCCAAACGTCATTAAGTACCTTAATGATCATCAAACAATCTCCTTCCACTTCAATCATTCTAACTCTCGATCACTTAGCCTCGAGCAAGCCTAGCCACAGACCAAAGGCTTCTACTTGAAGAGAAGATGATGATCTGCACTTTCGAGGATCGATCGCATGCAACGATTCTCTCACTCTTATCACGGTTCACATGTGATCGATCTATGAGGTTTTGTATAGAACCTGCAACGACAGACCCAATATCAAATTTATCCCCATCAAAATTAAGTTTAAAGAAGCCATTATGAGGCTTCCTCCATCATATTATATTCCTCTTTCTTTGATTTCTTGATCTATATTTGTTCTGCTATCATCTTCTTCTAGGTCTAGCTAGCTAGTATTTTACTTGTCCTCCAATCTCGCCGATGTTGTCTAATTTTGCCTACATGGTTTTCCAACCTTCCTACTCCTTGATTGTCAAATAAGATTTTGTTTCTTAATTATTATCTGGACTTCCCACCAGGATTTTGTTAAAACACGTTTTTATTCCTTTGTGAGTTTGTGGATTATCTCCGGCCATTACAATATTTTTAGGCTTTGATTTTTTTAGGTGTGGTACTTATTATTATTTCAATGTTTCTATCCATTCTTATAATTAGACTTACGTAGTTGTACATATAGTAAAGAGGTATATCACATCCTCTTCTCTTTGGTTACATAACACACATTCTAGTGGTACATTTAGGGCTCGTTTGGTTGGCAATTAAAAAAATCCATGAAGTGCAAAAATCCATAAAGTAGCTAAAATACATGTGTTTGGTTGGATTTTTTTCCGCAGAAAAACTCAGGAAGTTAAATTCTCAGGAATTTAAATTCCTCCATTTCAAAGGAATTTAACTTACCTACTTCCCTCGTAGGTAAGTTGCAAATTCCCCGCTTCCTATTTAAAAATTTTTAATTCCCCTATTTAATCCTCTAAAATAAAAGTTAACCAAACATATTTTCACAATTTCCGTGAATTAGACTTTCTGGGAATTCCAATTTCCACATTAAATCAAACGAGCCCTTACTCTTTTATTTTGAAGTAGTCTTTATTGGTACTTTATTCCTGATAAATTTTCTTAAAGAGTTTTTTTTTTCACATTCTGAGGACAAATCAATATCAAATCCAGTTAAATGAATTTATGAAAAAAAAAAGTTTTTTTTTAACAAATTAGAGCAGTTTAGCAGCTATAAACCAATCATTCTTATTTGTTTTTCAATATAATCTATTTTCGAAATCATTAGCCAATAATATATCTCTAATCACAAGTTTTCCAGTAATTTTGCAGTGTTACAAGTTTTGAATGAAAATGTCATTTGAATCGAAAATTGTAATCTCCAACCGCTTTAAATAGCTCCATTTTCATTTCCCTTTTTTTTTCCCATGTTTGCGCGTGATGTCTTTAATTATTATCGTATACAGCCTTCCTCTTTTCCTTTTCACGCTTCTTCATTGCAACCAGGTCCCCCACCTTCTTCCTATTTACTCTTCTACCCCTCTATTTCCCCTCTTTCTTAGTGTTTCCCCACTCATATCCATATATATGATCATATCCTACCTACACCCACTTTTAAAATCACTAATATATCTCCTGATAAAATAAAAAATCGCAAATATATCTTGGTCGACTATAAGTTTAATATTAATAACTTTTATTATATGTTTTTGGGAGAAAATTCAAATGAAATCCAATTCCATAGATTAAAACTAATCTCTTCAATAACTTCATCCAAGCAATTCCATATTTCAAAAAAATTCATTCTATGTTATTCGAATATCAAGTAAAAATTTGCAATGCACCTAAATCAAATACGTATAAATCAATTAAGCAATTTATCAATAATCTATAAATTGTTCAAATATAAGTTCATAATTTTATTTAATTTTTTCATTTTTTTTTGGTTTTGATTAACCATAAAAAAGTCGATAATAAAAAAGAGATATAATATTTTTTACAATTTAAAAAGAAAATTATTTTATTCAGGTAGATTATAAATACTTTCATTACTAATCGGAAACAAATAAAATGGGAATGATTTTTCGAATTATTACTTCCATAAACAAGTCGTTTATTTTTTTGGGCTCCACTTTCCAGACCCTTTCCTCTCCCTCTCCTCCTTTCTTCCACCTTCTTTCCTTTCTCTTTCGCTCCCTTCGGAATCAGGACTTCTTCGTCTCCTCCGTTTCCAACCAGTTCTCCGGTACGTAGACTTCATTTTCCTCTTCTGTTTTCCTCTGTTTTGTTTCCATTCCCAGTGTGTCGCATGGAATCTGCTGCGTCGCAAGCTGAATTGATGCGGATATTTTTGTTTTTATCTTTGATTTTGTGGATTCTAGGTTAATTTTAGTTCGGAAGAGGTGATCTTTGGTTGATTTTTTGGCTGTGATGTGACGAGGCTTTTCGTGTGAGGTGAATTAGTGAGTCATGGATTTATGCGGTGCAGTTGAATTTCACTATTGTTTTTTTTTTTTTATGTACTTTTTGCCTTGATAATGTCGGTATAATTGTTCTCTTCTTTCCTTCGGATTCGAGGTTGAATTGTGTATCATGATGAGAAATTATTGTCGCCTTTGGCGTGATGTGTAAGTGTAATTGTGTAAATAGAGAAGCTGAAAAGGAGCATCAAGTGCGTTTGAGCTGTTTAAATTTTTGCTCATTTCTGATTGTTTGACAGATAAATCAGTTGTTTTTGAGCTAAGAATCAGTACTGTTAAATCCTTACTCCGCTATCATGAGGATGTTTGTTCGCTTTGATGACATTGAAATAGCTTAGGCGATGAGATTGAATTTTTCTGGATTGATCGTTGTTGACTTATGATATAAGTTTGTTCTTCTGATACTTTTCATCAGATGCATGGTGATTGTTGAATAATGACCACTCCATCATTACTTTGTAGATCTCGTTTTTCAAGCCTTCGTCTATGATTAGGCATGGAAAAGTCAGTGTGTGGGCAAAAAATAACTTATTCTTCAAATGACGTGTGTTCCTGTTACTATATTTGTGATTTGTGATTTAGCTTGCTGTAAATTTGATTGTTTTTGCTCTCCATTGAGGTTATTTTTCTTTCCCTGTAATAGTTTGCAGGGCTGCTGCAACTGCTAAGTTCACTACCTAATATACCGCGGAGTTGATTTCCGCGGTAGATATGGTTATGGAAACATGGTTTCGCAATCTCTGGAGAAATTATAATAGGCATGTCACTGATCCTGGGAAAGCCGTGATTGGTGTGTTATCATTTGAGGTGGCGAGTTTGATGTCTAAGCTGATTGATTTGTGGCAGTCTCTAAGTGACAAACAGGTCACTAAGTTGAGAGAAGAGATGATGGCTTCTCTAGGTATAAAGAAGCTTATTACAGAGGATGACGATTACATTGTACAGCTGATATGTGCAGAGCTCATCTATAACTTGGAAACTGTGGCAACTGCTGTGGCTAGGCTTGGTAAGAGGTGCAATAGTGCTGATTTGAATGGTTTGGAGCATGTATTTGATGATTTGGTTAAGGCTGGTGCGGATGAGTATGGGTTGGAGTTTACATGGAAGAAAATGGAAAGCAAGGTAAAAAAGATGGAAAGGCTTATAACAGCGAGCTCAAATCTGTACCAAGAGATGGAGATGCTTACTGAGTTAGAACAGACTTTGAGAAGGATGTCTAGCTCTGAATCGGATAACAAGAATCTACTTGAATACCAGAAGAAGATTTCTTGGAAGCGGCAAGAAATTAGGACGTTGCAGGACAATTCTCTTTGGAACAAGTCTTATGACTATGCAATCAGCCTCTTGGTGAGATCAATATTTACGATCTTCAATAGGATCAAGTTTGTATTTGGCGGTGATCAGATTGCAGAAGTTGGGCAGAAAGAACATTCTGGACAGAATTCTGGAACCATATATAGCAGCAACTCTCTTGCAGCATTAATGCAATCTTCTGTTCACCCATCAGATCATACGGCTATTCCTAGATTTTCTTCAGGCCCGTTTTGGAAGGGAACTTCGCAGTCAGGTCCCATATGGAAAACAAGCCAGATTTACAAGTCATTTTCAGGTCCAATTGGAAGTCCAAATGTTAATAAAGCACAGAACTTTCATTCAGGACCTCTGGCAAAGACACCTGCAAAATCTGGTCCGATATATAAAAGAAATATGTTTGGATTCAAAGTGTGGCAGTCTCACTCAAACACATCAACCCACAAGGGGAAATATTCCCATGGAAAGCAGGTTCAATCAACGCCCATTGGAGCTTCCAAGGGCTCCATGATGAATGCAAGAAGTTCTCCACTAGCAAATGGATCCTCATATCCAAATGGTACTGACCCTGAAACTCGGAATGGAGCAAGAGCCAAAGACACGGAGCCACACACTCCAGTTAATTCAGATCATCATGGTATCTTCAACTTCAATTCAAAGCGCAAATTATTGAATCCTCCTCCAGAAACTTTGGGAGCTGCTGCCTTGGCTTTGCACTACGCAAATATCATCATTGCAATTGAGAAGCTTGCAGCCTCTCCTCACCTGATTGGTCGTGATGCTAGAGACGATCTGTACAGTATGTTACCTTCAAGTATAAGATCCGCCCTTAGGGCAAGGCTAAGACCATTTAGCAAAACATTAGATTCTTCCGTCTACGACACTGCCCTTGCTGATGAATGGAGCAAAGCGATGACTAGGATTCTCGAGTGGTTAGCCCCTCTTGCTCACAATATGACAAGATGGCAATCAGAGCGGAGCTATGAACAGCAAAGCTTAGGCGCAAGGACAAAAGTGCTTCTCATTCAGACCCTTTTCTACGCTGACCGAGAGAAAACCGAATCCGTCATAACTGAGCTCCTTGTTGGTCTGAATTATGTTTGGAGATTTGGCCGGGAAATTGAGGCCAAAGCCTTCCTTGCGTGTGCTAGCACTGTCAAGTTTGAAGATTACTTGAGTGAAGAAGCGTGAGATGATTCCTCCTCGCTGAATTGAACGTGAAGGGAGTGCCTAACACCGGACAAAGGTCTTGGTGTCCGGCTATTCCACCCTTGAACTCGGGTGCTCTGTGTAGCCTGCCTTCTTCAAACCCATCATCATGTGCTAAAATTCGCGCTATTGATGGGGCGACAAAATGAAGGTGCTCCTCTCCACAGTAAAGGTACTGTATGGTGTCATGCTGCGATCACCTTCATCTTTGCCTCTTATTATATGATGAGGAATATCTCCTATTTGATTTTGAAATGAGAATGATTTAGTATGGATGTGTATTCGTTAGCAGCACGAAGAGTATTATATGAAGCCTTGATTTACATGTACTGTGATAATCTTAGATATGTTTGACCTTGTGTAAATCACTATATTCATCACTGATAAATGGAACTCCGTAATTTCATTTCAGGATCAGTGATGCTTATTATACTATGACTTGTGCTCTTGCACGTTTTGATGAATATTTCTCTCTCTAAAGTTAGAAACTTTGTAACTTATAGCAACAACTGATCTGGTAAAAATATCTTGTATCTTGTTTTTTTTTTCCTGTTACAAGTAAAAATTCGAAATACTAGATCAAATGAAGTCTGTAAAATGAGAGGGAGAAAAATCGCCAGACGAACTAAATACAAAAAGGACACACAAACCAAACAACACAAACAAAAACTCTAAGCGTATGAACTAAACATAAAAACTAAACATAAAACAGGCCGCTTCAAGTGGACGACTCGACGAGAGGATGTGATGTGAATAGAAACTAAACGTAAAACAGGCCGCTTCAAGTGGACGACTCGACGAGAGGATGTGATGTGAATAGTGAGTGCCTGGGATAATATGAACTAACACGGTGACTCACCGCTAGAGAGACGGAAAGCAGAAATCCACCGTAGGAAAAGAGATGAC
Organism: Persicaria tinctoria; assembly: GCA_037127255.1. Classification (NCBI taxonomy): domain Eukaryota; kingdom Viridiplantae; phylum Streptophyta; class Magnoliopsida; order Caryophyllales; family Polygonaceae; genus Persicaria; species Persicaria tinctoria. The sequence goes on along the minus strand of JBANSL010000019.1, from coordinate 45,499,000 downwards.
TCTTGGAAAGTGTAGATCACACGACATTTTTCTCACCCAGATGAGAGATCTTCAGAGACCACAAACATTGTCGCGATCAATCCGATTAACAGGAGGGCCGCATGACTGCTCCTTGATCGGAACTAAACATGATCCACCAAGTCAAAACGCCTACAAGAACCAGATAACTACCAACCCAAAAGCCAAACCGGGATCGAAACTCAAGATTTTGGAAGATAAAAAAAGTTTAATTTTCAAGTTGTTAAACTACTTTCATCGTAAATGTGTGTGTATATATATAAGGCACTTTAATAATAAATAAATACTTATTTTTATTTTATACAATTTAAACATTAATCATCAAAACCACAACCAGATTATTTGTGGATAAACAAAGTGGTTGGGCCAAAACAACAACACAAGTGGAGTTTGTTTTGGTAAATGGCCCAAATGGGTTTTGTCACTTTAAGTTACAGAATTGCTATTTACACGGTCAATATATCGCCGTTTGCACGGAAAATCTTCGCATTCGTGCATCACGAGTACGCGATAAAAAAAAAAAAAATTAACAACGATTGTGTATTCTGAGAGCGCACTCTCTCCGCCTGCACATTACGCGTTCGCAGCTCCACTTCGCCTCCCTTACGATTGTACTTGTACCTATTCCATTCTCGAATTTAAAGTAGAGTGTATTATAATTTTTTTTTACCATCCACTACTGTTATATCCACTCCTACTGCCTCCCCTGCTTTTGCTGCACCTTTTGTCTCTCCATCCACAATTGAACTCCCCATGCACCTATTATTGTCACACACCTTAACCAACACCCAATGTCTGTCCCTCCTACAAAAATACGCGGATTTTTTTTATTAAAAAAAAACTAAGAGCGACCGCGCATTGCGAGTGCGCAAAAATCCGCGCACTCACAATGCGCAATCGCGGGTCGTGTATTATGCGAAAATTTGACCGTGTAAATAGGGGTGCCCTTAAGTTATTAATTGTATTGTATTTTTATTTTACGTAGAAACTCAAACGCTTTCAGGGAAAGCAATGAATATGGCCGGTGACGGTGGAAAACTCTCAGGTGAACCGGCAGCAACAGAACGCCGAGAGAAACCTAGTTCATTTTTTTTAAAATAGGCATGGGTGGAGTTTATTGTTGTATATCCAATAAAACTTAGTGGTGTATTTAGCTTTTCCATTAATAGATACTCTAAGAACATAAGGGTGTGTTTGGATTCCATTGGATTTTAGCCACTTATTATACAATTATCAAAACATATAGAGATAAATACAAGAACGGGTCAGTGTATAGGCTACGACAACTGTTCCCAAGTATGTTGTCTACAAGGATCAAAATTATTTTTGACAATTGTTTTTTACCCTGTAATTATGATTACGTTAACATAAAGCTTAGAGTTTAGAGAAAATTTGAGGATAAGTTTGCATGTATAATGCAACATTGTAATGTATGACTGATCTAAAGAGAACAACAAAGCACCAATGTTTTTCAATTTAAGGGAGAGAGAAAATAGAAGAACGGACAAAACTTTCTGAAATAACCAACTATGAAGATATCGGACAAAAACAACCATAATGGAATTTTGTGTTTCAAATCTTCTCCTTTCAATTGAGAGTTGTTTTAGCTCAAATAAATACTCATATAAGCTTTTAAATTGCCGACACAACCAATAAATGGATGGTGCATTTAAACTTATACAAAATATCTTATGCATCACAGAGACAGTCGATTCTTTAAATGGAAGTTTCATCTTCAACAAACTCGGAGAGAAGGGTATTGGCATCAAATCACAGATGAAACAAACACCAACAGAACTGTTTAACAAAATTGACAAATTAGGAGTAGCCCATTGGAGAGAAGGGTATTGGCATCAAATCACAGGGGAAACAAACACCAACATAACTATTCAACAAAATTGACAAATTAGGAGTAACCCATTGCAAGTTTTGATCTTGGATGAACTGACAAATTAAGAGTATCTAGTGCAAAACATAAAGAAGCCTCAAGCACTCTTAGGTCCGTTGTCTCACTTGGAGCCTGGAAAGGAAGAGCTATTATGACATGGGTAAAGCTTGAATCACTTATAAAAATCACTCCGAACATCCTTATTTTATCCGATGTGAGACGAGGGTATTACAAAGAAGCACCCTCGTATCACCCACGTCTATCCCCCGTCCCATCCACAAGTCCACGGGCCTTCTCGTAAATGAATCATATACCTCTAGTCCCCATATCTCATAATCCTATCACGGGTACCACATGAAAACCTAACAATATTCCGTACCCCATGTATACTTGATGTGGAGCCCTTTGTTCATAATCCTCAAATAAGGCAATCTCAGCTAAAAACACTTCATCCCTACCTCACTCGATCATCTTGTCAACGTTCCATTCAAAATGATCCCGTATACGAACAAATGGAGGTGAAGAAGATGGATCATATCCTGCAAACTACATCCTATCCACGTTCCTAATCAGCAATGGACGGTTGTTCCACAAAGGAACACCGTAATGTTCGGTGAAGAGGAGAAGGTAGTAAAGTTGCGTGCCATTATCTGGAAGAGGTATCATTCTAAAATCCTGCTCCATCTTGGTGTGACAAGATAGGCGCTCGAGAGGGATGGGCAACCCGCTCGAGATATGTTTGAGGCGAATGTCGTATTCCAGCATGGCTATAATGGCACACAACTAGCCATGAAAACATTTTCTCAATGGCCCAAAAGTGCCATAAGCAAAGCAAACAATCATAATTCAAGTCCATAAAGCACGATAAAAAACAATAACACATGTTAGTAAGGCAGTGCAATGATAGTTTTAAATAATTCGAAAACAAGATACGGTTGATAATGTCAAAACTCGAGGCATGAGATAGCTAGCCCAAAATAGCTCGACACTGTGACAACCGGCTGCCCCTTTCCCTACAACACAAATACATTCGTTTCCTTCAATTTACTACATTCTAAGCAAATAAGGGCTCCAAAAAGGCTCGGGGTTCGAGCTTACCTCTCTCATACTACTGATGGAAGTGCAACACCAATGTCCTCGTAATCAAATCGGTAGAGGTCAAGAAGCACCCACTGATATAGCCCACGTCTATCCCGCGTCCCCAACCTCTATCATACGCAGGTCCATGGGCCCCCTGATAGACGAAGCGTAGACCTCCAGTCCCCCTATCTCATAACCCTATTACGGATACCACATGAAAATTTGTGAGTCGTCCTTGTCCCATGTATACTTGGCGTGGAGCCCTTTCTTCGTAATCCTCAAATATGTCAAACTCAGCTAAAAACACTCCATACCTAGCCAACTGGATCATATTGTTAACCTTTCATTCGAAATTCTTCTGTATACAATGAAAGTGAGGTCAAACATATCATGCAATTTAAAAATTCTCTAACAAAAAATTCGCCCACACTACCAATTCATGCGGCCACCTTGCTAAAAATATATTACTCCATAATAATCACACAAGAACAAATGTATAAATTAATAAATATAAAAATATCCAAAAAAATAATGGAAGCCATATTTATGTGTAAGGCACTGTTAAGAAAATACTAAATAATGTGAGATATTTCATATCAAGGTTTATTTTAATGAATAATGTGACATTTCAACATTTTATTAACATTTTTTTTTCACATAAAAGGGTTGTGATTATTTAAAAGTTAATCAAATTTAGGCATGATTTTCCATCACTTTCTAAGTTATGGTGACTTTGTGAAAATCCTATAATTTAGGTTAGTTTTTGTTTTTCTCTAATTTACTTACCCAACAAAAAAAATAAAAAAGTATAAAATAAAATGTAGTGCAGAAAGAAAACGAGGCCCAGAGATCTCTACCTCTCCTCTTTCCTTGTCGCAATTTCTGATGCGTGTGTATCCCCTAGATATTACGTGTATCAACTTAAGAAATATATTAACAAAAAATATGAAAAAAATCTTACCATCTCCTTTAGGGTCATTTAAAGAGGAAGTCTCATCAGTGTCCTTTGGATCCACTTTGGTAGGGTTTACAGTTGCATGTTTGTTAAGTTGTTAAATTACTCCGGAGTATTTTACGAAGTAGTTTTTTTCGCCCAAAAATGCTCCATAACAATTTAAAAACAAGTCTTGGGGTTCGAGCTTACCTCTCTCATACTACTGATGGAAGTGCAACACCAATGTCCTCGTAATCAAATCGGTAGACGTCAAGAAGCACCCACTGATATAGCCCACGTCTATCCCGCGTCCCCAACCTCTATCATACGCAGGTCCATGGGCCTCCTGATAGACGAAGCGTAGACCTCCAATCCCCATATCTCATAACCCTATTACGGGTACCACGTGAAAATTTGTGAGTCGTCCTTGTCCCATGTATACTTGGCGTGGAGCCCTTTCTTCGTAATCCTCAAATATGCCAAACTCAGCTAAAAACACTCCATACCTAGCCCACTGGATCATATTGTTAACCTTTCATTCGAAATTCTTCTGTATACGATGAAAGTGAAGTCGAGCATATCATGCAATTTAAAAATTCTCTAACAAAAAATTCGCCCCCACTACCAATTCATGCGGCCACCCTGCTAAAAATATATTACTCCATAATAATCACACAATAACAAATGTATAAATTAATAAATATAAAAATATCTAAAAAAATAATGGAAGCCATATTTATGTGTAAGACACTGTTAAGAAAATGCTAAATAATGGGACATATTTCATATCAAGGTTTATTTTGATGAATAATGTGACATTTCAACATTTTATTAACATTTTTTTCACATAAAAGGGTTGTGATTATTTAAAAGTTAATCAAATTTAGGCGTGATTTTCCATCACTTTCTAATTTATGGTGACTTTGTGGAAAATCCCATAATTTAGGCTAGTTTTTGTTTTTCTGTAATTTACTTACCCAACAAAAAAAATAAAAAAGTATAAAATAAAATGTAGTGCAGAAAGAAAGCGAGGCCCAAAGATCTCTACCTCTCCTTTTTCCTTGTCGCAATTTCTGATGCGTGTGTGTCCCCTAGATATTACGTGTATCAACTTAAGAAATATATTAACAAAAAATATGAAAAAAATCTTACCATCTCCTTTAGGGTCATTTAAAGAGGAAGTCTCATCAGTGTCCTTTGGATCCACTTTGGTAGGGTTTACAGTTGCATGTTTGTTAAGTTGTTAAATTACTCCGGAGTATTTTACGAAGTAGTTTTTTTTGCCCAAAAATGCTCCATAACAATTTTAAAATAAGTCTTACTATCACCCCCAGTGATTTCGTTCGAAGAGGAAGTCTTCTTAGTGACCTTTGCTACCACTTTAGTAGGGTTTGCTGCAAGTTTGACAAGTCTTTAAATATGGACTAGTTTTTTTGAACAAAAATAAAATTTCAAAAAACATAATTAATACCATAACTAGTTATTTTTTAGGGGGAAGTCTTCTCAGTTTGTTTTGTTTCCTATACATTAGTGTCCTTTGCTACCACTTTGGAAGGGTTTGCTGCAAGTTTGTTAAGTTTTTAAATATAGTTTTTTTAAACAAAAAATAACAATTCATCCGTAAAATAAACATTGTTTTATGTGAGTGTTTGGTTGTAAAAATAAAAACCGAGGTAAAACCGTAATTTAACTAAATAATCAAATAAATCGAGATAAAATAATTGCATTATAATTAATACACCGTGGAATCCAAAAACACTATAATTTAAACACCTTTAAAATTGTATCAACCAAACACCGCCTTATCGTTTTGCATTATAAACATAATGCATTTGGAATCCAAACACACCCTAAGTTAGAAAGACAGTTAAAAAGTGGCTAAATAACAGAATGTCTCCATCCGTTCGTTTAAACATGCCATTTTAATGATATCAACAAATATACTATTATACCTCAATTTATTAAACTATTTTTTTAGTTTCTCAAAAACTACAACCAACAATATACTAATTATTCTTAAAAAAAACAATATACTAATTATTACAAGGGCATTTTTGTAAAGTAAAGAGCAAAATTCATACAATGACATATTTTCTTCAATAAAATTAATACTCTAAAATACGAAAAATGAAACCGCAAATACGCGACGTAGTTAGCCGTTAATAAACGTCGGATTGGACGTTGTATAGTTCTCATTACAACGTTCAATTAGACATTATATAACGTTCAACTTGACATTATACAACGTCCAATTGAACGTTGTAATGAGAACTATGCAACGTTGTGAAAATAGTGCAGGGCTGGTCGAGTCAGGTCTAAAAGCAACGTCCAATTGGACGTTGGTGAGCGGGCCTAAGTGGGCCACTTTACAACGTGAAATTAGACGTTGTAGTTGACATTGTTAGGCTGTTAGCAAGGTAAGGGATTAAAACGTCCGAACAGACGTTTGTATAACGTCAAATCAGACGTTTCGTAACATTCAATCAAAGGGTGTATCTCAGTACGATTTCCATCAAGTATGCAATGTTTTTCTTGTAACCAAAATGGTACAATTAAGCCCCTGACGGGGCGGCCTAGTGGTGTGGAGCGGGAGAGAAGGGGGGGGGGGGGAGTTAATCTTGCTTATTTCCAGTGAGTCGAGCCGATCGACGCAAGCTAGTTCACCTGGTGCGAGGCTCTTGCCGATTGGGTCACGCACCTGGGTTTGCCACCAAATGATGGGTTTTCTCATCATAAAAAAAATTGTATAATTGAAGTTATAGAAAATATAGATGTGTCAAAGAAAATAAATTGTAGACAAAATTGAAAATTGAACTTATACAACATATATGTGAAAAGAAGATAATATGGATGTTTTCATAAGTGATGGTCGAAATTTAGTTTACAGAGTCTAACATAATAGTGCAACGAGTGCTAAACATGGTTCTCGACTGCTAAACACGGTCTAGTGGACGACTTTCTTGAACCCGCAATGCCCTAAATCTATCAAATTGCGCATGGAAAGTAGTATCTCATCCGTTGATGCTCGAGTGATGGTATGTCATACATTCATGCGTTGAGTGAGGTAAAGGAGCGTCGTGGAATAACCATACTTGCAATAAGTATAGCAGAATGTTAATTTTTGTAATTTCTGGATAAAATACAAGTGCAGCGAGAGTAACATATATATATCAAACTCACCACATCAAAATGATCTTGGTTCCTATTTCATGCTAACGCTAGTGTGACCTCTTAAGGGACGATATTTGGCTGTTGGATGTACATAGGGAGACCCATAAAGGGCCGGTACCAAGATAAGACAACGAGAGACACTTGGTAGACCGTTGCAAACACAAGACCCATGATCAACCGCTCGATCCGGTATTTTCGATCACCTTCCACTATGCCCATGTAACTTTATAGTTCGACAAACTCTTGCAACTTAACGATTACCCTCCTATGTAACAACCACCGTAAATTTGACCATTTCGTTCCAAATGTTTGCTCAAGAACCCTTTCATATTTGCGAACATTGACTCCCCATGCGGTAACATTAGTTGTGCCAAAGCACGATATCCGCAATGACCATCTCATATGGTGTTCACAACTTCTCTAACGTCGTTGAACATGAAAGGGTTTACATTGTTGTGACCTTAGTTGAAACCTCCATATTGCATGCCTTTTCTTGGCCGGGAGGTTTGGGCTTTACCATGGCAACCTGCATTGGCTTCTTCCCTCACAAAATTCGCCCAAAGTTTCTCATATCGTAAGGATTCGTTCTACAAGGGTTCCTTCTCCCTCTAGCCCCCAAACGTACGCTACCAAGTGCATGTGCGCAGATCTGAGTCACATCTTTCATTAGACATAATACAACGTGTGGCATTATATTTAGAATCGATCGACATTTTTTTTTGCGGTGTACTTATTGTGCGCGTATGGAAAATTTCCCAAATGAGCATCGAAGAGTTAGAAAATCCGTACATTATTGGAGGGGGAGGGGGCTTCAAATTCCAACTTGTATTGTATCCCATCCAAATCAACGCCCCACGATCTCTCTCTGCATCTGTCAGGTAATCTCCGGCGCTGACTCAACCGACTCGCCCCTTCTCTCTCTCCCCGCCATTTGTTTCCTACTCCAATTCCTTCATTCCACTGATCCCGATTCTTTCTTGTATCCGTGTTTTCTCTCCCATGGCAGCTTCGAAAGCGCGCGCAGGGCGATCGGCGTCCGTGCGCCACCCTCGCCTGTCCGAATCCGACAAGATGGAAGGCACCGGTAGCTGGGAGGCCATTGAATGGACTAAACACGAGGTTTCGATTCCCCCCCTCCCATTTCTTGACCTTTCTGGATCAATTGGACGGCCCTAGGGTTTTCTTTGTATTGAAATTGGTTGATGATCAGTGATCGTAACCCTAGGTTTATGTTTTAGGGCGGGGAAACGATGATTTGCCCTGTTTTCTGTAGATATTCTACTCGATTTCAATTGATTTTTTTGCCCATTTTGGCGTATTGTGAACTTTCCCATTTCAGCCTGTGACGAGGACTGTCTCCCATGGAATGTCCGAGTTTTTGCTCGAAGCTGAAGAGGTTCTTGTGGAGGTATGCGCTCTTTTTTTTTTTCTTCTTCCCAGATTTGTGGTTTTATTTTACAACTCATGTACCCTATACATATAAACCCCCTAAAATTCTAAATCAATTCAGTTCTCATATTGAATTAATCACAAGTCCAAAGAACAATCACCTCAATTTCCTACACAACCTACATTCTTATTTCGTGGTTTCAAAAAATATGAATTGATTAAAGCCGTTCTCTGCTGTGAATTTTTTAGTATTGAATTGATCCAAGTAAGACTTTTAGGGGCAATATGTCCAAGTTGCTAAAGTTCGAGGGAAAAAGCTATAATTAGGCCTTTTGTGTATAATGTTGAGAAACTCTCAGTTATGTTTGTTGCCTTTATGTGGACCTTTTAAAGCTATACTGTTTCTCCTCCTACCTGCAGGGATATGGTGTTGTTCTTGTGAACAATGATGAGGCAGGGACCTTGCTGGTCACCAATTACCGGTTGCTTTTTGTGGTGAGTGATTACTGATTACTGTAATAGCTTTATGTGTTCAACTTGTACATATATTGGTGATTTAACTTTCAACGATTTATGCTTGCTGGCTGGCTTCCACCCAGCTTGGAGTCAAGCAAGTACTTGGGGCTAGTGGAATGTACTTCCATCTAAGAGCACCTAAGGGAATCTTACGCATCACTCCTATTCTTGTTGCTAGTTTCCTGTTGCATGAGACCCTTGGATTTAGCTTCATGCTCCTTCTTTGGGAAATTTTTATTTTGCTTCACTTTTTATGTGATGTTTATTGTTTCCGTTGGATAATACCACAGCATGTGGATATATTCTTAATTTCTTTGCACTTGGAATCAGTTAGACTTGCTACATAGCATATTGACTTCTAGTAGAATTTCCATTTAGTAAAACCAACACTTGTAGGCAAAAACCTTATTTGTCGGATGTATGCTTCCAAAGATTGTTCATTTATTTGTTGGACATGGAAGAAGGGAGACGTCACAATGATTTATTAAATGAATTGTAAAATAGGTAAGCTCTCAGATATTGTTTCTTAATCTTTGTCATGTTGAAACCCAATGGTCGAATGCCAAATGGTTAAAAGGTTTCAAATACTCAGTATTATAGAGGCAGGAAATAGAATCCTCATTTAACTGAAAAAAGCTTTGTATTGAAAGCTTCTTAGATGGATATATATACCTATTCTCTTAATTTGCTGATATTACTATTAGATAATCTGGCAGCAACAAAGAGAAATAAAACATTAACATTTCTAGATGCTACTCTGTAGATCTCAATTATTAGAAGTTACGGATATGAATCATGATACTTTGTCCCGCAAGTAGTAGTATTTTTGCTTTTTTGAGATTTTCCAACGTAGTGATAGGCCTCACGGCAGTTGTGTAAAGGTTAGGTATTGTTCTAGAATAGAATAGTTCTATTAGTCAAGTATTACTTAGCTCGCTATCGAGCAACAACTATTATGTAAGTTTTGCTTTCTTGCTCTTGTGGGAAATGTATTTATGAATCACAGACTAAGTATCAATGTAACTTTGACCATTTATATCCTTTTCTATTTTAAGACTGGTGATTGGAAAATGTAACATTTTTGGATAGGCAATTGTTAACGTGGCTGAAGAAAAAACAAGTTACAAGCACCTATATAAATGCTGTTACCTTGCACAGGAATTTCTAGTCACAGAATTACTTCTTAGTTGAGGATTTTTTAATCCCTTTTCCTCATGTGATGTGCTCTGGATTTTCAATACTGAATTTCCTGTTAATAAACTTGATTTATAATGCTTACAGTCTTCTATTTCTAACTGCATTTTATTCTCTTTGCTTTTTGAAGAGTGAGACAACCAGGGATATAATAGCTCTTGGGACAATACCGTTGGCAGCAATTGAGAAGTTCAACAAACTGGCATGTTTTACTTACTTTTCTTTATGTCCACAAACATGAGAATGCTTGTGTTTCCCCTGATCATTGATTTCACATGCCAAATATTTAAAACTGTAGAATTCCTTGCCCTTTTTCTTCATCTACCACTGCCAGTGTTTATTTGTTTCCTACAACCATTTAAATCAGCATAATAATGTTGAATAGTTGTGTTTGTGTTGAGCTGTTAAACAAGGCGAACCTTTATTGAAATAATATCTTATGTGGCCCAAATGTCTTAAGAGTTAATAATATTGCTCAAGATGGGGATCATAAATGATACTATCAAATATTCTTCATATTATTGATGGGTGAACAAATGTGTTTTTCTCCAAGCTGTTACCTGACTTACCTCTGGCTTCTGATAACAGTTCATCAAGAAGAAATTCACACTGTTTATTTATTTGCAGTAAATTTTGTTCATTTGATCTGGTACTCACCTGTAAGCTTAAAGATTTATACATGCAACTCATAGCTTGTTCTTAATTGGTATCTAGGTAGTGAGGCAACCCTCAGGCTTGCGTCAGTCAGACAAGTCATTGTCAAAACGACTACTCCAGGTTTTTGGTAATGCCTCTGTCCTTGTAGAATCCGTGTACAAAATTTTCTCTCGCATTCGTTGAGAGTGATTGGTTAAAATGTAAATCTGTCTTTACAATGTTGTTTTGGTAAATTATAGTCTTTACACATATAAAAAAATTAAATCATCTTGGTTTAGGGTACAAGCAGTTGGTAAAAGATATTATTTGCAAAGTTTAATGTAGTTTTTATATGGAAGGATGGTGTCATATTTATTACACTCTGATGATCTGAGGAACTTCTCTCTATTTTTAGTAATTTTCTTTGAATGAAGATACCTTCTTCACATGTTCTTGGCTATAGTAAAGTTCTTTTTTTTTTTTTTCATTTTATTTACAAAGGATAAATATATATAAACGAATAGTGAAGTGGTTATTCTACAATTTTGGTGTTTTCAACTTTCAAGATGAGGTTGTATTCTTGCATTCCATACATTCTAAAAGTGCATGCTTTTCTTGCCTACGAATTTGGCTCATTGTAGATAGAATTTATCATTACAAGCTTTGCTAGCTTCAGTAGATCACATCTTACATACTACAATTGCATTATCTTCTGCAGGCAAGGATATGAGAATCATTGTTTTTGGATTCCGAGCTCGAACAAAGCAGGTAAACCAACATTTGTTTGCTTGAAGGCTGTTTTGTTTGATGCCACTTGTCGAACCCCTGATTCTGTTTATTTCTATTGTCAAGCAATATATAAATGTTTATATTTTCCAAATGCTTTCTCTGGTTACGTTTGGATTGCATTTTGCGATCTCGCAGTTTTACATTTAGAAATATCTGGTGAGAGAACAAGCAGCCTCAAAGAGGGGAGAATTTAGTCTGTTGAAGTTTTAATCAATAAAAGCGAACCAATTTTTCTGCTAGAACCATTTTGGAATAAACAGTGCAAGTATTTTGTGTAGCTGAATTCAAGTCACTATTTTTTTTACGAATTTTATATGTAACTCTGCTCAGTTAATTATGTTTTCCACTTTTCCCACATACATTTTCCTTTTTTTTTTTAATCCTAAATTTTGTTCCCTTCCTCACAATGTATGTAACTTGGCTTCACACTTTGTCATTACTCGGTGTAATTAAAGTGTCTGGTCTGTCCATTGGGATGATTGAAATGGTGATTTTGAGATTTTTATGTATATTGATTTTCACCTCTTTATTGGATCCATTGTAGTGGGTTGTTGTTGTTGTTATTGGATCCATTGTAGTGTACAGTACAGTCTTTCCTTACCTATAGGGAATAAAATATTTCAGTGAGCCAGTGACTTCCTAGATGCAGAAGATGCTTTGTTTTCATCCCTTGGTCATCTAGTTATTGCTTTATTCGTTGTGTTTTTCAGTATGCACTTCCTATCATATAATAGACCCACTAGGTTTTTGCATGGCAATACTTTTTTGTATGTTCTTCTCCTCAGACCTTAGTTGAAGTGTTGCTGATAGTTCTTATAGTAAATGTTGTTTGGATTCGGAAAGATTTCCTTTTTCAATGGATTAATTGCTTGGAAAATATTCAGAGACGTGCTGTGTTTGAAGAACTTCAGAGGTCAACAAGGCCCCCAAGATTGTGGGATCTATATGCCTTTATCTGTGGAGCTTCTAAATATGCCGGCACCAATCCAAAGGTGCGGTTACTGAACGAATATTTTCGCCTTCTTGGATTGGGCTCCACTTATCAGGCATCAGATCGGATGATTCAGCATGGGTCATTTACTCTCTCTAGCGGACGTTGGAGAATAAGTAACATAAATTCAAAGTACAACTTGTGTTCAACTTACCCGTTTGCCTTGATTTTTCCTAAATCCATTAGGTATGCCATTGATTCTTGGTCTCATCAGCTTCTTTTATCATCAGACAAAATGCTTTTATGTGACTTTCTGATTTACATAGCCAAATTTATGAAAATAACTGCTTCAAGTGCTTGCTAATGCTAGTGATAATGAAGTTCTACAAGCATCAACCTTCCGTGCTAGATCTCGTCTACCTGCTATCTCCTGGTGCCACCCTGGTATGCACCTGTCTGCAGATTGTAATGATATTGCTTTGTCTCTGGTAATATAAAATTTTATATGTTTTAAGTGCAGATACTGGCGCGGTTCTTGCTCGTTCTTCTCAACCATTAGTAGGTCTCATGATGAATACGAGAAAGTAATTCTATACGTCTTTCCCCATTTAAAATTCAAGTACACCTTTTGTTAATTCCTGAATTGAAATCTTGAGCATTTTTCCGTCCTTTGAAATATTGCCTTAATGTTTTCATTTATTATTTATTGCTGCAGCAATACAGATGAAAAGCTGGTTGCCGCTATGTGCACCCAACTTGCTGGGGCCAAGGACAGGAAAAGGTTTGTGAGCTTTATCCTATGACTAGTCATTTTTTTCCTTTTGCTAAAATATCTAATCATCTGTTTTCGTTTAATTCTCGCACCTTACAGAGAGATCAATGAGAAGCTATTGATGATTTAGTTATAAAATTTTCCAATTATAAAATTATAGAATATTTAACAATCAGAGGACTGACTATGACGCAGTAGGAAGTCGTGGAAGCCACACAAGCGCGAGCCTTTGATGATAAAGGGTTCGCATGTGTTGAAACCCTAGGAAATATGTCCGGAATCCACCGGGAAGGGGCTTGGAATCCACCAAGAGATAAAGAGAAAACCTCTCTAAAGTTTCAATTGAAATATGAATAATGATTATGGCTCGAGCCTACATGTGATTATATAGGAAACAAACCGTAGAAAGATAGAAAACAATCCTAGAAGGTGAAAATCCTAAAATACGCGCCAAGGCAAACTAAAGCCTATCTTAAGAAAAGATAAACGGAAATTTCGCGAGGTACCCCTGAGGTTTTGCAATTTTCGCGAGGTATACAACTCTTTTACATATTTCGCGTGGTACCCTTGAGTTTTTGAAATATTTCACGTCGTGCCCTTCCCAGTTAAATTTAACAGATTTAGAGGATCCTCCGTTTGTTTTCAATTAAAAAAAAGGAATGTAAAAGAATCGAAGAGAGAACGGACGAAGGTTGAAGATATGGACCGTCGCTGCCCTTCTCACCGTTCAGCAACCTTATCTGAGCCTCCAATTTTGCCGCCTCCTCCGCCTCCGCGTATGCCTTCTACGTCGCCACAGTTGAGAGGATGGGGATAGTGGACGAGAACGGGACCATTTTGGTGAACTTCAAATCGGCGATTTCGACCTAAATTAGGGCAATGATGCGGGCAATTTCACTCATGAGGTGGAGAATTCGATTCCTGGCAGTGGTGATGGTAATAGCCAGTAGGTTAGCGAGGAGAAGAAGGTGTCGCTGCTGGTGGCCGGCGTCAGTGTTGGTGGGGGCAGCTACTCGGGCACCTATTCCGATTTCAATCCAATCTCACCCCTTTCTCCCATCAATCACCAGCATCTCAATCTCCCCTTTCACTCCCAGCCTAACCCTAGAAACAATTCCAATTCCAATCCAGTTTCAGTTTCAATTTCAAATTCCGATCTAAATTCATCCCCAAATTACCTCAATTTAGGATCTAAACTCATTCCCCAAATTACCTAAATCCAGAACAAGTAGCTCTTAGATTGTTCGGAATGAGTGGAAAGGGGAAGATTAGATTGATCGAGGGAAAGGGGTTGTTTGCTGCTTCACAATATAGAAAGGCGTAGTCTTCTTGCTCTCTCTCTCTTTGATCAATCTAATAAAAAAACAAAAAGAGAGTGTTTTGTCCTTTCTTTTTCTTTTACTGTATTTACCTTTTCATTTATTTAACGGAAGGTTAACGTTTTACTTTAATATTTAACGGGAGGGGCACGACGCGAAATATTTCAAAAACTCAGGGGTACAACGCGAAATATGTAAAAGAGTTGTATACCTCGCGAAAATTGCAATACCTCAGGGGTACCTCGCGAAATTTCCGAAAGATAAAATATGGGAAATAAAAGATATGAATTCCTAAAATACCTAAAAACCTAAAAAATAGAAAACCCTAATGCCCCGTTTGGTATGAAAGCAGTAATCGGAATGGGAATGGAAATCGGAATGGGAATCAAAAATTGGAATCAACCATTACCAAAGCATGTTGTTTGGTATAAAGTTGGAATGAGAAATTCAAAAGTTCAACCTAAAAACACACAAATTCAACCTATCCAATTCAAAATCACACAAATCAAATTTATCAAATTAATCATAAAGTAAACAAATTCAAGTTATCAATTTCAAAAATTCATTAAAAAAATTCTCAATTTGTTTAAGAAATATGGAGGAGGGTTGAACAGTATAGCAGCATTGTAATGTTCGACGGCAGCACAGGGAGCCTGAGGGTGGGCTGGGCGGTGGTGAGAGAGGAAGGATGAGGGCGAGGGCGACCGGGCTGGGAGGAGGGAGGGCGACGACGATGGCCGACGGCTGGTAGGAGGTAGATCTGGATGACGGAGGATGACGACGATGGAGAACGACGACGATACCATCAGATTTGGTCCATAGCGGCGGAGACAGATCTGGTTGGGGCGGAGGACGGTGGTGGCTGCAACTTCATCGGCGGATTGGACGGAGGCTATGAAGATGAAGAACAACGAGGGTTGTTGAGACGAGGAGCAGCGGAAACATCGCTCGAGGGAAATTGGGAATGGGTGATTCCCCACCTTTTGGGCTGGAATGAAATGGGCTTCAAATTGGGGATGGGTGGATTACTAGTAATCATTCCCATTACCCATTTTTGCTCTACCAAACATTAAAACGGGAATCCTTCATTCCGATTACCAAATTTTGATTCCCGGTAATCCATACCAAACAGGCCCTAATTTTATCCTAAAAATCCTCCTTCATCAGACTGCTCTTTGTTTTCAATATCATCAATTTATTGTTTACTAATTTCGGGACAATCTGCGCACTTGTGTTGGAGTCCTTGAGCAAGTTTTGTCCTTTAGGCTGCATGTCATTTATAGCAAAAGCACAAAGCACCTTCCCTTATGCTTCAAACATTAGTGTCCTATCCTCCTAGGCCTATTCCATTTCCTACTTATTTCAGTTAGCCTGTGTTGGATGTGTTCTTCTTCACCTGGTTGGGGAAATATGCATTTTTTTTAGACTTCTGATTACGTATAACTCAATTATCACATCTGGCTGCTGGTATTACCTATTTAAGGAACTGCACTGTTGCATTAGCAAGTGTTATTATTCAATACGAGTACATATACAATGATTTGATGATTTAGCTCGATAAATTGCTGCAGCTCCATCAGCCTTCAGCTGATTTATTAGAAATCAATTTTATTTTCAGGAAGTTATATATTGCTGATGCAAGACCGAGGAAAAATGCTCTGGCTAATGGTGCGATGGGAGGTGGTTCAGAGTCGTCCGCTCATTATTTTCAGTCAGAGGTTTATCTACTACTTCAGATGGATGACATTTTATAGACTTGTTAATATCTATTTCATGACTTACTAGTTCTGCAATGCTACATTTCAGATAGTTTTCTTTGGAATTGACAACATACATGCAATGAGGGAAAGCTTGGCTCGACTCAGAGAATATTTGGACACTTATGGGACAACATCATCAGATGGAACGTCTTCATTCCTTGTAGGTTTTTCAGATCTTGAGGATTTTCTCCTTGAGTTTTTAGATAATGAAACAAAAACTTATTTTCTCATAAGAGGACATTAATGCTCTATTTGCTCCTACATTCTATATTTTGGAGGAGTTACTTGGTGGTGGGGTGAGAGTGTGAGACAGAAGTACAGAACAGTCTGGGATTTTCTATTTCTGGCTCTGGTTTAGGTCTCATAACATCTTGTATTGATCTTTGTTGCTTAAATTAGTTTTTTCTTCACGAGGAAAAAAGGCTTTTAAACAAATGGGATGCATTTTTGGGATACTCTTGATTCTTGAACAATCACAGCAGATAGAATGCATGCACGCTTCTTTAGCAAATGTGGTTTCTTGCTTGAGCTGAACAAAACTTCAATGTGAAATCTGTAGGATTTCCGCATTTGGAAGTCTGTTAGTATAGTATGTTTTTTCATGTGTTTATTTTTATTTTGAATCAGTCAAACTACTTTTGTTAGCAATGATTGAACAGCTATGAAATGTAGAAATGATTAAATGACAATGTTGCGGTGTCATTAATTATAAAGTTAATTGTGGCTGATGTTATCTCCTTGAGTTTTAGTTAGAAAAACCTGAAATATTTCGTTAGTTTGTCCCGTCTGTTAATTTTTCCTGCCTAAATGGAACTGGTTGCCCATGCCATAATAATTAACCATATATGGTAAGAAATCAGGAACAGACAGTTTTCACTTTTGCATGTCCATAAATATGCTGTCAACTCATATTAAGGGCAAAAGACAATGCCAAGTACCAACTGAGATCAAGCTACTTGAGTTGGTAATTGACTATTCATTGTCTTCTTTCCGTTCACAGAGGAATGGTGGATGGACATGGGGAGGAGGCAATCTTAGCAGTATGTCTGCTTCAGTGTCAACTTTAGGAGATACTGGTTGGTTAATACATGTTCAGAGTGTTTTGGCTGGTTCAGCTTGGATTGCTGCACGTATAGCAAAGGAAGCTGCATCAGTTCTTGTTCATTGTAGGTACGAAACTATTATTCTTTTGAGCAAATAATTTTCTACATGGTTTGTGATCATGACATTTCTGTGGGAATATGGGGACCAAAGATTCCATGTACAATATTTTATGGCACATATTGGACCAAGGATATCTTTGTTGTTGAAGAGATCATGGTTGTGGATAAGGTCAGGGGTGAAGTTAACTATATGTGCACAAAGGGTTTCTTACTGCAAGCTTATTGCTCAGAATAATACTGTATGATGATGTTTAGATCTATTGAACAGCCTTTTTCTGTTATGGTTAAGCTTTATGTACAGAACCTCTGATAGATGTTCAAGGCTTACTGCTAGTAGAACTTTGAAGGGAAGTAAAGTGAAGCATCTGGATGTTAATAATATTAACTATCAAGTTTCACTTGTCTATTCAAAGAATTATTAAAATGCTATATCTCCTTTGAAATTGTAACTATTATGAGTTTTCTCAAAACAGATGCATATGACCAAAATTCTGAATGCATTTTCTTGAAACTAGCACAGTCAAAGAATAGTCATCTTTTTCGGACTTTTACGAAGCCTCCCTCTAGAGAAACTTTTCAGCCCATTGCTTCTCCTAGAGTCCCAGGTTGGTTGTCTCAGGAATTTGTTTATTAGCATATTGTTTATTCGCTGAGATGGATCCAATCTCTATGCCTTAAAAGACATTCTCTGTGCTATGAAAGTTCTAAGGTTTCTTATAGTTTGGTTTTTTTTTTTTTTTGTATTGGCTTGGATTATTTCTGCATCTTGAGAGTTATTAAAAATATTTGTGCAGTGATGGATGGGACAGAACAACTCAGCTGGTTTCACTTGCTAGTTTGTTGCTTGATCCATATTACAGAACATTTAAAGGTTTTCAGGTATGGATTACTTTTTCACTTTCATTCCAGCATGTAGATATTTTCAATGCTTACTAAATGCACAAACAAGTTGTAGAGAATAGTGATCTGTTACCATTTACCGAGAATAAGCAGAATTTTGGAGATGATGAAACTTGGACAACTGCACATTTTTGCTCTTCCCCCCCTTCAAATATATACTTAATCAATCGTATCCTAACTTGGCATTCTCAAAAAGAGCTGTATCCTAACATGGCATTCTAATAAAGAGCTTGTAATATTTTGGATAGGCACTGGTGGAAAAAGACTGGCTTGCATTTGGGCATCCCTTTTCAGACCGAATGGCAACACCGACCGTACCGGGAAGTGGGCCTTATGAGTTAAACCGGCAGGCTTCTACAGGAAGTATCACTCCATCACCACCCACAAGGCAGCAGTCAGGTTCATTTGTGCCTCCAGCATCCAGTTCATCACATGCTCAGACTTCACACAATTACTCTCCCATCTTTTTGCAGGTAGTTTGGGGTTCTAATACTTGCTCTTCCTGGGTTGAATCAGATAACTCTCTATGCATTATTCTCAACAAAAAGAATGGCTGTGGATTCCAGATATTAATTTTGAACATAGTCTTGAACCCCTGTAACATCAGATTCTTTTTGAACTACCTGTAGAATTTGGTTGAACTTCGCCTGGCCTTTGCACAATCTTTCCTTGAGCTCCAAAATAGTTGGAAAGGATGACTAGTTTTGAGTATCTCGACTGAAGCAATATTTTTTTTGTGAGCAGAGACGGGGCCTAGTCCAAAAAAAAAACAGTTCTTAATTTATTTTTGCTCAGGAATTTATTACCCTTCGAAAAAATTGTGCTCAAGAAAGTAGGACATCTCTATCATAAAATTGCAGAAAAAAATATCATTTATTATGCACAATAAGTTTCCTTTCCTAATTGAAATGCTTCCCAGGGGTTGATTGAATGAATTAGAAGCTATTGATATATGAATTTTATGCTAATTTTCCCTCTCTTTGTTTTCATGTTTTGCAATATGCTTATTTCGTTTGACAAGAGTAAAATCCAATCAAGATTTATCAGTTTAGCAAGTTTATCCGAGCATATTTCAGTATTGTAATGCCAATATGATCTCTTGATGCAGTGGATCGATTGTGTTTCTCAATTGTTACGGATGTATCCCTCTGCGTTTGAGTTTTCATCGGTAAGTTATCAAGCGATGCCAAGCAGATTAATCGTTTGCACAATTTTGAGAGGAATTTGTTATTTGACTCATTTGTTTTTCTGGATCCAGGTTTTTCTGGTTGATTTCTTGGATTCCGTTCTTTCGTGCCGCTTTGGAAACTTCTTATGCAACAGGTAAATTCCTGTGTAAAGAATGCTAGCTGTGCACCTATAGTGTGGATTCTTTTCTCTCCTCTACGTTTTCTTATGTTTCTGGGTGTGAGAAATATCACTTCCTTGATCAAGGACTAGGACGTAGAAATGATGCTCAATAGCACACATCAATCATAACGCTCTTCTAAAATTCTGCACTGCCAAGGTCTTTGGTGTTGAATCGTGAAAAGGTTAATTTGATTCGGACGTGCATGGTCAACATTGGAACATTGTTCTATGCCATCAACATCTCAGTATTGTTAGTATATGTTTGCTGTGGTCTTTGCTTTAATCAAGAGAAAACAACCATTGAAGTGTTTTGATCGCTAGTGCACTTTATTCATAAATAGCATTTTATGTACATCTTTTTCCTTACTTTCTTCAATGAATTTTTAGTGAAATGGAGCGGGAACAATTGGCACTTTCTGATGCATGTGGATGTTTGTGGAGTTATCTGACTGATTTGCGCTCCTCGGGGGACCGTTCTCATGCGCATTACAATATCTTCTACGATCTCCCAAAGCATGATGGTCCATTATTACCTCCAGCTGCAGCTTTAGCTCCTACACTTTGGCCCCAATTTCACCTCCGTTGGGCTTGTCCTGAAGAAGTTGTAGCAGTGGATGTTGAAACTAATTGTAGGAGCATGGTTAATAAGTTCTCTGAACTGCAGAAGGTAAATGTTCTTAGTCACTAACCTCTCCCATTTCGGAAAATGAATAGATAATTTTTTATAGGGATACTATGGAATAACTTCAAAGTTTAAACATGGTGAAAACTCCCCATGTTTAATATCTGCTGTTTTAATTACTCTTCGGATTGAATGTTTGCTAGCAGGCTAAAGATATGGCAGAAAGGAAGACGAAGGAAGCCTCTGCTACTATGGAATCTTTAAATCATGAATTACGGAAAGAGAAGCAAGTAAGCAGCTCTGCTAAGAACTTGGCAAAGAAGGCCAGCAAGGAAAACACGGCCATCAAGCGCGCAGTACAATCACTTGGCTGCAGGATTCACTTCTCCAGCAGTGGGGACACTAGCGTCGACATTGAGAGATATCCTGTGGGTTCTCCGCAGAAATCAATCTATTCCCCCTCAAGAAGGGAATCCGAGTTAGCATATCAACACGTGGATAAGTCAGATCTTTCTGTGTCAATCTCAGTCATGGCCGAGGATGATATCCCAAGTGACACATATGCCAGAATATGCGAGTCTGTTTGCCCATTGCGCACGAGCGATGGACACTGCAAGTGGCCGGAAGCTGGCTGTGCTCAGGTTGGAAGCCAGTTTGTTGGGTTGAAGGCAAATTTTGATGCTTTTGATCAACTTTCCATAAATGATAGCTACTTCTAGTTAAAAGCACTGACCCAAAATTTTGAGCTAATTTTGGAGGGTTGGGTACGACTTCAGCACCAGATCAATGTAAATTGATGGAAATACTAGAGAGACAGGTAGGTATCAGAACATTTCACAAAGTCACAGAGATTCTAATTCTTGTAGAATGAGTCACTTGAGATTGAAGACCCTGAGCCTCGACATCGGGATCCCGGCAGTGTACTGTGTACAGTTACATTACATTATACACAACTGGATTGTGCAGAGATGGCAGAAGACCAAAGTGGTAGCAAAATTTTGGAAGGAGAGACTTTGCCTGTTCCAAGGATCAAGTAACATTTTGCTGTGGATTATGTGTGTTGCTGTTTTTGCAGTCAATTGAGTTTTCGTTGTGTAGAAATAAATTGCTATAAGATGAATAAAATGTGATTTCTCAGAAAGCGTTGGTGTTTGTGTGAGGTGATTGTCATATTTTGGTTTTATGTTCAAGTTATCATTGTGCTGTGTTTTTGTGGTGCATTTAAGCTATAACTTAATATCTAATACAATCTCAATCCAAGTTATTTTATTTTTATTTTTTCCGAGTCCATCCTCTAAGGTCCCAAAGACCTCAGTGGTTCTCGCCAACCATGTTGCTCTCTCAAAACATGTGTTTGAAACTGACTGTGGAAAGAGGGTAAGTGAACCAGAAACTATCTTCTCGATTTTTCATTGTGATTTCCACTTTTCGTTGATGGAGTTGATCACCGATGGTGAGTCCCCTTTGATTTTAGTGCAGTTTGTTTTCCATATTTTAAAAATCCAATATGAATCGGGTTGCCTTTGCTATTTTTAATAATAAAATCAAATCACAAAATTGAGTTTGATCGTGCCTTACATCGGTCGTTTCCAATATGTTTTGTTCCTTCTATGGTGTTCAACGCAAGTCCTTTTATGTTATTAGTCTTCTTCATCTTGGAACTGGTTTGCCTTTTCCTAGTCTTGTGTCGTCTTTTTAGGAAGAGTTCAAACCTCTAGTCAATAATGGTAGTACATTTTATGATCCATTCATCTTGATTGGATGAAGTATTCATTTTATCAATCATTAAAGCTATATTTAAATAAACTTCTACCAATCAGAATGAATAGAGTATGTAGTGGACTACCATTGTCAACCGGAGGATTCGCACCGGACAAAATTGTGAGATATGCAAAAGGTAGGTGAGATGGATTATTGGGAACCCAACCACTATGAAAAGTGAGAAATGACTTGAAAAAGGTTGAGAATAAAATAAATGAAAAGTGAGTTTGATAAATAAGGAAAGGATAGAATTTTTTTTTGGGAACTCGAACATTGTAGATGTTCTTGTAGCAAAAAAAAAAAATTACTAAAAAAATTGATAATTTATATATTATAATCATTTAAAAAAAAAGTATAAATAGTAGTATACGTAATATTGACAACTCAAAACAAGAACAACTTACATTATTGAACGTAAGTATTTTTTTATTTTTTTTTTTAGTGTGAACTTTGAGTTAACTCAAAGCTCAAAACAAGAACAACTTACATTATTGAATGTAAGTATTTTTTAAATTTTTTGTAGTTTGAACTTTGAGTTAGCGGGATGATCTATTATATAAAGAAGAAGTCACATCACATGTGACATATGATACTTTCTTTTTCATTGTAGTAGTACGTATTAGCCAATTAAAATTTGATCTCTCCGCCTTAATTTAGACAATCATTTTTCCATTTTTTAGATATAGATAATATTTTGAAAAGATTTTACCCAATTTTTTAATATTTGGATAATAATTATATTAAAAAGAATATATATCATGCACTTAATCAATATGCAGTATATAGTACTCCGCATATCTTAAAATAACAATTTTTTTTTTACAATTTTCTATCTTCAATCTAATTCAATCCATATTCCATATTTAAAAAAAACATCTATTGCATAAGATATGGAAGCTTCACAGAGTTAAAATAATAGGTTGGATAAAGTTTATATTATATTTATATGATAAAAGATCAAATCGTTTATGCCTATAAAAATTAAATATTCAATTATAATTATGTATTCTCACGACACAATTTTTTCAAAAAGAAGTTATTTTGGGTTTAATAAATTAATATATTATTATGAGATTTATTTAGATTTAACCTTTGGTTTATTTTATAATTATAGATCTTAATTACTAGAATGTGTATTAATATAAAATTTATTTAAATTAAAAAAATTGAAAGAATATAAGTATATATTATAAGAATTTTGTTTAATTATATATTAATTACGTAATAATTAAGAAGTATTGGAAGAAAGCAATTAGCTTATTGAATGAGTAGTAATATTAAATTTATTTAAATTAAAAAAATTGATATAGTGCGGGTATTGAATTGGTCAATTAATCTATAGGAAAGAACCAAATTTTATAGGTATAAATTTAAAAATTAGAAAATGATAGGAGATATGATTACTTTAATGCTAATTAAAATTAGGTAATGAAATAAAGACGAGGGAAAGTAAAATAAATTTTGTATAAAAAAATAGAGAATGAATTGTTTTAATTTTAATTAATGAATTATAAATTAAATATAGATGAAATCACTCTATTAACAATTAGCTTTCCCTACTAAGTAACAAAGAAGATAAAACAAGAGGAAATCAACTAGAGAGATAACAAACATCACTCCGATTAAAGAGGTTGAATTTAACTGGATTTGGAAGACAAAAAGCCCACCAAGAATGAAGAATTTCTTATGAAAATTAATTATTGATAGACTTTCGATAAAAGCAAGATTGAATAAATATATTAATAAAAGTGTCTTCCCAATGCTATCTTTGTAATGGTGGTGATGATGATAGTAATCATCTATTTCTAAATTGTCCTTTCACAAGATCGCTTAACTCAAACTATAAACAAACAGTAGGTAAAATTTTCCTATGCCTGACTGACACCCACACCACATTAAAAGACACCATCCAGGTAAGACATGGAACCTCCAAATTTGAAGAGTTGTGTTTTATTTGGCAAACTATTTGGAAAACCAGAAATAGTTTAATATTTAATAAAAAAATAAATAAAGTCAATGGCTTCCATTTCCCAGAAAATTATTAGTAACCTTAGAGAGTGGAACCATGCAACAACAAATGACAAAAATAAGAAGGAACACGCAATGAAGAGAATGCAAAATTCAAAATGGTGTAAACCACCTAGGGCTATCTACAAAATTAATGTGAATGATTCAGTAAAACTCATTGGCTTCTACCACGTTGGGTTTGGGGAGGGGGGGGGAGGGAGGGTATTAGAGATTGGAATGGAAGGGTCATTGACATCTTTCAACATGAGACATGTATTACTACTGCTCTCCAAACAGAAGCCAAAGACTTGCAGAATGTTATCATCGAAGGGGACTGCTTGAAAGTAGTTCAAGCTATTAATGATAGAACCAAGATCAAGTGGGAAATATAGCACTATCTAGAGATCATCGATCGACTGAAGATAAGTTTTGACCACATCGAATTCAAACATTGCTTCTGAAAAGCAAATAGAGTGGCTACTTACATAGTTAGGAATACTTATAACTGTAATATTTCGACTCTTCCTATTAATAGAGATCTGTGTAACATCATCCGTTATGATGATCAGGGTGTTGTCTTACCCTTATAAGTCCGCCTGCACATTATTTGCCCACTGAAAAAAATAAAAAAAAAATGGCGAAGGTTTAATACACCACGGATAATCTGCATGTATAATCACACTATAATATATCTATGTTTTCAACACTTCTACGTGTAGAAAAAAATTTGTTTGTAATTTCAATTTGAGTTACAAAATAATTAAATAATTCTTTAAATAGCATAGTTAAAAAATGAAAATAAATAAATCATAAAAAAAAAAAAAAACCAAACAATTGGTGGTGGATGTGGGGTTCGAACCCACGCGCACTTATGTGCAGAAGATCTTAAGTCTTCCCCCTTAACCACTCGGGCAACCCACCAATTGACGGCATTTTGTTTGTCTTTTAATTCATTGTATCGTATATTTCATCTACAAACTCCTAAATTACATTTTATTTTCCACATTTTTTACCTTCAAATTTACCTAATAAAACCTATAATTTGGATGTTTAATTAGGCGAGTCATTAAAAAGGAAAAAAAAACGATAGCAGGTTGTTACAGCCAATAAAGAAACAATTGTAGTGAGCGGCGATTGAACTTATTTCGGTTCACCACCGATTCATTCATTTTAACTACTTGGACTACGCTACTAAGCGCTGTTTTGCTGTTCTTGTGGTCTATGCCCCACCGGATGAGCGGCGCAAACCAGCCTTCTGGGATACGATCTCCCTTTATATACAGTCACTTGTTATTCCCTTTTGCATTATGGGAGACCTTAACGAAATAGCTACCCCAGTTGACAAACTTGGAGGAGTCTATCCTTCAACGTCACGCTTCACGCGTTTACTAGATTTAAAGAACAGACTATCACTATTAAAAGTACCATCTAGCGGGGGCCAGTTTACTTAGCAACAGAAATCGAAAGATGTGGTCATTTGTCTGGAAAAACTTGATCGTCTACTAATCCACACGGACATGCTTACCATTTTTTACTCACTGCGTATACAGATCCACCCCTTTACTAGATCGGATCATGCTCCGATCTCCACATATTTTCGTCACAACATTCAGCTAAAAATAGGCCATTTAAGTTTGAATTGGCTTGGGCCTCAAGGGCTGATTACAGAAACTTAGTCTCGCAAGCTTGGAGAGCAAACCCACAAGGTTCTTTGATGTTTAAATTGCTTCAGAAGGCAAAAGTTCTTAAAAAACTTTCTAAAACCTGGCACAAGAATACAGTACGCAATATTCATAACCAAATTCTAGTAACGGATCAAAAGCTCCTTAGTTTACAGACATCTCTTATCTCAAATTACAACATTCAGGATGTCCAAATCCTAAAACAATTACTCAACAAAAGAGAACGCATGCTCGACTTTCATTGTCGCTATTGGAGTCAGCGGGCTAAAGTTAAACATACCAAACTCAATGACTCCAATTCAGGCTATTTCCGCTACTGCAAAAAAGAGGCAGGAAAATGATCAAGTCTATCCTACTTCCTGGTGGGGAGTCCACAACTGACTTCCACACAATCCAACAAGAATTTGTCCGTGACTTCAAAGCTCGTTTTAGAGCCTCTTCGAACCCTGTTTCGGATCTGTCTCCGGACCTAGCAGTCATCCCATCCTTAGTTTCACAAGCAGATAACGACATGCTCTCTGCTTCTGTTACTAACAATGAGATAAAAACGACTGTATTTTCTATGAGCCCGGACAAGGCTCCGGGCCCTGATGACTTTCCAGCTGGTTTCTACCAAAAGTTTTGGCCTATAGTGGGCCCTTCTGTTACAAAAGCCGTCAAAGCTTTCTTCACAAGTGGTAGGCTACTGCGTCAGACAAACCATACTTTCATTACGCTACTACCGAAATGCGATGA
Source organism: Persicaria tinctoria (assembly GCA_037127255.1). Classification (NCBI taxonomy): domain Eukaryota; kingdom Viridiplantae; phylum Streptophyta; class Magnoliopsida; order Caryophyllales; family Polygonaceae; genus Persicaria; species Persicaria tinctoria. The sequence continues at coordinate 45,472,383 of JBANSL010000019.1, read as the reverse complement.
CCTGACTGCAGTAAACCACTACAGACCTATCAGTTTATGCTCTACAATCTATAAAATCATAGCTAAAGTAATCTCAGCACGGTTAACCAAGATTTTTGACAAACTTATACACCCCCTCCAGGAAGCTTTCACAAAAGGGAGATCTATCCAGGACAATATTTTGATTGCTCATGAGGCTTTGCATTCGTTCCGGATGAAGAAAGGCAAAATGGGCATGGTTGCTCTTAAATTAGATATGGAAAAGGCATACGATCGCATCGAATGGTCGTTTCTGTTCCAAGTTTTATCTAAGTATGGTTTCAATGACCTCTTTATTAACAGAATAAAAGAATGTGTTTCAACTGTATCCTACTCGGTCCTCGTTAATGATGAACCAACCACAGTATTTCAACCCACTAGAGGTTTAAGACAAGGAGACCCCCTCTCCCCTTTTCTCTTTATCCTAGCCTCTGAGGTTTTAGCACGTACACTGCATAACAAAGGGCTAGTTAGTAAGGACTTGGGTATCTCTTTCGGTCGTCCGGGTATCAATGTGCCTTTCTTAGCGTTTGTTGACGATATTCTTATTTTCTGTAAAGCCTCATAATCGGCATGTACTTCTGTACTGTCCATTTTAGATAGATACTGTTTAATCTCGGGACAAAAGGTGAATCTGCACAAATCCAGCTTCCAAGCGTCTCCTAACACTACTGCTACCGCCATAGCGTCTACTATTGCAGTACTTGGTATTCCCCAGGCTAACAATTTTGACAAATATTTGGGCTGCCCTGTCGTTAACGGTAGGACCAATAGGGACACATTCGCTGATGTGGTTCTCAAGACCAAAAACCAGCTCACAAAATGGAAAGCCTCGAATCTTTCTACCGAAGGGCGACAGGTGCTTATCAAAGCAAATTTGAGTGCCAAACCGATTTTTCTTATGCAAGCCTTCCTGCTACCTTCTCATGTTCTTCATGAACTTGACAAAGTGTATAGATAATTTTTTTTGGAATAAAACTGCTAAAGCTTCACCGCTGATTAGTTGGGACAAAATCTGTTCGGACACAATGAAAGTTGGTTTGGGGATTCATAAGGCAGAGACTATGAATATAGCTCTTCAGATGAAGCTTCTTTGGAAAATAATTGCTGAACCAGACAACATCTGGGTTTGAGTCATCTCCCAAAAATACCTTAAAGGGCACGACCTTTCCAGTTATAACAAAAGGGTAATACCTCTTGGCAATGGTCCCGCCTTATGTCCATCAGAGTGCAGTTCCTACCGGCTCTACAGTGGCGGGTCGAAAATGGGGAAACAATTGATTTCTGGTCCCATAACTGGGCTTTCGAGAAGCCGTTGAGTTCCAAAACACTGAGTCCCATCCCGGATAACCTCAAGGGCGTTTCGGTGGCACACTTCATCACCAACCGCCAGTGGAACAAAACATTTATAAATGATTCTTTAAAAAATCTTCTGAAACAGGATGATATCAACCACATTATGGGTTTAACTCTACCAACTAACCCGATCACGGATCGTCTTTATTGGGGCCCTAGCAAAAATGGCTGGTTCTCAACCGCCTCTGCCAATTCCTTTCTATCTGTAAACACCGGGTCGCCAGATTTCGATTGCGATTGGATCTGGAGTCTCGATGTGCCCCCTAAGGTTCGACACTTTCTGTGGAAAATCTCCCGGGATGGTCTCCCGACTAAAACCAGATTACAGAAGTCGCACGTGGCTGTACCTACTGGTTGTGTTTTCTGTGGCAATACAAATGAATCGAATGATCACCTGCTCCTTCGTTGTCCTATGGCTACTGCTTTGCTTAAAGCTTTACGTATCCACATTCCGGGGGTTATTACTGCTTCTGTTGTCATGGGAAATGTGTTTCCACTTACTGCTATAAAAAGTGCAATTAGGACCTACACTTTTTCCGTTTTAGCCTCAACGTGGTGGGCAATGTGGTTCTTTAGAAACCAACTCGTCTTCGATCATACTAACAAGGTAACTATCAATGAAATTTTGCTGTTTCACAGCACCACCAGTCATTGTTGGAAATAATCAAAGCTTTTAGACGATGATCCAACTGGACCGTCGATCCCTAAACATCGCATTCACAGTGGTCCGCACAACCAGGGTATTAGGGGTAGTGCTACGAAAGCCAGGGCTCAGGATCGGTCCGGGAAATGCGATAAACCCCCCCTGAATTGTTATAAGCTCAACTTTGATGGTTCGGTGCTCCCAAGTGGCAACTCGTCTTATGGTTTTGTCATCCGTGACTCTGCTGGTTTTGTTGTCTCTGCTGACAGATCTGTTTGCACAAATATCTCGGTGATTTATGCCGAAAATCTCGGACTCAGAATGGGTTTGCTACGGGCAAAGGAGTTGCAACTATCTACACTTCTGATCGAAGGAGACAACCTACTGGTGATAAAATCTCTACTGGGGGATTGGAAATGCCCCTGGACAATAGAGATGCTACAAGCTGATATACTGTCTGATATCTCGTCCTTTACTTATGTTGCTATTCGTCATATTTTCAGGGAATCGAATGCTGTGGCTGACTACCTTGCTCGTAGTGCCCATGTCTCCCCTGCCGACGTTTGCTGTGAGGATGATCTAGAACTGCTAGTTCTCGTCCGGAAGGATGTGCTAAGAAGAGCCTCTGCTGCGGCCGACCCGACCTAATTCTTATCTTGCGTCAAAAAAAAAGAAAAAAAGAAACAATTGTAGTGCATGATGATTATCTAGTCTTTGTCAATTTCCCATTTGTCTAATAAACTTTTATAGCAAATATAAATCGGATATATAAATATAGAAGGTGGAATATGTTAAATTTTAATAAATCTAAGCTATTGGTTAAGGGAAAATAGATGGATAAGATTAATCCAATATATTGACGTAATTATAAATCAAATAAAAACACTCACCCTCAATTAATAGCGTGTGATATCCATCAAAACCCTAACCAGTCTTAATAACTCCTCAGTCCCCACTACACAAACCGTAAAAAGTCAGAGAGAGAGTCAAGCGAGGAAGGGAGGCGATCCAGCGAACGACAAAGGTAGCTGGGTGGACAGTCAGCGATCCAACAACTGAAGGTGTGACGGAGGTGCATTGATTGGAGGTGCGGTGGAGGTGATCCCATACCTCACCCTTTTGCGTCGCCGCTGGTGTTGGCCCATCCCGCTCAATTCACGAAGATGATTTACCCGACTCTATCAGGCGAATACAAGGTCTTTTTTAGTAAGCCCTTTTTTTCATCCTTGACAAGTCCTAGGGTTGTGAGCTAAACATTTCGAGCTCGGCTCGTAAATGCTCGACCCCCCGCCCCCCCCCCCCCCCCCCCCCCCCCCCCCCTCTCTCACTTTGATGTTGTAACATTGGACATGAGCACTTAAACTTTGGTAGTCTTAGGTTCTATTCTAAGTGGTTAGATTATACATACACTATACTAAGGTTGGACATCTCATAGGTTGAAGTTGCCTTTGGACATATTTATATATGTCTAAGGTTGGTTGGCTTACCTACGAGGATACCACTTGATCTATATGTGTTTAAGTGTATAATCTAACACTTAGATTATAGCTCATTTCCGAGCATAAATGATTTGAGTTATCTGTGTTGGGCTTATGTTGGCGGAGAGACATATCCCACGGCCCAAAGTGTTGAGCCCATCTCTCCTCAACTTTGTCCAGCTTGTTTGGAGCCGTTGGAGAGAGGCTTGTGTAACCCTAATCACCGAGGCTATATAAACCTTTCCTCTGCTACAATATTCCTTAGCCTCATTTTAGGAAACCCTAGCCTCAGAAAAAGAGAGAGCTCTAGTGTGAGCGATGAGCGAAGACGGTGGCCCAACGAGCCTCCACGGTGGTTGTGAAGCTCCTCCTCCAACTTCGTTAAGTTTCTCGGTTGCCTTCAGGGGCATCTCTTCCTCTTACTTTCTTTCTATATTGTCTTGCTCGGTTTTGAGGTTCCATAGGTTTCTAGTTTTGGTGCTTTGTCTCGTGTGCTTAGGTTGTAGCCTTCTCTTGCAACATAGTGAAATCTGGGATCGGATCTCCCCTCTTGAGATCCTGCAAAGTATGGTTTTACCCAAACTGCGTTACCAAATCGTTGTGTTCTTTTTCGATCTTCGGTTTACATTATGTGTTGGCGAAAATCGAACTTCATTTGATTTCTCCCTGAATCAGTGAAGAGACTCCCCGACTCGACGGCGACAGCAATTGCCTGATACGGCGACCCCTCCCCCCTCTACCCTCTATCAAATCTCCCCGACTCGTCTATGGCAACTCACCGACTTGGCGACACTGACTCCTTGACTCGGCGACGGTGACTTCCTGACTCGGCAACGGTCTCCCTGACTCGGTGACGCCTTTACTCGCTCTCGGTCTCTTGCAAAGTCACCCTCTGCTGAGGTTTGCCCCTTTCAATTGCCCAACAATGGCAAGTTCAGAAATTCTGAATTATAGGGTTCGATTTGAATTTGTTGCATGCCTTGATTAATCTATATGAATTGCTGGTCCGCCCCTTTCAACTACCCAACAACGATTGTGCTTTCTCTCACTGCAAATTGATGCTTGTCTTGATTAATTGCAACTGATTTTTTTTTTGCCGTACAAGAAGAAGCTGAAACAAGCCTATCTAGCCCGAATAAACGAGCTCAGTTCTCAACTCGTTTGGATAATCAAGCCCGAGCTCAAATATTGTGATGAGCTCACAAGCCGAGCCTGAACGAGTCAAACCTAACATCTCAAGCTTGGCTCGTTCGGCTCAAATAGCACCCTTAATCCTTGAACGAGTCGTACATGAATATGTTAAACTCGACTCGATCGGCTCGAATAACTTCCCTAATCCTTCTTTTGCTTTATTGTGTTTGCAAGGACTTTCTTATTTTTCCAATTGAAATTGCATTAGATTCCTCATTCCATGAGCGTTTTATGCCAAATCTGATGTTATAGCTGTGTAGATATTTGAAAATCAATTTTTTTAGTCACATATTTATATCCTTCACAATTTTCTTACAAATCCTCTCCGTTCGATGTCGACTACTCCTCTTAGTCTACACACTAGCTTGACAGTCCGCCATAAAGGAGAGAGAAGCAATAGGGGAGGCGATCGAATGAAGGCGAGAGTGCGAGGAGAATGGCCAACAACGAAGATTTCAAACCGGCAGCGACGATTGCAACCCGGCAGAAGAGTAGGCGAAGAAGCGATCATAGTTGCGGGCGGAGACGGTGATTTGTTCGTGTTGGTCCTACGTTAGCTCTGTTCGACCATGTTCAGATCGAGCTTGAAGACGATGTTCAGATCGACTATATTTAGATCGTGATGACCACAAACGGACGACTCCGGCAACGAGCGTTGCCACCACGCCAGTGCCCTCCAACCATGGGTAAGTTGTTTCGCTGTTTTTGGCGAGGGATGTGATTTTTGGATGTGTTAGGGTTAGAGGTAGTCGACAAATTTAGGTTAAGGGCTCAAGTTTTATGTTGATTGAATGAATTAGGGGGATCGTGACCAAATTGTTAGAGATGAATGGTTGATTTTGTGTGTTTACATGGGATTTAACATGTATTTGGGGGAAAAGCCGAATTATTCATATAAATGGACTAATTTTGTGCTTCATAAGATATGATTTTTTTTTAAAGTTTGCGGTTATATGAATGAAAAATGCATCGATACCATCAGATGATAATGTGATACTATCTAATAATTGAGCGATACCATCGAATCATTTTTAGTTATATGTTAAAATGACATAAGTAACCGAATAATAATATAACACGTCAAATAATAAAGCTATACCATTGATATTAATCAAGCGATACCGTCGAATAATTTTTAGTTAAAAGTTCAGGGCCGCTGGATAAACCCTAAAACAATATGGTTAAAATATTTTAAAATATACATATATTATTAAAATATTTTATTAAATTAAAATTAATATAATAATGTAATTGATAGAATTGAAATAATTAATAGAGAAGAATATATTTGTATTGTATGTGAAGATGTTTTTTCAGATGATAGGAATAATATTGATAAAATGATAAAATTAAGTACATGCTAAGATGATGTACGTGTCAATTAGAGTAAAATTATATTAAAAAAAATAGTATTTATAGTATCTCTCATTAAGGACCTAATAAGTAAGTACTTATATGGGCCATTAGACTCGATTTGGGCTTTACCTTAATTTGTTAGCTCAAGCGGTTTATATGGATGATTCGCCACAGATAAAGTTGATGAATTATTCCACATCGATTGTAAATAAAGAAAGAACCTATTATATTATATAAGGTTAATGGTAGTTGTCAATAAGATAATACAACCAAATATTTAACTAGTTTATAAGAATTTTTTTTTAACCACTACTTTATTAAGCTGCCCAAACACAAATTAAGTTAAAACTTAGTTGCCATTGCCACCCTTTTGCCACTTAGTTGCCATTGCCACCCTTTTGCCACGAAATTAGCAAAGATAAGTTTTCGCTTATACATATAGTATGAATCATTGTAGTTAGCCCTTAGAATGCACATTGTACACAAATATATACTTTTGATCTAAATGAAATAAACGGCTGAGATGGTGACACGTGTGAATTGGGTTTAAAATAAATAAACGTTTCGGCTATATACATCGCAAATCCCCACGTCTTTAAAGACGTGCAAGTAGGGAGAGAGCCACCCGAAGCAGGACGTGATGCACGTCCCTAAGGACGTGCAAAACTGCACGTGGTTAAGCACGTGTTGCACGTCCTTAAGGACGTGCAAGCCCGTCTTCTAAATGGCGAAGAGGACGTGCCTCTTCGTCTTCATTCCATCTTCGTCAGAGAAATCGAGAGCGAGAGAGTTGCCGGAGAGAAATCGAGAGCGAGAGAGATTGCCGGAGAGGGAAATCGAGAGAGAGAGGTCGCCGGAGAGAGAAAGAGATCGAGACAGAGAGATGGAGCCGGAGAGAGAGGAGGTGGTGGAACCGACGACGTCGCTGGTGGCTGAGGAGGTTGGTGGTGGGGGTGGAGCCCTGGGGGAGGGGAGGGGGTGGCGGTGGAGCAGGTGGCCGGGAGTGGTGGTGGGGCGGCGCCCATGGAGGTTGAGGAGGGTGGTGGTGGTGACGGTGGTGGCGGTGGTGACGGTGGTGGCTGTGGTGGTGATGGCGGCGTAGTGGCGGAGGCGGAACCGCCGCGGAAGCGGCGTACTATTGAGGTTTCGCCGGTCCCGACCCCACCGGTATGTTTTTTGATTTATTCATTTTGTTTGATTTATTTTTATAGTTTTATATTATAGTTTAGATTTTAATATATAATATAATTTGATAGATTATAATTAGTTTATTATATAGTTTGATAGATAATATATAATTTGATAGATTATATAGTTTTAGTATATAGTTTGAAAGATAGTATATAGTATAGTTTATATATTTTGATAGTTTTAATGGAAAAACAAAAAAAAAAACGATTAATATATATTACAAGATATTAAAACTTATTACAATATATTAAAAGACATTAAAATAAATGAAAATAAAAATATTAACATTTAATAAAATATAATAAAATACATAGAAATAAATTTAAATTTAAAGAAAATAAAAACATTAAAATATAATAAATTATAATAAAATACATAAAAATAAATTTAAATTTAAAGAAAATAAAAACATTAAAATATAATAACTTATAATAAAATACATAAAAATAAATTGAAATTGAAAGAAAATAAAAACATTAAAATATAATAAATTATAATAAAATACATAGAAATAAATTTAAATTGAAAGAAAATAAAAACATTAAAATATAATAAACTACATATAAATAAATTTAAATTGAAAGAAAATAAAATCATTAAAATATATTAAATTATATTAAATTATAATATAATAAATTATAATAAAATACAGTTCATAATAACAGGTAGGGAGGCTCATGAGGGGGGACGGTACCCTCCGGCCTGTTACGTTCGCCGACCGGGCAGCGGTCAGCCAGATTCCAGAGAGGACGGTACCCGACAGTTCGACAGCCTTCGACCTCCGCCACACCAGCGGCGATCTCCTTGGGCTCTGCAGATGATGTGATCCCTGACGTTGTTGAGGAAGCTGACGACGGTCAGGAGGGGCAAGCTCAGGGCCAGGGGGGCCCACAGGTAGAGCCCGAGCCCATCCCTGCGCAGGCTACCGCACCGGCTGTGCAGGTCGACCCTTTATTGCCGCCGGGAGAGCTGCTTGTGTCTTACAGGCATCACCGTGCGTACCAGGTGTGGAGAGATCCTACGGTGGAGCTGTCGCTGCTGAAGTTTCACCACCGGGCGACTCACTTGCAGCCATTCGAGCCCTACATATTTGAGGGCCCGGGGACCTGGGTGCAGGATCTGCTCCTATCCGGCATCCCCAAGCTGAGGTCCCTGTGGCAGCAGAGACACGGGCCGCTCGTCGACCCCGCCCCTGCCGATGACCAAGAGGCCGCGGCTGATCCTGAGCAAATTCGGCTGCGCACGCATGTGGGAGGGGGGCAGCCCGAGGATGACCCTGCACAGCGTCTGTTTCTGCACAGGACCTACATGGCCATTGCTCTCGCCGCGACTTTGTTTGTGGACAAGTCGCAAAGCCGGATCCCATGGAGGGTATTGGGCCTTGTTTGGGACATCCCACGTACGGCCACCCTTGCATGGGCTGTTGGTGCCCTCGCATGTCTCTACAGGGGCCTAGGCGAGGCTACCCGCTCAGGCGCGAAGGGCATAGACAGCTGCACGCCGATCCTACAGGTACGAGACCGTTGAATTAGAGTTTTAGTTTACAAATATTTATATTATATGCTAACGACATACTTTTTTGTGTCAAGGCTTGGATATGGGCGTACTTCCCTCGCTTCCGAGGTGATTTTTCCAGCGACCCGGCTAGGAGGGATGACCCTCGCTTCTACGCAAAGTTCATCGGTCCGAAGCAGCCACCGCGCATGAAGGACGACCAGAAGCTAAAGAAGATCCGGGAGCTGCGGGACGAGGTGGACCGTCTTACCGTCGATGATGTATGTATTCGAGACTCTATCTATATCACTTATAATTCTTAGCTGTGAATTACATCTGATTTGTTTAATTGTAGGTCCGGTGGATACCTTTTGGGCGTGATCTGGACTTCGACGGCCAGTACCGTCAGTCCACCTATCGGGGCACCATCACCTTCTGCAGGGAGGAGGAGGCACTTCACTCATCGACTGGTGACTTCCGCATCGTGATCGATGCAATCCATAGAGTCAACGATTGTCAACTGCATGAGCTGCAAACTGCTTTGGAGATCGACCGCTTCAAATGGCCAACAACGGCGTATAAAGTCAACCTTTTCGATGAGGTAAAGACTTTAATCTCCAAAAAGTTCTTCGATTATCTGTACAAGATGTGGCAGGACGTCGTGAACCAAAAGGTTCCTCCGGTATGCACGGACCGACATTGGAGGGTTTGTTACGGGATCCCTTGTGTCCATGAGATTCAAGCATACGTCAACTCCGGTACTCCGATACCCGCCGAGGACATCCACCCGTTCTGGATGGATTTGACATGGACTGACCTCGACGACACCCCACTGCCGTATGAGTTGTCATCTTCATACACGGCTTCCAACGATGTATGCGAGGATGAGCTGCACCCACCCTCATCAGCAAGCGTCCGAAGGAAGGGGAGGCCTCGGGGGTCGAGGAATGCCTGTAGAACCAACCCGTTGCCATACGAGGAGGTAAGGGAAAGGTTTGAGAGAGAAGAAGCGCGTGCTGCTCGAAATGCTGCTCGGCCTCGTCCACAAGCGACCTCAACTCGACGTGGACGTGATGATGCGTTCGGAGGGTTCAACTGGGGTCGAAACAACGTTGATCCCTTCATGCTCGGTCATATTCAGACGGTGAGGGACACTGTTGGAGATGGTCATTGTGGCTACCGTGCTTTGGCGGCTTTGACATCACCGATCGGCGAGACTGCTTTCCCGGAACTCAAAACGTTACTATGCAATCACTTGGAGGATCACGCCGTTCTGTACGCCGGTTGTTATACGGGAGAGTACCCATTCCAGCAGTTCGTCGACTACCAGAGATGGGCCTGAGCCACACATGGTGATAGGAGACGGTGGATAGAGCTACCCATCATGGGTTTAGTATTTGCGACGGTATATCAGATTCCTCTCGTCGTCCTAGCTTGGCATCATCCGTTCACATGTCTCCCCATGATCTCGCCGACATCTGCTAACAACCCTCCCCAATCAGCAACTCTTGGTGTAGCCTGCATCGGAAACTAAGACCATTTTGCCGCGGTACGACTTCAAACGTCTTTTTTATTACCTATTCATGCTTTTCATACATATGTCAATACTCTAACTCTAAATTTTTGTTCTCATAGATCTGGTTGCGTCATAACGCTCCTCTTCCGCCGCCTCCACTAGAATGGGTCGAACATCATCATCCGAGCGTCGAAGGATGGGATTCTCCGTTTCAAGCTCAGATTGAGAGATTTAGAGCCTTGCGTGCCGAGTCCGGCCGTCCTTTACTATTTTCCTAGATTGTATTCCACAACTTTATTAAAATTATGAATGTAAACTTTTTTTTCCGTTCCTTGTAACGTTATTTGCATATTATCCGAATGAAAACCTTAACAATTCGTGTGTTCTGTTTAATTTGACCCTAAATCCATCAGATCCACTAGCTAAACACAATTTTATCAATTAACATTACAAAACCGTCAGAAAACCTAAACCCTAACCCTAAACCCTGCAAAACCCTAACTAGGGTTTGCACGTCCTTAACAACGTGCAAGCATTGCACGTCCTTAAGGACGTGCTTGCACATTGTTAAGGACGTGCAAGACGTTTTTAGCGGACGTGCACCGTCCCAGACTTGCACGTCCTTAAGGACGTGCAAATCCTTAATCCGGATTTGCGGGGTATATAGTGACACCCTAAATAAATTGAAAACTAATCTAAATCTTAGTGTAAAGCGTGTGTAGAAGGTGTGTGATAAAAACCCTAGTACTCGTGAAGAAACAAAGGCTGGTGAAAGCAATCGGCGGTTGAGAGCAAGGTCTCTGAACTACCTATGGCTGGTAAAGGCTGGAGTGGCGATTCGTGGCAATCGGCAGCGGCGGCGGCGGCGGCGGCTCGTGAAAGCAAGGTTAACGTCGGCGGCATAATCAAATCCAAATGAAGAAATAAAGGCCGACAACGAAGGCGATTTTGGGCAACTGGCGGCAGTGAAGGGCTCTGAACCACCAATGGCTAGATCTGAGTTGAAATTGTCCGACCTGAGTTGAATTCATGGTCGATGAAGGGATCCACAATGTATCGCATTCCTTCTTTTCTCTTATATTTTCGATTACCATGGTTTATCTCCTCTCCTTTGCCATGTCCTTTGTCTAGCTGATGCATCTGAACAGGAGGAAGTGGTTGGAGACGAAGACGAGGAGGAGGTGGACGACGAGGAGACAATGAAGATTCATCCGAGTTGGGCTCCCCCGTTTCTCCTCTCCGTGCTCACCCCGCCACCGGTGAAAATTCATCCGGTTGGGCTCCTCCGTTTCAACAATCCGCCAATCTACTCCAGCGGCAGCAGCGGTGGCCGCAATGGATCTGTGAATTCGACGCAGTCGAACACTATCCCCAACAACAACATCTGCCCGTCGGGATGGATTTTGAAGACCGGTGAAGATTCATCTGGGTGGCCTGGGCTCCCTCGTTTCTACAATCCACCAATCTACTATAGTGGTGGCGGCGGATCTGTGAATTCGACGCTGCCGAATGCTCTCCCCAGCGACAACATTTGCCCGTCGGGTCGGATTTTAAAGACCGGGATGGCGTAATGATTAATTTTTTTTGAAATATGTTTCAAAGAGGACCGTATGATTATTCAGTGGAATACAAGTATTATTCGGCGAATCTCTAAATATTATTCATTACAATTTTCATTTTTTAAGAAAATATGAAATGGTTAATTTTATTCGTTACACATGAAACATTATTCGGTGGGATACAAGCATTATTCGATGAATTTCTAATGATTATTCTTTTATAGATTTTTTTTTTGATCACAACACATGAACTATGAGAGTATTCGGTGAAATATGAAGCATTATTCGTATAAATCGTAAGTATTGCTCAGGAAATTGAAGTTTATTTCATCTGAATTTGACGGGGAAAAAACATTATTTGGTAGTACATACTCCCTCCAGTCACTAATATAAGATGTTTAATGTTTTGGCACAATAATTAAGGAAGAAGTAGAATAATTAAAGAAGTAAACTGAAGAGTCTATCTACAATGCAATAGGACTGCATAAACGGTACTTTTACTAATGAATGTGGTGTAATTATGAAAGGTGGTGAATTTCTATTGGTTCTCCTACTTGCAATTGTACTTTTCCTGATTAATGCGACAATTCAAAAAAATATAAAAAATACTAAAACTCCTAAAAAATCTTACATTTTTTACCAATTTTTTTTATCATTAAAACATCATACATTATTGATTGGAGGAAGTAACAAATTATTCAGTGGAGTTGAAAAAATTTCTTAGGATGGAAAAAAGATAAAATAACATTATTCGGTAGCATGTGAAACATTATTCGATTCAATTGACAATTTAAAAAATAAATGAAATCAGGTGGTCCCACCAACCAACCACTCATATTTGTCATAACTAGTGGTGAACCGTGCTTTGCACGGTGGGTATGTGGTTGTTAACTGAATATACATCATTTGAATGAAGTAAAAGCGCAGCCACGATCCCAGTCTCATGTCTTAACATCATTTGAAGACATCGTCAGCCACCATGTCGAAGTCGGCGCCGAGCTTCCTCACCAATCTGCTGTTCTTGCTCCGGCCTTTGACATGCTCCTCCTCTTCGTCTTTCTGGAGAGCGAATCTCCTCTTCCTCTTCAGCACAGTCGGAGTCAGAGTAGGGGAATCGGACAAATAGTCTTCGAATTATAGCGATCGGGGTGAGGTATTTGACTACGCTTCTTCTGCGATGTATCCCTTTCCTTCTGAAGCTTATTCGAATTTACCCCGAGCCGGCCCTGGAGGCGGAGGCGCTTGAAGCCGAGGCCGCTCCTCATATAATGTATGAATACATCCTAAGTGATTGCTACGGTGAAGAAACAATCCAGGGAAAAAGGAATAGCTAGAATCGATGAATTAGGCCAAATTGTATGTACTCATTTTGACGCTTCAAATCTAAACTAATTTCCTCTTGTTGCCATGTATTTTCATATTATTGATGAAGGATTATATATCAGTTGCTGCTATTTCATTTGTTGACCCTATGAGCAATGCAAAATCTGAATTTATTCCCACATCTTCTAACAAAAGTTCGTGAAATCCACTCTCTAATGCAGTCTTTAGAAGTCATTAAATGAACAAGTAATGAGTGATGGCTGTGAATAACGTGACATGGATTCTAAATCTAAAACTAATATAAAAGGGAAGACACCCCATGAACATCAATGTTGTTGGTAACTAACCTTTTGTGCTGAAAATATGTTTAAGGCAAGCAATACGAAGAATCGAAAATAAGCAAGCATTGGTACATCATCAGTTGCTTTTTCCTGTACACCAAAAATAGCGAGATTGAAGATTGAGGCTGAAAATGAAAAAGGACAATCTAGTACATCCAGTTCTAATCTATTGAAATTGGGCGGCATAACGGGTAAATGGGATATGCACATATAGTGAAACTTATATGAAAAAATCTGCCCTTAGAGCAGTGAGCATAGTCGTAGCCATTAATTTTAAGCATGCACTTCACCACCCAAAGTATAACAAAGCTCAAAGAAGAGATTGTATTGACATTCGGACATCTCCTGATCACAAGCAGTATATGGAGCTTAGCAAAGCACATGAGGGTCATTGGTCACATGTCCATCTAACCAAATGAATCTTACTGCATTATTAGGTGACCATAGATTACATACAAAATACCCTGTTTAAATCAACTGTACATGTTTCTTGCCATAGGCCCAGCTTTGCAGCTGAAACAAGATATTTACAAAACCCAGAAAAAAAAAAAGGTTAGTGAACATGTTCTACAATCTAGCTTGCAGTTGTAGAAGCCAGGATTACAAAATGATGCTTTTCCATTAATAATACAAAAACTTTGAGATTCAAGCTTACTCATAAAACGGATGCAACAAGTGACAGTAATAGATTTTTTAAGATTGTGTATTGTGAAACTGAACCCTTTGCATTTCAATTGATAGAACGTTTCTCTTTTATCATCAACTACAAATTCCTGAAACAAGCAAACCCTAAAACAAGATTGAAAACCCATAAGGCAATGGCTTAAAATTTGTACATGCTTCAAACAATAAGTCAATAACCCAGTATATCCCGCAAAAGCAGGATCTGGGGGTCAGGACATGAAATAACTAATCTGAATAAGGGCAAAAATATTAAAAGACGAACCTGATTGGAAGAGGGGGAGCGATTGGAGCCTATAACTCAATTAGGTGTTGATTTTAAAATCACGAGTAGGTGACAACTCAGGCGAGAGAGGAGGAGATCAATGAGGGAAATCTCCTTGAAAGCCCCATGGATACAATCTGAGAGGGGAGCAATTGACAGAAGCATACAAAATATTTTATATTAAAAAAAACATCAGGATGACCATACTTGAAGTTTAAACAAGTTAGAAGGGGGACTCTTAAACATACCTATAGTTCATTTGATTTTGTAGATATGCAGTCCAATGCGTTTGCAGATTCCCTGTTGCAGTCTTTGTAGATTGTAATCTCTGTTGTTAGATTTTGTAAGTGTCCACATCTTTTACGTGTTGTAGCTCCATCTTTAGTCCTCCCATTTCATTCATGAAAACTTCTTTTTGGTTGACTTTTTCTTCTTGGAAAGTCTGAGGAAATCTCAGGATGGGAAATCTGAGGAAGACATAGACTGTCTTGTCGGAAAGTAGTAGAACAAAAGGACCACCAACAATCAGAGTCCTTATAGGCCAATGCTATGTTGATTGCTGCTTCAGTCACAGCTAACGTGGGCTGTGGTAACATGGACAACATCCGGATGGCGAGCAAGCTAAAAAAAAGGAAATTAAAGATAAAGAAAACAATCAAATCACATATAGAAATGTGATAAAACAATTAGTTACCTCAACAACACCCCCCTCTCCAGGAATGATTTCAAGCTTTGTAATCACAATCAGAAAGAGCTTCCTTTAGATCTCCATTCAACGATTCATTTGTAACAGTAACCAGGTGCAGTTTGAATATTTTAACCTGAGATTCAACATTAACACTTCAGACAAGCTATATCGTTCAATCGGATCAACATGAGAGGAAGCCAATATGTTTGAGGAATTATCCAATCCCAAAAGGGACTCAAGAATTCAAGGTTTGATGTCAAAGAAATGAATTCAAGGTTTCACCTGGGCAAGGTCTGTAGGCCACCACATATCAACTGCATGCACCAAATACCTCCTTAAAACTCCAGCCCAGCAATAACCAATCATCTGTTCAAATTCAGCTACATAAATTACATTGCAGATTGACCATTAATCTGAACTGACTTTCATCCTTGGTTAGGGACTTGAAAGATACAAATTTCAGCATGACAAATAGAGAAAAATTAATCTGAAAACATGTTCAATCTGATATCCTTTGGGAAAACAAAATTTAAGCAGTAGCGTTGACTGTATTTTGACTAATTGTCTCCAATAATTACACAAACGACAGTACTTTGAATTTTTAATGCCCTGATAGCAACTCGGAACAGAAACTGAACAACAAAACAAGAAATGAAAGTGATGAATTAAGTGCTCCTCTCCTCACATCCCTTATATTTTCGATTTCTACATCCTGCAAATGCAATTCCAAAATTGATGCAGAACTGGAAAAATAACTAAACACAATCAAACTATTGAAATTCCAACTCATGCAAAGGAAATTGGATCAATTAAATGGTAACGTGCAGATGAAATTGCAAGAAATTAGAAAACCTAGATTCAAAATCGGTAATAAAATCGGAAATTCACTCACCTGAATTGTCAAAACAATGAAGGGAGACGAGAATGACGACAAACGAAGGGGTAAAGAACGCAGAAAAACAGGGACCAGCCTATCCACAAGAGTGGCATATGGACAGCTGCTAGCCCTGTGCCCTACGGTTCCAGCAAAGTGACTTTGTCGTGCAGTCAGCTGCAATGTGCCCGTGAACCAAACATGAAAGCTCAAGAGTTTAACAATTGCCCTGGTATTTTACAAAAGACAAGAAATGAGAGAGATAAATTACCCTGGAAATCAGAGGAAACAAGAACATACATGGATCCACGATCGATAAATAAACCAAACATGCAGATGAAGATGAACAAAGGAAGAAAACAGAAGCTCGGAGAGACAAAGACGAAGATGGACAGCAGAGAAGAGGAGGCAGCAAACCGTAGGGTAGCGGGGGTACAAAGATGAAGATGAACAGATGAGATCGAAAAGAAATTAGCCGAATGAAGGACAAAATTGAGAGAGACAAAAGATACCCAGCCACCGAAGAAGATAGGGAGAAGGAAAAGGCGGCCATGAGGGGTAGTAAAAGGCTAGCAGTGATGGCCAGCTGTGGGAAGCATGTTGAGACAAGGTGGTGGGAAGCAGGTGGAGATGAGATTCAATAACGAACACAAATAATTATTAGTAACGGCGATTCTAAAGAAACAGAAATAGCAGCCTTCTTTTTCAGTCAGTTTCAGGACGAATTACCATCACACAGTCAAGTACGAAGATAAGAGTAGGCGACGAGATTTCAGAAGCCAAATCGATACAATGACGTAGGAGACGCATATCACCCTACAAAAAGCATCAAAACATCAACAGGATGATACCAGAATAAAACAAATTGGAAAGCACCTTTGCTCCCCAAAGTGATGACCCTCCTTATTTAGAATTCAAAAGTTCTTACCTTCCTCAGCGAAGGGAAACACTCCAAGTATCTCATCATTTTCCATGTCTTCCTCAGATTTCTCCTTGGCATGGGGACTGCTACTGCTATCCACATCAGAGACCACCTCCCCCATGTCAGTGCTTTCATCAGGAGAAGCTTTACAATATTCTTCCTGGAAAAACTGTCTGAAATCTGTCTGGTCCTCGTAAGTTTCCTCAACACATCCCTCATCAGCAAGGTTCATACTAAAATTAGAACGGTTCGAACTGACATTTGAACTTCCGCTGCTTCCATCACTGTTTGATGACTGAACTTCCTTGGGAATAGAACAATCTGTAGGATCTAACTTGCGTCCAAAAGAGGGACTGTTTACAAGACAACTATTCTGAGAAGATATATCCATAGCGAAATTGTTAGTCATTGCTCTAGCTCCAATTTTGTAGCTTTCTAGCAGCCGCCCCTGAGTGGGTAATGCAGAAACAGAAAATGAAGAGTTTCTCCTCACATTCTCCTCTACTGGTTTATGCAGAGCTAGAGGATAAGACTTGAACATGTCCAGCTGACTTGAATGAAGATATGGTCCACGGGTTGGAGTTGGCCCTGATTGAATGATAAAGAGAATTAGAACATATCCTTGTCACAGATAAATTTCTATTGAATATTCACTTACCGTCTACTGATCTCTGAACAGCTTTAGTATAGACTGACTCATTAGTGAAGGCAATAGCATCTTGAAGATACTTCTCTTCAACTGAAATACTGTCTGACACATTCAGGCGTCCATATCATCTACAGAGTAGGAATACACAACTTTAATGATAAAGAGGTACCAGCAAAAACAAGAGAGCATAGAAAAGAAAATTCTTGTGAGAGCCTGCTAGTTCTGGTATAGACGTAAGAATTCATGCCAAGACATCATTTAATGATGATTTGCGATCATAAACGGCAGAAACAAACTTCATCCTATCCTATGATGGCTCTAGACAAGTACGAAAGTTGTTCAATGGTAACCTTTGCTCTAGATTAAATAACAAGAAAGAAAGATGTGATGTAGGAGCAGAAAAAAAAAGGATATTGCTTCAGAACAACATAATAGAAATATTAAAACTGAGAAGTAGATGCTAAATCTGTCCCTCCGACCAAACTGAACATTCTGAGAGTGGCTAAAAACAGGCAACAAATCCTTCCAGCTTATTTCAACCCCATGATCAGGAAGTGTCTCCATTTCACCACCAGAAGATTCCTCATCTTGTTCTAGAGGACTCATTGTGTAGAAATATATCTACAAAGTAGGCATTACTGTAATAGGAAGCATGTTAGCTATGCTTATGATTACCTTTGATCTTAGCCAGATTGGAACCCTTCCATAGTTCATTTGGACCTCTGCATTTGAGAGATGCAGGTGAGAACGCTCCTAGAGCTTCACAGGGGGCTTTTTGCTATAGCTGCTACTGGTACTATATCTTCTGAGTCAGAACTATCTATGTCCATCCCAGAAGCATTAGTCTGAACCAATGTTATCCCAGTGATACACTCCTCTATCTCTGGCCAATCTGCCCTTCGGCACACATCCCACCACTGAACAGGCTCAGACTTCACCCCTAATCCATCCTCTTGCATGTGAACCATGGAAGATGAACCAGTTTTCACTGCCTTTTCATTTCTCTCTACCCCTACAAATATCTTGAATAACCTGCACCAGAGAAAGTCTGTTTAATGGAGATCTAGTATCTTTAGCAGTAAATATTCTCTGAACAGAGAACATGAAATAGAAATTAGAAATTGAACTATATGTTTAAGAAGCATACAGCTGAGGTTATGCCACAGTGAAGCTTGTGAAGATGAGTCCAATTGTGTTTTTGACAGACTGATCCATTTTGTGTGCATGAAGGCATGATTAAGAAAATGTTTATATTGTTCCACTTGGATCAAAACATATAGCAGAAATAGGACTGGAATGTGCCTTAAATTGCGAAACGATAGCTTTGGAAGCAAAATCTTTCACAACCACCTGAAAAATAACGAAATACACAAGAAAAGTGTATTGATAAATTTAATCCAAATGGTTGAAAAACATGACAACCATGTTTGCAGGCCAACTTATTTATACTATATTGCTATTTCCAGTACACATATACTAAATAGCTTTATCATTTTCACATCGAAATTGAACCAAAAAGATATATAAGCATGCATATATGCTACTTTTTCCAAGCAAGATATTCAATAAGTGGGTTATAAACAAGCAATGAAACACAATGGTGAAAGACTCAAAACTAACCATTCCTGCATTATCCATCTCGCTTGGATGTGTTGATCTACCAATTTTCCAGCCAGATTTGGAAGATATAGGAGAGCTAGAACCATCGGGAAGAAGATCCTGACAGTATTTAGACAGTGTCTTGTATCCCATGTCCCCAAGGCTAATCAGCCCAGCTGCTAGCTGCTTGCTAGACTCCACTGCATATGGTGCGACCAAACTACCATTGCCTGGAGAAGATGAAGGTCTAACACCAGGAGAAGGTATCACACTTTGAAGACTTAAGCGTACTGTATTTGTAGACAGTGGGTTGTTCGGCGTATAAGCTAACCCCTTGGACCCACGTCCATTGGGCCATAACCAACATTAACCCCATGGATTCATTGACCTCCTAGTTGTGGGACAGGATAAGTCAAAACACTGAATTTGTTCTCAATACTAAGAGAATCAAAGCAGTTGAAATCAAAATAATGTGGCAAATTAAAAGCTTCAGAAAATACAAAGATGGCAAATCAAAAATTTGCTTCGAGCGTATTAACAATAAAACCAATAATAAGAGAAATAAATCTTAAAGCATATATCAAGGTGAAATGGAAAGTAATTACGATGTTAAAGCATGTATATTGGCAAGGTTTCACCAAGTGTTTGATGGCCAATAATAAGATCCGGTTATAAACATATACTATATTAAGAAATTAATTTAGAGCAAATCCAATTAGTAGGGATCATATGTCCTAAATGGCTAAATCCATTGGTATGAAACAAATAACAGAAAAGGTAAATGATATCAGTTGGGTTACTGCAAAGCACAAGTTTGGATGACCACACTAACAGACTAATGACCTTCAAACCTCACCTTTTCCTCTAATAGATATTGCATGTTCATCCCTATATCTCAGATTCATTAGAGAATTTCCAGGTGTTGGCTTATCCACCCAAATGGAAAATATCCATATGAGAAACTCGAGGAATGCATCTAGGTCTGGTTCATATTGAAATAGCATCCCTGGCTAATTCCAAAAATGAGGAAATAGTTAATATAGGAAAATCACGTTGACATGTTAACATAAATCTTCAGCTACATAGGGTTGTAATTGATATTGCAGTAAGTGGCTGGCAATTGCCACCTTCGTCAAAGTGAAGACTTTAACTAATTGTTCTTGAGCATAGCTGCCCTTTCTATGGCAAGCCTTCATGCGTCGATTTGGTTTACTCTTGATATCATAATAGGGATTGCCGACTCCCAAAAAAATAAATGCATCAGCCTTAAAAATGCATCCACCACCAAAAAACAATGAAACATGCAAATAAAAAATTAAACTAATGTAAGGCATATATCAAAGGGAAGAGGAGGATACAACTGGATGTCTTATTCTTGGATTAAGAACCTATCTCATCTTATTGGATCATGGATTAAATTCTACTCATTATTAAACATTATAATTGGTAAAGATCTTCTTGAACTGAGTTTACATTCTTATATTCTATAACAGTTATTAGTAGATTGGAAAATAAAGCTCTGCAAATAAGGAATAAACAAGAAAAATAGATTTGAGAAGCCAATCTACCAATGGGGCTAAGGTGGCCTGAAATTTAGGATCTGAGTGAAGAAATCCCAGATTCCTATTGCCGAGAAAAACTAATTGCTTGTATGATGAGAGGCAACATTACCCCAATTTCCGTGATTTTGCAGGACAAAGTAAAAGCAACATATAATTAAATCAATGAATCAACAATCTGGACGCTATAGGATATTTAATGCATTCTAGACATTCAATTCCCAAATTAGTTGTGCCTTGAAAAGTTAGAAACACAAGGAAACTAAAAAATCAATCCAAGTGCGGACATCAAATGGCGATACTGAATCAAGTAAACAATCCTGGACTTGAAAGAGGGCCATGAAAAAACGCATGATTCTTTTAACTCACTGAGTATGACTAACTGGATAGGGAACTGCTATCTCCAATAGACAACATATATACACACAAAATTGGACTATTAATGTGAAATAGGATGCTTCCATTTCATAGGCACGAGTAAATGAACACAAGATTATACTCCACTCACTTTAAGAAGAAGGAAAAAATGCTCTAAAGAAATCAATTAAAGAAGAGAATCATACAATCCCTTTTCTTGTTCCTATTTCCTTTGCTTGAAGCCTTGAACTGACAATGAAACTATCTGAGTATAATTGCGACTCTCTCACTACCATTAATGCCATATATTTTCTCCCTGCCTAAGATTATTTTGCTTTTACATGTTCTATTTAGTATTCTATTTTCTCCCTGCCTAAGATTTCCTTCATGTGCTAGGCTACTGCTCTTATCACCCCACTAATTCTATCTACTTTTATATTTTACCATGGGATCCTACTCAGTGGGAATGGAGAATTGATCCAAGATGACGATTATATCCTATCTAATCCTTATCACATGGTAAAATTATTCTTGCTCTTTTCCTTAGTGTGAATATCTGCTTAGACACCGTTGCTTTTGAAATTGACACAAAGTGCAAGGATAAGAGGAAAAAATATTAGCGATACTTAGTTAATTACTTTGTCCAAAGCAATTCCTCAAATAAATAAATGGCAGAGCACAAGTAGAAAGCAGCTTCACCTGAACAAAGTATACACCAGTTATTTTTGTTGGCCGGAGTACTAACTAACTCAAGGATAGAGCTTCCATCAGATTTCTTAAAATCAGAAAACTTGGTGGATTTATTGGATGAATCCAGCAATCTCCAACTACCTGTTTGTGTAATGCATTTGAAAAGGGAAAATAAGTATCATAAGTAAACAAAATAAGAAAGCTAGAAGAGATACTATTACACTTAGGCAAATAACCAAAAAGACATGCTTGTTAAACTCAGGACATTGGCAAGCACTAATCCCTTGAAACAACTTCCTTTTCCACTTATTGGATTACAAAACAGTCATCCATTTAGTGAAGTAAAATATTCTAACAAAATAGACAAATTCAAAAAAATATAAAAGGTGACCCGTGAGAATAATGTCAAAGGTAACAAGTGGAAAAAGGGTATGATTATTAAAAAGGAAGAAGAGAATTTACCACTGCTTATCAGTATTACAAAAAGCTCCCCATATGCAATTGCTTTTAGCCTCCAAAAGTTTTTAGACGTTAGAACTTAATTCATTATGTTGTTATGCTCGTTTCTATTTGCCATGTTTGGCACCAAGAAAATACATTCATAACAGAACACGATCTATATTCGGCCAAGAAGTAGATATTTAGAACAGAAGAATCTAACATTATTGCAGAATTCATTCATCAAAAGCATGCGGGATTAAAGTTGCAAACCTTTGTAGGTTCCTATGTTCCAGGCTAATAAATGGCTTAGATCATTGCCGTCTTTCCTAACAAAAAGCCACTGCAAAAAAAAATTCCACACGATCAAATCATGGAACACACACTGTAATTAGACATGGAACCCTAATATTTTATTATTGCACATTTATTCCATGAAAGTGCTTACACTAAGTTGAAATTATAAATAAAAAAAAACTTTCCATAAAAAAGGCTAAACCATTGTTTTTCTTCACAAATCGCCTGCTAGATTTTCCAGCTGCCCTCTCTAATAGGTAAAGCACAATAAAAAGCCCTTTTGAGCAATTAAAGCGGTAATCCAGTAGACCATAAGGCAATTTCTGACCCTACCTCTTTGAATACATGAGAATCCACTACTCATACCAGCCATTTTCCCAAAAGGTAACAATCAGATTTTCAATATCCAGGAAAGGAAAAAAACAGCAGAAAAGGGAATCTCATTAAACCTGAAGAGTCATGGCTCTCTCTTACACTTGCAAACTAACATCTAAAAGCATTTGGCTTTTGATATTTGGTTTCCGCATTTGGGTTCCTGAACAAGGTGGTGTTGATGGCAGTTATATATTTTTATTTAAAATCTCATGTAGTAAATCCTCAACTCCGAGGCCCTAATCCTCAATCTCAAGACTATAACCCTCAATTCAAAGTCCCTAATTATCAGTTTGAAGGCCATAACCCTCAATTTGACAATCCCCGATCCTAATAAAATTTAAAGGCCATAAACATCAATTTAAAGTCATTGATCCTCAATTTGAAGTCCATAACCCTGAATTTCAAGATCTCAAAACTAAAAGACGGCAATATAAAGCTAAAGGATGTGAAATATCAGTCGTAAACATTTAGATCAAACCCTAATTTGCATTTTCAAAACTTGAATGTATTTAACAGCTCATGGAGCCGATACTCAATTCTGGGGCCCTAATCCTCAATCTAAAGACTACAACCCCGGACTCAAACTCTCCCCATTTATCAGGTTGAAGGCCATAACCCTTAATTTCGGAACCCAGATCCTCAATTTAAAGGTCCTGATTCATAACACACCATAACAGCTCTTTCCCTATCAATCATTTAATCGAACACCTTTGTAGGCAGATATCAAATCTCTAACATCTCACAAACAAATATACCTTGAAGGAGAGAAGATAAAACGGAGAGGAAAAGGGATACTGAAATCGCTAGAGAGAAGTGGTTGAGGAGAACATAAATTATGTACAATAATAGGGAAATCAGAACAACAGATATACCTTGAAGTGAGGGGAAGGAGCGGAGAAGCAGTAAAAGGCAGAGGGCACGACGGCGATGACGATCAGTTTAGGAAGCAGGAGAGACCATTAATAGGGGAATATGTAGGTAAGAGGAAGCAAAGGCGGTGCAACAAGGACGCTAGTGACCACGAGGGATGAAGAAATCGGGAAGGAGGTGAAGGTGCATTTGTAATCGATTGACACGCTAGAGAGCACAGTACGGAGAACAAAAGTCGCAGAGAAGGCGACACGAGGAGGAGGAGAAAGCGGCTAAGTCGGTGGAAGGAGGGTTAATATTGGCCGTAGATAAAAAAACATATAGCATATAGACGATCTGGATTGCTTCTACCCTCCACCATACTTATAGTAGTCTAGATTTGGTATCAATTTTGGTACATTTTATCCCTATAGGATGAGAAGCTAATAAACAAAGTCGATAATATTTCAATATTATCAACATCCAGATAAAAACCTTATTATGAGTATTGATTTCCATGTCCTACAGTACAGAAGCTTCGATATTGAAATCAGTAACCAACTTCAGCTTGTATCAAATAAAAAGGCACAACAAACAGCACAAAGGTACTTCTGCATATGACAGAGAATGCAGGATAAGATGAATGAGCAATGGAATAAAATAAGATATTTGGGCTTATAAGAAGCTTACATTGCTCCATCCAAGTAGAAGTGAAATGGTGAGATATCCTGTACCCTATATAAAGTAACGGATTATAATAAGGCATTCCCATCATCCATAAAAACACTATTTCAAGTTCTGAAGCATGAGCACTTGGAAAAATAAGACAGCTGGGAGTTGTAAGATGACAGGGGACTAAGGAAAAAAAATGAGAATAAACCGTGAAGGAGACTTGGATTTTTGGTATTATAATCTTGAACTACTCAGGCGGCTGATCCTACAAATGAAATAAAAAAGAGTTGGGAAGAGGGGGAAGAAGCAAGCTCAAGATGAAGGAGTTTAAAAGTGAAAGTACTATGACATGAGAACAAACCCAAAACAAAATATAAGGAGATGATTTTGTTAAAATAAAATAGTCTAAACACGGAAATTCAAGAACATATAACCGTATTCAAGAAACTCCGTAGATAAAATATCAACAACCCAAAAGAGTAAATTAATACATAATGCTAAAGAGAAAAGCGTGAGTCACTTGCAGTCTGTTCAGTACCAAGCTCATCGTAAGTGTTTGGTATGGAACCAGTGAAAGCATTTCATGTAACATCCAGATTCATCAAGTTCTCCATGTTGCTAACATAATTAGGTAGTGGACCACTGAGATTATTATCCTACAACTCCTTGGAAAAGGAATTGAATAAGCTTATTAGCTTCAAATGCATGAATGACTGATGAGAGCAGAGAATGTTAGTGGGGAGTGGGGACTTACAGAACCTCCTAAAACTTCAGGTTAATAACAGAAGGTGAAAGAGTCTCTCTAAACCCATTTCATGAGAGGCTTGTAGATTCAAGACAATGGGTTGTAACAAATGAGTTAGTCAGCCCACATGTGCTTTGCTCTTTCAATATCAAATTTTCTCGCTTTCAGAAGCTTGCGACCTACATTTTTGTTATATACTGAGAGACCTATAGTACTATTCCAGTAGACTTAAAATTAAAAGAAATACACATAAGCTACCTTAACATCACATGGTAATCGTCATGTTTTGCAGGTAGAAGTTCCTCTAACAGTAAAACTTGTCGAAACTCGCCAACAGCTTGTAGCTCTTCAACATCACGAACATCCTCGATGGAAACTGAGCTAACACGGCCATCACTCTTCCTTATGCTGCTCTTCTTTCTGAGAGAATGCTTCAACTTTCAAGATGCATTCAATGCTTTGTTTTTCAACGACCAATTTCTCGACCTCCTCTCATCTTCAGAGTTTCAAAATCAGATTTCCTCTCTCTTCTATCCTCAGCAGAAGATCCCTCAAAGCCTGCCACAATTATACAAACATTATAAAAGTTAATCAACAAGGGCTGCCAGAAACATTCAATGCCAGCACCTGGCTAATGATGATCCCAAACAAATCCAAGAAGCTTACATACATCAAACTGGAGAAACTCCCAATAACCCTTAAAACCAAAGTATCCAACAACTCAGAATTCCACTGAAGAAGATAACATCTATAGCTTAAAAATAAAATTAACCTAAGTTAACTGTTCTACTAAACTCCATGTAGATTCATAATCTCAGGACACAAAAGCAATCAAACTCGTACTCCTCCCAACCCTTAAAAACAAATATCAGACGACATACATCGAAAGAAACTGCAAGCAACGCCACAACAAGAAATTAACAATTACAAATCGAATAACTGGACAAAACCCCAGCGATTGAAGCAACTTGTCATAACCAAATCCAAAATTAGGGCACGGAATCAAACTGAAATAAGCAACATATAGAGAACAGAAATACACCTGCAATTAAAGCCAAGGTTGAGGGTTTGAGTAGAGGGGAGATTGATTTCTCCACCAATTGATGCAAAATCCAGGCTTATCGCCAACGAATTGGAGAGGAAGAAGTAGGGAAGGAAGAACCAGCCATGGGAACCTTCTTCCTGAAGAGGAGGTGAAAACCGGCGAGCACAGAGGCGAGGTTGCGACGGGAAAAGGAGGGATGAAATAGGTCGGCCGGGAAAGAAAGAGGAAGCGTGGCGGCATGAAAGAGGAAGCAACAGAGAGAAAGAAAGAGGAAGCATGACATGTATAGGCGGGAAGGCGGCGAAGACCACGAGGGAGGTAAGAAGAGGAGAAAGTAAGCAGGAGGTGTACCTGATGAAGCAGTGAGGAGGACGACGACAACAGTGGAAACGGCAAGAAACGAGCGTTCATATGGACCGTAGATAAAAACATATATAATCTATCAACGTCCAGGATGGTTTATACTCTCCCTCATACTTATAGTAGTATAGATATAGAAGTATAGATATAGATATATAGTATAACTTAAAAAAATAAGGGTGGAGTTTAAAAGCAGCTTACAAAAGAAAGAGGCAAGAATAGGGTGTGGAGAGTGGGTCACAATGTCACATGCACAAAGAAAAAAAGTTGGGTTTTTTTTTTTAGCACATGTGTCCCACCATATTAAAAAAAAAATCTATTTTAATCATTATTTTCTATTTCACCTCAATAATTGTCCATAATTGTGTACAAGGTACATTTTAAAGAATGTGTTCCTATCCATTACGGTGTTAAATGTTAACAGATCTGGGTGTTTGATTGATTAGAAATGGATGGGTGATGTGTTCCTATCCCTTAGGGTGTTAAATGTTAACAGATTTGGGTGTTTAATGGATTAGAAATGGATGAGTAAGATTAATTGAGATTTTCCTTTTTTATTTAAATAAAAAAGAGTATGTCCCACCTCTTTTATAGCCAAATAAAAAAGAGTAGGCCCCACATCTTTTATAACAAAATTGTTGAAGCATAAGGGCGTGTGTTGATTTTTTTTAGGTAGCGTTTTTTTTGTGGGAAGGATGAGATTTTGCGTGTACTTTGTATTTGATGAATAATTACAAACAAATTATTGAATAATTCCATATTATCACTGAATAATGACTTTGAAGTTCCAGATTTCGCTTGAACTTTGTGGCATAACGTTTTTTTTTGGCAGGGCGACGTTTTTTTTTTCGTGGTGCACTGTTTGAATTATTCGATAAAGTGATATTAATTATTAGCTAACTTATAGTTATTATTCGTGTGTAAAGAGTGGTTATCGTTTAGATAATAACAAAAGGGTGAGTCAATTTTGCAAATATTCCCTGGGTTAATAGTAATTATTCGCTAAATTAATTGTTATTATTCGTCTGTAAATATGAGTTTTTATTTAGATAATAACAAAATGGTAGATAATAACAAAAGGGTTGGTCAATTTTTCAACTATTCGCTAGGTTAGGTTGATAGTAATTATTCGCTAGGTTAATAGTAATTATTCGCTAGGTTGAAAGAATATATAAATAGGGGTGTGCATGATTCGACCCAAACCGAATTTTTGGGCCGAACCAACACAAACCGAACCTAATCGAACCAAAGTTTTTCGGTTTGGCTTTCGTTCCGAGAATTTTCATTTTTCGGTTTCGGTTCGATTTGTGTTAAACCGATTTTTTTTTAATATTCCACTATATATATTTATACAATACTTTTTATACACTACATAAATACAATATACATATATTGGTATACTTTATATATACATATATACGCTATACATATACTTTATATAAAGTGTATATACATATATACACTATACAGTGTATATACACATATTTTTTTTTGTGTGTATATATACACATATATACCGTGTATATACACACATATATACGCTAATACATATATTTTTTGTATGCTCGGTTTGTGTTAAATCGAATTTTTTTAAGAGAATTTTTTTAAAAATTTTTTTTTTATGAAAATTCAGTTCAACTGTGTTAAAACCGAACCGAGCACAAACCAAACCGGCAAATAACCGAACCGAACCTAATGCTTTCGGTTTTGAAATTTTGAGATTTTCGATTTCGGTTCGGTTCGATTCGGCCCGGTTCGGTTAGGTTTTGGGCCGATACACACCCCTATATATAAATGTAATTCTTGATATCCCACGTACATATTAATAATTCTTTATTATCAACTAATAGTGACTATTGACTTGCCGAATAGTCGAATTATACGGCATAGAACTAAGGCAAATCACAAAGATTCATCTAAACGTTAATAAAAACACTAAAAAAGTAGCAAAATCTCCAATATACTCGTTATTCACACATTCAAGACTCGTATTTAAGGGGGGCAAAAGACAAATCTTTAATCTTTATAAGTTTAAAATGGAAATATGAGAAATAAATCGAGAGTACAACATGGTGTTTGATATGAACATCTGATAACTCTGAACATTTGAAAAAGAAGAAGAATCAGCAACGAATCAAAGCCATACTTGGAATCGCAAGTGCATTAAACAGGGGATTTGATAGCGACAAGCCCAAACATTACCCAGTACCCGCAGTAAAATAATTGATTCTCTCGATCTCTCTTCGAGTCGCCATCACCGCACCTCACGGCTCTGCCTTCGCCATCCGCCTTCACAGCATCTCACGGCTCTGCCTTCGCTGGCCGCCATCACCATCCATGGTCGATCGCTTCACCGTCGCCGCCATGGGAGCAAGAAGGAGGGGCCATGGGAGTTCATGAGGGAGCAAGCAGGAGGCGGGGAGCAGAGAGGGATGTGGTTTAGGGTTTTTTAATCTCAAACATTGAAACACACACAAACAAATGAGAATGATATAAGAAAGGGAAAACTAATTAAAATACCCCAAACGGAGTATGGTAAAAATATATTCTCAACCTTCAAATCTAATAAAAACTAGTACAATTCCCGCGCCATGACGCGATTTTTAATAAATAAATTTTTAAGAACATAATAAATGAATATTATAAAATATTAATAAAAGTTAAGATAAAATAATGAAGGTAGACTTAAAATCTTTAAGAAAATGGTAAAATTGTTTGCCATAAAGTTATGCTTCATAAAAAAGGCTTTTAAGTATAGATATTAGATTGATATAGATTATTATTATTATTATAATATATATAAAGATATATATATATATATATATATATATATATATATATATATATATATATATATATATATATATATATATATATTAATAGTAGACATTAGAATCATTAGATTTAATTCAATGTTTTGAATTAAATCCAATTGTTAGTAAATGGGTAAAAAAATAAAATGGAAAAAAATGTAAATGTATGAAAGAGATGAAAAGAAAAAAAAAAGAAATAATAAGAGAAAATTATGATTAGTTGAAAAACCTTAAATTAAGGAGGTGTTGACACATCATCAAAAGTCTTCTAAATTAAGGTATTATGTTTTGAATTAAACCCAATTGCTAGTAAATGGGTAAAAAAAAATAAAAGGGAAAAAAATGTAAATGTATGAAAGAGATGGAAAAAAAAATAAGAGAAAATTATGATTAGTTGAAAAAACCTTAAATTAAGGAGGTGTTAAGACATCATCAAAAGTCTTCTAAATTAAGGTATTATATAGATATAGATTGTTAGTAAATGGGTAAAAAAAATAAAAGGGAAAAAAATGTAAATGTATGAAAGAGATGAAAAAAAAAATAATAAGAGAAAATTATGATTAGTTGAAAAACCTTAAATTAAGGAGGTGTTGACACATCATCAAAAGTCTTCTAAATTAAGGTATTATATAGATTGTTAGTAAATGGGTAAAAAAATTAAAGGGAAAAAAATGTAAATGTATGAAAGAGATGGAAAAAAAAAATAATAAGAGAAAATTATGATTAGTTGAAAAACCTTAAATTAAGGAGGTGTTGACACATCATCAAAAGTCTTCTAAATTAAGGTATTATATAGAATATAGATTATATAGATCGTTAGTAAATGGGTAAAAAAATTAAAGGGAAAAAAATGTAAATGTATGAAAGAGATGAAAAAAAAAAAATAAGAGAAAATTATGATTAGTTGAAAAACCTTAAATTAAGGAGGTGTTGACACATCATCAAAAGTCTTTTAAATTAAGGTATTATATAGATATCCCGAGGTGATGATAATATATTACCCTGTGTTTTCTCACGGGTCAAAAATACTGACAAGACAACCTACGTGATTTTTTTTGACAAGACAACATATGTGGAAGCCTTTTTTTACAAATTAGTACTAAAATTGAGTTTTCTTGATCGGTTTCCTTAGAGAAAATCATATAACAATAACAAATTAAACCCAAAAAACGAAATTGATTCAACCAAGCAACTAATCTGGTCAAAATTGCCTCAAATTAACACAACACGACTATTCCTAACACCAAACTGACAACAAAACCAAACCAACAACAACAACAACAAAGAGGGGGGGGGGGGGCTTACCCACCCAAGTCCGTGAACGAATCAAAGGGGAAGAAGATGTGAGAGAGACAGCTCAAGATAGTCGACCACGAGGGAGGAAGACTGACATTGAAGAGGAACCATGAGCTAACTGGAAGACCTGGAAGACAATTCAAGAGGCGACTACGGTCTCCGGAAGACGATATGATGGAGGAAAATGCGTTAGGTATGAACTCAGTCCAACTCTTTATTTTTTTCCTAAGGATACTATTAAAAAAACCTTGTAAAAAACCCGCGTAGGCTGCCTTGTCAGCATTTTTGACTCGTGAAAAAACTTGTGGTAATATATTACTACTACCCTCAAAGGTCGGGATATTTTTATTACATTTGAAAGTTGAGTATATATTTTTACCATACCCCCAAAGGTGGGAGTATTTTAATTAGTTTTCCCTATAAGAAAAGTAGCGGGTCCCACCTTTTTTATTTAAAAAATTAAAAAAATCTAATTAATCTTGGTCTTCCATTTCGCTTCAATTAAGGGCTAATATTTGTTAACATTTAACACTATAACACTTGTTAACATTTGATCAATATATATAGGGATTGACTTCGGTGAAAAATCTCAAATTGTGGTAAAAATCGTAACCCGTGCTAAAAACCTCAATCACACGGTGACTTTACAACTCGGTTCAACCTAAAAACCGTGCTAAAAACTCCAATTTTAAAATAACACATGACTTTATAGTTCGGTCAAGCCTACAAATCGTGTTAAAAAACTCATGTTTTAAATTACATAGTGACTTTATAGCAAAATTTATGACTTTATATATCGGTTCTATTCATAACCGGGCTATAAAGCAAGTGAACCGGGCTAAAAAACCGGTCCTCACGAGTTTTTACCGCAATTTTGGTTTTCACCAGAGTGCACCCATATATATATATATATATATAGGGTTGGATTCAGGTACACATAGAGTCAAAAGTGAGAAGTAAAGGAGGAATCCTATTGGTCTGTTTGTGTCCTTAAAAGCGCGTGTCTGCTCTACCCACGCGCCTAGCTCCCTCCTGTGCGTTACATACACGCACCTGTACATTTAAAAAAAAATAAAAAACGTCCCCCTTCCCTTACGGTCATCGAACACGCGTCCGCCAGGCTGTTGGCAAGAAGCACGGAAGTAACAACGCACCACTATACCAATTTGACTTCATTGTTTATTCGGAAATTTCGCGAGATACCCCGAAGTATGATAATTTTCGTAAGGTATACAATTTTTTTACATATTTTGCATAGTGCCTCTGAGGTTTTGATTTTTTCCACCTCACACCCTTCCTAGTTAAATTTAACAGATATTAAAAAAAAAAAGAACGGACAGAAGAAGGAAGCGAAGAGAAAGCGGAGAGAGACCACGACACTCGCGCCAGAGAGAGACCACGAAGCTCGCGAGAGAGAGAGCACGAAGGCCGACCGCCAGGTCAGAGCTACGGCGCCTGTGAGAACGCCGCCGGTCGGAGCTGCTGCTTCTGTGCCAGGTCAGACCGAGCAGAGGAGAATCGATGGAATTGATGACCAGGAAGGACTCGACCAACGAAGGAATGAGTCGACGGAGACGGCGGCGCTGGTGATCCATGACGACGATGAGGGTTGGAAATAGACGGTGGTTCCGAATCCACCGATAAAGCAAGGTATGTTTTCGAGTTTTATCATCTCGGATTCAGAAATATAGGGTTTTTGGATTTGGATTTGGGGATTTCAACATTTAGGGCTTTGAATTAGACAGGGAAAAAAAATAGGAGTGATTAGCATTTGCTATGATTTGTCCTCAATGCTTATTGAACATAACATATAATGACAAAGCTAAAACGGCATTACTTGTGGCACTTTGCACTTGAATTGCTAGTGTCCCAAACCTATTAGCTAGTAAGTTGCCCTCAATTGCCCAAACCTATTAATTATTATAATCTGTTCTGGTGCTTCTGTCAGGTGATCTAGGTTTCATTATGTGTTGAGTTTATCTCGTAGTTTTTGAAAGTTCACAGAATTTTGTCTATTGTCCTGTTTCCCACTATTTTGTGGATATTTTGAAAGGAAATGGAGTTGTGAAACTAGAACCCAATTGTTTCAAGTGCTGGACCATTATATCACTGGCTTCTTCAAAAGAGAAGAGAGGTGAGTAAGTGGAATTTTGGTAAAATATCTCAAAAGAGAAGTTTATAAAGTCAAATGGTTTTGTAAACTAATGTGTTGCAAATTATTTATTCCGTCATATTCGAATTGCTATTGCTATTGTTATGATTACATTTGCCAAGGTAGAGAAGAATGAAAAAATATATATAAATTTGTTCACCACGAGCTACTGTGGATGTTGTATTCTAAAGTTAACCAGGTAGTTATGCAGATGTGCACTGAGTTTTTGCTGTGTTGCTTACCCTGTTATGAGTCCCTTTTTACCAGATTGCATCAATACCTTGGGCATATGACTCATATGACACTTAAGCTGCAGGCATTTACACATACATTGTTCAAAAAGATGTTATTTCATTCAACTTTGTACAATGAGCCCTTAGAGACATGTTTTGGGTTTAAAAGTGATTTGTCTTATTCCATCTTTTTTCTGTGGAACTACCACAGTATGTCAGTCTCACTTTGAAGTTCTTGTGTGTTGATTAAAAACCATTTTGGGTGTTTAATTGCCCAATAACCATATTCATTACATTTTTCTATCATGTTTGTCGTCTAATTTTATCTTACTAAGCCTATTAGCTCAAATGGTAGAGCGATGTGTTTAGACACAAAGATGTGGGTTCGAATCCCACATAGGCTATCTAGTTATTGAGTTGGATATTGCAAGTCAACCAAGATTGATATATGCAAACAAATCCTTAAAACTTGCTAAATTACCTGCATTGAACTAGTTGATTTTGATTCTATGAATGATAGTAATTAAAAAAATAAGGAAAATCACATGTATAACTTCCAATTAAATTGACTTTCGTTGTCTCTATACATGTGCCCATAGCCCTTTGCTGAGTTGCATGTTAATCCACATTTTTGGTGAACAACCAACAAGGTTTAAAGTTAGCCTATGTGGGAGTCGAACCCACATTTTTGTGTTCGATCGAACACATCGCTCTTCCAATTGAGCTAATAGGCTTACACAAATACAAGAGGATTATTAATGTTTAAACTCGATTAGTTTATCTAAAGCATTTTAAATCAACTATAACTGAAATCCTCAGTTTATGGAAGATGCAAGAATGCACAAGATGCATCCAGTTTATGCTGTCATACCAGGAAGTATTACACCAAAAGACTGCGACAAAATAGTTCGACAAAACACAAACAGAAAACAGCAACAAACACCCCGAACGAAACATGGAGACTGACTAGTAGCATACCATTCACGAGCTTGAATAAAAACTGGAGGGCGATGTCCAACACCATTGAAGAAGGCAACTCCAGCAGAAAGCAAAACTTGGTGGGCACTTGAGGCAGCGCTGAAACAATAATAGGTCGAAAAGGAAGCCACCACCTCCCACTGAAGCACCTTTTGCAGGAAAACCCTATCATGAACAGGGGGTAAACAAGTGGGCTTCAAAGGACCGATTGGAAAGGGTAAAATTGCATATCCAAAGCAACGGAGACTGAAGCGATTAAGAGCTGAATGCCAAGCATCAAAAATGAAACTACAAAAAGGCAAACAAGAACCAGCAGCGAAAGACAGTAATTAATAGAGAGGTATATTCTCAAAATAAGCGATAACAAAACATTGGTACAAAGAAGATGGTACAATATAAGTAATAAACACACCACTGTATAAGTTCATGTCATTCCATATGCCAATTTCCAACACACACAAAAAAGCAACAAGACAAAAGCCAGATTAATGTTAATAGTTGATGCTAAACCACATGAAGCCTGTCCAAGGCTCATAGCTAATCAGATTTGCCAGAGAGTTTATAAAGCAAGTCCAAGCCTATCGAGTGCTTAAGTGGGCAAAATTAACCATAGATACACAAGCTAAGAAACGAAATTTTATTCAAGGCTCATAGCTAATCATATTTGCCAGAGTTTATAAAGCAAGTCCAAGCCTGTCGAGCAGTTAAGTGGGCAAAATTAACCATAGATACACAAGTTGAGAAACGAAATTTCATTCAACTGTTAACAGTAAGTTACTTCCAAATGCATCAATTTCGACTTACACCCTAAATTGAGAAACGAAATTGCAATTTTATTAACAAATTGGATTGCAATTGAGAAACGAAGTTTCAAATTCCAAATGCATCAATTTCAACCTAAACCCTAAATTTCACATCACAAAAAAACCCCAAATGCTAAAATTTCAACCTAAATCCAAAATTTATGTCAATTTCTAAACAAATCTAACCTCTCTGCAACAGCTTCTTCTCCTCCACCTCCGGTCGCCGACCAAGGCAATGGGACGCCACCGCCTCC
This sequence comes from Persicaria tinctoria, assembly GCA_037127255.1. Classification (NCBI taxonomy): domain Eukaryota; kingdom Viridiplantae; phylum Streptophyta; class Magnoliopsida; order Caryophyllales; family Polygonaceae; genus Persicaria; species Persicaria tinctoria. Next base: position 45,437,323 of record JBANSL010000019.1, on the reverse strand, counting down.
AGGCTCCAGCTTCTCCTCCCACGACAGACCTTCGTCTTCGCAGCACCGACCTGGCGCAACAGCAACAGCTCCGACCGACAGCACATGTCCAATTTGGCGACCTTCGTCCTCTCTCCCATCTCTCTCGTGAGCTTCGTGCTCTCAATCTCTGCGCGCGAGCCCCTGGGTCTCTGTCCTTCGCTCTCTCCTCGCTTCTTTCTTTATTTTTTTTAATTGAAAAACTAACGGAGCATCCAAGACCTGTTAAGTTTCACAACGAAGGGCATGAGGCGAAAAAATTTAAAATCTCAGGGGCACCATGCGAAATATGTAAAAAAGTTATATACCTCGCGAAAATTGCAATACCTCGCGAAAAGTTATATACCTCGCGAAAACTAACGGAGCATCCAAGACCTGTTAAGTTATTTACAACCACTTGGTTTAAAACCCTGAATAACTATATATTTAGTCATTGAACCACTCTATATTTGTGAAAAAAATAAAATAATGGTGAGGTCTATAACAACTGAACCACTTCCAATAAAAATTATAAACCACTTGGTATTAAACCTCTAAACCACTTGGTATACAAACCCTGAACCACTTAATTAAAACCCTGAACCACTTTTACTCGTGTGATTCAGCCCTTTTACTAATAGTGGTTCATCCCTTTTACCCGTAGTGGTTCAGTCCTTTTACTCGTAGTGGTTCGGTCTGTTTTACTCGTGTGGTTTAGCCCTTTTATTCATGTGGTTCAGTCCTTTTACTCGTAGTGGTTCAGTCATTTTACTCGTGTGTTTTGGCCCTTTTACTCCTAGTGGTTCAACCCTTTTACTTCTAGTGGTTTAGCCTTTTTTACTTCTAGTGGTTCAACCCAGAACCTTTCCCTCTAGCAAATTTACAATTTTTTTATTTCTTTTATTCATTTTTTCGAAAAAAAAGAACCCTGAACCACTTAGTTTAAAACTCTGAACCAATTTGTTTAAAAGCCTTATGAACCACTTGGTATAAAAACTCTGAACCATTTGATATAAAACCCTGAACCATTTGGTTTAATCCCCTGAGTCACTAGGTATAAAAAAACTCTGAACCACTTGGTATAAAACTCTGAACCAATTGATATAAAAACCCTTAACCACTTGGTATAAAAACACTGAACCACTTGATATAAAAGACTCTGAACCGGTATTAAAATCCTTAAAAAAAAAACTATACCGGCCTATAAGCACCAGCTGCACCAACAAAGATCCACAATCATCCAAATAGTGCAAAAATGTTCCAGGAACACCCCACCCCCCAAAATAAAAAAAAAATTGAAATTGCAGAAGCAACCATATCAGGAACTCCAATTTTGCATTGAACAAATAAAATCGCAAATCACAACAAAAAAAACAATGCAGTACAATGAATCACAACCGAAATCGTCATTATTTGGAGCTAGAAAAAAAAGGGAAGTGTCTACATCCAACGATTTCAAAGATCAACACAAATTAATTCAAACATCTGCACTATCCTCCATCCTCCCAAGCATCAGGAAGAACAACAAAAATTAATTCAAACATCAGGAATGTCTTTGTGTCATGGCTGACAGTGGGCTTCATCTTCCCAAGCATCAGGAAGAAGCCCATCCCCTTCGATTTCCCCCACCAGCATCGCCACCACCGCCTTCGATTTCCCCCACCAACATCGCCACCACCGTCTACGATTTCCCCTACCCAAGTTCGCCACCACCGCCATTGGGGCTTCGAAGTTCTAGGTCCGAACCGAGAAGGACAAGGGAGGGAGCGCGGCTGGTAGAGGAAGTCTCCATCGGCGGAGGACGCTGCTGAAGGCTGGGGTATTCACTCCTCGGTGACCGCCGACATGGTTGTTGATTCCTCGTCGCTGTGTAGAAGAAGCTGATGGCGGCTGAGACAGGGGCGGCGGCGATGGGAGGGAGGAAGGAGGAGGGGGAGCAAGATCGGAGGGATTAGATGGGGTTTATTAGAGTCGGTGGAGGCGGAACCGTGGAAGCCATGGTGAAGAAGGGAGGAATGAAGCGCGTGATCTTCAAGGCACAAAATAAAAGCGCGTGTGTTTCTTTTTAATTCTCCAATTAGATGTCTTCTTTCTTTCTCACCGGAAGTGCTTCTTCTCATTTGAACCCTCCCCTATATATATATATATATATATATATATATTTGATAGATCATATGTATTCAACCCTTAACGTGTATCATTTGAACAAATCTGATTCATTGATGTAAGGAAAATAAAAGGCCTAGATTATTCCACATCAATCAAGAAATTAAAAAAAAAATTGGCAAAAAGAAGCTCACTCCAGTCTAAACGCGTGTTCCCCAACCCATTTAAAACTCCATCGGTGCAATCTTTCAATTTTAGATTTAGGAATCCCACTTTCTCAACCATTGAAAGAGAGAAAATCGTTTCAAGAGAGAAAATCAATTGGGTGGTGAAGAATATGGCGGAAGTCTGAGGAGATTGATGGGGAAGCAAAGGCGCTCGAAAATGGCAAGTCAAAGGAGATTGATGGTGGGAGCGAAGGCGGCTGGGGATGACAGCGAAGGTGAATGAAGGTGAGCGGACGATTGATGGTGAGAGCGAAGCCCTCTCGATTTGGCTTTTTGTTTTTAGAAGTGGATCAACAATTTGGAGATGCTGATGGCTGGCGAAGGTTTCCACCATCTTCTTCTTCAATGCGCCGATCTCGATCCTCAATCTAGACTCGATTCTCCATTGTCGAGCTTCCACTAATTAATTCTGGGCGGTGGCGGTGTTTTGTGTTGCAGATCTAGGCGTCGGCGGTTCCAGTGTACATATGATCTGGGCGATGGCGACGTTTCTTCCTCTATTCTCGTATCTGGGCGCCGGCGAGGAAGCCAGGGACGACTCCCTGGTGGTGGATTTGAAGTCGGGAGGTTTTCCCTGGTGGTGGATCTGCAGTGGGGAGTTTTTTCGGTGGTGGTAGATCTGTAGTCGGGAGGTTTCCCTGGTGGTGGATTTGGAGTTTATGGTTTGTGATTAGTTGAAATCTTTTTTTTGTTTGCTTGATTGAAAGAGATATTAGGGGAAATCCGAATTATTCGATACTATCGAATAATCAAGTGATACCATCGAATAATCCATCGATAACATTGAATAAATTTTAGTTATTTGGTAAAATGACACAAGTAACTGAATAATACTGTAGCACCATCGAATAATCAATCGATACCATTGAATAATCCAGCGATACCATCGAATAATCCAACGATAACATACATCGATAATCACTCATGTACGAGTGAATAATCATCTATATACCAACGAATAAACATTCATAGACGACCGAATAATCAATCATTTCGTAAAGATTAACAAAAAAAATTCAGATACCATCGCATAATCAGTCGATACCATTGCATAATATGTCGATACGATCGAACAATCAAGATATACCATCGAATAATTTAAAGAGAGTGCACCACACACGCCCCCAATTCAGCAAGTGGACAATAAAAGATGTGGGTTGATGTCCACTAACGTAACCATGTTTTTGTGCATATTTTCGCTCCTTATCCTAAGCATTTTGCATATTTTGGTTTGGGAATATATTGAATTTGTGTAGTATAAGCTTATTTGCAAGAAATAGAGGTTTACACGAGTTTTGGTTTAATTTTGTTGAATTTGGAGTCATTCCATGATGAAACCAAAAGGAGGAGACGACTGCAGGAATTGACTCGACGTCAACTACACTTACTCGACGTCGACTAAAGACAAGAGCAAATTTGGCTAAGGACGGAGATACAAGCTACTGTAAAGCCAGTTGAGAAGACTCGAAATCGACCGAGCTACTCGACGTCGGGTACCTTACTCGACGTCGAATGAATATTAAAGCCATACTCGAGATCGACTGGGAGGAGCACTCAAGATCCACAGGATAGCCCGAGATCGAGTACAATCTACTTGACGTCGACTGGTCTGGTCAACGTCGACTGCAATCTCTATTGGGCCGAGACAAGTTGGGTCGATCCACATGCGAGAAGAGGAGACTTAGCCATGAAGCAATCATCATCTATCAAGTTCCATCCTTATGGGTATCTAGGGTCGGGGTGAGCCCGACGATAGCCATGCCGGTGGATTGACGAATTGCGAAAGGAAGGTACTTTATCTTGTTCTATCCTTTGTGCTTCATCTTTAATTGAAAAGTTAAGGAACTCATGTTGTGAAACTTGGGTAGTAATTAGAGTTTCTATTCGGAAGTTTATAAATTCTAATTATGAAAAGGATAGGCGCAATTAGGGTTATTTATTGAAAGATTTATATTCCTACTTGTTGGATTTGGTGAAAGCCTTTTCCTTTATTGATAAAGTTTCTACCTTTGCGATTTATTATTTCACTTGCATAGTTGTCGTTGTGGTAACCCCTGAATTTGGAAGTTTTATTTCATATCTGTTTACAAACCTCTGTTCTGTCGTTCATTGTGTCTTCGTCAAACTCAACACCCTGGTTTATTTCTGATCATCTTTCTTTACCATCCTTACGCTCGTCGGCCATCTTTGCCAAACTTATTTATGTTTTTGCAAGTCACTCGACATCGACTAATCTAGTCGACATCGAGTGCATTGGATCGACTGACAGTCTTCTAAGCCAGTCGACTTCAGATACTGACAACTCGAGATCAAGTGCTCCACTCGAGATCAACTGTTGTTTTGTTTTGCAGGTACTCGATACAGATTTTCCACTCGACGTCGAGGTCTTCTGGTCGACGTCGACTAAACCCGTAACCTGCTGCTGATAGTTATACTCGAGATCGACTGCACAGATCAACATCGACTGCAATCCAAACGAGGTCGAGTGCTTCTGAGTCGATACAGAACGTGTGATTTGCGCACCTGACTAGAGATCGACTACAATCCAGACGAGGTCAACTGCAAGGATCCGCTGACATGCTTTCTCGTGGATATATCCTGACTTTCTTCTACTACAACGGGAGAGAATCTTGAACATTATTTGCACGGAATGGAATTTGTATGTTTTGTTTTTATTTATATTTTATTTGCAACCTCGATATTCTCTCCTCAACATGAATCCCATTGATTTTTATTTAAAAAAAAACTAAAATTGTCTAGTAATCTCAGCCTTCCATTCCATTCAATCAGTGATCTTGATTTGTTCACATGATACACGTTAAGGGTTGAGTACTGATATTATCATATCCTACGCGTTATGGGAAATAGTTTATAGTCGTTTTTAAGTCATTTTACATGTTTTTCATGTCTCTTATATAAGTTTTGGTTTAGTTTCTAGAATAGATGTCTACACTCGTGTTTTTATTTGTTTTCAGGTGATTTGGAGCTTGTTTGATGTCAATTTGGAGGCATGATGGAGTAAGATTCATTGAAGGCATGTTTGACATGTTCATGGACGCCAAAAGAGCCCTTACAAACAAAGAAAGTTCCAAAGAAAGAAAGTTCAAAGAAAGAAAGTTCCAAAGAAAGAAAGTTCCAAAGAAAGAAAGTTCAAAAAAAAAAAGAAAAAAAGAAAGATGCAACCGTACTCCGGATATCCTGCCCCTCGACATGCCGGTCCTCAGACCTATCTGACATCGTCCAATCCAGACTATGTTCCGTCTGCTATGCATCACGCCTTCTCCTCTACGCAGCCGACATTCCCCGACTCTTCGTGGTACATGGACACTAGTGCCACCTCCCATATGATGCACTCCTCCGGTAACCTCTTTTCTAATTCCTTTAAAGGTCCTGCACACTCTATTATCATCGGCAATGGTGGTCGCCTTTCTACTTCTGGAATTGGTCATGCCAAATTACAGATCCCAACCCACCCATTACACCTTAACAATGTCCTCATTGCCCCAAAGATTGTCAAAAACCTTATCTCTGTCCGTCGGTTCACTACTGACAACAACGTTTCCCGTACGTTTGATCCCTATGGTTTCTCTGTGAACGATCTTACTACGAGGGTTACTCACATGAGATGTAACAACACAGGGGAGCTCTACCCCGTCACACCACCTCCAACGTCTAGTCAGTCATGCTCGGTCGCCCTCTCGGCATCGTCGTCCAGCCTGTGGCATGCACGCCTGGGCCATCCCAGTGCTGCCGTTCTAGATGTCCTCTGTTCCCAGAGTCTTGTCACTTGTACTAAAGACCAACTCTCTGGTTTATGTTCTTCCTGCCAACTAGGCAAACATGCCAGACTACCGTTCCAACGGTCTCTGACCTCTACCCTTGCTCCATTTGATATCATTCATAGTGACATTTGGACCTCTCATGTGCCTAAAAAGGAGGGTCACAAGTACTACCATTTGTTTCTTGATGATTACACTCATTTCTTATGGGTCTTCCCGTTGCATTTCAAGTCCCGAGTGTTTCATGTCTTTGCCAAATTCCATGCCTATATCAAAACACAGTTTCACATATCCATCAAATGTTTCCAATGTGACAATGACCGTGAATTTGACAACAAAGATTTTCACTCTTTCTTTGCCGCAAACGGGATCTCCTATCGCTTGTCTTGCAACTATACTTCTCAGCAGAATGGCAATGCTGAACGAATCATCAGAACCATTACCAACATGATGCGCTCTCTCCTCTTCCACGCATCTATTCCCCTTCCCTATTGGCCTCACGCCTTATCCACCATATGTTATCTCCTAAACATTCTCCCTTCCACTACCCTACACCATCGCTCGCCAGCTCAGGCACTTTATTACGCCATGCCTAGGTATGATCACCTTCGCACCTTCGGGTGCTTGTGTTTTCCAAACCAGTCCTCCACAGCCCCACACAAACTTCACCCGCGCTCCACTCTATGTGTCTTCCTAGGCTATCCGTCTGATCATCGCGGTTACCTTTGCCTCGATGTCAACACTCATAAGCTTATTGTGTCACGTCATGTCACGTTTGATGAGTCTCGCTTTCCCTTTTCTCCTCATCCTCTCTCCTCTTCCACACCTCCTGTGTCTCAGTAAGAGTCAGAGTCTTCCTTCCCTCACTTTCTTCTTCCCAGAGCTCTCCCGGCGCTTCTTCCTCTCACCCTTCACCACCACCACCGCCCCCTTCCACCAGACCACACACCCGCATCGTCTCCGGTGTCTTCCGACCCCGTCAGATCGTCTCCATGACCACCTCACATCGCCCCGCCATCCGACCCCATAAGTCCGCCCCACCATCCCATCGCCAAGAAGTGATGTCGCAGCCGCAACAAGATGTTGAGGCCGCAACCCATCAAAAGCCCACACCCCCTCCCTCGCCTCACCTCCTGGCAGCGGCCGCAGCATCATGCCGCGACCGCGACCAATAAAAAAGCGGCAGGCTTGCTGCGCCCACCGCATTCCCCGCCGCCTCCTAGCCTCCCAGCCCCCCCCCTTCGTCCGTCCCTTCCAACTCCCTATCTCCCCTGCCTCCTCCCCGACCTCCCTTTTACCCATACCCACCTCCTACAAAACATCCCTCCTCGACCCGAATTGGCAGGCGGCTATGCTTGACGAATACAGAGCCCTTACAAACAATGGTACTTGGGTTTTTGTCCCTTGCCCTCCTAAGGCGAACGTCATTTTCTGTATGTGGCTCTTCCATCACAAGTTTCGCTCTGATGGGACGTTGGAGCGCTACAAAGCCCGTCTTGTGGTCAACGGTCGATCTCAGCAGGCAGGTATTGATTGTGATGAGACGTTCAACCCTGTGGTCAAGCCTGCCTCTATCCGAGTGGTATTGAGTCTAGCTTTGTCGCCCAACTGGGCCATCCATTAGTTGGATGTCAAGAACGCTTTTCTGCATGGCCATCTGAATGAGACAGTCTACATGTTTCAGCCACCGGGGTTTGCTGATGTTGATCGTCCAAAGCACGTCTGTCTTCTCAAGCGCTCTCTGTATGGTCTGAAATAGGCTCCGCGGGCTTGGTTCAAGCGCTTTGCTTCTCATTTTCTACGATTGGGTTTCATTGGCAGCCGTTCAGATACGTCTTTGTTTATCTATCGCAGAGGCTCAGACTTGGCCTTCCTATTACTATATGTCGACGACATCATTCTCACCGCCTCTTTTGATGCTCTTCGGATGTCTATTATTTCACAGTTGAGTGCGGAGTTTGCCATGTCTGATCTGGATCCGTTGTCCTACTTCTTGGGAGTTGCTGTTCAGCGTTATGCGTCTGGTCTGTTTATCTCACAGAGTAAGTATGCTACTGAGATTGTTGTTCGGGCTAAGATGGTCAACTGCAATCCTGTGACCACCCCTGTCGATACATCCAACAAGCTTAGTGCTCATTCGGGTCCTTTGGTTGATGATCCGACATTGTACAGGAGCCTCGCTGATGCTTTTCAGTATCTCACCTTCACAAGGCCTGATATTAGTTATGTCGTTCAGTAGGTCTGCTTGTTCATGCATGCCCCTAGGGAACCCCACTTTCAGGCCTTGAAGCGGATCATTCGGTACATCAGCGACACCCTCGAGCTCGGCACCACGATCACCCCTTTCTCTTAATCTTGACCTTGTTGTTTACACTGATGCGGATTGGGGTGGTTGTCCTGACACACGCCGCTCCACGTCTGGTTACCGTGTCTTTCTCAACGACACCCTTGTGTCCTGGTCCGCCAAGCGTCAGTCTGTCGTCTCTCTCTCCAGCGCTGAGACCGAATACAAGGGTGTTGCCAACGTTGTCTCCGAGTGCTCTTGGCTTCACAATCTCCTTCTTGAGCTCCGTTGCCCTCTTCAGAAGGCCACTCTGGTCTACACTGACAACGTCTCCGCCGTCTATCTGGCTAGCAACCCAGTCCAACATCAACGCACGAAGCACATTGAGCTCGATCTCCACTTCGTCCGGGACAAGGTTGCCATTGGACATGTCTGCATTCTACATGTCCCGTCCTCCTATCAGTACACTAATATATTCACCAAGGGTTTACCTCGGCAATTGTTCATTGATTTTCGGTCCAGTCTCACTGTACGGACTCCCCCAGTTTCGACTGCGGGGGTTTGATAGATTACACAGGTCTTATATTGTATAGTGGGCCCAAAGACCCAAAAGGCCCAATACCTTTGTAACCTATATATATGATTATCAATGAATGGAAACCCTCGAGGAGGAATTTACATCAATTCTATCATTCTACAGTTAATTTTATTGGAAAACATGGATTGAACTTGAGAATTGTTTATGAGCAATCTATTTAATTCTCTTGAGGATAATAAACTATCATAGACAACCTAGTTTTGAATTGATTATGCGGATCGCGCCTGCGACTGTTAATCGATTTGCTCGCAAGGTTCTAAAGTGCTTAAAGATTCCTACTTGATTGATTAATCTGCAACAAGCGTAAGCCGAGTGGTAATTGATTGAGACGGACATAGTTATTGCAACATGCGTAGGCTGAGCAATGATGAATTTAGATAGTTTACCTTCAAATATCTCTTTTCAATTTGTTCATGCATGAAAATTATTTGGTCTATCGAGGATGCAATGTTGTCGTGAACCTTAACTCTGGAATATTTCTCATCATATATTCACAAAACTTGAAATTTGTCATTTTTCCTCTTCTTATTTACTTATTCATTCAAAAATCACTTCTTCTTATTTGGCTTAGTAAACTAGTTGAGGTTCTGCAATTGATATTCACACTGTCTTTGAGATTCGGGACTCGATTACTACAATTGACACCGTACGCTTGTGGGGTGTTGGTTTTAGACCGATCAAGTACACCGGAACCAACCTATATATATATATATAAACATATTGTTATGGCTTAAATTATCCAGAGTGAAATCTTAACCTAACTTGCTCCCAACTTATAGCCGATCTTTCTCATGCTACGCTCCACTATTATGTAAAACTGCATTCAATCATCTCTAACACGGAATCAAACAAACAAGCGAAGAGTTGACATAAAAAGAGAGAAAGAGAGGTAGTTTTCCTGCGCTCTCGGAGGATTCCTCATCAGGAGAGATTATTGGAGTGTGTTATTAAGGCAGAAATATCAATTGGGATATTAACTAACCTTGCGTTTGATGATGACTTGTTGCTATTTTGTCATGTTGATCTGGTCTAAGTTGGGATGTTAAAGAGGTGTTTAGACAGTTTCTTTGCTATCTCTGGGGTGAAAGCTAATAATGATAAGAGCATGGTGTTCATTTCAGGGGTCCATGACAGTGTGGCTGATTCCATAGTGAGGCAGCTTGGGTTTGTTCAAGGGAGTTTACCGAATCGGCTGAATTGAGAAGCAGATTCGTGCTTGAGCTACTAGAAAGTTTTCGTATGCAGCGCGTCTGCAGCTTGTCAAATCGGTTTGTACTGGAGTGTTTATTTTTTGGAGCCAGGTTGACAAGAGGAAAACCTGTCGTTGTTCTTGTCAAAGAATACTCAAACTCACAACTAGTATAGTGTGTAAGCAAGAGGTCGATCCACAAGGAAATCTATCAATTCAAGTGCAAGTCTAATCGCTAATAGAGAATATGGGGGTTTTTGGTGTGAAAAAGATCCGCCTTTTATAAAAGCGGAAGCAAGCAAACAAAGTAAATTGGTTTTAGAATGCAGTGGAGAGAAATATGCTCACCTACAATTTATCACTTCGATTGATGAATTCGATCCTTATTTCGGCCTCTAGTTCTTGTGTTTTCCTATCAATGTCCTTGTCCAGATCTTAGGTAGATTACTAGTCCTACGAGTCCTAGCAACCCTTATCTCTAAATAACCCTAACACGGTTAAGATTCAAGCTAGAGATAGCATTAAGAGTATGAATTAACCAAGGTAGACATAATATCAAGCTACGAGTCGATATTCAACATGTATTCAACTTGATTAGGTCAGAGAGAATAAAACACATTCAAGGAATTAAGCACAAAGAAGTCAAAACATTGGAATAGGAATAAGAACTAGATTAAGAAACTCACAATTCAACAATCAAAGATCCAAACTGTAGGCGAAACCTTGAGAGTTTAGTTGCTCATGCTCAACGGCGCTCTCAACAATGGAATAAAGTGCATAAGGTCAGTGGTAGAATAAACTAGAAAAGCCTTCTATAGTATTTAGAAAGTCGGCCAAATAAATAAGCTACAACCCTAATTAAAGTCCAGCACTGAACGACGCGCTTCTGCGAGGGCCGCGGGGCAGCCACCCCAGGTCGCGGGGCGGTCAACGACCAGCGAAGTCGCCCATTAGAGGTTCGGGCCGCGGGGCGGGTTTTACTGTTCACATCAGTTTTTCTATTTTGAATTTGGTCTCTATGTCAACACGATAGTTGTAGATCTCGAAGAGAGATTTCCAACGCATGGTTATAATAGTCAATCGGACCACCGAAGCCTCTAGGAAGTGCGAAACAAGTTCAGCATGTCTGGCGACAACTTTTGCTGACTTGTTATTCACTTAGGCTCTCGAAATTCGACTCCGCTCCCATGCTCTTCACTTTTCTTCCTCAACTTGAATCTTCATTCATCCAAGAGTCTCCTCATTCCTCTTCGGATCCACCTTTACCTGAAATTAACCATAAAATTGCATAGATTCCGACTCTTCCAACATCACCGGTAAACATGTAATTGTAACTAAAATATGTACTATTCACAACTAAACTATGCTAAATGTAATCTATAATGCAATACTAAACATGCTCTATCAAATCTCCCCACACTTGAACCTTTGCTTGTCCTCAAGCAATAGAAAACTCAACTCTGCAGCCCCACAGAATAGCAATTCATGTATCCACCTCAATAATCTTTAAGTGCATGAAAAACTAGCAAACACAATAGATTAACAACATCATAGCACATAATTGCAATAATCAATGAAATCGGGCAACCATATCCATTCTAGACCTCACAGAGAATATGTGTTTCACTCTCGCTCAAGTGTTTAAGGTTAAATGTTTACGCTCAAAACTCCATCTTAAAAAACTTAGCTACAAAAGTCTTGCATCAGTGTTCTAATTCTCCACCGCTGGTGACTCTACACACAACAAAAATCATGAGGTCTTTCAATTGGGTTGTAATGGGGCCAAGGTAGAACATATAGGGTATGGAACAATTTTGGTCATGTGGTGCTCATAATCCGGGAACTAAGGAAGCTACCAAATCATAAAACCACTCATAAACTCCTCATACCATATCTCTATAATGCCAAACAACACCAATCTCAAGCATAAAACTTTACAAACCATACTCAACTCATTCCTTTATTCTTTTTTTTTTCTTTTTTTTTCCATTCATGCTATATCAAATGATTTTCCTTGACTTTTGCCCCTAAGTGGATTTTATCCTCCTTAGGTCCCAAGTAATGAATATGCTAGCAAGAATCAAATATCTCATAAACTCAAACATACAATCCACCACTAAAAACCATCATCCACAATATAAATATTTACCAACCATTCCTAATTCCCGGATGGGGTCAGGCTATCATTGGCTATGGAAACAATTTGTGGAGCTACAAAAGAATAGGCAATTAGGCTCATACTGGCTTCAAGCAGAGGATAATATGTAAGGTGGGAATAAAGTCAAATAGGGCTAATAAAGGTGCCTCAATCATGTTTAAGTCATGTGCAGAAATCATAATATGCAGCCTTGAAAAAGATATCTAAATGCAAGGCAAAGAGGAAGCAATAAAGAGAGTAGAATACACTCAACAAGCAAGAGGACTAAATAAAGTGCAGTCCTGAATAGGCCAAAATAAGCTCACTAGGTCATGTCTAGAACTTCAAGATCACCCATAATTCCAAGATCTTATGTGCTCAATCATTAACCAATCATGTTCACCAAATTGTATAGAAAATATATATCGAAGGTTTCAACAATCCAAGCACATCATGGGACATAAATCTCAATAGATAGAATAGAGGACAAACGGTATCCATATGGGAAAATAAGACATAATCCTAACAATGCAATATATAAATAACTAATTTTTATTTTATTTTTTTGGGATTTGTTTTTTTTTTTGGGGATTTTTTTAAAAAACTAACATGCTGATATGCAATATAAACTAAAAAGAAAAATAAAAGTGCAAACTAAAAATAAACATGCAATCCTATCATACCATGCGATTCTTCCCCCCACACTTAAATCAGGCATTGTCCTCAATGACATAAAAGACAACAAAAGATAAAAATATGAAGGAAAGAAAGAAAAACTGACTTGTTCACTGCGGTGATGGAAAGTGAGGAAAGAGAACATTTCAGTCCTGTCAGAGGTCGCGAGGCGGCCTGCGAAATTTAGCTCTTCAATGCCTTTTCTCCCTGCGGTGTTAGCTTCCTACAACCGAACAGAACCAAAACTAGTTTGATAAAACAAAAGACACAGAGGAAAACATAAAACTTACCTTGGGTTGCCTCCCAAGCAGCGCCTTTGTTTACTGTCATTGGCTCGACAATTTCTTTAAGCTTAAAACACTAATTAATCAAACATAGTCAAAGCCCTCAGTAACCTATCAAACTCTTGTGCACAACTACCAAACAAGCATGCACTACATACAAATAAATTGAAACGAAATAATAAAGAATGTAAGAGTTGTTTCGACTTATCGTATGCCTGAGCTTGACTACCCACAGAGGGTATATAATACCACCAATTCAGTTCTATTGGTGGCTTGTCAAAGTAGCACCCAAATGGATCAATGTATTCATCAATATTCTCTCTAGTGCAGAAGGTAACTCTTACTGGCTCTGTAGCCTCTGCAATAGGCTCTAGATCTGATTCATCAATGGGCGAGCTAGGGATGATCTCGCCAGATGGATTTTTTTCTATCTTCTCAGTGGGATTTTCCACAATGGCCTCAAGAGGTGCAACAGAGGTCTCAACGATTTGAGATACAGGAGGAAGTGACTCATTCTGGGCACATTGATAATTCATGTAGCAGAAAAAATCCCACATCTCCAAGAGCCCCATATCTAATAAACCTCCATCACTCATTTTCTCAGCAAGGCTCCATGTGTCAGCAGTCATACCATCAAAGATGCATAGAAGCACTTCTCTTGTACTAGCTTGATAACCCCATGAAGAAAGATCGTTAATGTACTCCTGCAGTCTGATGAAGTATTGATGAAAACTCTCTTTATGTAACTGCAATAACCTCACCTTCAACATATGTTAGTAGCAAGTGTGCAGATCATGTATGTGGTCCACACTAAGGTTAGCCAATAAACAACACAGGAATTTAATAAGATTTCCTCGGCAACAGCGCCAAATTTGACAAGAGGAAAACCTGTCATTGTTCTTGCCAAAGAATACTCAAACTCACAACTAGTATAGTGTGTAAGCAAGAGGTCGATCCACAAGGAAATCTATCAATTCAAGTGCAAGTCTAATCGCTAATAGAGAATATGGGGGTTTTTGGTGTGAAAAAGATCCGCCTTTTATAAAAGCGGAAGCAAGCAGACAAAGTAAATTGGTTTTAGAATGCAGTGGAGAGAAATAGGTTCACCTACAATTTATCACTTCGATTGATAAATTCGATCCTTGTTTCGGCCTCTAGTTCTTGTGTTTTCCTATCAATGTCCTTGTCCAGATCTTAGGTAGATTACTAGTCCTACGAGTCCTACCAACCCTTATCTCTAAATAACCCTAACACGGTTAAGATTCAACCTAGAGATAGCATTAAGAGTATGAATTAACCAAGATACACATAATATCAAGCTACGAGTCGATATTCAACATGTATTCAACTTCCTACACATCCAATTAGTTCTACGAGTCCTAAAGGGATATGATTGCCACTTGGGTTAAGGTTCGCTACGAGGAATCTGCAAAACCCTAGCAATTGAATGAATCTACTCTAACTAGTTGATCAGGCCAGAGAGAATAAAACACATTCAAGGAATTAAGCACAAAGAAGTCAAAACATTGGAATAGGAATAAGAACTAGATTAAGAAACTCACAATTCAACAATCAAAGATCCAAACTGTAGGCGAAACCTTGAGAGTTTAGTTGCTCATGCTCAACGGCGCTCTCAACAATGGAATAAAGTGCAAAAGGTCAGTGGTAGAATAAACTAGAAAAGCCTTCTATAGTATTTAGAAATTCGGCCAAATAAATAAACTACAACCCTAATTAAAGTCCAGCACTGAACGGCGCGCTTCTGCGAGGGCTGCGGGGCAGCCACCCCAGGCCGCGGGGCGGTCAGCGACCAGCGAAGTCACCCATCAGAGGTTCGGGCCGCGGGGCGTCTAGCTTGGCCGCGGGGCGGATTTTACTGTTCACAGCGACTTTTCTGTTTCGAATTTGGTCTCGATGTCAACATGAAAGTTGTGGATCTCGAAGAGAGCTTTCCAACGCATGGTTATAATAGTCAATCGGACCACCGAGGCCTCCAGAAAGTGCGAAACAAGTTTAGCATGTCTGGCGACAACTTTTGCTGACTTGTTATTCACTTAGGCTCTCGAAATTCGACTCCGCTCCCATGCTCTTCACTTTTCTTCCTCAAATTGAATCTTTTTCTTCATCCAAGAGTCTCCTCATTCCTCGTCGGGTCCACCTTTACCTGAAATTAACCATAAAATTGCATAGATTCCGACTCTTCCAACATCACCGGTAAACATGTAATTGTAACTAAAATATGCACTATTCACAACTAAACTATGCTAAATGTAATCTATAATGCAATACTAAACATGCTCTATCACAGGTCCTCATTCTCCCCAAAGGTGTAGTGCATCGAGTAGAGAGTATGTTTTGGCACTTCTTGTGGAACGGTAATGACAAAGGGGTCAAGAATCTTGTGGCTTGGAGCAGTGTGACTACGCCTCTAGCTGAGGGAGGTTTGGATATCAGAGAAATATTAGCTTAGAACAAGAGTGTTCAGGCAAAACTATTAGGGTACGACCTCGTATTTCATTGCCCTAGTATTTGGCATCGGTGGTGTGCATAGAATTATCTGATGGGTGTTGAGGTGTGGGACATTCCCTCTAAAGTTAATGACACTTGGGTTTGGAAGAATATTCTGGACACCAGAAATGATTTGAAGTGTGCCTTATTGTCTGTATATGACTCCCCGACCGATCTTCAGCAAATCCTGAAACCGCGTGGGGGCTTATCTTTCTCTAAAGTGTATGAGCTGTCGTATGATAAGGGGGAGGAAACCTAGTGGTGGTGTTGGGGGGGGGGGGGGTTGCTATGGAAGAGACTTCAGAGAAATAAATGAGCGTTTGTTGTTTGGATGGCCGCCAAGAATCAGTTGCAGATAAGTAATAGGGTGGAACACTAGAAGGGTCCTGATTCTGATGTGTGTGTGTCGTGCAAGTAGAAGAAGGAAACCGATGTCCACCTATGGTTTAATTGCCCCTCTATTCAGCCTGTCCTCGATCGGGTGATGAAATGGGTCATCATTGGATGCATATTTCAGTATATTGCTGATTGGCTTCAGTTGTTTGTGGATGAGCCCACGTCGATACAGAAGTCTTTACTGTTCCAAGCCAAGTTGTTAGCCTTCGAAGCTCTGGTGTATTTCACTTGGATGGCTAGGAACAAAGTTTTTTTTGGCGGTGATAGGTTTGAGGCTTGTGTTTATGCGAATCTTATTTTATGTATAGTTGCAAATCCCGTATTTCCATGAAGTGGAAGTGCAAGTGACTCACGGATAATACGTGAAAAAGGCATTTGTTGGGTAGATAGTATATGCGGCTTGGAGGGAGTTGTGTACATGAGTAGGTAGGAGTTTTTGAATAGTTAGATTTTGTTGGTCATTCTATCCTTCTTGCATTACAATTGTTGAGTTGATTGAGTCCTTTGTTTTTTCTCTTGCAACTTTGGGATCTCAGGCAGCAGCGTTGCGTTCATTCTTATAGTGTGCATACAGATTTTGTTTGGTCTCTAGCTAGCACTCCGACATTTAGTCATGTCTATAATGGTGGAATTCTATAAGTAGTTAATGATCTTAATATGTTCTCATAAATTAAGATCTTAAACGTTTGTTAGGCTAGTTATATTTTTTGTTTATCTTTTCGCTCCCTTAATTTGTTGGCTCAACTGTACTTAACAGACTTGTCAATAAGGGATAGCATTTTGCTTTGCACAAAATAACATCCCATATTGCAACTTGCACTGCATAACAACGACATATGGGTTGCAACTATGAACTCTACTGTAAATAAATGGCTAGCAAAAGGGCATAGCCCCCATCAGGTTTTCCAAAGAGGTGGTTCATTCTTGCAGCTATTGGCTAGAAATCTATCCCTTTCTAGGGCACGTTATCCATGGAAGGATCCAACCCTGTAAATCCTAGATTTTCTACATTAGAATTTTTAAAGAGAATTGCTTGCCTTTTTTGTTTTTGAGTTTTTTTTCCAACCTCTTCCTAGGTTAATAAGAAGAAAAAAAATAGTGATTGGTTATTGCTTTTATAAAGTAGCGTCGAATTTGGTATACATCATTTAGTTTTGTTGCTTAGCTTTGTCCCTAGTTGTAACAGGTTCCGTTTATGTTACTACTGTCTAAAGTTATTTCCTGCTTTCTATTTGCTGAAACTTTGGTGTTTTAATGAACATTTGAAATCAATAAGTGAATGATTAGCAAGTGTTTCCATTGTTAGGGTCAACTAGTGAACAATGATAACAAATTAAGCATTGTATAACTTGCCTTTTTTCACTTAAGAGTGTTAAACTTGATTGGACTTCTATTAAGCATTAAAAAGTTATGAATGTGTGTAGAACATATATAGAAACCTAACTAGTGTTAAGGTTTTTATCATCTATGCATTCTTTTTCTCCTTGTACATGGTTTTCATCAAGAGAATTTTGGCAAGTCCTCTACTTGACTGAAAGCATTTTCAAGCATGTCTACTATAGAAGTTTGTACATTTGGATGATGTTTTCTTTGTAATATTTCACATGTTCACTTGCTAATTTTGAGCCTATTAGCTCAAATAGTAGAGCGATATACTCATGCACGAAGACGCGAGTTCAAATATCGCATACGCTATTTTAATAAATTTGTTTCACATTTATTTCATTTAAAAAAGAAAATTGATGGATAAGCAGGCTTAATTTTGTTTAGCAACGGTAGCTTGCCGTAGCAAATCAGGGGAAAATGCGAGAATTTTTGGTGGGAAATTTTCTAGTGACGGCTAGAAGCCGTGGCTGAAATTGTTGTTTCTCACTATCCATGTTATCCACGACTAAATGTCGTAGCTAATGTCTATTTGCTACCCCACAATTGGTCGAGTCATCCCTCTTTTTCCATCAATATATTCGTAGTTGTGTGTCTTTGTTTTTTTTTGTAGTGCTTCTTTCGTAGACTACAAAATTCACCATTTGATGCTAGAATATCGTTATGTGTATCTCTCTACAAGGTCTTTATTTCAATATCTCTAGATAATTGTGTACTGTTTCGTGGATATGGTTACTATGCCCTCCTGAAAACATCCTCACATCTAATGTAAGAAATAATTGTCGTCAACCATTATCTAGAGATATTGAAATAAAGACCTTGCAGAGAGTATCAAAAGGATAAAGAAATTTACCATCAATGACATTAATGGTAAATTCTTTATCCTTTTGATACTCTTATCCATATACACTAAACAAAAAAAATGACGACAATAATTTGCCACCACTAAAATTCCATTAGGCATTGCTAGACATCAATGACGACAACTTAGTGACAACAAATAAGCCATAGCCTAGAATAATCTCATCTCAAAGTACTTAAATATGCAAGTTTGATCATTTAGACATTTTTCACTATTGAACAATATCTACAAATTGATGTTTTTTATCAAAACTTGGATACGAAGTAGTAGAATAAAAATGAATTTTGTAACAGTAAGTATACATATAGTTCCTAGGCCAAGCTTTGTTTTTCTAGTGCCCAATCGACTAGGTATAATGTAATATGAATAGGAAATGTACAAATAGATGATCCAACAGCCTTTGTCCTAGTCATTCCAGATGGAAAAATTGAAGAAAACACATGGGATAAGTCATAAGTTAAAGTGTCAATGAATAAGAAAATTGGACAAAACACCTACCAGGTAATTGGACAAAACACATACCATTCCATTGCAGACGTCCTTCCAAAACAAACCAATACTTCTTCCGAGTTGAAATATTCTACGAGGTAGTTCTTGATTCTTTCTTTGTATTTATTTTGTAAACTATTACTATTAATTTCATCGTGTTATAGTAAGATAATTACTATTATACTACATTTGAAGGTTATTGATAAAATTCGTCAAGAGATGGAGAACCGTTGTAGTGAGTCAAATACAGAACTACTCAAATGTATAGGATGTCTTGATCCCACAAATTCGTTCGCCAGTTTTAGTAGTTCGGCTGCACTCCGTCTTGCAAAATTGTATCCACAAGACTTCACTGATATACAACTTGATGAACTTCGAGATCAACTTGATGCATGGATTGTTCACATGAGGGAAGCCAATAACTTCAATAGGTTGCAAGGTATCAGAGATGTTGTTAAATTGACGGTTCAGGTTGGAATTGACAGTGTTTTCCCCTTGGTTTATCGTCTTTTAGAGTTGATTTTGGTGTTACCACTTGCAACTGCATCAGTTGAAAGGGCGTTTTCTGCAATGAATATTGTGAAGACATATTTGCGTAATAGGATGTCGGATGATCACCTATCCGATAATCTTGTTTGCTACATCGAGAGAGAGATCTTTAACATCATTGAAAATGAACCTTGCAACATTACCAAGCTATGAAGACGCGCAATTGGTCTAAACTTGAATTTTGTACCATTAAACCTCCTAATATGCATTTTATTTCAAATGTTGAACTTATTTGTAAACTTGTATTGTGCTCTATTTTGTGGTTATAAACAATGTTATTTTAATTGGTGTGTTTGACTCTCATGTTTGATCCTCTATTTGTAATTGTTAACCCCCCCCCCCCCTCCAGCAAATCCTGCGGTCGCCACTGCACCTAATTCAATTGTATCTCAACACTCAAAACTCGAAATCAATGTAACTGAATAAACTTTTTTTTTTGATACAGGCGAGAATTTGGGGGGTGTTGATGTGGTCTAAACCAACACAAGAATAGTGTAGCCTGCACCAACCTCGCAAGAATACAAGATCAATTGCAGTATACGGGTATCGATCACGGGGATTAAATCTGTATCAATTGTTATCTAGAACTAATAAGCTAAGCCAATAAAGAGAGATTTGGTTTTCAACTAAACCTAGAAAAGCAAGCAAAGATTCTGAATAAAATATGTATGAGAATTGATTCCAGGGTTAAGGATTCCGACGACAATGCCACAAAGAATTCAACCCGATGTTCACTCGAAATTCATCTTCTTAATAAGTCAAATTGAAGGTAAATTATCTAAAGCCATCACTACTCAGCTATCGCATGTTGTAGTGATTGTGTCTAAATTAACAAAATCTAGACCCTTTAAGTTCTTTATAGACCTTAGGAGAAAATCAATTAAACTTTCGCTGTCGCGTTCCGCCTAACCGATTCAAACCTAAGAATCTACGATAATTTATTAATCCTCAAGAGTCCTCAACAATCGTTTAAATGTCACAATAACAATTGTCGATTCCTCAAGTTCAATCCTAGGGTTCCAATAGACACAATTCTCCTTTCGGGTTCATGAAGTCCATCCAAATATCCAATTTCAATTCTCAGCGGTAGCATCTCGAATCTAAAAAAAGATTCTAGTCGATTGACATCAATTAGGTAAAGCAACTAGGATCAAATCAATTCATAGAATTCAGATAAAGTTCAAGCAACCATCGAAATCAAACAAATTGCGACATTGTCGGGTTCACCCTAACCCTAGAACGGAGAATTTAGCCAAGCATGGAAGAATTCATCATCAAATCACTAAATTGAAACATGGAAATAGATAGAAAAGCAAAGACTAAAAGGGAAATATCAATCTTGAATTGAAACAATGCAATCTCCAAGCAAATCTGTCCAAAGTTCTCCCAATCTAACTCAACAAAAGGTCTTCCAAAAGAGAGCGTTCCAACGAGGGTTCCGACCCCTCTAAAGAAATGTTTCCGCTCCCTTAAAATAGTCCGAGATAAACCCCTAATATCATATTATTAAACCCATAAAATAATAATAAACTAGTGTCAAAAGAAACCGGGTCGAAATAGGCCGAATCTGGCCGACCTGTACAGTGCACGCCCGCGCGCCTCTGGTGCACGCCCGCGCGCCTATGGTGCACGCCCGCGCACCTATCGTCTGATGCCTTTTTTCCTCTGGCCGAGCTTCTGCACGCCCGTGCGGCCAAGGTGCACGCCCGTGCACATGTGTTCTGATGTGAAGCCTATGATGCACGACCACCTTGCTCCTTATGCTTTTTCTTCTTCGCCTTTTATCCTCGTTCCTCCTATATGATTTTCGCTCGGCTCTTCTTAGCTTCTGTACCCATCTCACATGTCTTCTAGCAATCTCCGCTTAACTCCCGAAAACTCCTGAAAACACCACCATAAAGACAGTAGATCTCTATCCTAGAAACTAAACGAAAAACAGCTAAAAACACATAAAACACATGAGAAATGACACAAACCTATGCTAAATGCATGTCCTAAATAATGCAAACTATGATGACATCAAAATACCCCATACTTGAACCTTGCTTGTCCCCAAGCAAGACTCACTAAGTAATAAACCACAAGTGTAAGATAGGATCATTGTCTCAACTTATTCAAGCCACTTTTGAAATGATATTTTGTCATCAGAATCTTAAGACAATTGCCATCATCACATGTTTGCTCATTATCATTAATACACAGCAAGCAAAAGCCCCTAAACCTCACAAGGATTTTTTTTTTCTTAGTGACGCACTCACTCAAATGTGTTTAAGGTATAACATTACGCTCGGTCTTAACCATTTCACTTAATCTACCATATGCTTGCAATAGCGTTCTAGATCTCCACCGTTGAGGATTATGCACATAATAGAAATCATGAGGGCCTTCTATAAAGTTGTGATGGGGCCAAGGTGGAAAAAAAAGGACAAGGTATGGAAAATTTTGAGCTTGTGGTGCTAAAATCCGGGAAAAAGGGTTAGGAACCAACCAGAAAAACAACCATTTCACAGAAACTCATACCAAACCACCATACAACTCCATCACAATAATGCTTTCATTCTCAACTTTTGTGAACCACATTCGATCTCCCTTTCTTTTCTTTTCTTTCTCTCTAGCTTCAACACCGTTTTGCGCGAATACAAACATTTGTGATGAATGCACCCGGTTACTAAGTGTCTCAGCCTCCTTACATGCATATCTTCC
Source organism: Persicaria tinctoria (assembly GCA_037127255.1). Classification (NCBI taxonomy): domain Eukaryota; kingdom Viridiplantae; phylum Streptophyta; class Magnoliopsida; order Caryophyllales; family Polygonaceae; genus Persicaria; species Persicaria tinctoria. The sequence continues at coordinate 45,415,157 of JBANSL010000019.1, read as the reverse complement.
TCCTTGTGTGAATTTTATTCTCCACAAGGAGGGTCGGTTAAACCGTATTTTTTTCTTTTTCTTTTTCTTGACTTTTGCCCCTGGGTGAATTTTATCCTCCCCAGGTCTCAAGATCTCATAGCGCATGCCAAACCAAACATTACCAGACACTCAAATCATCTCCACTCATAAAAATAAGCAACATTATTTCTCAATTCCCGGATGGGTCAAAGGCTAATAATTGGCTATGAAGATTTTGTGGAGTTTATCAAGTGAATAGGTTACTGAATCTCAAATTTGCTTCAAGCATAGGACCATATACAAGGATAGGCATTGAGAGACATGGTTAACAAAAAGTGTTGCCTCAATCATCTTTAAGCTATGTCCACAGATCAAGTAATACGGCCTCAATAAAGAGTCTAAAGCAAGTTCTAGAGATCAAGCACAAAGTGAGTGTCACACAATATAGGAAATGAAAGGATTCATCAAGATTTTTCCATAAGGCTCAGAATCTCACAACGTAATTGTCTAGGGACTTAATCATGCAAACTCATTCAAGAACTTCATGCTAGGCAATTTGTCTCAAGACATGACACATACAGATTAGGGCGAATATTAGTATCTTAGACAATTATCCCATCATTGTAGCCTACATCACATGTTCAGGGGACACCTGTCATCAACCTAGACTACCAAAATACATCAAAAAGCCAAAAGAAAGACTCAAGACACTAATGACAAATGCAGACACACAAGAATAACATCCCACCCCATACTTAACCCCTACATTGTCCCCAATGTAGAAAATAAATAAAAGATGAGAAGGTACTCACAAAGACACTACTACTATGGAGGTGATGGGGGAGGATACGGGGTGCAAGGATCAAAGTGATGTCCATGGAGATGATAATAGTTGCGCTGGGACATCACCATAATCTGCTGGAGCTGTAGACGATCTTGTTGCTGCTGAGTATCCCAAGATGAGAAGCGTTGAGACGCACTAGAGATGTGCTCCGCAATCTGAGTCTGCATAACATCTTGTCGAGTAGAGAGGGCAGATAGCTGAGATGACAAACTGTCAAACTGGCTCTGAAAGTAAGCTCTGTCATCCGTAGAATAGGCTTCGCCAGAAGAGTCCCCCTGTTCATAGTTATGGGTAGGCGACGCATCGGGAAGAGTCTCATCCTCTTCCACATTCTCAGCAGTGGGGAGTGGCGGACGAGGAGCACCAATCCAAGCCTCATACAAGCTGGCTTCCACATCTGTGCTTATATACGGTGAATCAGAGAGCGGGCGAGTGGCGGAGATCTGAGAGAGATAATAGCAAAAGATTCCTCGCTCCTTCTTAAGAGTGTGACCAGTTAGGAGATGCTTCTCATCAACCTTTCTTTCCGTCTCAATGGGCGTGTACCTCTCCAAGTCAACCCCAAAATGATGTGCTAGCGGGGTGATCATTCCTCCAATGCAAATTACACCAGATGTGCTTTCAGCTACTCCCTCTAGCTTGCGAGCTAACTCATAGCCAAGGTCAAAAGGATGATCATAGGCTAAGGCATAGAGCATCTCAAGCTCTCCCTTGTTCACCTTAGAAGGTTCATCCCGAGCAAAGACAGTATTTGCCATGATGCGATGGAAGATTCGGAAGCAAGGATGAACTATAGAGCTATCTAAGTGTCCCTGAACCTTCATCAGCACCTCTCTCAAATTTATAAGAGCTCAGAAACTCAGAAGTGATGGCCGGATAAGAATGCCACTTAAAATGGAACAAAGATGTAGCACCAATCCTCGAGCACAGTTTCATGATCTCATCTTTTAGATCCAATTTGGATAGAGAAACTACACTAGGCCATCGAGTACTAAGATGTGTCCGAGCCATGAAGTTTGTAAAGAGATCTTGTTGACCTCCTTCACATACTACCTTGTCCATACTTTGAGTTATCCGCCGCTTTCGGGATGCACTACCTTTAGCCATAGTAGCTCTACCTGGCACAATGAAACCACAAACCCACAAAAGAACAAAGAACGAACACAAGCAAGCACAAGAGTTAATTATGAATTCCAAGAACCTTCAAATCCAACCAACACACATAGCAAGTAAGAAATCTCCCAAAAACTAACACAAGCCTCCAACACAACCACCCCATACTTAGAAATTCACCAAGTCTACAAGTTTATCAAAATCTCACAAATATGCAAAACTCGTAGACATCGCATAGAAAACCAACACATCTCATCACAACTCATCACACAACCAAAAGCAATATGCTCAATTCAAATACCATCATGAATTCAACCCCAAATAACCCCATACTTGAAATTTGAAACAAGTTATAAATATCAAAGTTTCAAGCTTCACTTGCAAAAATTTCAAAAGGGCTATCACCACCACAAAGCCAAGCAATCAATCAAATAGAACAATTTACTTAGGAATTATGCATATCTCCCATAAGAACATACACAAAAATTTCCCACCAAAAAAAATAAAATCAATTCCACTTCATAAGTCACAACCAAACCATCAACTACATTTCATGAGCATCAATAATCATCAACTTAACATAATGTGATGCAAAGGCACCCCCAATTTATACAACTCAAGAATTCCCCAAATCAAGTCCATCAACTTAAACCCTAGAATTTCAAAATCTCTAAATCAACCAACAAAATTATTAATTGATAAAGAAAATTGAAGTAAAAGAGATGAGAAGTGATGAAACACACCAATTTTCTTCAAGTTCAAGGGGGGGAAGGAGGAATAAGACAAGGAAGGCAAACGGGGGAAGTGAGGAGATGGAGGCGGCGTGGTGTTGTGGTGGCGACCTGGTGCTGCACGGGGCTGCTGCTGTCGGTCGGGTGGTGCTGGCGGACTCGGCGACGGTGGGGAGAGGGACTGGTGCGAGGCGTGTGTGTGAAATCGTGAATGACGGGGAGAAGAAGAAAGAAACAGGCTGGAGGAGAGGAGACTAACTAAAGGCTTATGTTTTTTTTTTTTTTTTACAGGAATGGATTTGCGCGGCCGCGCGCCTCATGCGCACGCCCGCTCACATTGCCCCTGAGAATGAGCAGGTTAGGTGCGTTTTTTTTTTATTATTTAAGGGGAAATTTAACAAAAATATTTACAAGTCTATTCTATTAAGCATGAAAAGAAAACTTACCTCGGGTTGCCTCCCGAGAAGCGCTTCTTTAGAGTCTTGAGTCGGACTTCCATTTCTTCCTAAACACTTGGATCCTTGAGGTGAGTAGGACTCACCTTATCAATCAGATTTCCGCTATAGTACCTCTTCAAACGATGTCCATTCACCTTGAATTCACCCCACTTTTCGTTCCAAATTGTAATTGCACCGTGAGGATGAACCTTTCGGACTTCAAAAGGACCACTCCATCGAGACTTCAACTTACCCGGAAATAGCTTTAGGCGAGAATTATAGAGCAAAACCAAATCACCTTCAAAAAAGTCTTTAGGGACAATTCTCTTGTCATGCCATCGCTTTGTTCTCTCCTTGTAAATCCGGGCATTCTCATATGCCTCAAGTCTCAACTCCTCAAGCTCATGAAGTTGTAGCATTCTCTTCTCACCGACTTCTTTCAAGTCATAATTCAGTGCCTTGATAGCCCAAAATGCCTTATGCTCCAACTCGACCGGCAAATGACAAGATTTTCCATATACAAGCCGGTATGGTGTAGTGCCCAAGGGGGTATTGTATGCCGTTCTGTATGCCCACAAAGCATCATCAAGCTTTTGTGCCCAATCTTTCCTTGTTCGAGAAACCGTTTTCTCCAAAATACTCTTGATTTCTCTATTGGAGACCTCGACCTGACCACTTGTTTGGGGGTGATATGGAGTAGCAATGCGGTGGTTCACCCCATACTTCTTCAACAATGCTTCAATCTTCCGCTCAATAAAGTGTGATCCTCCATCACTAATAAGCACTCACGGAACCCCAAACCTTGGAAAGATGGTAGACTTTAAGAACTTTGCTACCACTTTAGAGTCGTTAGTAGGTGTGGCGATTGCTTCCACCCACTTTGACACATAATCTACAGCGACCAAGATGTACTTGTAGACTCCAGAACTCGGAAAAGGACCCATGAAATCGATCCCCCACATATCAAAAAGTTCCACCTCTTGGAATTTGGTGAGTGGCATTTCATTCCTCCAAGATATGTTCCCTGGACGTTGACATTCATCACAAGAAGTTACATACCTCTGCACATCCTTAAACATGGTGGGCCAAAAGAAACCGGATTGTAGGATCTTGGCGGTAGTCTTGAAAGATTTAGCATGTCCTCCAGCAGGCAAGTTATGACAATGCTTAATCACACCTTCAATCTCATCATCCGGAACACACCGTCTATAAATCCCATCATTGCCTAGCTTGAAGAGCAGCGGTTCATCCCAATAATATTGTTGAACATCATGGAGGAATTTCTTCCTCTAGTGGAATGACAGTCCAGGTGGCAACTCTTTGCAAGCCAGGTAGTTCACAAAATCAGCATACCAAGGAAGCCCCTCAATGGAGAAGTTTAGGAGCTCTTCGGTGACATGAGAGATGGCAGAGGTTGTGGCTTGGAACAAGTGGTCATCTGGGAAAGAATCGTCAACAGGCAATCTTTCTTTTCCCTTCTCAATCTGCTCGGGAGGAAGCCTAGAAAGGTGATCAGCAACAACATTCTCATCCCCTTTCTTGTCCCTAATTTCCAAGTCAAACTCTTGTAGCAACAGAATCCAGCGGATGAGGCGTGGTTTCGCATCCTTTTTCTGCATCAAGTATCGCACAACAGCATGGTCAGTAAAAACAATTACCTTAGAACCCACAAGGTATGACCGAAACTTCTCAAAGGCAAACACCACTGCAAGCAACTCCTTTTCCGTTGTGGTGTAGTTCATCTGAGCCTCATCAAGTGTCTTGCTAGCATAGTAAATAGCATGAAGCTTCTTGTCCCTTCTTTGCCCAAGTACAGCACCCACGGCAAAATCACTTGCATCACACATAATTTCGAAAGGGAGATCCCAATCCGGTGATTGCATGATGGGGGCTGACACTAATGCTTGTTTTAGCCTGCAAAAAGACTCAAGACAATCTGTGGAAAAATCGAAGGCTACATCCTTCAGCAATAGGTTAGTCAAAGGCTTGGTGATTTTAGAAAAATCCTTGATGAATCTCCTATAAAAACCGGCATGTCCTAGGAAACTTCTAATCCCTTTTATAGAGGTAGGAGGTGGCATTTTCTCAATTATCTCAATTTTAGCTTTATCCACCTCAATTCCTCTATTAGAGACTAAATGTCCTAGCACAATTCCTTCATTAACCATGAAATGACATTTTTCCCAATTCAGCACAAGATTAGTCTCTTCACATCTCATTAAAACTCTTTCAAGATTAGACAAACAAGCATCAAAAGTAGTGCCATAGACGGAGAAATCGTCCATAAACACCTCCACAATTTCCTCAATCATATCAGAAAATATAGCCATCATGCATCGTTGAAAAGTTGCAGGAGCATTACATAAGCCAAAAGGCATCCTTCTATATGCAAATGTGCCATAAGGACAAGTGAATGTAGTCTTTTCCTGGTCATCGGGATGAATGGGAATTTGCCAAAACCCACTATACCCATCTAGATAACAAAAGTATGAATGCTTAGCCAACCTTTCTAGCACTTGATCAATAAATGCAAGAGGGAAGTGGTCTTTCCTAGTGGCGGTGTTCAACTTTCTATAGTCTATGCACATTCTCCACCCGGTGACCGTTCTAGTGGGAATTAATTCATTATTTTCATTTCTTACAACCGTTAAACCACCTTTCTTAGGCACAACGCACTACAAAAAATAATGAAATTTGCCACCCTTGCTAGCATCGGCAGACGTGTGCCGTGGCAATTGGTACCCTTTTGCCACGGTATTAGCCACGGTAGGCGTTGCACTTATGCGGAAAAGAGAAAATAGCCACCGATGGTAGCTTCGGCAGAGGTTGCCGTGGCTATTGAGTTAATTTTGCTCTTTACAGTAGCAACGGCTAGTGTTTGCCGTGGCGAATGAATGATTAAAAAATAAAAAAGAAAAAATCTAAAAACTCAATATAAAAACATAAAAATATATAAAAATCATTAAATTCAATCGAATTTCCATGGAGGTCCAAAGCATTTAAAAAACATTAAAATATAAAAAACTTTTTTAAAAATAAGAAAAAAAATACTCCGTATAACAACATTAAAAAAATATAACCCTACTTCTACCCGAGCCCTCTATTTCGTTGTTTCATCTCTTTCGAGCGTCCCTCTCTCTGGATGTTGCCTCCATGGCTCCAATTCCATCGAATTTCCATGGAGGTCCAAAGCCATGACCTCTCAGTCTCTCACCCACCCCTTGTCTTCTTCTCTTTTGTTCTTCCTCTCTCTGTCTGTGTTCCCTTTTCCTCTCACGCCATCGCTCTCCCCTCGCCAACGCTGCAATGTTGCTTCCTCGCCTCCCTCTTACTTTTCCACAGATCTCCCTTCTCCCAGATCTGCTTCTCCCATATTTGCTCCTTCCTCGCCTCCATCTCCCTCAAATAAGGTGGCACTTTGTCTGCTTTACAGAGCGAACGAGAGAGCGGGATTGTGCTCTGCACTGCATAGCAGGTGACGAATTCGAGCGAGACGAGGGGCGACAAGATATTCCTATCGAACTCTCAACTCTCTCAAGTGAGTAACATAAATCTCTTTAAGTCATTCGCAGGTTTCCTAATTTCTAGGGTTTGAATTTGGCCCTTCACCTTCTTTGCTTCTCATTTCCCTAAATGTTCATTTGTCAAACCCTAATATCTGCAATTTTATTTGGGATCTAGTAATCGAAGCAAGAAGATATTGTCGATGCTTCAAGGTTATGCATACCTCTTTTGAGGAAGTTGAGCGACTTGAGCGGCTCGTCGCCTATGAGCTCGAGATGAGTAAGTTTATCTTGATTTATAGTTTGTCCCCTTAATTACTTAGAATGAATTCCTTGGTCACTAGTTATCGATTTCTCCAAATGATGTCACAAATTGCAAATTGCATTTTTTTTTCCAGTTTCCTTGCTCTTGATTTGTAGTTTATCTGTATCTCAAGCTTGAAAATGTTTTTTCTTCCCAAATCGATCTAAGATAAAGAAGGGAGATCTAGAAACTCTCTAACTAACTTACTAAACCTATGAACATTTTATTTCTTATTTATTGCTCTTTCACCAGATCAACCACATGAAAATGTTGAAGGTTTCAATATAACATCATCTTGGATATTACTTTGTAGGGATTTAAGTTCCTTCAGAATTTTGTACATGATTCTTTTTTTTTATTGCTCTTCCTTCATTCTTATTTTGAGTGGTATATGTTTCACTGCTGCTGCGAGAACAACTGACTCATTTTTTAATGCTTTTAGGCTCCATCTGAAGCAGAGGCTAAGTGTGCTGAACTTTGCAAGTCAGGAAATGTAAGCGATGCCATGAAATTATTCATTTTGTGAGATCAGATGTGTTATATATGGTTTCTTCTTGTGTTTACCAATGAACTTTAGTTTAGTTATTCTAAACCTGCAAACCTAATATCTAAGAACCTATGGTAATTGGTAAATTGCTCGAATTTGTGTTACCCAATAAGCATCTCGTGGTCTAAAATCAATGGATCATTGTGCTTCACATATAGTTACTTGATTTTATCCTTTGTTTCAGGTGTATGTTGTGGCTTCGGAAGACATGGATTGTCTTACGTTTGGTGCTACTAGGTTTCTGCATCATTTGATGGATCCAAGCTCAAAAAAAATTCCAGTTATGGAATTCGAAGTGGCAAAGGTTAGGAGGACGAATCTTGCTCGTCTTTAAGATTTCATCCTTGGTCTGACTACGTTATTCGCTAATTTGTTTCAGATCTTGGAAGAGCCGAATCTTACTATGAATTAGTTCATTGACTTGTACATTTTTTCTAGTTGTGACTATTGTGTTATAACTTAAAAAAAAAGTTAAAACTTTTTTACTTATGTACTGTAAGTTCCCTGTGAACCAATTACAACACTTATTGATGCACATTGAGAGTTTTTCTTGGCATTTTATTTCTGTTATTTTTGTATGTATTTGCTTAGATTCTTATCAATTTATCTCTTAGGTATTGGGGGGCAGACAACTTTGAAGCTTATTCAGCAACATGGCTCTATTGAGAGTATACTTGAGAATAAATAGAGAAAGGTGGGGTCTAAAAAATTGCGATTGTATTTTATTTCCTTCATTTCAATTTCCTTTATTTTAGCTTTGAAAGTCACTTGTGTCTTCTTAAAAAAAAACATGAACATTTTGTGATGAGTAGCACGTGGGACTGGTGGAAGTGCAAATGACTTAGGAGTGAATAGTATTGATTTGTGTTTGGGTCTGGAAATAAATGGAGCTCTTTATATATTTATAAAAGTTCAACCAATCATTTTACATTTTGGTAAACTGATTTCTTGGCATTTGATTTATGTTATTTTTGTATGTATTTGCTTAGATTCTTATCAATTTATCTCTTAGGTATTGGGGGGCAGACAACTTTGAAGCTTATCCAGCAACATGACTCTATTTAGAGTATACTTGAGAATAAATAGAGAAAGGTGGGGTCTAAAAAATTGCGATTGTATTTCATTCCCTTCATTTCATTTTCCTTTATTTTAGCTTTGAAAGTCACTTGTGTCTTCTTAAAAAAAACATGAACATTTTGTGATGAGTAGCACGTGGGACTGGTGGAAGTGCAAATGACTTAGGAGTGAATAGTATTGATTTGTGTTTGGGTCTGGAAATAAATGGAGCTCTTTATATATTTATAAAAGTTCAACCAATCATTTTACATTTTGGTAAACTGATTTCTTGGCATTTTATTTATGTTATTTTTGTATGTATTTGCTTAGATTCTTATCAATTTATCTCTTAGGTATTGGGGGGCAGACAACTTTGAAGCTTATTCAGCAACATGGCTCTATTTAGAGTATACTTGAGAATAAACAGAGAAAGGTGGGGTCTAAAAAATTGCGATTGTATTTTATTTCCTTCATTTCATTTTCCTTTATTTTAGCTTTGAAAGTCACTTGTGTCTTCTTAAAATCAAACATGAACATTTTGTGATGAGCAGCACGTGGGACTGGTGGAAGTGCATATGACTTAGGAGTGAATAGTATTAATTTGTGTTTGGGTCTGGAAATAAACGGAGCTCTTTATATATTTATAAATGTTGAACCAATCATTTTACATTTTGGTAAACTGATGTGTCCTTTTTATGTGGCAGCTTCAACGACTGATGAATATTGGCTGAGATAAAGCAAAGAATGTAATAGCAGGCAATGGGTTGAAGGTGTTCTTTGGCAAGGTAAGTGTAGTGATGCTTCAAACATGCATTATATATACCTAATTATCTCTATGAGTATTTTCAGCTTTCACCTCTGAATATACTTAAATTTGCAAACCCAGCTCATAAAAAGATTTCTTGAAAGCCATGATGCACCTAAGAAAAGTAATATTCACTGCCTATTATTTTGGCTTGAATTTTTGTTGTTTTGCCTTTCCCCATCTTCTTGATTCTATCTCTTTTATGGTTTTCTAATACACTACTTTGGAAAACTGGTGGTTGTTGCCTATTTGATTCCATTGTTACAAATTTATGATGAGTAATTGAGGCTTATACATATTGATTATAAAAAGTTAGAAGGTTGCTTGGCGTATACTCAGGAGGCTCATCAAGGGTAGCCTATGGTTTCCGGTCATTTACGAAGGGAATGGTTTTACTTTTGAGTCAAAGAGCTCTTACCCCTAAAATCCTCATGCCAATAGTTTAGCCTAGTAGTTCACGTTTTACATTTATGTTGTCTTTGGTGTAGTTTTAGGCTTCCCTTTCAACATATATCATCTTTAAGTTAATTCAGGCTGGATTTTTCAGTTCAGATTTTAGTAGATCTGATGCCATGGTATATATGTACATAAAATAATGTGCGTGGTATGAATCTGCATTAGGGGATTTCTTGTTCATAGTGCAGTTGATTGCTGAAGCTAGGTTTACTCTATTGTCCTGATTATTTATTCTATATGTATTTGTTCCTTAAATTTTCTCATGTTCAAAACATTTGCTGAAAAAATAATTATTGGTACTCAGGTGTAAAAGCAGCTACTGACGTGGATAGCAGATTGGTTAAGAAGAAAAGACTCAGATAAGAATATTATTCTTGCAGTCATCAAATGTGAATCTCCACGTGAAGGATTAATGCAAGCTTTCGACTTTTTCGTCATTAGGGTAATGCGTTGTCCCATATTATATTTTTCTATTGGATTATATATTGCAAAGAATGTGGTATATTATATCTTTGTATTGGATTATAGATTGTATAAATTATGTACATTTTATAATTATGTATATTTATTGTCTATATATTGTTTAGTTTTTGACATTTTATTGTGTAAATTTTGAATAATTTTTGAAATTTTATTATATATGTAAATTGTGTGTATTATTTAATTTTTTTTAAAAAAAATATTGGACTTTTTAGCCCGAGTACGAAGAATCCGGTCTAAAAAGCATGTTTTTTTTTTTAATTTTCCTTCCACATTTTAGCTACGACAACTTGCCGTGGCAAATGTGTCGTGCCTTTTAGCAGGGGTCGCTTTGCCGTCGCTAAATTAGTAGCCACGGCTAACTGCCGTTGCTAGTATCAATTTGCCACCGCAGACTTGGCCACCCCTTGTTTGCCGTGGCTACATCCGTGGCTAAATATGTTTTGCCACCGCAGATTGGCTTTTTGCCACGGTAAAGTGCCGATGCTAAATTCTTTTTTTTTTTGTAGTGACGTGAACCGGACTTACCCACTTACTATCGGAAATAGGAAAAATAATCCCTGCATCTAACAATTTCAGGACTTCCTTTTTCACTACCTCTTTCATGTTTGGGTTAAGTCTCCTTTGGTGTTCTATGGTGGGTTTGTGGTCATCTTCCATGAAAATACGATGCATGCACAAAGAAGGTGAAATCCCTTTCAAATCATCTATTGAATACCCTATGGCCTTTTTATGTTTTCGAATGACAATTAAAAGCTTCTCAACTTGATCATCACTCAAATTAGCATTCACAATCACATGCCATGTAGAGTTGGGTCCAAGGAATTCATACCTCAAAGAAGATGGGAGTGGCTTCATCTCTAGCTTAGGCGCTTCAGGAACATCATCCGTGGTTAGAAGTTCGACCTTGGACTTAGGGAAGGTAGGAGCTTCCGACGACAACTCCAAATCAGCAACAACTTCAGCAAGTGGTGGACATTCTCCCCTCGTCATCACACTAGTCGTCAAGCAAAGCTCCAAAGGGTCCCTAATGACAATAGACATCATTTGCTCTTGGGTTGTCCTTTCCATCACATCTTCCCTGAAATAATCATTCTCAAAAGAAGGGGTTTTAATAGCTTTAGGAAGGTTAAATTTTATTTTCTCATCCCCAATGTCGAAGGAGAGAGTCCCCTTTCTTACATCTATCACAGTACCTGCAGTAGCCAAGAAAGACATCCCAAGAATAATAGGGACAAACATATTCGCATCCATATCTAACACTACAAAGTCTACTGGCACAAAATTTTTTCCCACCCTAATAGGGATATCCTCTAAAATACCAGCTGGGTGGGCAATAGACCTGTTAGCTATGAATAGTTGCATCCTCACCGGCCTAAGCTCTTCTAGATCAAGCTTATTGCAAATTGAGAGAGGAAGCAAGCTTACACTAGCTCCCAAATCACAAAGAGCATTATAATCATGCTGATTGCCAAAGTTAATAGGGACACAGAAACTACCTGGATCCTCGAGCTTACGTGGTAGCTGGTTTTGAATCAAAGCGCTGCACTCCTTACTAAGAACTATTGTCTGGCATTCATCAAGCTTCCTCTTGTTGGAGAGGATCTCCTTCAAGAACTTGACATATGCTGGCATCTCCTTGAGAGCTTCGGTGAATGGGATGTTTATGTGCAGCTTCTTCAAGATCTCTACAAAATTCCCAAACTTCTTCTCCAACATAGCCTGATTCTTCTTTTGTGGGAACGGAAGCGGAGGTTGATATGGCGGTGGGGGAACATATACCGTGTCCTTCTCAGGCTCATCTGTTGCCTCAGTCTCAACCTCTGGTGGAGCAGCTTGCCCTTTAGCTTTAGGAGGTTCATGCTTCTTTACCTCCTCTAACTGTTTACCATTCCTCAAAGACACAGCAGAAATTTGTCCTTTTGGATTCTCATCCGGTTTGCCTGGAAGTTGACCTGATGGTCTAGGAGCATTGGCAGCCTGTTGAGCCAACTGATTAGCTTGAATCTTTTGTTCTTGCTCAATCATTTGTATCTTGGTACCCATAGCTTTGAATTTAGAAACCAGATTCTCAATAGCAATAAGTTCAGGTGATTTCTTAGGAGCCACGGGCGGAGGCTGATTCGCCCTATTCTGGTATCCCTGATTCGGTGCATTCTGAAATCCAGGTGGGACTCCATTTCCATATGATGCTTGGTTCTGGAATGACTGTGGATTCTGCACATTAGAATTGTTCCCATACCTGAAGTTCGGGTGATTCCTCCAACCAGGATTGTAAGTAGAGGAGAATAGGTCATTCCTGGGGTTTCTATAGTTGTCTCTAGTGAAGTTTACCTCCCCTTGAGCCGTGCCCGGTTGCGTTTCTAGAAAAGCAGGGCAACTGGATAATGTGTGGTTCAGCATACCACAATATTGACATTCAACAACGGGGGGAGGCACCCCTGCCGCACTAGATGAGTTTGGCTTAGCAAGAAACTCCTTCTTTAATAATGCAATGTCACGATGTAGAGCTTCCAACTGGGCTGACTTGTGAGTTTCAGCATCAACCTCATAAAGACCTGCAGACCTCTTAGTAGCAGAAATAGAAGAGCGAGGATTAGAGTACCTCGCAGCATGAAGAGCAGTCTTCTCAATCAAAGCCCAAGCATCATCTAAACTCATCTCCATAAATCCTCCATTAGAAGAGGTGTCTATAAGCAGTCTAGTAGCATCATCAACTCCTTGATAGAAGATTTGAAGGAGAACATACTTGGTTTGCCCGTGATGTGGGCACTGAATCAGCAAATCCTTGAACCTCTCCCAAGCTTCATGATAGGTCTCTCCATGTTGCATAACGAAGGCATTGATCTTCGCCCTCATCTCAGATATCTTCTTGGGTGGAAAGTATTTGCTCATGAATACCTCATATAGTTGGTTCCATGTTGTAATGGAGTTCTCAGGTAAGGATCTATACCAAGCTTTAGCCTTCCCGTGAAGAGAGAAACGGAAGGCATATAGACGGATGGCCTCCTGAGAAACGTTCTCCATATGCACCGTGCTCATTAGATCGAGGAACGTCTCTATGTGTTGGTGAGGGTCTTCTGATGGCGATCCACCAAACTGATTAGACTGGATCAAATTCAGCAGTCCAGACTTTAGCTCGAAGTTACGAGCTTGCAACTCAGGGAGGACCACACCAGAAAGTGGACCAGTGCATGGCGACATCATATAGTCCCCTAGAGTTTGGGGAGCATACGCAAGCGCCTGCACACCTTGCCCTTGATTATCACGTTCACGTTGGTGTTGGGCAGTAAGATCATTCAACTGTTGGCGCAGCTGAGCAACATCATCGTTATCTTCCGCCATTTCTTGTCTAGCAATCACAAGATTTTCTCTTAGTCTCCTATGAAAAGTACGTTCAGGCTCGGGATCGTAATCGTTGAGTTTGCTAGAACGTAATCCTCTTCGCATAGGCTTCAAGAGTCACCTGAAATCACCAACAAGCAAGAAACAAATCAAAACTAATAAAAAGGCCTAGCAGAACTAGTCCGTAGAAACAATCAATACTATCAACAATCCCCGGCAACGGCGCCAAAACTTGATGTGGTCTAAACCAACACAAGAATAGTGTAGCCTGCACCAACCTCGCAAGAATACGAAATCAATTGCAGTATACGGGTATCGATCACGGGGATTAAATCTGTATCAATTGTTATCTAGAACTAATAAGCTAAGCCAATAAAGAGAGATTTGGTTTTCAACTAAACCTAGAAAAGCAAGCAAAGATTCTGAATAAAATATGTATGAGAATTGATTCCAGGGTTAAGGATTCCGACGACAATGCCACAAAGAATTCAACCCGATGTTCACTCGAACTTCATCTTCTTAATAAGTCAAATTGAAGGTAAATTATCTAAAGCCATCACTACTCAGCTATCGCATGTTGTAGTGATTGTGTCTAAATTAACAAAATCTAGACCCTTTAAGTTCTTTATAGACCTTAGGAGAAAATCAATTAAACTTTCGCTGTCGCGTTCCGCCTAACCGATTCAAACCTAAGAATCTACGATAATTTATTAATCCTCAAGAGTCCTCAACAATCGTTTAAATGTCACAATAACAATTGTCGATTCCTCAAGTTCAATCTTAGGGTTCCAATAGACACAATTCTCCTTTCGGGTTCATGAAGTCCATCCAAATATCCAATTTCAATTCTCAGCGGTAGCATCTCGAATTTAAAAAAGGATTCTAGTCGATTGACATCAATTAGGTAAAGCAACTAGGATCAAATCAATTCATAGAATTCAGATAAAGTTCAAGCAACCATCGAAATCAAACAAATTGCGACATTGTCGGGTTCACCCTAACCCTAGAACGGAGAATTTAGCCAAGCATGGAAGAATTCATCATCAAATCACTAAATTGAAACATGGAAATAGATAGAAAAGCAAAGACTAAAAAGGAAATATCAATCTTGAATTGAAACAGTGCAATCTCCAAGCAAATCTGTCCAAAGTTCTCCCAATCTAACTCAACAAAAGGTCTTCCAAAAGAGAGCGTTCCAACGAGGGTTCCGGCCTCTCTAAAGAAATGTTTCCGCTCCCTTAAAATAGTCCGAGACAAACCCCTAATATCATATTATTAAACCCATAAAATAATAATAAACTAGTGTCAAAAGAAACCGGGTCGAAATAGGCCGAATCTGGCCGACCTGTACAGTGCACGCCCGCGCGCCTCTGGTGCACGCCCGCGCGCCTATGGTGCACGCCCGCGCACCTATCGTCTGATGCCTTTTTTCCTCTGGCCGAGCTTCTGCACGCCCATGCGGCCAAGGTGCACGCCCGTGCACATGTGTTCTGATGTGAAGCCTATGATGCACGACCACCTTGCTCCTTATGCTTTTGCTTCTTCGCCTTTTATCCTCGCTTCTCCTATATGATTTCCGCTCGGCTCTTCTTAGCTTCTGTACCCATCTCACATGTCTTCTAGCAATCTCCTCTTAGCTCCCGAAAACTCCTGAAAACACCACCATAAAGACAGTAGATCTCTATCCTAGAAACTAAACGAAAAACATCTAAAAACACATAAAACACATGAGAAATGACACAAACCTATGCTAAATGCATGTCCTAAATAATGCAAACTATGATGACATCAGGTGTCAACCGCGGTTGTACCACCACCCAAGAGCGTCCTTGCGGATGAGAGTTTGAAACTCAGAATCAGAGCCCTAGGATGACGGAGCAGACTCTAAAGCCAGGTGCGCAAGACGATCAGCTGCTCTGTTGGCTTCCTTAAATATATGAGTAACAGAGGTCACCTCAAAACAACGAAGCAGGCAGAGAGAATCCGAAAGAAGAATCTCAATCTCCTAAGGAATCGACCAGACACCGTTGATTGCGTTAACAATCGCGAGACAGTCACCTTCCACCACAAGACTACGGATCCCTAGCCGACGAGCTTCCAGCAACCCAAGTTGTAGACCGACAGCCTCAGCCTGAAGTGTAGACATCCTCTCGCACCGTTTAGTGTCACACGCAAAGATTCTCCCCTTAGAGTCCCTGATCACAAACCCTGCAGAAGCCAAGCCAGAAAGAGATTTAGCACCGTCAAAATTGAGTTTGAGAGTGTCGGGATCAGTTTTAAGCCAACGAATGGCGTTCCTTTTGCGAGTGTAATTTCTGGGTTTAATTCCCATTGTTTTTCCATCGTCTTCATCTGGCTCATCTTGTTTTGTTTTTTTTCCAATTTTTCATATGGTTCTTGATTATCGCTACGAGCTCATCTATTGTTCGTAGGTTTTGGTTATCAAAAATAATTTTGTTTCTATTAGTCCAAATGCGCCACCAGGAGAATGCCAGGGTGGCCTTTTCTTCAGGGTTTAGCTGTCGAAAGATCTCATTAGTAATGGTCTTTGTGCTTTGGTTGTTTTTGTCAATATTTCTCACATGTCGTTCAATTGCTCTATCCAGAGCTGCAAGGGTTCTTAAGGTTGTCGGGCATTCCATAAGAAGATGGATAGCATCTTCATCTCTTGAATTACAAAAAGTGCAATCCATGGGCGTATGGATTCCTTTGTTTCGTAGCCTCACTTTAGTTGGTAAGCCATCTAGTCCTAACTTCCATAGAAAATTTCTAACTTTTGGTGGACAATCAATTTTCCATATTCTAGAAAAAAATTCTAGTTCATTGTCATTGGAGTTCCTAATAAATTTTAAGGCACTAGAAGTTGAGAACCAGCCATTAGGACTGGGTTGCCAATAGATTCTATCTTCAAACTCCTGCGAAGGGAGAGGGGTGCTGATAATTTTTTCTACGAGGTCAATTGGTAGGACTTCCCGAATCTTTTCCACATTCCAAGTTTTGTTCGGAAGGATATAATTCCGAACTCTTTCATGAACGTTAATCTGTTGAGTTATTCGGTGATCCTCAAGCTTCCTTTCATCGTTAATCCATTTATCCTTCCAGAATTTAACCGTCTTTCCATTCCCAATTTGCCAGATGAGTCCTGTGCAAAATTCATCCCTTAAGTCAATTAACTTAGCCCATTGCCACGAGACATTTTTCTTCTTTTTGTAATCCTAAATTTGGTTTTCTTTTAGGTACTTCTCTCAAATTATCCGAACCCATTGATTGTGGGGCTCCGCAAGGATTTTCCATAATAGTTTCATTTGCAAGGCTTTGTTCATGTCTCTCAATCTATGAATTCCTAACCCACCTTGTCTTTTTGGTTTGCATATTTTGTCCCAACCTAGTAGCGGTTTGTAGTTTTGGTCCTTGTTCCAGAAGAAACATCTGTTCACTCTGTCTAGTTCGTTGTGTACGCTCGTAGGTAGCATAAAATTCTGCATAATGTAATTTGGTTTAGCCGCAAGGTTCGCTTGGATTAGGATATCCCTTCCTTGTTGAGAGAGAGAGTTCGCTTTCCATTTTGTCAGCTGGTTTTTCGTTTTTCCAATAACATCTTGAAACATTTCTTTGTTGACCTTTCCGTTTATAATGGGACATCCTAGGTATTTATCCAAGACGACTTGGTTTCTGATAAGAAGGGTACTTTGGATTTGGAGTTTTTGGTTAGCAGAAACTCCTTTTGTCACTTGGAACGCAAATTTGTTAAAATTTACCTTTTGTCCTGAAATTTGGTAGTATTCATCAATTATTTTTTTTAGCTATCGCACAAGATTCCTGGGATGCTTTTGCAAAGATCATTATGTCATCCGCAAATGATAGAAAAGGGATTCGGGATCCATTTGGTGTGATTTTAAAACCTATCGAGTCTGTTGGGTCATTAGAATGGTATTGTAATTTTCTAGCAAGGATTTCAGCACCTATAATGAAAAGATAGGGAGAAATCGGGTCACCTTGTCGAAGCCCTCTCTGAGGCTGGAAAGTTTCAGTTGGTTCGTCGTTTACAAGAACTAAGAAGGACACAGTTTGAATACATTCACTAATCCATCCCACGAATCTAGAGGAAAAATCGAATTTCTCCATAATCGCAAGGAGGAAACACCAGTCCACTCTATCTTAGGCCTTTTCCATGTCAAGTTTTATAGCAATCCATCCTTGTTTTCCTTTTCGTGTTCTAAATGAATGAAAGATTTCGTGAGCTATAAGCACATTATCCTGAATAGCTCGGTCAACCACGAAGCCTCCTTGAAGCGGGTGAATAATTTTCCTTAGAATCTTCTTCATTCTATCTGCTAGAATTTTTGCAATCGCTTTGTAGATAGTCGAGCATAGGCTAATTGGTCTATAGTTGTTAGTGGTAGATGGGTTTTCACATTTTGGTATTAAGGTGATGAATGTCTGGTTAACTTGTTGCAACATTTTCCCGGATGAAAAGAAGCCTTTAATGGCCTTGGTTATTGATGGTCCTACAATGTCCCAATATTTTCTATAGAATTCTGCAGTCATCCCATCCGGCCCAGGGGATTTATCTTTTCCAATGGAAAAGAAAGCAGATTTTATTTCATAATTAGATACGGGCTTGGTGAGTTCTCTGTTGTCATCTGTTGTTACCTCCTTGTCTACCAGGGTCAGATACTCATTAAGTAGTCTGTCCCAATTATTTCCGTCCCTTCTTGTGTTCTAAGTGTCCTTATAATTTTCCTATTTCGTCTACCAGACGCCATTCTATGGTGGTACCAAGTGTTTGAATCGGATAGTTTCAAATGTTTTGTCTTTGCTCTTTGACTCCAGTATTGTTTATGATAGTATAGTAGTTGGTCCTTTTTCTTTATAAGTTGGAGTTGTAATCTGTTATTACCTCTATGGTGGCCTTGACTAAAATTTACCGGAGTAATAAACTAATGCAACTTTAATTGACCAAAACCTAGCTTTAAAAAAAGTTTATGCTGAAAAAAAAACTACACTGATTATTTTTAATCACAAAGTTAGGAATGCATTGTACTAAATAGAGAATGAAATTTGAATATAAACCCAGGTTTAGTGATAACTATACTAAAGAGAGAATGAAATTTGAACACAAACCTAGGTTTAGCGATAATCACATCTGGTGGAAACACATTATGGTACAAAGGCTCATTGCAGGAGCGTGGGCTGTTGGAGTTGATGATGCGTGTTGTTGGTGCTCCCCTTAGTCTACTTTTCAATTAGCTTTTTTTAAAAAGCTGATTTACTTTGCAGCTTTTTGAATTTGCTTTTGGGTTATTGTTTGACTTTGGTGTGATATTGCCGTGTAGAGTGGGAAACCACTTAGTGGATTTAATTTGTGGAAATTAATATTTTGTGGTTTTGGAATGTAGCTAGTGTACATGTCTCCTTTTGTGGTTTGAGACTTTAGTGGTAGGAAGTCGTGTGGCAAGAAACTCGTGAGTTCTTTTTTTACCGTAAGACTCTAGATTTGGTCTTATGTACTTTGTACCTTCGACTTTTTAGCCAATCATCTATATATTTACCTATTAAGACAAAGGCTCATTGATTGAAACCATTGACTACCAAAATAATTGCTTTCTGTGTAATTACAAACCTCAAACATTCTTTTTCATCTATGAAGCAAAAGCAAAAAGTGACGGAAATGAGTGCTATGATGCAACAATGCCTTACAATAGGAGAATGAGTCATTGATATAGTCCTTGGCCTTATAGTGTTCAAAGCCATATGAACAGGAATTACATCAGTTGGAAGATCATCATTGTTCGATGTAACTACATGAACCTCCCCTTAGGTCTATGTGCATTACCTTGCATAAATTAGTAGTTACATATTAGCCTTTGTCAATAATCTAAAGCCATAGATTTTCTAAGAAAGTTAGCCTACATTGCAAGAGCATTGATTCCCCACGAAGATGTGCCTTGAAGTAGGGATTTTGTATAAGACAAGTAGCTCTCATCGAAAAAGGCTCGGCTTAGGCTTGTTTATTTACTAAACAATTCAAGTACATATACATTTTCAAGTTCGGTTCAAACTGGGCCTCGAATCGATTTGAGCTCGAGTAGATCAAACTTTTTTTAAAAAAATTTCCCAAGATTACTGTATCATGAGTAAGTATAGGTTAAAAAATGATGGGCTCGAACTCGTTCTGCGTCACTTAAGTCCATATATATCAAAGTTCAAGTCCAAATTAAGGCACAACTCATTTGCAAATGAGTTGAATATCACCGCCAATATTCGATACAATTTAGTCGAATAACATCCCCGACGGTCGAGGGTTCAAATCCTACAATGTCAAACAAGATCCCTTACAACACATTTCCTACTCCAATAATTTATTTTAACATTTAATCATAAAAAATATAAAAAAAATATATTTATATTCATAACATCTATTTTCATGTATTTATAAAATTTCATTTTAAAAAATCATGTTTTAAATTTTTAAAAATTAAAAGGTAATATTTTACAAAATGTAATTATTAAAAATTGTTAAACATGATTTTTTGAAATAAAATTTTATAAATATATAAAAATAGATTCTAAGAATATAAGTATAATTTTTAAATATTTTTTAAGATTAAATAAATGTCAAAAAAAATTGGGGGAATAGGGACTAGGGAGTGGAGTAGAGTGGGATAAAGGATCTTGATTGCTACAATGTCGGTTTAACCTGTGAGTTAGCAGTTTTTTTTATTAGGTAAAAATTCAAGGTCAAACAAGTCTGAAGCTCAAGAAGCCAACGAATTGATAGACAGACGAACAATGAGTTAGCAGTTAATTATACAAGTCTATTAATTTCTTATAGATATTTTTTTTACCAGGTAAGAATTCGACATACCAGACAAACAATGTCTGATAAATCGAGAGGGCAAAAAAGTCATACGGACAGACCGTCAACATACATTTCTCATAGACATGTTTTAATACTTTAAATCGATTTCTTATGATAAGAAAAATATAGGGTAAATTTGCAAAATGTGGATCTAATGTGTTCGTAAGTTAACTATTGTTGCAATGGAGTTTGGATTTTGCTAGATTTTGATCACAAACCTCAAAACAGATCGAGACGCCTGAAAAAAAAAAAGTTAAATGGAAGAAACCGTCCGAGGGATTCATGAAGCTAAATTTTGATGGAGCCAAAGTCGCGTCTGGGCAAGTTGTTGTTGGGTTTGTTATCCCCAATAGCTGTGGTAGAGTGGTGTCCTGCGGTGCGCATGGACTTGGCAGCGCGTCTTCAATCCAAGCCAAGTGTCTCTGTCTTCACGCCCGCCTTCTATCAGCTGTGAGGATGGGCTTCTCTCGCCTCATGGTGAAAGGTGACTGTCTAACCATTGCCAACGTCTTGCGAGGGATCGGTACTTGCCCATGGACTATTGAGATGATGATTACCGATGTTCTCGGCATCTACAAATCTTTTGAGGCCATCGACTTCTCCCACATGTTATAGGAAGGCAACCAGGTCGCTGACAGATTGATGCACGCTAGTTTTATCTCCTCTGAGTTTTTCCCATTGGGGATGTAGCCCAGAAGGATGTCATTGGACAATGGTTCAACCGAGTTACCACTTCAAACTTTGGCCTTGTATCAAAAAAAAAATCATGATGACGATTCGATTGAAAATCACGATATGTGATTTGAATTCTCCGTTGTCGATTGACTTTCAGAATGATTTATGGTTATTGATTTCAAATGATTACCGGACTCGGAGTCTCTTTTGCAAGCATTGAGATCTTTCTAGGTTTTGGTAGTGTGTCGGTCGTTGCGTCACGGCTAAGCGACGGTTATCGACGACCAGGCTTTACCGTCGCAAAGTTTTAACATGATTATGAAGTGGCCACGATAATGTCTCCTTTACCCTTTCGAGTTCCCGAGTTTGTGAGAGACTCACACTCATCACCCTGTCGCCTAGCTACCTCTATCGGCATCGCCTCTCTCACACTGTGCTCGCTGGAGTGGAGATCGCCCTCACGCCGCCGGTTTTCTCCTCGTCTGCCTCAGTCTGTATCTCCAGTCTCCCTTGCTCAGATCTGAGTTGATTCATTGGCGTTCTCCTCCTCACCTCCATCGTTCTTCGCATTTACCTCTCGATCTCATTCAGGTAACTCTTCCGAACCACTCCCCTTTCAACTTGATTCAGAGTTCGATTAGGGTTTGATTTTGGGACTTACTGTTAGGGTTCGAATTGAGAATTGGGGGCTCTGAAATTTTCCCAAGATTACTATATCATGAGTAATTATAGGTCGAAATTGATGGGCTCGAACTCGTTCATTTACTAAATCTGTCACTTAAAGTACGTATATATTAAACTTCAAGCCCAAATTAAGGCACAACTTATTTGTAAATGAGTTGAATACCACCGCTAATATTCGATACGGTTTAATCGAATAACATCCCTTACGACTGAGGGTTCAGATCCTACCATGTCAAACAAGATCCCTTACAACACATTTCCTAATCCACTAATTTATTTTAACATTTAATCATTAAAAAAATATAAAAAGTATATTTATATTCATAACATCTATTTTTTACGTATTTATAATGTTTTATTTTAAAAAATCATGTTTGAAATTTTTTTTTAAATCATATTTTAAAATTTTTAAAAATTAAAAGGTAATATTTTACAAAATATAATTGTTAAAAATTGTAAAACATGATTTTTTGAAATAAAATTTTATAAATATATAAAAATAGATGTTAAGAATATAATTATAATTTTGAATATTTTTTAAGATTAAATACATGTCCAAATTTTGGTGGAGTAGGGAGTGGAGTAGGGTGGGATGTAAAAGATCTTGATTGCTAAAATGTCGGCTTAACCTATGAGTTAGCAATTTTTTTTATTAGGTAAAAACTTGAGCTTAAACAAGCCTGAAGCTCAAGAGGCCGACGAATTGACAGACGACGAAGCGTGAGTTAGCAGTTAATTATACACGTATATTAATTTCTCATAGACATTTTATTACCAGGCAAGAATTCGATATACCATACAAATAATGTTTGATAAATCGAGAGGGCAAAAAACGTCAAACGGACATACCGTCAACATACGTTCCTTATAGACATGTTTTAATATTTTAAATCGCTTTCTTATGATAAGAAAAATATAGGGTAATTTTGCCCACCTCCGGCGACCACAAGCCCAGATCTTCCCTTCCCTTCTCCTCTCGTCGAGTCCCGCTGTCCGACCTTCTCTCTCGCTCGACCTCGCCGAAACTGTACACCACCGACGGGATTCGAGCACCTCCGGCCACCAGCCCTCGAATCAGCCACCTGCGAGCCCAGTCCCAGTCTGTACGCACCCCGCCGCCACCAACAACCCTTCCCCCGCCCCGCCTCTGACAGATTTGGAAACCCGGCTCCACCAGTTTCCGGCTCCACCGGCAACACCAGATCCGGCCTCTTGCAACCCGGATCCGCCACCCAAAGCCCGGTTTCGCCGCCTCCGGGCACCTCAACCGCCTACCCCCTCTCGATCGCCGAACTTCACCACCGAGCACTTCTGTTCATTGAACGCGCTTCCAAGTTCCAATAAGAAGAAAGCAGGGATTTTTAATCCCTTTTGAAGAAATTACACAAACATCCCTCGTGTTTTTTCTATTTTTCGTTTTTGGCCCTGACTTCATTATTTATTAAGTTAGGTGGCCAATAAAATAATATAAAAATCTTACCATGGCCTTCTACGATCATCAACATCACGCCTTCTCCTCTATGCAGTCGACATCTTCTGACTCTTCTTGGTACATGGACACTGGTGCCACCTCCCACATGACGAACTCCTCAGGTAACCTCTCATCTATTTCCTTTAAGGGCCCTGCACACTCTATTATCGTCGGAAATGGTGGTCGTCTTGCTACTTTGGGAATTGGTCACGCCAAATTACAGACCTCAACCAACCTACTACACCTCGACAATGTCCTCATTGCCCCAAAGATTGTCAAAAACCTTATCTTTGTCCGTCGGTTCACTACTTACAACAACGTGTCCCTTGCGTTTGATCCCTATGGTTTCTCTGTGAACGATCTTACTACGGGGGTTACTCGCATGAGATGTAACAGCACCGGGGAGCTCTACCCTGTCATACCACCTCCTCCGTCCAGTCAGTCGTGCCCGATCGCCCTCTCAGCATCGTTGTCCAGCCTGTGGCATGCACGTCTGGGCCATCCCAGTGCTGCCGTTCTAGATGTCCTCCGTTCCCAGAGTCTTGTCACCTGTACTAAAGACCCACGCTCTGGTTTATGCTCTTCTTGCCAACTAGGCAAACATGCCAGATTGCCGTTCCACCGGTCTTTGACCTCTGGACCTCTCTTGTGCCTAGCAAGGAGGGTCACAAATACTACCTCTTGTTTCTTGATGATTACACTCATTTCTTATGGGTCTCCCCGTTGCATTTAAAGTCCCAAGTGTTTCCTGTCTTTGGCAAATTCCATGCCTACATCAAAACACAGTTTCACACATCCATCAAATGTTTCCAATGTGACAATGTCCGTGAATTTGACAACAAAGACTTCCACTCTTTCTTTGCCACAAATGGGATCTCCTATCGCTTGTCTTGCAACAAATGGGATCTCCTATCGCTTGTCTTGCCCCTATACTTCTTGTCCCTCGTCCTCCTGAGACCAACGTCATCCGTTGTATGTGGCTCTTCCATCACAAGTTCCGCTCTGATGGGACGTTGGAGCGCTACAAACCCCGTCTTGTGGTCAACGGTCGACCTCAGCAGGTCGGTATTGATTGTGATGAGACATCCAGCCCCGTGGTCAAGCCTGCCACTATTCTAGTGGTATTGAGTTTAGCATTGTCGCGCAACTGAGCCATTCATCAGTTGGATGCCAAGAACACTTTTATGCATGGCCATCTAAATGAGGCAGTCTACATGTTTCAGCCACCGGGGTTTGCTGATGCTGATCGTCCCAAGCACGTCTGTCTCCTGAAGCGCTCTCTGTATGGTCTGAAACAGGCTCCGAGGGCTTGGTTCCAGCGCTTTGCTTCGCATATGCTACGCTTGGGTTTCATTGGCAGCCGTTCGGATACATCTCTGTTTATCTATCGTCGAGGTTCTGACATGCCCTTCCTGTTACTATATGTCGACGACATCATCCTCACCGCCTCTTCTGATGCTCTTCGGGCGTCCATTATTTCGCAGTTGAATGCGGAGTTCACCATGTTTGATCTGGGTCAGTTGTCTTACTTCTTGGGAGTTGCTGTTCAGCGTCATGCGTATGGTCTGTTTCTCTCACAGAGTAAGTAGGTCTGCTTGTTCATGCATGCACCAAGGGAGCCTCACTTCCAGGCGCTGAAGCGGATCATTCGATACATCAGCGACACCCTCGAGCTCGGCACCACGATCACCCCTTCCTCGAAGCTTGATCTTGTTGCTTACACTGATGCGGATTGGGGTGGTTATTCTGACACACGTCTCTCCACGTCTGGTTACCGTGTTTTCCTCAACGACACCCTTGTGTCGTGGTCAGCCAAGCGTTAGTCTGTCGTGTCTCGCTCCAGCGTTGAGGCCGAATACAGGGGTGTTGCCAACGTTGTCTCCGAGTTCTCTTGGCTCCGCAATCTCCTTCTTGAGCTCCGTTGCCCTCTTCAGAAGGCCACTTTGGTCTACACTGACAACGTCTCCGCCGTCTATCTGGCTAGCAACCCAGTCTAGCATCAACGCACGAAGCACATTGAGCTCAATCTCCACTTTGTCCGGGACAAGGTTGCCATTGGACATGTCCGCGTTCTACATGTCCCGTCCTCCTCTCAGTACGCTGATATATTCACCAAGGGTTTATCTCGGTAGTTGTTCATTGATTTTCAGTCCAGTCTCACTGTACGGACTCCTCCGGTTTCGACTGTGGAGGTTTGATAGATTACATAGGTCTTATATTGTATAGTGGGCCCAAAGGTTCAATACCTTTGTAACCTATATATATGATTATCAATGAATGGAAACCCTCGAAGAGGACTTTACATCAATTCTGTCATTCTACAGTAAGTTAACTATTATGGGAAATGGAGCTTGGATTTTGCTAGAGATGGTATTCGAGTCATTGATTGTTCATATTTAATTTGTTTAGCATAAATTTGGATTCAAGTTTTAATGTGTGTTCATATTACACACATTTTGTAAAGAATATACTTGAATCGAGTTTATTTTTAGCATAAAGAAACCCTAATTGTTGATAACATAGTAACAAACTTATGAGAAATTTTTTTTTTTGTAAATTCCATAAAATTTGAACTTAAGTTGAGTCGTATAAAAGCAAGCGGCTAGTTTTTATTTTTTAATAAGAAGTTTATGTGGACTTTGGAGTGAACATGAGTAAACCACCTCGGGCTATTACCCAGTGGCTAGTTTTTTTATTTCTAGACTAGAATCACGATGACGATTCATGAAGCTAAATTTTGATCACAAACCTGAAAACAGTTTGAGACGTCGGAAAACAGTTAAATGGAAGAAACCGTTCGAGGGATTCATGAACATAAATTTTGATGGAGCCAAGGTCGCGTCTGGGCATGCTGCTGCTTGGTTTGTTATCCGCGATAGCTGTGTCAAATGGAAGAAACCGTTCGAGGGATTCATGAAGATAAATTTTGATGGAGCCAAGGTCGCGTCTGGGCATGCTGCTGCTTGGTTTGTTATCCGCGATAGCTGTGGTGTAGTGGTGTCTTGCGGTGCACATTGACTTGGGAGCGCGTCTTCAATCCAAGCTGAGTGTCTCGGCCTTCACCACTAATCTGGCCTTATATCTCTCAATTGACTCATCTGGATTGAATTTAATTTTGAAAACCCACTTGGATTTAATCGCCACCTTCCCTGCTGGTAATGCAGTGAGAACCCATGTATTGTTCTTTTCTAGAGCTTCAATTTCCTTATCCATAGCAGCGATCCAATTACTATCAGACTTGGCTTCCTTATAGTTGTAGGGCTCCTTGACAGATACCACCTTGGCTAATGAAGCAAAGAACTCAGGGCATTGAGAATGATCAATATGAGCTATATTGACAAAACCCTGTAACCATCTTGGGGCAGATCGAATGCTATTAGAACGCCTTACAAATGGAAACTCAACCTGGTGTGGCTCAATCTGATCAACCAAAGACCCATCTGGAGAAAGATCTGTTGTAGGAGTAACAATAGGTGAGGGAACTATGTCTAACTCATCATCATCTAACCCTTGGTTAGACCTGAGCATGGGCGGGCTTGTGTGGGCTTGGGCCGGACCTACGAGTATTTTTCAGCCCACTATACTGGGCCGGGCTTGGGCCAGGCCCGGTGCTTGGGCCACTTACCTCGCCCAAGCCCGCCCACATTGCGGGCCGGGCTGCCCACCGGGCCAAATGGGCCTAAATATTTAAAAATTGCGCAGGACGGAGAGTTCTCGTCCCGTATATCCCGTCCTGTCCCGCATTTATATATATATATATATATATATATATATATATATATATATTTATTTATTTATTTATTTATTTATTTATTTATTTATTTATTTATTTATTTATTTATTTATTTATATCTATATCTATATCTATATCTATAATTAAAATTAATAAAAACATTTAAAACATATTTATATTATATATTAATATGTATTTTATCCCAACATTAAAATAAATAAAAATATTATAAAGAATACAATAGCATAAGCTGCTTGTGTACTCAATTCTGGAGTACATGAATGTAGTATTGCATGTGTTGTATACACACGGTAATTGTGTAATATACAAATAGTATATGTATACATACACACTCGGTATATTTTATATATATAAACATTATATATATATATATATATATATATATATAGTATGGATCATATGTACACAAATCTGGGCCGTTGATCTATAGAAAATGGAAGGATAAGATAGTGCCACGTGTATTGATAGCTTTTAAAAAAAAGGTGGAAAATTTCACCCAATTTCATCCAACAAAAACCTGAAGCGCGTAGGAATAATCAACAAAAACCTAAATCTCTAACTGGTTCCCAAATTAAAATAGAGCCGCCTTCTTCTTGCTCCCATGGAGGATAGCGGATGAGATGGTGATGGGGGATGGCGGATGGCGGATGGCGATGGCGATAAGTCCCGACCTTCTCCGGATGGCGATGGCGGCGACTATGGGGTTGCAGAGGCGAAGGCGATGGCGAAGGTGATGGCGAAGGTGGCGACGGCGATGGCGGTTGTAGAGGCAAAGGTGGTGATGGCGTCGGCGCAGCTGCTTCCTCCTCGATCCGCCCCTCCTTCCTTTGGATTCGGCGTCGCTGCTTCCTCCTCCGCTACTACTTCCTTCGGGCTCGGCGCATCTGACATTCGATGGCGAGGGCGAAGGGGAGACGCAGAGATGCGGCGGACAAGTGGGTGGCGAAGGAGATGCTCTCGATTTCTTCTACTGCTCAAGGCCTTGGCTGTCTCCGTTGGCTCTCGATTTCTCGTTCTCACCGGATTGCCGGAAACGGAATTAGGTTGAAGCAGTTCGAAGTTTTGTTTCTCCATTTACTGTTCGGTAGGTAGGTGGTTTCTTATGCAATCTCTTGACCTTTTTGATTGAATTGTGTTCAGATCTGGCATTGCATGATCAATTTTGGGGTGGGGGTTGATTATTGATGAATTAGGTTTGGGGGTTGGATCTAATTTTGCTAGGGATTTTGGGGGGTTCTGTAATTTGATTCTATTGAATGGTAATTGCTTGACGCATTTTTTTGTGAGACTTCAAAATTCAAGGGAAGAAGGAAATCTTGAGTTACATTTTCAATGGCAATCGCAGCTTATGACATATGTGAGATTTTTTAATTGGTTTAGTGACCTGTTGCACCATCAAATAATAGCACTATACCATCGAATAATCAGGCTATACAATCGAATAATCAAGTCATACCATCGAATAATTTTTAGTTAAAAATTCACTTGGTGTTTTCATATTGCTAGCCGATTAGAAAAATTCATTGATACCGTCGAATAATCATGAGATACCATCGCATAATCCAGCAATACCATCGAATAATTTTTAGTTATTTGTTAAATGACATAACTAACCGAATAATATTGTAATGTCATCGAATAATCAAGCTATACCATTGAATAATAAAGCAATACCATCGTATAATCTGTCGATACGATCGAATAATCCAGATATACTATCGCATAATCCGTCGATAAGATCGAATAATCCAGATATACCATCGAATAATGTCAAGAGAGTGCATCACACACGCCCCCAATTTAGTAAGTGAGCAAGAAAAAACGTGGGTCCCACTTATTTTTAATTAAAAAAAAAAGCTAAAATTGCCTTTTAATCTCACTACAATTTCATTCAATCAATGGCTCAGATTTGTGTACATGATACACGTTAAGGGCTGAGTACACCGGAACCATATATATATATATATATATATATATATATATATATATATATATATATATATATATATATATATATATATATATATAATATATATATATATATATATATATATATATATACCGGGCGGGCCTGCCGGCCCGCTTGGGCTAAAACCCCAGTCCAAGCCCGGCCCGGTGGGCCTACCGGGCTGGGCCTATTGGCCCGCTTGGGCCACCTACTCTACCCAAGCCCGCTCATTTTGCCGGGCGGGCTGGGCGGCTTGGCCTAGGTCTGCTCAAGTCTACCCTTGGTCAATAAAATTGTTAGCAAAGGTGGGGGTGAAGGTGGCATTACTAGGAGACTGAGAGGTATATGACTTGGAATAAGGAAACTGGTCTTCATAGAAGACAACATCCTTACTCAAAAACACCTCCCTGGATTGAAGATCATATAAGTTGTATCCCTTTTGATGTGCTGGATAACCAATGAAGATGCACTTCCTTCCCCTTGGATCAAACTTATCAGAAGACCTTTTCAAAACTGCAGTATATAACATAAACACCCAAAAATTCTAAGATGATCTAGAGAGGGAGGTTTATGGAACAAAACTTCATAAGGAGACTTCCAGGATAACTTTGCAACTGGAAGTTTATTGATCAAGTAAGTGGCCACTAACACACTCCTACCCCAGAAATGCTTAGGAAGCTCAGCTTGAAACATTAATGCCCTGGCTGTATCAAAAAGATGTCTATGCTTTATCTCGACTATCCCATTTTGCTGTGGAGTGTAACTCATACTTTTCTGATGAACTATACCCAACTTGGAGAACCACTCATGACAATCTCTATTCACAATTTCTGATCCATTATCAGACCTTATCACTTTGACAGTCTTCCCAAACTGATTCTAAACATAGGCTATGAAGGACTTCACCACAGTGAACAACTGTGCTTTACTTGTCAACAAGTATGTCCATGTGGCTCTACTATAATCATCAATGATAGTAGTAAAATAAGATGACCCATCTAAGGACTTAGTCCTATAAGCACCCCACACATCAACATGTATTAGATCAAACAACTCAGTTGCATATGAAGTGATATTTGAGAAAGGAAGTCTATGAAACTTGGCAATAGAACAAACATCACAAACAAAGATGTCACCATGTTTTTCCATAAAACCAGGCATGTGCATCATCTTGGAGGTGGAAACATGACCCAACCTCTTATGAAACAAAGAAACATTATTGTTTTCAGAAATTGAACAACAAATTCTATTAGACTGCTTTCCATCAGCCATCCTTAAGCTTGTATCCTCCTTGATGACATAAAGTCCAACAACCTCACATCCACTAGCAATGACATCCTTAGTCAAATGGTCCTGCAAATCACAATGATCCTCATAAAAATGTGCACTGAATTACCTTTTCTTCAATAATTTGCTCACTGACAGCAAGTTAAACTTGAACTCTAGCACAAGCAGCACATTCTCAAGCAACAACTTAGAATTGACATGAATATTTCCAACTGTGTACACAGATTTGGTAGATCCATCAGGCAATATCACATGCACAAGCCATTTAAACTTTCTAGACACAGTAAACAGATGCTGATAGGATGTCATATGATCCGAAGCCCCACTATCCAGAATCCATTCATTAACTTTGCATTTAAACACAACAAGGCTTAAAACAGACATGCTATACACACATGATAGACCTTGAATCATATATGCACAATCCATGTTCGGATAGCTAGTCCTGACCATAGCATTTACAGCTTGCTTGTTTGATTTGAGTGCTCTCATCACTTCTTGACAAGCACTAGTCAATCCTACAATAGCTTGCACAATTTGGTTATCAACACCATACCTCTGATCTGCACTAGATCCATCTTCAAAAGGATTGTCTGATGTTGAAGCTCCATTAACATCAACATTAGCAACAACTCTAGGCCCTCTCTTAGCCTTCTTTCCCTTGTACTAGTCGGGATAAATCAAACCCTTCAGGATGTTAAAGACAGTATTGGAGCACGTAGTTTTGCCAAAATCGCCTTTGCATGGTGGGGAATCTGGTACTTTCACAACAAAACGCTATTCGATAATATAAAACCGGACATAAGATGCATTGCGGCTTTCACAAGAGAGCAACTTTCCTTGTGGAATTCGACCAAAAACATCGATGGCCCAGTTATTACCCCAATAGTCAAAAGCCAGAATATTGAAGTAAAGGAGAAAAGATGGAAGAAAACAAAATGGAAACCCCAGACACGAGAGCTTTTAAACTGAATTTTGATGGTGCACTATCTCCTTCTGACCAGGGTTCCTATGGATTAATTATACGTGATTTTAGAGGGACCCCTATCTTCTGTGGATCCGGACTTTGCCCTTTCCCCTCTGTCGCCTGCTCTAAGGGCTTAGGGCTTTGGAAAGGAATCGCAACGGCCAAGGAACTGAATATAACTAATCTTGTGATCGAAGGTGATAACCTCACCATAATTAATAGTCTTAAAGGTCTTGGGAAGCCTAATGGAGACTCTGAAATGATTGTCTCGGACAGTCTAGTCTTGCTGAGCTTCTTTGTTTCGGTTGAGATTCGTCACACCTTTCGGGAAGCAAACCAGGTAGCGGATCGTTTATCGCATCTATCTTTTGCTTTCCATAGTGCACTTGTTCCTGACGACTCTCTGTTTCGTAGTCTCATCCGCAAGGATGCTCTTGGCTTGTAAGGCCACGCCTCACAGTCAAATTTTTTCCCTTTTTTTTAAAAAAAAAACAAGAGCCACTTATTTGAAAAAAAAAATATGTATAGTATATGAATTGCAATACATATAATGAAAAAATGTTTGTGGTTGGAGATGTACAACCTCACTGAGACCAACGATCAACCTCAACGGCTAGCAAGATTTTCCCGCCTTAATTGCCACCTCTTTTAACTAACCTCTTAAATTTGAGCTCACATTTGTAGGTATTTTTCAACCAACACCCGGCCCACATATACATATGCTAACATGCTATGCTATCTAAGACTTTGACTTCATTCCATCGAAATGCATGATTTCAACAAAATTAATGCAGATTTCTGATCAAAATAATAAATTAATAATTATAATTATTAATGCAGAAAACTTTTGTGATAGTTACAGATCGACGAGTTGAAAAATAAATGAACTTTGTCTCTAAATTTTAGATTGATTGAGTAAAATAACTACTGATTTTAATAGTCATTAAATGATGAAAAAAATAAAAATCTTAATGGTTCATGAAATTGTAGGGATTTATTTATAACTTTCTCATATGTTTGATGAATAACAACAATATGTTCGATCAATAATTTATTTGCGATGCCCCAGTCGAGGTGGTCTAGTGTAGGGGTGTGCAGAAAACCCGAAACCGAAAACACGACACGAAAAAATCCAAAACCGAAAAAACACGACACGATAATGGCTTTAAATGGTTCGTGTCCGGGTCAGGCAAATTGCCTTGTCGGGTACCCGACACGAACCGTTTTTTTTTTTAAAGTACGGTGTTATAGTTATAATACTAGTATTATATAGTCTCGGTTGAAACATGCAATTGAATTTGCCCATTTGGTTTGGACTCCCGGGGTCTTTTTGTTAAAAGCAATAGGCGTGGGGTTCGAATCCAATCCCCGTCAATTTTTTAACTTCAAAGCTTCGTTTTTTTTTATTAAAAAAAAAAATCCCTTTTCTATGAAAACCCTAGCAGAAGAAGAGGCAGCCGCCAGTCACAACTCACAAAAGACACAAAATCTTCTCTCTCTCTCTCCAGTTCTCCAAATCCAGTCTCTCTTTCTCTCCAAATCCAATGAAGCGGCGGAGGCGAATCGACTCTTTTCTCCTCAGATCTGCCCTCTCTCTTTCTCTCCGGATCCAACGAGCCTCCAGATCCGCCAGGAATAGCCCAAGGCTGACTCAGTGCTCAGCCCCGGATCTGCTCGTCTTGGCGGCGACAGATTGAATCATTGCTCTGGCCTCGAGGACTGGTGCCGGCATGCCGCTTCAGAGAGAGTCGAAGTGAGCTCGAGGACTGGTGCCGACGTGCCCCTTCAGAGAGAGTCGAAGTGAGATCGAGGACTGGTGCCGGCGTGCCGCTTCAGAGAGAGTCGAAGTGAGCTCGAGGACTGGCGCCTCTCCAATTTCTACCCGGAAGTCTCCTCTCTTCTCTTCCTGGATTCAATACCATGTTTTCTCTCTTGTTGATTGCATTTTTGGGTGGAATTTGTAGATATTAGGGTTTGATCAAATTGAAAAGTTTTCAATTTAGTAGATCTATCAGGCTATTTTGAATATTTCAATTTGGTTTGGATGGAATATGTATCAAATTATTGTCGGATGCTTGTTGTTTACAAATCAGTAGAGGTAATGACTTGTTTGATACTCAGAGTCAGTACAACATCTCAATTTTCGGTTCGTTGCGGGTAACACGAGTATCCGACACGGAACCGTTTGGTATTTTCGTGTCAGATACCCGGTATTAACCGTGTCGTGTTCGGATCGGCGTTTTCAACCTTAACGGTTTCGAGTACCCGATACGATTAACCGTGTCGTGTCGGGTACCCGGTTATGCACACCCCTAGTCTAGTGGTAAGGTGCAAGGGGAGGAATAAAGTGGTCCCGATTCGATTTCTACCTCCGCCTTTTTTCTTGGATGAAAATATTTTATCGAATATTTGCCTTGCTCCTAACCACCTTCCTCGTCATAAAAAATAATAATTTATTTGCGACTTTTGATAATGTTCTTTGGGGTGAAAAGATATAATCCAAAATAATATGAGGTTACAAATTAATGAACATAAAACTTATAGCATTTTTCTTTAACAGATTAGTAGTTAAATCCCCTTGCACATATTGTGCAAACAAATCGTCTTGTTTTATTGGCAACTGGATCTGACGGGGATCAAGATAAGCCGGAGGCAGGAGGAAGGTCATGTGCGAACTCTCATATAAGGTACATGAACAACATATAAATTCAAAGGGTTGTATCTCAAAACTAATTGACAATATATTAAAAAAAAAGTAGATTATTAAACTTATATGTTATTTAATACATCTCAATATTTTCAATAGATAACCAACCCATGTTATATGTAACATTGATGATGGTTGTGATTGATATCATCGGCCAACAGTTCTGATCCAATAGTATGTCATGTTTACGTAAATTTGATTGATCGACCATTTTGAAAAGAAATTTATCACAATCTATATCTAACTATTTAAAGAAATTAAAGAAAAGCATTTTTGATAAGGTGTCACTCTCTCCTTACGGTTATTCAATCAACTTTTGAAAAAATTCAATTAATTCATAATCTTAGCCTAATTTATAACTGCAGTAGTTTTTTTTTAAAAAAAAACAATGGGATTAATTCAAAACATAAAATGAATAATAAGGAAACATAAAATTAATATTAACATATATATCTATACATATTACTAGCTTTAATTGTTTTCTCAATCAATGAGCTTAATTCAAAACGTTTAATTATCTGAACTTTTACTATTATTTTATAATATTAATTTAACATATTACTAAGATTTTATTTATAAAAAATCGCGCCATTACGCGGGGATCATACTAGTAATAAAAGGAATTGATTTTTGTAAGTACGTCATGTAGTAGCTAGTTCGGTTCCATTTTCCTTTTTGTGAATGCGAATTCGATGGTGTGCTGTGCCGCTTATCGTCGGCTTTTTTTTAATGCTCCCTCCATACGGAAAAATATATCGTTTACTATTTATATACATTTTTAGGTTAATAAAAAAATATAAAATATTTATTTTTTATAATTTTTAACAGTCTTGTACTTATTAATAGGAATTATGAAATTGGTTTAAAAATTTATAAAAAATGGATATTTTACATAGTTGTCATTAGCCTAAAAAAACGAACGACGTGTTTTAGCGACCAGAAGAAGTATATAAGGAAATATTTTGGTTGGTAATTAAGGTTGAAACATTTGTCAATTCAGAAAATCATAACGAATGAGGTCTAACAGACTTGGGTAATTCTGGCCAGAGACCCGATCAACTTGGTGAGTATTGTGGGTAATCTTATCCGTCATCAGATTGCCCTGAAGAAAAATATGATTGCGGATATTGTCTGAAATTGTTTTTATCAGGTAATAATTCGGGAGGAATAATCCTACCTGAAAGCATCCTTGCGGATGAAGTCTTGAAAACATGAATCAAAGTAAATGTCGAGGCCCCTGACAAAGTGGTAAATGTGTGCAACCTTATCAGCCACTTTGTTGCCAATACAGGGCACATGGGAGAAGGAAACTTCTGTCACACTCGACAACAATATTTTAATATCGGACATCACCAAGTCAATTTCCCATGGACATGGAGAATTTGTTTTTAAATTATCAATGATTATAAGGGAGTCCCCTTCTATTTGTAACATATTTATACCCAGTGCTCGGATTTGGATTAAATCATGTCTTAGTGTCAATGCCTCTGATTTCAATGGGGTTTGGTTACCAATTCTGTCATATCCAACATGAATCGTTCTCCCTTCTCAGTCACGAATGATATAGTCAATTGAGCTATCTTTGTTATTGAGTGTGGATCCGTCGAATTTATTTTAAATGTGTCAACTAGTGGGTTTATCCATTTAACATTTTTGTACCGAATTATTGGTCGTGAGTGATTTGTAACATTAGTCTTCTGAGTATACTGAATATCATCCTCCTTGTCATAGAAAGAGGTTTTTTTTTCCAATTATCCAAGTGAGTAATGATGATGTGTTTAACAGATTCCTGGTTTGGAATGGATTCATTTCTAAATATCGTTTGTCCACCATGCATGTAACCACTGATTTTTCTATTTTGGTTTTTATGAGAATGCTTCTGATCATACACAAGATAGGGGAAAATCTCCTGAATTTGCAATCATGTGGACTATCACCTGATTTGTACCTAATTAAGGTAGATGGAAGATGGCTT
The DNA here is from genome assembly GCA_037127255.1 of Persicaria tinctoria. Taxonomy (NCBI): domain Eukaryota; kingdom Viridiplantae; phylum Streptophyta; class Magnoliopsida; order Caryophyllales; family Polygonaceae; genus Persicaria; species Persicaria tinctoria. The sequence goes on along the minus strand of JBANSL010000019.1, from coordinate 45,379,206 downwards.
TTAGAAAATTGGCATTCCATAAATAGATGTGTTTCATCTTCGATCGCACTATTGCAAAGTACACAAGTTGTTGGAACTGAAACCCTTTTTTGGGATAGACGGGTAGCCGTTGGAACACCCATTCGTCCGAGTTTCCAAATGAAATTCTGATTTTTTGGTGATGTGTGAATTTTTCAAGTCCAAGAGTTGTTGTCTTCATTTTGGCAGTTGTTTTTTGTGATCAGTTTGTAGGCGCCAGTTGTTATAAATCATCCATCTCTATCTGACCATCAATACTTTGAGGGACCGTGTTTAACATTTTTTTTCTCCCACCATTTTGCTCCTAATATATAGCCACTTACTGTTTCATTCTCATTTCGAAAGGTTAGACAGTCATCCCTTTTGATTATTGGTGAATTTGTAATCCAATTATCGGTCTAGAATTTGATAGATTTCTCATTGCCTCCGACCAAGTTAGGCCCTCTTTAAATTTTCCAATAAGAGGAGTTAGTTTTGACCATTTCCAAGATGACCCCCATTTTTCTTCTAATCTACATATTCTATCCCAGCTTATTAGAGGCCGATATTGGAGATCTTTGTTCCAAAAGAAAATCTATTTATTTGGTCTAATTCCTTATAGATTGTGCTGGGGAGCATGAAACTTTGCATCATGTATAAGGGTTTTGATGCTAGTTTTGTGCCAATAAGGATAGTACGACCCTGATGTGAGCATTAGCACGCCCATTTACTGAGTTGCTCTTTTGATTTACACATAACTTACTTAAAAGTGTGTCTATTTACACACCGATTTATAATAGGGCAACCAATATATTTTTGAATCATTATTTCATTTGATATTCCCAAGTGTCTTTCAAGCTTCTCAATTCTGGATCTAGGGATTTCTTTCGTTGTTTGAAAAGCTGATTTGTGATAATTAACTTTTTGTCCTGAAATACTGCAATATTCATCTACAATTGTTTTCACTTTTAGGGAAGCTGACGTGTTACCTTTGGTGAAGATAATCATATCATCAGCAAAGGCAAGGTAATGGATATGTAGATCATCCTTCCCAAAACTGAATCCGATAAGGCTATTTCTAATATTTGTTTCAAGCGAGAGTTTTCTTGCCAGAACCTCAACCCCCAAGATGAAGAGAAGGGGGAGAGAGGGTCGCCTTGTCGAAGGCCTCTAGTTGGTCTGAATAACTCCGTTGGACCATTGTTAACAAGAACGGAGAATGATACCGTAGATATACATTCCATAATCCATTTAATAAATGTCGGATGGAAACCAAATTTCTCCATTACTGCCTTTGTAAGGCTTCAATCTACTTTATCATAAGCTTTTTCCATATCTAGTTTAATTGTCATCCACCCTTCTTTACCTTTTCTGCTACGAAATAAGTGGAAAACCTCATGGGCTATTAAGAAATTGTCCTGAATAGCCCGGTCGGACACAAAAGCTCCTTGCAAAAGGTGGATAAGTTTGCCTATTACATTTTTCCATCTCTCCATAAGAATTTTGGAAATAATTTTATAAATTGTGGAGCCTAGGCTGATTGGTCTGGAATGTGTAGTCATAGAGGGATTATCACATTTTGGTAGAAGTGAAATAAATGTACGTTTATTTGACGAATAGTTCTTCCAGAAAGAAAGAATCCTTTAACCACTTTGATAATCGATCCTCCAATAATGTCCCAGTATGTTTTGTAAAACTCTGTTGACATTCCGTTAGGGCCTGGTGATTTATTATTGTCAAGCTAAACACTGCCCTTTTCATTTCGCCATTACTCGGATGCTTGGTAAGAAAACTATTATCCCCATTGGTTATTGTCGGGGTGACAAGATTTAAGTACTCCCTTAAGAGATTTTCATTTATCCTTTCCTGTTTAAACATTTTTTCGAAATCTCTACGGATTTCATTTTTGATATTTTGGTCACCCTCAATATATGTACCTTCGCTGGAAGTAATTGATCGAATGATTTTTTATTCCTTCTACTAGTTGCTACCTTATGGAAGTATGATGTGTTTGAATCTGTCAGTTTTAGATGTTTCGTTTTGGCCATTTGGTTCCAATACTTTTTATGAAACAGAAGAAAATTTTCTTTCTTTTGTAGGAGGTTCCTTTCTTTAGCTCTATAATCCATCTAATTTCGTTGAGTCATTAGTGGTTGTATCTCCAGCAGACTGCTTTCGACTTCTTGGAGTTAACGAAAGATATTACCGAAAGATTACTTATTCCACTCCTTTGCTTTTTTGTTTAAGCAGTTTAGTTTTGTATATATCTTGAAACATAGCGGAACCCGTACACGATGCTCACCAAGCTTGCTTAACAATGTTGCGGAAATCCTTCTATTGAAGCTAAATATTCTCGAACTTAAAGGGAGGTGGTTTATGAACTACTCCATTATCTAAGTTTATTGTAATGGGACAATGATCTGCTAAGGAAAAAGCACCATTTTTTTAATTAATTCTGGAAAAAATCGAAGAACTTGATGTTGAATTAGTACTCTACCCAATTTCTCCATAATGTTGTCATCTCGGCCCTCAGGTTTTTTCTTCCACGTGAAGTAGTTCCCCGAAGTGGGAAGATCAATCATAGCACATTCGCTTTTAAATTTAGCAAGTCTCTGGAATCTATGAGTATTGATTTTTGCCCCGCCAATTTTGTTCGAGCTACAAAAAATTTCGTTAAGATCCCCCATCAAAATACACGGAAAGGTTAAGCCGGTGACAAGTTCAGTCATAATTCTCCAAGATTCATCTTTTTCCCTTAACCCCGGAGGGGCATAAACAACGAAGAGCATTAGGGAAGAACCATTTTGCAAGTTGTTGTATCTAATACCAATTATTATAGAGAGTTGGAATATTTCTACCAAAATCGTCTCATTGATAAGGTGTTTTGTCTTCCAAAGGATACACAGTCCGCCGGATTTGCCCTCGGCAGGTGACCAGATGGCGTTGTCGAAACCTGCATTCTTCCATACAGTTTCGTTCGGAATACTTTCAGTTTTTGTCTCCGCTAGAGCAAGTAATTGGATATGGTCATTTTTACACCATGTGTTGATATTTGTCCAAAATGTTGTTTTTCCTATACAATTCCAATAGCTAACGTTCATAAATAACCTTTTATGTCATGGGAGCAGGGAAGGTACATGGTCTCTACTCTCTCCCATGTAGTTGATTTGTACCAAAGAGAATGTATGCAACTGCTAGGATTGTAATCAAAAGGTCTATAAAGTGATCGAGTGGCAAGACAAATGATGCAAAGCCAAGGCAAAAAGGTCAATTAAACACCCAAAATCCATGATATACTATCCTTTGGGTTTTGTGATTTGTTTATAAATGGGATTATTCTTATAAGTTTCTAGTTTAAATGAATTACTAGTAAAATGCCCGCGCCAATTGCACTTTTTAAAAAAATTCTATATTTCATAGATATCCCAATAAGATTAGATAGAAGAAGTGTGATAAGGAGATGGAATGAAAAAACAACAAAGTCATAACAAATTTCAATCGGGTAGCTTTTGTTGCAAAATTGTAAAGTAGATTGAGCTTCAACTTCTCAATCGGCAATCAATGTTAATGATCAAACTGTCATAGTAAGATTGCATTTCATTTAGTTGTCTTCAACCTATTTATTTATGAAATTAAATAACATTGAAACAAATAAATATGGTATTCGACATAGATAGTAGCTTGTGCAAACTACATAACGAAGGAAATTTTAAGAAAGTTATATTCAAATGTGCTCATCGACATTTCCAGCTTCAGTTGCAGCAACCATCAACTAATCTGTCAAACATAATGTAATTCAATTCAATGAAAAGTGAGAATCAATCTGTCAAGGTTCACACTTGATTATTTTTTAAGAACAGAACAAAATTAAGCATCAGAAACAGGTGTGAGAATGAGAAGGTAGAAAGAAAAGAATCTAACTCTTCTCAAACGTCAGTCCATTGTTTTTCAGGATCTCTGCTATTGTCACAACAGTAGCAATAACTGAAATGCAAGATTAAGGAATAATTAGCAGTTCAACAACCAAGTAAAAAGGGAGATGATTATGAAGTGGAACATGGAAATGAACATATAAATTATATATACCTGTTTGTGAAGGATCCACCAGATGGTGGCTTGGAAATGGAGCGACCATAGTTTGAGTTCGAGGTGGAGCCACGGAAATTTGACTTGGAATACAGCCTTATAATGAAGAATTTGATCGTTCATGAGGCAAAAATCTCATCAAGGTTGGTGAACTCGTCAACAATTGCGATGACATCTGCCATTGAAACCGTTAGAACAATATGAAAGGTAAAGCAACAGAGGGAATAATGTATGACTCAATTCAATGAGAATGATATTTATAATCAGGGTAGAACTTATTTCAGGCAAGGGAAATCAAGATATTCATATAAATGGATAGGAAAGAAAATAATAATCTATATGGAAATGAAAGAAAGTCAATATATTCATACATATTGATAGGAAAGAAAATAATTATATACTCCATCTGTCCAAAAATACATTGCCTTTTAGGCCTCGAAATTTTGTCGGAAATACATGGACTTTTAGATGTGTAGGTAGTAATTATTACCTCTAAATTACATTTAACTCTAAAATTTACCCCATAATTTACCTTAATATGGATAATCAAAGGTTTTAACTTTTAACCTTTAATACTAATGATGAGGAAAATTAAGAGGTCAAATAGGTTCCTTAATTCGCGTGCACAAGCCTAAAAGGCAATGTATTTTTGGACGGAGGGAGTATATGGAAATGAAATCTGTATATTTCTAAAATATGTAATTTTTAATCTGTATATTTCTGAAATCTATAATTTTGAGAATCTGTAATTTCATAACTATGTAATTTCATAAGGATCAAGTTTCATACAGCTGTAATTTATAAAATCTGTAATTATAGAAATCTGTAATTTATGAAATGTGTAATTTATAAATATCCAGATATATATACACATTATATTTCGAGTCAAGGGAAAATACACATTGAGTAATCTGTAACTTCTGAAATGTATAATTTCATTTCATAACTCATTAATTTCATAAGGATCAAGTTTCATACAGCTGTAATTTCTAAAATCTGAAAATCTGTAATCACATAAATCTGTAATTTCATAATGTTCAGGCTTTAAAATATGTAATTTCATATTTAAAAAATAAATTGAAAGCACGTAATGTTCAACCAAAACAACCAAAGCAAATACTTGAAGATATGTAATGTTCACTAAGTGTATATTTTAATCAAAATATTGGAATTCGGAAGTTGATTTTCACGGAAGATTTAAGAAACAAGTTATCAATTTGCTTTAGAAACATAAATGCAGTTTCAACTAAATTGAGAATAAAAAAAAAAAACGAAAACACCTAAAAAGTAAAATTTCAGTGGTTAAATTTATGGAGTACAGAAGACAAAGATGTACGATACTTGAATGTAATCGATTTGAAATTCCGCGGAATTGAAGAATTAGGGTTCGGTGACGATGATGAAAATTAATCGACTGGAGTGAGGAGATAATACCAAGCCTGAAATCGATAGAAATCACAGGAAAAAAAATAGGAAAGCAGAGATGAAACCCTCATGGTAATCGAATTCCGTCACTGAAGGTCGAAATTGATAGAAATAGTTGGAGAAAATGGCGCCAGTATTGATAGCCAAATTGAAGAAGTTAGAGAGTACCTCGTCAATGTCGCGAGATGCGATTTAATTGACAGGCCGATCCCCTTTTCAAGTTCTTCATCTTATTCATTGTGATGCTTCACCGTCATCCTTCCGATTTCACTTCTACTGGTTTCCATATCTTCAAAAAAAATCATCCCCTGCTGGAAAGGATTAAAGATAAAGTGGTGCAGGGGATATAAATGCGATTTAATTGACAGGAAAATCGGGTTGTAGCAGGGATTTAGAGATAAAGGAGATGAAGATTGAAGAGGGACGCCTGAATAACCCTAGGAGAAAATAACCCAAGGAAAAAAAAAAGGGGAAAAAGAGAGGTGGAACAATTTAGTCATTAGTCAATAGAATTAAGGGTGGGTAAAAAAAAAAAATTAATAAAGAGCTGCAATATGATTGGAGGAGAGGGCTAGGATTAAGGTGGTGGTGATAACTAAGCAAATTTGCTTTTGAATTAAGTTTATATATATATTTAATCTAAGAATGGTTGTATTAGGAGGGTAGGTAAGTGAAAGCACACCACTAAAGAAGCACATACACAACAATGTGCACCAGTAGGCATACAATCAAATTGGTTTATTTAATGATATGCAGATGGTGAAGACAAAGCTAGAGGGAAAAAATTTACAGTAATTAAGGATTGTAAACAAGAAACAAATTACATAAAACTGTTTGCCAATTTAGCATGGTATACATTCCGGTTTGAGCAAGAAAAGTTACTCACAATAAAAATTTAAGTACATTCCTTTCAATTTTGACGATACCCACTCGGATTCACCAAGGTTTCCATTATTTTTGTAAGAAACAGATCTTCTCAATGACCCCGCAACCAGCAGCTCAAACTTGCGAATACCCAAAATTGCACTCAAGAAGCACCGAGGAAGGCAGGATAACAAAGTCATACCGGAAGTTTGACAAGAATGGTTAAGAACCAGTTGTTCAGTCTATAAAACCAAACGTGTTTTACCAAACCATAATCATCAAATTCAATCCAATACAAACAAACGCTAGATAAGCTATGAAGAGTTCTTGTTGCCACTAGTGTTGAGAAGCAATCCAAGAGAAAATAAAAAAAAGTCATAATATGCATTTCATCCATCAATACATTGCTAGAATGTTCACACATGAACTTAGTAATCACCTGATCACAAGCAGACGAATAGACAATCCAAACATCAAACGGGATCAGGTGGATGCAGCTATATAAACAATACTTGTTCACAATACAATCTAAATTACCAAGGATCACGATAAAGTCATCAAGGTGAGTATTTCCAAGGCAACATACATTCCAGCAAAGACTGAGAGTATTTGTATTGTCATGGAGCTTATCTTGAAGGGCTACGAGTTTTCCCCTATCAAAGGGCCTTTGCCTGATTTTTCTACCACCCTTGTATAGTGGAGAAGAAAGGAAAGTGGAAACCCTCCAACATAATATGCACATCCATTTTCTCACAATTGAATTACAGTGAAAATTCCAATTAACAGCAGGGTTATGATGATGTTGTACGAAACAAACGATCAAGCAAAGTATAATTTGGATTGCCACAGACAAGGCTGAGCATAAAGTTTCAGTGATAGGTTTGATGAAAAACATTTCTTCAACAGGGAAGAAAGGAGCTATAAAAGTCCCAAAATCCACCATTTGTTCAAGGCCCGAACATCGGGGGATAAGGGGTGAAGAGTCACAAACCTCTAGCACCGGGTTTTTCAACCACCAATAGGTTGTGATTTTAGCATACAACATAACAAAATAAGAATTCATGCTGCAGGAGACATAAACAAAACTAGTGAATCTCGTACCTATTCGGTGGCAACCAACGTTGTCATCGAAGAACCAACACACATACCAGCAAGGCGTGAATGATCCCCCAATGGTCAGTCAATTCCTTCTGTTTTTTTAAGTCCACTACAGAAACAGGGCTCGATTTTTCATTACTAAAATACATGAAAACCACTTCTTCATCGGAACTAAAGATAGGAGCAATAATAGCCCCAAGATCCTTAGTTTAGTCAAGGCCTTTTCGAGAGATAGGGGATGAAGAGGCAATCACCTCTATCATCGTTTTTTCCAAACACCAAAGTTTGATGAGATTTTGTGCTAAACACAATAGGTAAGTTATAACAAGAGTTAGGACAAGGGGTTTCTTAATAGTTTTAGGGCAATAGAAGAACCTCAATGGGAGTATGTACAAACACCTGAACAACGACAAAGATGTCGAATTCACACCAAAAGGTGACAGAGAGTCTCCACCGATAGTTTGAAGCGAGAAGCTCCCGAGAGATTGGGTTGATTCTTTCCGCATCCACCGCCACCAAACGCTGCCAGCCAGACCGACCCGGCCTCGCAAAGACTCCTTACTCCAGGAAGTCAGAAACACATGAGCCACCCTCGACGCCTCTTGAAAAGAAATTTCATTCCCAAGAATTTGATTTCTTTCGTGCTGGATTCGCCCCGCGCCAAGACAAGTGCCACAACACTTATCGGCACATCGAACGGCCACTTCCAACCGCGAGCCACCTTCTTCCAGACTTTTTTCCTCGAAAATTTTTGCATTTCGTGGCTAAACGAGATATGACTGAATGGAACAACTAGCAACAAGAAAGATAGGGTTGTGTTTTGTAATTGAAGCCATCGCCCGGGCAATGGGGCTTCCACCAGTCGAAACGGTAGCATAAGGACGAAATCGACATCGAGATGCCTGGAAATTGCCGGAAAGGGCTCTCAAAGGAGGATTAGAGATAAGGTTTTGGCATATTTGGGTCGGAAGACAGAGAATACATGGAGGCGAATTGAGGGAGGTTTGAGGGGCGCGTGAAGCGCGTTCTTCACCCATCCTTTGGAGATCGTCTGAATGATTATAGGTGGAAAGGGGAGTCAAAAATGACCATCTCAATTTTTCAAAGGCATTTCCATTATCCTTTCAGAGTTAATGAGTAATGACGATGAGTTTATCTTCCTCGACAGGTTAAGTCCTAGTTCTTTCACAACTTGAATTCCTTTTAGAAGAGCAAGCCAAAACCTGTTAAATTCTTTTCCCTGCTTGTCTTTTCTTTCATATCATTTTTTGTTTTAAGCCTCGTTTAATATGAATGTTGGACTTAAATGAAATTATGAATTAGATTAATGAGTCATTCCAAAAATATTTTATTTGCTACGTTGTTAGAATGAATCATTCTTGGAACAATATTGTTTTTAATAATGATGATAATAAGCTAAGATGTTCAAATAATATTGATAATAATATAATAATTATACATATTAATAATAACTATTATTATTATTATTATTATTATTATTATTATTATTATTATTATAATTATAAACTTGCTTCTATTAACCAATTACTATTTACAAGAAATTAGTGGGTAGCCGAGATACTATCTGGGCACCCACTCCCTTAGCGATAATAAAACTGAGTCTAGTGAAAATATAAGCGGCCGCACGAGCCCCGACATCCTGAGATACGGAGAATTTTTGAATTCGCTTCAGCAAAGCAACCGCATCCGTATCTAACTCCCCCAACGAAGAGAAAGAGAAGGGTATGAAACCATAACCAGTCGTCGTGCACAAATCTCGATACTTGGCACACTTACGCCGAGCAGCATCAACAACAACACGACCAGACACAAAGTCAGACATCCCAGACCGAGTCAAAGGGGAGGATCCCGTCAGATCGACACAAACATCTCGCCCTATGTCCCAGGAATAAAGTAGCAAATCTGCCGGACGAAGAGGATTATCATGCCCATCAATCAAAATGATATCAACCTCCTTACCGACAGAAATCCCAGACCTTTAACAGATATCCAATAAGGTGTCGCGGACGAGGTTATGTCGATGTTTAATGCCCACAGAACCAGCGCAAGACACAACATGGTCACCGTAGACATCACCATCAAAGACCCGAGAACAAGCGGAACATGGTCTGGACACCGCGAACAATGGAACTCCCAATCGATAGCTAAGCACACTACGATAGGTCCTTCCATTCATAGTCTGCCCCAACCCAGAAATAGGAACTGCACGCAACCAATCAGATGAGTGAGCACCCTGCTGAGACTTCCATAATGACACCTGTCGCGGAGTCAATGAGAAAACAGAGTCTGATGTAGCAGCAACCTTCGCGAGATATATGTCTGTCAGTTTCTTCATAAGTTTGGGGGCAGCGATTTCACTAGGATCGCGTAGAAGATCAGAACCCGTGACCTCATTAAAAGAGCAACAAGCATCATCAAAAGTAGGCCCAGCAGCAATGATACCAAAAGAACGTAAGATCTTAGTCTGCAACTCAGCAGACTGCAAACGGGATGCCAAAAAAGCATGATGTATGACATCATCAGTAGTATACACTCCAAGCCTACCAAAATGAAAAGGGTCATCAATCCTCGCGACAGAATCCATAAGCTTAGAAATACACGCGGAGAACAAGTACGCAAGGAAAAGTAAAGCTTAGAAATACCCGTACAAGTCCGAAGCAGAAGCAACTCGCACTGAGGGTCATCAATCCTCGCGACAGAATCCATAAGCTCTATGGTCCTAGTCACTCTCCTTGCCACAAGTTCGCTGCTGAAATCAGAGCATACTCTGACATGCCCCCCCCCCCCCCCAAAAAAAAACCTTGACACCGCGCAATGGCCGAGCAATAGAGGGGGGGAAGCACCATGAAGCCAACTCCTAGGGTTTTTTGTAGGCCAAAAAACCTCAGTCTTATCCACATTAAGATGAAGACCAAGGCGGGGACCATCTTCCATAATCAGATCCAAGACCTTACCCACAACCAAAGTATCCCCAACAACAGTTCTGCCATCTAAGTACCAAGCCTACAGACTCAGGTCAAAAGAGTCTCTGATCTTGCACACTAAAGGATGCAACACCAAAGCAAAGAGCAGAGGGCCCAACGGATCTCCTTGCTGAACCCCCCGACAAGACAAAACTCCACCCATCGGCATAGAACCGGGCAGTGACGGCAAACTTCCTCTAACATGGCCACACGATCAACTAAGTTGAACGCATTCTAGAAGTCGACCAACAACATGGAGAGACCCTCCTCACCACCACGAGCCTCAACGAACCGATTCAAAGCATGAAGAATAGCCTCTCCTCCACCGGATACCCTAACCTCAAACTAAAGGCCTGAAAAATAACCAGACAAAGAAGGACCGATCAAACAAGCACCAATCTTAGAGACAAGGCGTCTCCAAATAGTGCCAACATCAATAGGACGTATACCTCCACCTGGATTAACAAGCAGGGTGAGCGGAGCACTAGCAATATACTCACCCAGAGCTTGCAAACAACGACCGTCAAAGAAAAGATTGACAACCCGAGTAATAGAGGCAATCAAATCATCCGAAACAGCGACAGCTGCTCCACCCAAACAATCCAGAAGATGCTAAGCACGAAACCCATCCCTCCCACATGATGTGCCACACGGAAAACTCCGACAGGCTGGCCTACCCAAACCCCGAGATGGACACCGACTGAGTACCAAATGTTGCCGTCACTTCAAATTGCAAATCAACAAAGTAACGTTGACTTTTCCAAAGTGGAAATCAAATGAAATCGAAAAAGCGAGTAGCAATTCCACCAAAATTAATTAATTACTCTACCAATCATTAATCAACCTCTTGAGGATGATTGATTATGATATTGCCAAGCAAATTCAGGAGGAATTCACTTATTGGTAGAGCAATCCGGCCGTCTCCGATCATCGCCTATACCCTAGCAGAGCTCTTTCAGAAAACATATATATTGGAATATTAGTGAAATTTGGATTGGGTGATTTCAGATGTTTTCGTTGAATGAAATGACTCAAAACAGAAAATGAAAGATACTCTTGTCTTTTTCAAACCCCAAGCTTTAAATCTTTCATTCATCATTCTCAATCTTTTTATTCATCTCTCGCAATGGTGGCAGATTCAGGAATTGTTTTAGAGGGAGCTAAAAAAAAAATTGGAGAAATTTTTTTACATATATATGTGTGTTAAAAATAATTTTTTTTATATCGATATATTATAATGTGATTTAAATAGTCATTTTTAATAGGATAAACAAAAATTATTAAAAAAAATTAAGATTTTTTTATATATTTATATATAGAACTGAATGTTTTTTTTTAAATATATATTGAAGAAAATTTTAAATTTGTTATATAATTAAGCATTTTTAGTAGAAGAAAAATAAAAGAAGCAAAAATTATATAAAAAAATAGTGAGGCTAAAGGAATTTAAACTCATAACGTCATGCTAATAAATACTCCTTCTTACCAATTAAATTAAGCCGTCTTCGTGATTCTTTACTCCTTTTATATTTTTTATTCCGAAAATTAGTAAAAATTACAAAAAATCCAAAAAAAATTATATGTTTTTCTTTCGGGATAAGGGGGACTTCAGCCACCCGAAATTACACTAGGGGTAAAAAAAACTAATTGACAATATAATAAGACCAAATTAATTAAATATCCACCATCATGCCCAGCAATCTCCCATTCCCCCCCCCCCCCCCCCACCATCATGCCTAGCAATCTCCCATTCCCCGGGAGGAATTCACTTGTTGGTAGAGCAATTCGGCCGTCTCCGATCATCGCCTATACCCTAGCAGAGCTCTTTCAGAAAACATATATATTGGAATATTAGTGAAATTTGGATTGGGTGATTTCAGATGTTTTCGTTGAATGAAATGACTCAAAATAGAAAATGAAAGATACTCTTGTCTTTTTCAAACCCCAAGCTTTAAATCTTTCATCCATCATTCTCAATCTTTTTATTCATCTATCGCAGTGGTGGCAGATTCAGGGATTGTTTTAGAGGGAGCTAAAAAAAAATTGGAGAAATTTTTTCACATATATATGTGTGTTAAAAATAATTTTTTTTATATCGATATATTATAATGTGATTTAAATAGTCATTTTTAATAGGATAAAAAAATTATTAAAAAAAATTAAGATTTTTTTATATATGTATAGATAGAACTGAATGTTTTTGTTTAAATATATTGGAGAAAATTTTAAATTTGTTATATAATTAAGCATTTTTAGTATAAGAAAAATAAAAGAAGCAAAAATTATATAAAAAAAATAGTGAGACTAAAGGAATTTAAACTCATAACGTCATGCTAATAAATACTCCTTCTTACCAATTAAATTAAGCCGTCTTTATGATTCTTTACTCCTTTTATAATTTTTATTCCTAAAATTAGTAAAAATTACAAAAAATCCAAAAAAAAATTATATGTTTTTCTTTCGGGCTAAGGGGGACTTCAGACACCCGAAATTCCACTAGGGGTAAAAAAACTAATTGACAATATAATAAGACCAAATTAATTAAATATCCACCATCATGCCCAGCAATCTCCCATTCCCCCCTCCCCCCCACCCCCGCGCGCGAATGTCAACTTCCTTATTTCCCCGCACAATTTCGCTTCCCCATTTCTCCTCACAATTTCGCATCCAATTTCGAATATTAATCTTTTCTCATCATAATATATTCGTTTCACCATAATCAACACATATTTTCTTCCAAATCCGTGTTCAGGATATTTACCCCCCCCCCCCTTCCCCATGGATCCTCTCCTTATAAGAAATCTCCTAATATCTTCCTAATAAATCAATAAAAACCATTAGATTTAAGTGAAGGGTTGAGATTAAATATTAATAATTAATTGTTAATTAATTCCTATTAAATTAAAAACACATCCCACCCACTGCCTTCCACTGTGTTTCTCGTTTACAAATTCCCATTTAATTAACCCCTTCCCCCTTGCATAATTTGCATTCAATATAGTGTATAAAGTAAAATTGGAGTTGGAGGGATCAATTCTCACTCACCCATCCATTGTGTTCGTCCTGTCGAGGTGGTGGTAGGTTCGCCTTCGATTCTAAATTCCCCCGGACTTCACAGTAGGGACTTCAAGAGGATCCTATATATGCGTGAGGAGCTCAAAGTCTCGAACCTTTGGCTGACTCTATCTATCGAGTCATGCTCTCGCGAGGCCTAAAGGCCGGTGTCTCCAAGATTTCAGCCTTCGATAGAGGTTGGGGAGGTTGCGGTTGTCGTTGTGGATAAGGCGGCGGGTTAAGCAAGCGGCGGTCGGCGGAGTTGGACCATTCAAGATTTGAGATAATTGAATTCTTAAATTGATGTTAATTGTTAGGGATATTTTTTACAGCTAGTTAAAGGGTTAATTAATTAATTAATAGAAAAAAAATCTGGACCATTGATTTTATTAGGAAGATATAAGGAGGTTTTTCATTAGGAGAGGATCTTAATCCCTCCCCTCTACACACACACATATATAACCATGTTTAAAATAAATTCAATTATCATATTTTGAATTAAATCTTTAGACATCATAATATCAGCACATATTGACTAAATAAATTCCCTTGTCATGATAATCAGCACATACTCCCAGACTAAAGTCGCTTGTTAGCATATATATGTATAACTGTATATACCAGCTTTTTTATATATATATTCGATTCCCTCGCTTATCATATTTATTTGAAAATATATGAAATCAAATGTCACATTATATGTGTATTTGCTATAAAAAGGTAAGCTAAGACCCCATGACAAATAGTTGGCAACCATTCACATTGAAGATTGAAAACATATGATGACAAACACACTATCAGATTGAAGCTGACAATTGATAACATATAGCTGAAAACACTTAATAGATACCTCATTTCGAACAAAGAAAGATAGCTGAGAAACAAATAAACAAATGTCAGCTTATAAGCTTATTTACCGAAGCTAAACAATCATGACAGATAATTGATTTCCAATATAATAAATATCAACATAGACATTACGATATATTTAATAGAAACCCTATAAGTATCTTACAAATTTACACAACCAACAAGGATATTTACAAAAATACAACAAAATAATTTGCCAATGTTTTGACACAAATACTAAAATTATAAAGCTCCATTTTCAACATGCATGACATCAGGTGCCCCCTCCATCAGCATCTAGTGCGTAATACCCCCCCCCCCCCCCCCCAAATACATTTCAGTAGCTCCATTCAAAATGTCAGCATCCCCACAAAACCTCATCATTAATGTAAGTTTTTCCCTTGATATTAGTATCACCCTCTTCCCCTATCCCCACCATTTTTAACTCCTCCTTCACACTGGATACCATCACCAACTCCACAGAGTTTTTGCTTAAGATCAATAATCTCTTCCTCTAACATTACAATCTTACTTGTAACCATCTCAAACATGTTCTCCCACTTCAAACACAACTCTTTCGTCCATTTAGTCATCTCCTCGGTGTCAGCTCTAATATTGGCTGCATCCCCCCCCCCCCTTCCACTGTCAACTCCCTTATCTTTGTTGTCAGCTACATTACACCCTTTGTCAGTGTCCTTGTTTTTGTCAGCCTTCTTATAACCATCCCTAATCTTCCTAATAGCAGCCTCAACCCTTTTAGAGAACCCCCTCCTCAAAATGGAACTCGGAAGTGGCTTACTCTTTTGCCTCTTTTTTCCCTCCCCAGTCTTTCATTTCCTACTAGATTGCACCAATGGAACTACAAAAGAGACTTCAAAATCAGCAGAACCAGTGAGAGGGGAAGTAGAAACACATTTAGAATCCACACGAGCAGACGCTCCACCCTGCAACATGTCAAAAACTGTCTTAATATTCTTCATATTATAATGAGGGCCTTCCCGAGTTTGGGAAAAAATTGGCCCGCTCAAACAGTCAAAAAAATTCATCAGCAACTTCTTCTATAAAATCCATTTTAGCCTTCCTTGAAAATTCTCCATGATTTGAATAAACAGGGAGCTATTCAGAAAATACAAAGAATACTGACAATAAAATAAAAAGAACAAAATGCTAACAAATAATCATGCTAATAAACAATGAAGGGTGAAAATAACAAGTTCACCACTTCCCCTCTGAATAATGCAGCTGCTTATTCATAACTACTTTTGCCATTACACACCCAGTGTAAAGAGAATGAATATCATTGTGAAGATATTAAAAACTACACCTCAGTTTTTCAACAATAGAAGAAAAGGCTTCTAAAATCCAAAACTGTGTTATATGCACACAACACAACACTAGTTGATTGTCAGCAACAGCTAACAAATAAAATTACGTACTAAAATCCCAAAATGAAGTCAAAAAACAAAACTCACTTGTAATGCTAGAGGATATCCAAACAGCTTATACATCCCCCTAGCTTTGCCACACTTCTTAATAGAACAAACCCTTCTCAGATATTTAAACAATACACGATAACTTTTGCGGCCCCAATGAAAACGTTCAAATTTTTCAGCATCACATGCAAGCACCATATGATTTAAGCTCACAACCTCAGACAGTGTAAATAACAACACCTTCCCAAAAATCATAAGCTTAGCCATGACTAACTTTTTTTGGAGATTCTTTAGGTTCAGCTTCAAACATCGTAAGTATATCAGCATAATATACCCTGTGCTTGCCAAAAAAAACTCTTTAAATGTAACATCACGGAGAGGAAAAGGATCATATTCAATAACTGGAAGACCAGTTATAACATGAAACTCAAGTAAAGAAAAACGAGCAAACAGACCATCAACTTTAAACCACATTTCCATCTCATTGCTTGTCACCATTTCATGCAATAACATCTGACGAACTAGTTGAAAATTAAAATGCAATTTTGTCCCTTGAAGAAAGACTAACCCCAAACAGCTATTCTTAAGTTGTTGAATATTAGAATCTGACAACCCTCGCTTGATAAATTGGCATACTTTTGGTTAGGAGTAAAGATTACTCCATGAATGAAATCTCTCTTCAACAGACAACCAATACTTTATTTCCTACAAATCATAAATTAAAACACATAAAAGACATATAAACACCAAGAGTGTGCCGACAAACAAAAACAACGAACAACCACACAAACTGGAAAAATAAAAAAACCACAATACTCACATTGAACTGCATTTTATAGGATTCTAAATCAGAAAAGGGTGAACCTACACATGATAGAATACAATACAACGAATTACTCTACGTTCAACAACACATTAATGAAAAACAAACAGAAACCCTATCACCGAACACCAAACAAAAACAACACTAACCTCGGAGTGCATTAATTCTCGATTCAACCATCACAATATTCAAACAACAATCAATAGTAAGAGAGTAGAGGATCGGAGATACGATGATCAGTTCAAACGACATAAAACGAGTGAAAGAGAAACGATAAAAAAAGATAGAACGCAGGGAAAGAGAGAACACGAGATAGAAACGACAAGTAAAATTATTCGGTAGGACAGTCACCTAATTCGGTGGATAATGATTCAAGTGAGGGGGGAATTCCACTAAATCCGCCAATGAAAACTCAACTAATTTACACCATTTTTATCAAATAGATCTCCGGTTAATAAAAATAGAATTTTTTTTGGAAATAGCCAAAATCGAAGAAAATATTAGGGAACTAGCCAAAATCCGAAAGAATTTAGCGATTTAGCCAAAACGGGGTAAAGTCGTTGTTTGTAACAGCGACTTTACTCTGGGTTTTTAAAAAAAATATTAAAAAATGTAAGTCGCTGTTATAAACAGCGACTTACCCGTATTTCCTAATTTTTTAATTTTTATTCAGAAATTTTACCAGAAACTAAAAAAAAAAACATTTTAAGGAAGAGTCGCTGTTACAAACAGTGACTCTCCCTTTTTTATTTTATTTTTTTAAAGTTTTCTGGATTTTAAAACCGAAACCAAAAAAAAATAAAAAACCCAGAGTCGCTGTTATAAACAGCGACTCTAGGGTTATGTTCAACGCGAATCTCTGGGCCTCGG
This sequence comes from Persicaria tinctoria, assembly GCA_037127255.1. Lineage (NCBI taxonomy): Eukaryota > Viridiplantae > Streptophyta > Magnoliopsida > Caryophyllales > Polygonaceae > Persicaria > Persicaria tinctoria. The sequence goes on along the minus strand of JBANSL010000019.1, from coordinate 45,361,723 downwards.
GGAATCTCTGGGCCGCAGAGAATATATTCCCTGGTGAGTCGCTGTTATGAACAACGACTCACCCTTCTCCTTCCTCTCGCTGTAACCTCTCCTCCCTCTATTTAACCTACCGCCATTGGCTTTCGAGGACACATCCACAAAGCGAAGGAAGAGGAAGGCCGACATCCTCCTGCACAAAAAAAACCACCCCGCCAATCGGAAGAGGAAGGCCGCCTCTAATCACCCCCTACTATCCCAAAATCTCGACAACAACCACAAATCGGAAGGGTTTCGACGAAGTCCCTTTTGCTTGAAAAACCGCCCCGCCAACCACCAGTCCTAGGTTCGACGAAGTCCTGCTGCTCGGAGAGAGGCCCCCACAACAACCCTCTATACCCGACAGAAAGGTTAGATCCGAAATCTTCATCCTTTGTCTTGTTTAATGAAACTTTGTCTTGTATATATGTATGATTCCTAAACAAAGAAGAAAGGCAATAACGATGAATATATGTTGGACAGGCCAATCTTGCCCCCGATTAGTCGACCGGTGGTTGTAAAAAGCCCCACAACAGCCTATATTCCCGACAAAAAGGTCAGTTACAAAATCGTCGTTCTCTAATTTGGTCATTGTCATTGTCGGGAAGTTAGAACAATTTGAGGAGTTTTATATTAATTGTTCAAGAAGTTAGAAAATTTGGAAAGTTGTGTATTTATTGAAGTATTAATTGTCGATTGTTAGATATGCCTCATTTTTTCTTCATATATTGATATGTGAAAATGTTAGAATATTGTGATGTTTACTATGATTATAAGATGGAAGTCCAAAGTAAAGGTTATAGTAGATCTAGGATTAGTATACTAAAAAGGCAAAAAAAAATTAAATGCTCCGAATATTTTGAAAACTATATTTATATCAAAATGTGGGAATGTTGCAAATTTAGGAATCATATATGTAATTTTAGAAGATTGTCATTATGGACGAAATTATTTTATTGTTATATGATCGATCATGATGATGTGAACTTTTAATTTTTGATTTGTTATATGAAATACTGGAGGGGAAAAATTATTTATATAGTACATGTAAATACAAAAGATTAGGAAAATTTGGTAATTATAACAAAATTATTTATATAGTACATGTAAATACAAAAGATAAGTATAAACAAAAGTAGGGAATATTACATGAATTATTAACAAGAAATAATACATGTACATATAGATATGGACAACAACGGACAATATCTACCGTACGTCGATACCAGCCGGCCGCCCCAGACATTTACTCTCTGGTGCGTGATTGGTTTATATCAATTATTGCAATACGATGAGCTAGGGTCACCTTTACTCACTTATACTCGCATCTATGTTCAGGGCCACTACGCAGCTGACGTTGGCGTTCGAGGTCACCAAGTAGGCCAGATCGCGCAGCAAGCATCCCAGCTGCACGACTACTTTTGTCTGGCAGGTACCGTGGCATCCTTTGGAGAGTACGTCTCCTCACAAAGCTCAGAGGTATTAGGTCGAGTTTCTTTTGACCAGTCTTACTTCGGCGGTGGTTCCCGCGGAACAGCCCCATCTTTTTCGCAATCTACCCCTCACCAGACCCATCGCTCGGGAGATGGAACCCATTCTAGGTATGTTGTTCCTTCAGGATTCGATTCTGCCCCGAGATATGCTGAGTGCTCCGGGTATGGTCCTGCGACGAGATCTGCTGGCCATGTGCACCCATCTGTATATGCTCATCCTTCGAGTGATGGGTTCGATTCGTCGTTCGGGTGCACACCTCCACCAGCTTCTGAGTACATTCCTTCTTCACTCTCCCAGTGGGCAGAACAGACATTTTCTGCCTCCTACTGGGGTGCACCGTCGCATATCCCTACAGATGTCGGCCCTTCATATGATGCGAGTTCCTCGTTTACAGCGATGCTCTCGATGCCGTTGCAGTCTATGGGTCCACTTCCGCCCTCTACTTCAATGGGCAATCAGAATGTGCAAGAATCTCCCGCCTACCACGTACGACCCCGACAACCCGCCTACATTAGCCGAGGATATGTTGTGGGAGGAGAACAACCAGCAAGAGGGTAACCAGGAGGACCATACAGATGAGGAGGAAGAGCATCTACAACGTAGTCGTCGTAGGCGATAGGATTTTTTTAGTATTATGGTTTGGATATTATTAGTTTCACTAAGCTTTGGTTTGACTCTTCTATTACTTAGACATCTTTTAGACATCTGGTTCCAATCAAACAATACTACCAACTTTCCCATATTTTTTATATTTACTAAATCTATTATAGCATAAACAATATGAATAAGGCACTTAATCGTAAACGGTAAAACTTTCTTAAAAATCTATAAAAATCTGTCGATTTTCATAACGTCGGGTTTAAATTATCCCGTACTACATCAGTTCACCTATACATATATTTGTCGTAAACATACGTACAAAACATGTGGTTGTGTCTCATTAGGGTTCAGTGAGGAGAAGGGTGAGTCACTGTTCTTAACAGCGACTCACCAGGGAATATATTCCCTCCAGATACAGACAGAGCAAGCAGGCCAAGGCGAGGCCAGAGAATCTCGTTGACTAACCCTAGAGTCGCTATTTATAACAGCGACTCTGGGTTTTTTTTAATTTTTTTTTTGGTTTCGGTTTTAAAATCCATAAAACTTTTAAAAAATAAAAATAAAAAAAGGGTTTTTTTTTTAATTTCTGGTAAAATTTCTGAATAAAAATTAAAAAATTAGGAAATACTGGTAAGTCGCTGTTTATAACAGCGACTTACATTTTTTAATATTTTTTTTAAAAATCCAGAGTAAAACAGCGATTTTACCCCGTTTTGGCTAATTCGCTAAATTCTTTCAGATTTTGGCTAGTTCCCTAATATTTTCTTCCATTTTGGCTATTTCCAAAAAAAATTCATAAAAATAGTACTCGTAGTACAGACTGTACAGTATATACTAAATACTCGGTAAAATAATTGGACTCAATTTTGCGGGCGTAAAAACAAGATTCAGCAGAGGAAGAATCGACTATCGAGGGTGAGTTTGGATGTCAGGTGGAAAGTGAAATGTGTAATCTGTGACAGACAGATGGAGTTACTGCGGTTGTCTCTCCTGTTTTCACAGTACACTCACTGGATTAATGTGAACACCAGTTGCAGTTGCAATTGCATACAGAGAGATGGGGCCATGGGTGCATTCAATTCATACAGTGTAGCATTTAGCAATGGCATCCACTCATCAAAAAGTACTCCGTAATTCTCTGCTAGGGGTTACTCCGTAATTCAGTAAAAATTGACTCCAATCAACCTGAGCAAGTTTTTGCAGAGATGAATACAGTACATTTTAGTACAGTAGTATATGAAACGAATCTACTGTATTATAGAGGATTATACCGTGCGGTGTACGAATCTAAAAGGCAGTGTTCATCAATTAAATGGCCGTCACTCATATAGCCGACATAAACCCATACGCTACATTTCTTCGCAATTTATGATTGGTCCGATCCCAGCCCACCAATACCACAATTTATGTATATCTATATTGCCTCAATTTTGAAACACCTCAATTCATAACCCCATATCCTGCTTTAATCAATTCTTCAATACCGAGTTTTTATTTTAAATTACTATATATTCGATAATAATCCAAATTACGTGAAACGACCTCCGTCCCGTCCCGTTCCATCGATCACCCTACGTAAATATTTTCTCATGTTACATACTTTAATAAATTGTTTAATAGACCAATGACCCATTTAAAACATACCTAAAAGTTAATAACTTTAATAATATATATATATATATATATATATATATATATATATATATATATATATATATATATATATATATATATATATATATATATATATATATATATTGATATAACGCGACACCTAATTGTCATTGTTAACAACCCGTCAGATATTTTACCTATTTCTCCAACATCAATGTTCTAATTTAACCCTAGCTAAAGTCTGGTATACGTCATGGTCCATGATTGGGTGAATCAATATATGTGTTTAAATATTTCTCAATAATAATTTTTTTTTTTTAAAAAAAAAGCCCTGATTTTGATGGTAGGAATGGGACTGAACAGTGAACATGCCTGTGAACCTGTGCTGATGATGTCCTCTTTAGAGCATGCACAGTGAGAGCCCGGACTTCGAGCTCTTAACTTACTTTTTCTCTGTCACATCAACTTAAGGGACTCATTCCATTTTTTTACTATTTGTACCCTCATCCGAGAGCCCCACTCTCGAGCCCTTAAGTTACATTTTACTATTTACCTTTTTAAAAAATAACAAATGCAAAATGGATGTCTATGGATAGATAAAATTAATTCACACTTGAATATAGTTTTTATTTTATTTTATAATTATAGAAAATGTCTAAAATCATTTTTATAGGGTTAATTCACATGTATTATCGTTGTACGTGCTAAGGGCTTCACTTTTTGGACTCTTGTGGCTCTTAGCCCTTTTACTTTTCTTTTTATATTTTTTGTTTAGTTGACAATTGTAAGGGCATAGAGGCCCTCCAATAGTCCAATGCACATGCTCTTAGTAGATCTATATATTGTGTAAGGCTCCTCTCCCTTTCACCAAAATTAACAGGCCAAGTGCTATGATATAGTTGGCTATATATATCTTGGCCTATGTACAATAATTACAAGCCTACATTTTGCCTATTATTTCCCAACTTCCAATTATACTTGTTTTGCACCAATTTGGTTAAATTTTGAAATGGTAGTTTTGAATCAAGAATCGACTTCAGTAGAACGATGAGTTTATAACTTGACCTAGATGATCGATCGCGAGTATTTGGTTAAGTAGTTTTTAGAAGCCACCTAAAAAATGACGATAGATCACGTATATAACCATCCCATTGTTTGGAAACTCGTTGAATTCCGTGAGTGTTTATCAATCGATTTTATTGTAGGATGATGACCCGGCTGGAACCTGTAAATCAGCAATTCAAAAGAGCGTTAGGGGTGTAGGCCGAACCGTGTTTCTGTGAAGGAGCGAAGGCTGCGGTGAAGCGTGGTATGGGAGCCACTGAATGAGAAACGTATTTGCCCCCGACGGTGGTGCAGATCGTATGCGAGGCAACGTCCCCCAAGGATTTCACCGGCTTCCCTCACAAGTGCACTCGAGGGAGAGAAGTTGGAACTGGAACAGGCGCTTAGAACGGGAAAAGGGCAGGAGAAAACAGGAGAGGGAGAGAGGTGATTGTGTTCGCTGTGTATTTGAAAGCAGAACTCTAACCCTCCTTATATAGGCTCTGAAATCCTCCTTAGCCCGCAAGCAAATGAGAGATTCGAGTCTATCAACAGAAGGTTTGAGCTTATCCAAAACGGTTTAGAAAGATTTCGGAAAAGATAATTTTCCAGTGAAAAACAGTTATTCGCGGATAAGCACGAACAAGCTAATCTGTAATATCTTCGGCCTCAAAGGACAATTTTTCTGCAAAAAATTAACTCCAACTCCAATCTCGGAGCACGAGCACGAGCCGGACAAACGGCGGCGGCGGCGGGCGTGCGTGTGGGTGCCCCATCTCCTCCTCAGCCTCTCAATGTAGGTAGTGGAAAAGACTCCTTAAAAACCATTTAGGGTACCCTTGAACTTTCCATGTGAGATGTGGGAAGTCCAAATGACACCTTCCTTAAAATCACCATCTATATGCATTACCTCCAACAATTATTATATATAAACACGAAGTATGAAGTTTTATTTTCCCAGCATCTATACCCTAACACCTAGCTAATACCATAATAATATGGTATTTATTAGTTCCATGATATACAATCACACGCCTTACCTTAAAACATAAAAATTAAGGTGTTCATTTAAAATTGATACTTCAGAAGATTGATCCTTTTCTCTTTTGACTCCTAATGAAGAAATACAATAACCACCAAAACTGCAACCTAACATTTCCATCTTTCCTTCTATGGGTAGCTCAAAACTAAATGATTCAAATCTACCAATATCCAATCTACTTTACTAACTATATATGTACATGTACAACACCATTTATTTATTTACTTGTAGAGAAAAAGTTGGTTGGTGGATTTGACGAGCGAGTTTACTACTAGCTAGCCTGTCTCTGAATCATACATATGTCATTTATAAAGGTGTTTATAAATAGAGTTAGCAGGATCCGAATCAACCCAATCTAAAAAGTCTAAAGTCAAATAACCTAAATATGATAACAACCTACACCAATTGATGGTTGGCTAGTTCCAATTATGCGTCTGCGACGCTTTGAATCGAGACTAACTATGGCGAGTTGTGGCCCAATCTTGCATATGCTCTTGTATTCTTGATTATCAAAGGTTGATCAATTAACAAAAACTCCCCAAAGGAACTAATCACAGTTAGGGTTCGTGGAAGCTAACAACGGAAGCCCCTATGTACGGACGTCTACTTGACTAAAAAAAGGCAGTGCTCAACTCTCTTCGTCAAAGTGCTTGACTTTGGCTCATAAATGCTCAGCAAATTCCGAAGGATGCTCAACGATGCTCGCGTGACGAGGGTCATCGGGTGCTTGTTGTAGGACGGAATAGGTGCTCGGACACCTAAGAATCCAGAGCTCGTTGCTTTGGACACGGCCTGAGCGCCTGGGTTGGTTTCGACAAAGTGTTCGGGGTATGCTCGATGGTGCCCGATGAAATTGATTGGAACAACGCTTGAGGGTGCTCGAACACACAAGGTTCTTTTAGGGAGCCGACTTGGAGTCCTTGTATTTTTGCCGATAGCTCTTTCGTGCGATGTTATGGTTTGTTTTTGTGAGTGTTTTCGGATGGTTTGCTGGACGAGTTTGAGTATAAGATTCAGAGCTAGGGTTTGAGTTGGAATTGAAGGACACTTAGCTAAGTGCTCCTCAATTAATTTCAACTTATATTCAATGTATTACAAGAAGTATAAATAGACTTAATGAAACCCTAGATCTATTGCATAGGCCAACCCTATCCTTGTAAAAAGATAGAGTTTGAATTGCCTTATTATGATCATGAAATAAAGAAGCTTTCTAATCTAAGTAAGATATTTGTAACATTCCATTCCACATTGGATAACATAATACACCCGTCCTTATGATATGAGTAAGGCTTTAACCAAGGAGCACACAAATCTAAAAAATGCATAGTTTCTCCTCCAAAAATGACTTCTCCAGTTGGAGAGCGCATTAGAACTGGAGAACGCATTAGATAATATATATAGATATATTTACCCATACATAATTCACCCTATCAAGGATGAATCCACGGATGGGTTTGCCAATGACAAGCCCAACCCATCCCACAAAAAAGATAGAAATTTTATTTTTCACAACTTTTCCAATATATTTTCCAAAGACATGTCTTGCCATATTATGGTGGGGAATTTGGGCACTCTGAAACAAAGTTGTTTCAATGACATTATTTTATCAAATAAACAATCACAAATAGGTTATTTGAGACAATAATTACAAAATTTGAAACATTCAAAACAACTCTTTTGGGAGTAAATTAAAAACCAAAGAGTCAAGAATCGCACGAATTAAAGCAAGGAAAAAAAAATGGAAACACTAGATTGGAAAAAGCCACATGAAGGTATGGTTGAGAAAGATTAATTTTGATGGTTCGAGTTTAATGTCAGGTGAAGTTGCAGTGGGTTTTGTCATCTAGAACAGTTGTGGTTATGTTCGGGTATGTGATGTCATTCATTGTGGGTTTGTTTCGACACTCATGGCTGAAGTCTTTGGTCTTAGAATGGGGCTGATGAGTGCCAAGAAGCTTGGAATTCGGCATTCTTAGAGAGATTTAGAGGTGCCCTTGGGAGATTGAGATGACGATTTCAGATTGCCTCATGTTGCTTCGAGACTTTGAGTATGCTTCCACTTGTCGCATCTTCCAGGAAGTTAATCAAGCGATTGACAAAGCAACATCCTCGAGTTTCTTGATGGATGGTGTGTCGATCATGGGTCACCCAGATTTCAGATTGCCTCATGTTGCTTTGAGACTTTGAGTATGCTTCCACTTGTCGCATCTTCCGGGAAGTTAATCAAGCGATTGACAAAGCAACATCCTCGAGTTTCTTGATGGATGGTGTGTCGATCATGGGTCACCCAGAGTTTAGGGCTCTCATCCATTAGGATATTATTGGACGGTGGGTCAACAAGACCTAACTAGCTACCAACCAAACACTTACCTTTGTCAAAAAATTATCTTGATTTCTAATTATCTGAACTCCAACTCAACGAAAAAAGAAAATTAAATATTATAATCTCATCCGTCTAAAATTTTTGTCTCCGCCTTGATCTGAAACACCCCCCCCCCCCCCCGCGCATATGTACATAAAGCATCTCCAATAGATTTTCTATTTTGGGGATCGAGTTTCGGATTTTATTTTTTAATCTAACAAATCCCACGTGATATCTCATTTTCCAAAATGAAAAAGTAGTAGAAATAATAAAGAGGTTTTCCCAAATAAGCAGTAATCTCTAAAACTGAATGATTATCTAGATATTCAAAATAGAGAATCTATTGAACTTGAAGCCAAAATAATTTGAAAAAATATGTATTTTAATTCTTCGTTTTAGAGAAATTTTAAGAAAGATGTTGGAGATGATCTTACATATCATCTCCAACACAACGTCCTTTTCATTCTTCGACGGTTTAAGGTAGGTGAGATCCATCACGTCTATAGAGAAGTCAATACGTGCGTTGATTGTGTTACCATACTTTTTTAGACAACTGCTACGCCTTCGCTTCTTCAATACGGACAATTTGGTATTTACATCCGTGAGTAAGGTTGAAAATAACCCGCGGGTATCCAATCCACCCACTTCATCCACATTAATTTTGCGGGCGAAAACCCTCAATAAAGTGGGTGACGGGCAGTGCGGGTGAGGCGGGTGATGGATATGGGTTATGGGTGAAGACTTTTCACCCATTACCCGCCCCAAATAGTCCACCCATTAACCCATCCCATTCACCCGCTTCGCATACCCGCATAAAAACCCTAAAGTTTAATATATATATATATATATATGCGTGTTTTTACTATTTTACCCTTTAAAATCTAAATCATAATCTTGAGTCTTGAGTAACATGTTATTGTGTGTATATGTTTTTTTACTATTTTACCCTCTAAATGTGTGTGGGTGTGTGCGTTTTCATTTTATAACTTTTAAGTAACATTATTTTTATGTGTAACACGTATTCGACTTCCACGAACTCATCTTTCAATTTTATTAAAAATATTATAACTATATTAACTTCACCCATTGGACACTCACTCCACCCGCATCACCAGCGCGGGTCAGATGGGGTGAAGAGGTTTGCAGGTGGAGCAGGTGGAATTATTTTATCTACGGGGTGGTGATATAATGACTTCATCCACCCATAATCCGTTCTATTTCCACCCATATCTGTAAAGATGTTATTGGATGATAGAGTAGCAAAGTTTAGGTACTTTCAAATCTTACAAACCACACATGACTTTCAAAAAAAAAAAAAAAAAAAAGGTCTCCAACACAACTTTCAAAAGCCAACAAGTGAACTTACAAACTACACATGACTCTATTTACAACTCAAATTCCAACTTCCCTAAAGTAGTAACACCTCTTTGCCTCCATACAAGAACCTACATTGCATTTACTCTTCCAACCCTCCATCGATTAAGCTCTCCTATTAATTAAACCCACCTGCATTTTCCACCTCCCTTACTCTTAACACTTTCCCAACTACTTCATCTCCCTCCATAAACACCCTTCAAAATCCCTTCCTCCCTCCCCAAAAGAGAAAAACACAACCAAAATGGAAATCCACTCCCTCTACATCTCCTTTGCCCTCCTCCTCATCACCCTCCTCATCGCCCTCCGCCCGAAATCTGGAGCGGGCCGGGCCCATCTCCCTCCGGGCCCGCCCGGGTGGCCCGTGGTGGGCAACCTGTTCCAGTTTGCGCGCTCCGGGAAGGCGTTCTTCGAGTACGCGAGGGACCTCAAGGCGGTCTACGGCCCGATATTCACGCTGAGGATGGGGACGAGGACGATGATCATAATAAGCAGCCCGGAGCTGGCCCACGAGGCCCTGGTGGAGAAGGGGCAGGTGTTCGCGACCCGGCCCAGGGAGAACCCGACCCGGGCCGTGTTCAGCTGCAACAAGTTCACCGTCAACGCCGCGCTCTACGGGCCGGTGTGGCGCTCGCTGAGGCGGAACATGGTGCAGAACATGCTCAGCTCCTCCCGGCTTAAGGAGTTCCGCGACCTCCGGGAAGCCTCCATGGACAAGTTCATCCTCCGGCTCCGAGCCGAAGCCGAGTCTAGCCACGGCGCCGTCTGGGTCCTCAAGAACGCCAGGTTCTTTGTGTTTTTTTTTGTTTTGAAAAATAATAATTAATTCGATGCACCGAATATAAATTATAATGTAGTGAGAGATTGAGAAGATTGACAACAAATAAACCATCCTGAAATTTAAAAAAAAAAAAAACATTTCATTAATTCATCTAACTCCATCTTATCAATAGAATATGTATAAATTATAATGTGGTTTGTCTATCTTGAATTTAAATCTAAATAATTAAGTACAATATTTTTACAAATTACGTAGTATTACATATTTTTTTAACATTTAATTAGTTGTTTCTATTTATATTTATCATCATAACAATTCCTATAAAGAAAACGATTGATGGGTCTATATTCATAATACATGGGTCTATTATCAATGAAGCATTAATTAATGGAATTGCTAATTATTGGTGAATAGTATGGAATTTGCCAATATTTTGAATGAAAAGGAAATATAAATTAATATTGCATGTTCCTGTAGTTATAATTCAATATGTTAGTAATTCTGTAAGAATTTTTTAAGAAGAAGGAAATCCATCATTTGATTGTTTTATTAAGTATAAATCTTATGGTCCGTTGAGTCGATTCTATGATTATAAATTCACTCTAAATATAAGTAGGTCAAAATACGGTTATATATAAATGCCTTTGCTATTTTCACCCATAATTTTATTATTTATATTTTTAAAAATAAATCGTACGCTTCTTAATTTACAGATGCATGACTCAAGAGGTACAGAGTATTTATATGATTTTTATTGTATAAATACCCTATGCATATGTATGATTCAAGAGGCATAGAATTTTATTTTATTTTAAAGCAAAAGAAAAATATGGGAGTTAATTATGAGAAATTATAGTATAAATAGTAAAATTGTGTGGGGTAAATAGTACACCCTAGAATATTACAGTAAAAAAAATGTAACGGAAAATTAATTTGGTCTTTATCAAAAATTAGTTTTTTATTATTCGTAGGTGAGTTTGTAGATTTAAATTGCTAAAAGAAACACACTGGAATTTTGCTTCATGAAGGTTTGCTGTGTTCTGCATTCTCCTAGCCATGACCTTCGGAGTTGACATGGACGAGGCGACGATCGATCGGATGGACAGGATGATGAAGCTGGTTCTGATTGTCCTGGACCCGCGCATAGACGATTACCTCCCCATCCTTCGCCCGTTCTTCTACAAGCAACGCAAGAAGGCTTTTGATGTGCGCCAACAGCAGATCGACACCCTCGTCCCCTTCATCGAGAAGCGTCGGACCGCCCTCCGGGACCCGGGTTCCGACCCTACAGCCGCCTCCTTCTCGTATCTCGACACGATCTTCGATACCAAGATCGAAGGCCGCAAGGCCGCCCCGTCCGATCCGGAGATCGTCACCCTATGCTCCGAGTTCATCAATGGTGGTACCGACACCACTGCCACCGCCATCGAGTGGGCCATCGCTCGGCTCATCGAGAACCCGACGATCCAATCGAGGCATGGTCGCTATTACATGACTCAAAAATATCATCTTTAGCAGCTAAGCTAAGAACCGTAACTTATGGTTTCACATCAATTTAATGTTGCAGATTGTATGAAGAGATTCGGGCCACCGTCGGGCCGGACCGAAAGGTCGACGAGAAGGACGTCGAGGCAATGCCATACCTACAAGCATTCACCAAGGAGCTCCTCCGGAAGCACCCGCCGACGTACTTCTCCCTGACCCACGCGGTCACGGAGCCGGCCCGTTTGGCCGGGTACGACATACCGACAGACGTGAACGTCGAGATCTTCTTGCCCGGGATCGCAGAGGATCCGAAGACATGGACTGACCCAGAGAAATTCGACCCCGACAGGTTCTTTATGGGCCGAGAGGACGCAGACATAACTGGCACCAAGGGAGTGAAGATGATCCCGTTCGGGGCGGGGCGAAGGATCTGCCCGGGGCTCGGCATGGCGACGGTACATGTGAACCTCATGATAGCTAGGATGGTGCAAGAGTTTGAGTGGAGCTCATACCCGGAAGGAAGTAAGGTGGATTTTAGTGAGAAGTTGGAGTTCACTGTGGTTATGAAGAATACACTAAGGGCTAAGATTAGCCCTAGGGTTTGATTTTTGTTGCCTTTTGGTTTGGTTTGATGGGGTCTAGCTACCATGTAAAAGAGGTTAAATGGGTCATTTTTTCTATATACAAGTATATGTTATATATGAAAATGTGATATTACTTTGATAATTAATTTTCTTGTGTTTTTTTGGATTAATTTGATTTCTAAGCAACATATGTGTGATTAATATTGTATACTTGTGTTGTTGGATATTTCTTTCCATTTAATTTCTTTTTCCTCTTTCAGAACTAGCTGCTGGAGAAACTAGTAAAAAAAATATAATGAATTATACTAATATTAAACTAAAATTGTTAAAAAAAAATTAATGAATTATAAAGTTTGCTTAGATTAGTTGGTAGAAAAGAGTATTTAAACTAGGTCATGATTATTTTTCTAACTTTTTTCAATTAAAATTAAAAATAACTATGTAAATCACATTTTTTCCTTTTTTTTTTAGTGGACAATACAAACGCAAAACACTTCCTTGATCATTCTACCGGATAATGTAACTATGTAAATCACCTTCTTTCTCGTATATATAAGTATAAAAAATCCAAAAATAAAATTGACCCTCCTCTACAACAATTTATGGCTGCTCCACCAGATATATAAAAGTAAGTATAACAGATATTGAAGAGCAAGTTAAAAGGTAACATGTTACTCTAGAAGCACATCTGCACATCTACTCTAATGTCTTTAGCATTTATCACCACGTTCCAAGTGTACAAATGCATAAATAGTGGGATGGAGGGATTTATGGGCAACCTAAAAATGTAGGCAATTAAGTAGGAAACATTATTAGGGGACGAGAAGCAAAGGGTGTTTGTTGCTCACATTAATTGATGTGCTGGAACTTTTAGTTGGAAGTTATATCCTCATTGTCAGATCTATCATCTATTGATTCGGCCAATCAGATGCTATGGTTTTTGACATTTCTAAGCTATTTGGGTTTGCAGTAGACCCGATCAACTTTGGATAGCCCGTGTGTCCACATGCTAGATGCTTTAAAAATCACCCTTAAAAAGCTAGATGCAAATAAATCACTCGTCTCATCTTTTCGGTTAAAATTGCTGTTAAATGTGTATAATTATCATTTTACCCTTATATTTTTAATTTTTAATATATTTGAAGGGTAAAAAGATATCGTTCTTCAACCGCTTTCATTTGTCAAAAAATGAACTAGGATATTGGTTTTGAAGAGGCAAAATAGTAATTTTACACTTCAACATATGATAAAACTCAACGTAAAAGGTGGAATATGTAGTCTTTTACAAGCATCTAGTTTTTAAAGGATGATTTTGTGCAAAATGGTGTATTTATAGAATGGTTTTTTTTTTTGGGTATAATTATAGAATGGTTTGATGGAATTTGGCCTATATGATTTTTTACAAAGGCCTGACTCAAACTCATTGTCAGGCCTTTTCCATAGACTGAAAGTATGGGTTAAGCTGGATCCGAGTCCAGCCCGAAACCATTTTCAGTTTGGAAGATAGAAACCATGTTTTTCACTGTGCAGAACACAACTCTCTGGCAATGGGAGCCTGCATCTCCAAGATCAAATAATGAACACAACCACGTACCAATGTTATACGCCATTCGCCCTAATGGCTGTTTACTCTATATAACGTATGTGTGTCCCATATTGCCGCTCAACCAAAAGAGTACAATGCATCAAGTCTACTTATGCTACTGGATATATGCTAAGCTAACATATCTACATTATACATAATGCAGTATGCATCCTTTCACTTTCAGCGAAAGAGCGAAAAATATGCAACTATGTAAGGTCACCGGCTCATCGTTCAGACCCAAAAAAACTCCTCTTTAGACCTAAAGAGTAACATCATGGCTTAATGTTTTTAATACTCTTTTTGGTCCCTGTTCGTCTAGCATAAAGCATGCCAACCAATCTCTTTTGATCTATTGCTTTAGACATTAAAGTATAGACACTAATTGCAGTCCAATTACTTGTAAATTGTATTTCAACTACGCACAAGTGTAATGTGGGGTTCACAAAAGTGGACAGCTTAAATTACTTGGATATGAAGACCAGAATAAAACAAGTTAAACAAAGATAGAAAGTATGTACAGAACGTCGTAAATGCACCACAGTTGGCCAATCGACTAAAGGGCTCACAATGTGCAACCAGTGGAAAATATGACATGCCCCAGAAAGGGAAAAAAACAGAGTGACAAGAGAGTTAGTTACCTTGCCTGAGAAGTCCACGATGTTCCATCCCGAAAGTGAGAAGCATTGGAAGAACATATTCTCTGTTGATCCAAGCTTAGCGTCTTTTTAAGCTCAATCCTGTTGCAGAAATTCAATGTTGGAGTGGACTTACCCACCTGGCAAAACAGCGCTGGCACGATAAGCAGTGGGCAATCAAAGCCGATGATCTTCAGAATGCAGATCAGTATCCCAGAAATCCTCAACCAGACGAACAGAGATTTCTGTGGATTGATTAATTGCATCTTTTTTCTCCATTGACTCGAGTTATGATGACATTCAACACAAAGTGCACTGCAGCAATTGCGTGTTTCCTATAAGGCAGCCAAGAAGACAGGAATTGGCAATCTGCTAAAATCTAAGACTTAGAAATGAACCAGAGGATGGCCAGGTTCCTGCCTGGCTTGAACTAACCCACAGATCAGGGCTAACCACCCTGAAAAATGCTTACTGGTCAGTGAGTTGCTGTAGCGGACAAACAAAACAGATATGTACAGAAGGCCACAACCTGGAAAGGAAGGGAAAAAGAACATGCTTTCCTACAATCCCTGTCTACTGAAAGCATCATGCTGATTATCCAATCATGACTATTTGAAATGCTGCCTTTTTCATATCAGATCATGTTGGATGTGTGAAGACATGTCATATGGGGCTGGAATTCGAAAATTGCATCATCTATACATGATTGTTTGCAGGGTCCTCTGAGGCACAATCATCTCCAAGGGGGGTGATCGACTCTCCAACTTCTTCAGAATCATCCCTGGGTACTGACTGATTGTTTGCAGGGCCCTTTGAGGCACAATCCCCTCCAAGGGGGGTGATTGACTCTCCAGGTTCTTCAGAATCATCCCTGGACACGGACTGATTGTTTCCACGGTCCTTTAAGGCACAAGTACCTCCAAGGGGGTTGATTGACTCTCCAACTGACTGATTCCCTTGATTGAGACTTGTTTCACGATCAACTTGTGAGCTTGATGGATGCCCATGAGCAGTCAACAAACAGCGATAAGTATGTATACTGGCTGGCTCCATGCCATGATGGGACCGGGAACTGAATAATGGCTGCATAGAGCGTTTCTTTTCATTAGTCTCGCGCAAAGAAACACGACAGACAGGGCAGGTGGAGTTCTGCAATAGCCACATGTCTACACAGTTCATGTGAAAGTAATGGCCGCAGTGTGGGAGGATACGTAATATGTCTTCCTTGCGGTATTCTGCTAGGCAAACTGAGCACCTGCAAAACATATTATTCAAATATGTCAATGTTCATGTTAACAAAATACTGTAAACATATTTATGATATAGTAAGGACAAATTAATGCAAATGCTCTCACTACATCTAACATTCTCATTGTTCTACAGGGTATATAGCTTTAGGTTCGTTTGGCACCAAGTTCGAAATTGTAATCTCCTTATCAGCAAACATTATTAACTATAAGCTCAAAATAAACCCTTTGTAATCATTTTTGGTTTCGACAAGGATCCTACTCCCTAGCACATACAGTAGTACCGTTCAAATTTGGATGAGACACTTGATGATATAATTTCCCTTTATCCTAATAATAGGCTTTCCGAAATTGCACGGAAATGTTAAATAAGTTGCATCTTTTTCAAGTGTTACAGAACGAATTAATTTAGATAAATTTCTTTTACCATCTTACCCAAAAATATCTAAATGAAGAGCAACATTGTCTAGCCCAATCACAATCTAAAGATAAATATTTGACCACGATTTAGACCTTACATATATGCCAAGGGACCGTACCAGAAAGTTGCATTTTTAAAACCACTACCAGCCACTAGAGTGCAAATAATAAAGGAAATGTAGTTTGGTAGTTGTCATTTGTCCCCATTGTAAATTCAAGCTTTAATCAAAAGCTTGCCCAAAATAATTGAATATTCAAGAAAGTCACCTCCCACTAGATAAAGCAATGTAATCCTAATCTTGTCTATATAGGTGGGAAGGAAAGAATCTCCTGTTATAAGTTATAACCTTCAATTCAATCCATCACTATCTCACTTTAACCTGCTCACAGTTTAAGGAGGCCAACCCCTCAACCTGGAAGCATAAAAGGTATTTTGCGAAAAACTATAGTAACGGCCTTAGCATGCTAATACCAATAAATTTCCAAAACTCCGAAAGGTCCAATTCCGATTCAAAAACCCAACAATGATTATATAGAATGTGGACACAGCAGTGAAGATCAGGTAAATCATCACTAATTGTCAACTACCGGGTGTATGTAGGGAGATTTGTTCTACAAGAAATGTTTAGAACTGAAGCACATAAACATTACGCTTGTGAATGGGCTCCTTATTAATGCTTATTCTCTTGTAGGAAATATAGGTAGTGTTGTTAACGCAGAGAATTGACAAATCAAAAAAGCATCAAACAAAGGAGGGACTGGGAGTTTAGCTTACTGTGCGTTTTCAAGGGAAGAAAAGTACTCGTCGCTGTATCTCTTTGCTGGAAAATTGTCCAAAACTGGGACCTCCAAACCATGTAATCCTCGTTCCAGCTGCAAAATGAAGAATCCAGCAGCTCAATAAAATAAAATAAATCAGGAACTCTTACACCAAAATGAAAGTCAATCTAAAACCTAAACTATACTTTTAAAAAAAAAAAAATACATCCACATATGGCAATCTGAACACTAAAGCAAAAATCTGAAAAAAAATCAAAACTGATAACAGGGAATCCAATTGCTAAATCCCCATTCCTGAACACCACGTTTGATTGGGCCTTCGGATACATCCGACAATTGGAATCAGTAGAAACAGCCTATTTTTCACTGATTGACAAGTCAACAGGAGGTACGAATCTAAAGGGAATCCAAACTATTGTTGGTAAAATCAGTCAGATAAGAAGTAAAATGACAAGAAGAGAGAAGAAGAAGATTGGAGGTGGTTACGGTGCTGATATTGGATCTGGAAGGCACTCGGAAGGATCGGCGAGCAGCTCTCAACTGGATTCTAGCGCAAATGAGACGAGTGCAGACGAAGACGATAAACAAGGTGCTCACTGCGAATCCAATCACCGTCATCACCAGGTTCATCCCCGAAGTAGTCATCTTCAGTCAAATTTTCCCCCGACTCTCTCCCACTCAATCTCCTCCGAATTCGCCAAATCCCACCCGAACACAATAAGCTCAACTCTCAAAACAACCTCCTCCGACCTAAAACAAAAGTAATGCCTAATTCCCCTCCTACATAGAAAGACATGCTCAGAAGCAACGAGAAACCGCCATGATTGATCAAATTTCGAGCTCGGAAAGCCTCAGAGGAGGTCCACAGCCACAGCCATAGACATATCCATAGTCTCTCGGAACTTAGAATTCAACAAATTCAATTGCATCACTGTGTGCGTTGCGTAAGATATAGAATCTGTTGTGCAAAAGAGAGATTGAGAGAAGGTATATTGGTGGATTCGGTTGGTTGGTTGTTGAGAAGATATAGGAGGAGATTACGATGGAAGCGCACGAGAGAGAGAGAGAGAGAGAGAGAGAGAGAGAGCGTGTGTTTGGGCAGAAAGTGTGTGATAACTGATAATCCGGATCTTGCAAGTAGTACTTGAATTTCCATATTGGATTATACTGTATTTTTTTATTGCTATTACTAGTTCATAACCCGTGCAATGCACGGGATAAGTTAAAAGATTGGAATTAACAATTCAGTAAAATAAAATGTGGAACCATAAAATTTAAACAAAATGAACCGTTAATATTACAATGGACTAAAAGGAAAAATAAATAAAGTCATAAAGTTACATTGTTATGTAAAATTCAGAATAAAAAAATTGTAAAAGAATTAAACTTGTAGAATGAGTCTTGAATGCAATGATATGAGTCCACTCATGAAAAAATCCAACAATGAAAAACCCTGCTAAAAAAACAACAATAACATATTAGATATAACAAACAAATAACAATTAATAATATAGAAAGATGAGGATAAATGAAGAAAATAACTACCAGCTTAGTGTAAATTATGAAAAACTTCTTTGTAGACAACATTAGTTGTTGTGTTCATGGATTGCCCATCTTTGTCACAAATTAAAATCTTCGACCCCTTTCTTGATGTCACTCTAGATATTGCAACATAGAGTTGACCATGAGTAAAAACAGGGCGCGGAAGATATAATCCGACATACGAAAGTGATTGCCCTTGGCTCTTGTTGATTGTCATGACAAAGCACACAAGAACCGGAAATTGCCTTCTTTTAAGCTTGAAAGGCAAATGAGTGTTTGAAAGAGTAAGTACCATGCGAGGAATAAAAACCAATCGACCAATACTGCTACCTGAAATGATCTTGGCCTGAATAATGTGCTTTCCAAGCCGGGTGGTTATAAACCTAATACCATTACACAAACCAGCCGAGTGATCAATATTTCTAAGCAACATGATGGGAACACCGACCTTAAGCTTCAAACTGTGATTTGGGAGACCGGAACATTTGATACTCCCTCCGTCCAAAAATACATGGACTTTTACTATTCATGCACGATTTTTAGGAGCTAAAAATTATATAAAATATTAACTTTTTTATTAAATTTTTTTAATAATTACAAACTTATTATCAGTAAGTTTGTAATTATTAAAAAATAATAATAAAAAAGTTAATATTTTATATAGTTTTTACCTTCTTAAAAAAGTGTGCGTGAATAGTAAAGGCAATATATTTTTGGACGGAGGTAGTACTATTTAAGTAATCGGGGGGATAACCATCGCCATGTAGACTTGCATCAGATTTGCAAATAGAATCTGAGCTAAGATACTCCTTTTGACCGGCATGATAGATAACAAATAGTCATTCACCTGGTCAACAATATCATGAGTGGGGGCAAGAATAACACATTCTTGGAAGTATTCATCACTCTACAAATTCAGCATGAGTGAAGGGTAAGTAGATTCCGCAATCGATATAATAGGATCAGTGACATTTGATATAAGCAGATCAGGTGGAATTTCAATTGATACTTGTCCGTCATTAGGAATACCTGCGGTACCATCTCCAACGCTCAATATCCATTCTGCAAAGGTCCTTAGTTGCTCTTGAGCAATAGATGAACTACCATGATGAAGTCTCATGTTTTTGGTCAAGGTCAAGACTTTGCAAGAATTCCACAAATAAGAAGAATTTATGGATGAATAGACAATATCTTCTCTGCTCCCTCCAGTAATCACTGGCAAAATTTGGCGGAAATTACCACCAAATACAACTACCTTTCCCCCAAATGGTTGGTCCAGACTTTGACCGTTATGGAATCTGTGAATATCTAGGAGGGTGTTATCAAGTGCTTCAAAGCAATATTTACTAACCATTGGTGCTTCATCCCAAATTATAAGCTTCGCTTGTGCAATAAGTTCAGCCAATTGACTACCTGTAAAGAGAGAAATACATTTGTTAGTATGTCCTATTATTAAAATGATAGGATAATATCAAAAAGATACAATGGGTAGAAAAAATGTTAGTAATATAGAAATGAGCACAAGAATGAAACATGAACACATGGATATAGAAAGTTGGGTAACGATACATGTTTGATGAAAAAAAATTCAGTGACAATCTGGTAGAGGAAACACATTTAATAATATAAGTAAATGCACCCAAAAAAATAATATAAGTAAATTTATACATGCATTGGTTATTGGATTACGACATCTAAGTAAGAAAAATAGCAATATATAATTATCTTAGTAGTCACCTTGTTTTATTGCATATGTTGAAGTCTCATCGATAATTCTTGGTATTGCAAATCGAGAATGTGTTGTCCTGCCACCGGGTAGTAAAAGTGAAGCGATACCGCTCTAAGCAACTGCAAGAACAATTTCACCTTTAGAACGTAGTGCAACACATAGCGATCTCCATATGAACGTGTTTCCAGTGCCCCCATATCCATAAACAAAGAATACACCTCTTGCACCGCTATCAACTGCATGCATAATTTTGTTATAAACAGATCTTTGTTCTTCCGTGAAACTTGAGATGAGCCTAATATGCTCATCATGTTGCAACGATCTGTTATAACGAAGTTCCTCCTGGATTAGTTTGTTATTCCCGTCTAATATGGAAATTTCATCTGGTAAAGGCATGTCAGGATAACGTCTAAGAGTACTTCTATTGCGCTGCAACAACTTTTCAATCTCCGCTGGTGCATAATCCTTGATTTGACCATCACTTAGATGCAAATCTGGTTAATGAAGTCTAGTTAGATATGTAGTTTTACAATATGTTATATGTAATTACACCATCACTAAACAAATGAACATGAAAATATCACAATTGTGTGGACATATAGAATGAAAAGGAAAGAATATAAATATGTGAAAAGATAATTTAAAGAGAAAAACAGTAAAATACATCATCACTAAACGAATGAACTTGAAAATATCATAATTTTTTAGACATATAGCTAGAATGTAAAGTAGCGAATGTAAAGACGTTAAAAGCTAATTTAAGGGGAAAAAACATTTAAAAAAATACCATTAAGTTGAAGCAAAAATGATTAACCTTGAAACAACACTCCCTTGACGTGATTTGATTTGGTAAGTTATTATCAACTACTTATGTAAGAAAGAATCAAAGACATAAAATAAAATAAAAACTTACTGTAAATGAAGTTTAGAAAATATATTTGTACTTCCTAATGACTATATATTGTATTCACGGATAATATAAAATATGTGCTTTAATTTGAATTGTTGGAATATAATAACAAAATTCTAAAAAAAACAAATATTAAATGAAAGTGATGATACGAAATATTTATAAAATAGGAAAGTGTAGAAAAGACATTTTTTAGCTTAAGAAATATCCGTCCAAATCTTCTTTTGTCCTAAATTAACAATGAGTCGATACAATATATATAGTTTTGTTTTATAATAACAATAAAATTTTAGAAAAAAGATGTGGCATGATAATTGACACATGGTAGAAAATAAGTGGATAAATTTTTGGCGGGAAAAAACTTCACCAAAATTTGACACGTGGCAGTTACTTCACCAAAATTTGACACGTGGCAGAAACAGGTTCTGCTTTAGTATTGTTTAGGATTTATCGGATTTTCTATCATACGGTCTTGGGACATAGGATAAGAGATTAAATTGAAAAATATTTTCTCTAGATATTTCCGGTTTAGCTATTTTAAAATTAGATTACGGGATTCACCCATTTTCTTTTAGTGTTTTCTTTCTCAATAAAGTATTCTTATCATATGCTCTTGGGCACACAATAGATAAACCGTTTATTTATTACTACGTATAAAAAGGGCATGAAACACCTATGATAGCCGGAAATTCTATTTTATAGCGGTTTTACATTTCTGGACAACCTGCAAATCTTCATTATCAACTTTGGTTGTGCGCTTAACCATTACCTCTTTTACACCTTCTATAGGAGGGGCATGCTTCGGGTCACGCTTAGAGGATTGTCAGGAAGTGATCTTGTAACCCAGATCACGTTTTGTGGTTTATATTGGTTGTACTAACCAATTAAAAAATAGTTCTGAATATGTCAAAACTCAAATTCCATGTACTTCTTCAAGAGTACAAATCTTTAAAAAAAAATCATATCTCTTCTAGAGTTTATAAGAATCTGAAATTAGAGTCTTCAAGCTCTTATGCAGATTTTGATGAAAGATCATATCTCTTCTAGAGTTTATAAGAATCTGAAATTAGAGTTTTTAAGCTCTTATGCAGATTTTGATGAAAACTCACAATCTGCTGGATTGTTTACAAATGGTATCAAGACTTTGAGATCTTAGCGAGATAAGTGTCGCAATCTACTGGATTGTTTAACCATTGAGTTTAGGAACTTCAAGCCCACAAAATAGGTGTTGAAAAACTCACAATATAATGGATTAAGGTAATAATAATAATAATAATAATAATAATAATAATAATAATAAAACTATGTAAAAGATAATACTAATAGTAAAGTATATTAAGAGAAATGTATATCACCAACAAATAATCTTAAATAAGTAAATGAAATTCAGGTCAACTTCGAGTGACAAGAAAATTTAACATAGATCTTCGAGACCTTTTTATCACCTACGTCAGAAGGTGGTATTCTTATATGCAATTTTATCGTTATTGCGGGAAAATGATGGAGAAACATTAAGGATCAGAGTTGTTTTGTTTCTCTGGCTATACGAATCATCACTACAAGGATGACGTTTACCGATTCATCCCTACGAGGGTGCAGTTTATCATTCATCTACTTTGGGAGATGTCCACTCATCTATTAAAAGATGTGTTTTTCATCTATTTCAACTCTTCAAGAGATATATCTATTCATCTACTTCGATCAAAAGATGAAGAATAAAAATATAATATATACAAATAAAAATAAATAAAACAAAATAAAAGGCTAATCATTGATGCATCACTACAGGGATGTAAATATTTGGTTCATCGCTTAAGGGATGAAATTAATCGGTCTATCTTAAAAAGATACGACTTATTCATCACCTACTTCGGGAGATGAGAACGTTAATCTCTTTCGAGAGATGTTTCCCTTTCATCTACTTCGAGAGATATGATGGTTTCGTTCATCTACTTCGGGAGATGAGGGAAAACAAATATAGTTTAAATAAATAAAATAAAGGGAAATTCCGCCTGGTGCCCCTGTGTTTAATGCAATTCCGGTTGGTGTCCCAAAGGTTTTTTTTTCCGTTTGGTACCCCCGAGCTTTCGTAAAAGTCCGGACCATGTCCAACAGTTGAATGTAAAAGTTTTCTTTGTTAATTTGCCGTTAAATATGGTTGTTTTAAACCAAATTCAACCCATTAACCTTTTCTAATCAAATTCAACCCAATTTAACCTATTATACCAATGGAAATATTTATTTAATCAATATGATATCTAACAAGTGGATTAGTAAATCTTTCCAAAAAAAAATAAAATAAAACTTGGAAGTGATAAAAAAAATTAAATTTACTCTTTAGTATTTTCAAAAAATTTAAATTTACTACTTCCTCCGATAAAAAAAAGTGTCGTTTTAGACTTTTGAAATTGATCCAAAATAAGTATCGTTTCATATTTTCTAGGACATTTAATAGATTGATTAATATATGACAAAATGAAAATTGTATTTATTGACTATTTTTTCTTTCAAACTCTCCACTTATTGGTTAAAAAAGTTGGTAAGCATTTAATAAATGATGAGATTTAGAAAATATATATAACACTAATGATGATTAATACTTTTCTTAAAAATTGTGTTAAGAACTAAAACGACACTTATTTTGGACCGGGGAGAGTATTTAGTAATTTAAAAAAAATTAAAATTAAATTTACTCTTAGTAAATCTTATTTTAATTTTTTTTGGAAATAAAATTTACTAATCCACTTATGAAATATCATATTGATTAAATAAATATTTCAATTGGTATAATAGGTTAAATTGGGTTGAACTTGATATTTCAATTTAAATTTAATTTTTTTGAAAATACTAAATACTCTCTCCGATCCAAAATAAGTGTCGTTTTAGCTCTTGACACAATTTTTAAGTAAAGTATATTAATTATCATTGGTGTTATATATATTTTCTAAATCTCATCATTTATTAAATGCTTACCAACTTTTTTAACCAATAAGTGGAGAGTTTGAAAGAAAAAATAGTCAATAAATACAATTTTCAATTTGTCATATATTATTTAATCTATTAAATTTCCTAGAAAATATGAAACGATACTTATTTTGGATCAATTTTAAAAGTCTAAAACGACACTTATTTTTTTATCGGAGGAAGTAGTAAATTTAAATTTTTTGAAAATACTAAAGAGTAAATTTAAATTTTTTTTAGCACTTCCAAGTTTTTTTTTTTTGGAAAGATTTACTAAACCACTTGTTAGATATCATATTGATTAAATAAATATTTCCATTGGTATAATAGGTTAAATTGGGTTGAATTTGATTTAGAAAAGGTTAATGGGTTGAATTTGGTTTAAAAAGCCATATTTAACGGCAAATTAACAAAGAAAACTTTTACATTCAACTATTGGACACGGTCCGAACTTTTACGAAAGCTCAGGGGTACCAAACGGAAAAAAAAAACTTTTGGGACACCAAACGGAATTGCATTAAACACAGGGGCACCAGACGGAATTTCCCTAAAATAAAATAACATGCATATGAATTAACTAAACATAAATAATAAACATAATTTCATCACTACGGGGATGAAATTTATCGTTTCATCGCTACGGGATGAGATTTATCGTTTCATCGCTACGGGATGAGATTTATCGTTTCATCTCTACATGGATGGAATTTATCGATTACGATCAAGTGATTTACCAATTTCCTAATTTGATATTAGTTTATATCCAATTCGAGGGATAAAACTCACCACTTCAAGTGTGATATAATTTATATCTACCAATCATCTTCGGGGATGTGTTCATGTACTTCAAGTGGCAAAATATGCAACCCTGAAGTTTGAGCCGTTTTTTTTTGTAAATATATGAAAAATACGGGTACATTTGCGGTTTCAAAGAACTTCGGGCTGGTTTTTTTATTAAACCAAATCTTCAACGAAGTAAAGCTTCATCCGTTCGTCTTCTTTGATTTGCACAAATCGAGCGGCGCCGGGTATCATCCAACAAGGACTCGCCGCTTTCCACCTCTGTCGATCTCCCCAACTCCTCCCCTCGACGACTACCGCCACCGTTGTCGCGGCGATCGAATCTAGGGTTGGAATGGTACGGTAACCACCAAAAAATGGTGATTACCACGTACCAACCACAAACTGGTGGTACGCAAATTTTCATACCACATACCAACCGCAAGTCGTGGTTACCGCATATGTGGTAACCACGACTTGTGGTTACCATCGGTACATTACCATAGTTACCAAACTATAATTCTATTTGTATTTTTCTGAAACTCCTTGCTCACCTTCCGGTAGTCATCAAAGTTATCGGATGAAAAAATATGGTTACCAAAAATAATATGGTTATCATCTATTAAAAGTTCAAATAAATCGAATTCACAACCTAAACTACAAATCAACCAAGTTCAAAGTCTTGAAACAAATCAAGTTCAATTGTTCAAACATTCAAAATGTTTCTGCAAGTTGATACAAAATAAGTTCAAAGTTTTCAAACATTTAAAATGTTCCTACTGTTTCTAATAGAAAAAGTAGAAAGGGCCAATTTAGATCAAAATCAAAACACAAAATATAAATTAGAAACTTAATTAAAACTTAAAGGTAATAACAATAAAACATTAAATAAAAAAATTAATATATATACTTGGTAACCATGGTAACAATGGTATTCATATTTCATTACCATTATCGTACCACATTCACGGGGTTACCACCTAAATGGTTACCACCATGTTGGTTACCACAAGTGTGGTTACCAACATAGTCGGTTTGTGGTTGGTACGTGGTTGGTATGATAATTTTTGTACCATTTGTCAGCCCTAATCGAATCTACAGCGCACCTAGACGGTAAGGCAGAGGACAAGGGCGTGGATCTGGTTGGGGATTTGGGGGTTCAATCTTTTCTAGGAGCAGCCCCGGTGTAGATGCGGGTGGCGGCGACATACCTTGGGTGGTGTTCGGGGCTGACCATCTTCGAGTTACTGGAGTGCTCGATCAGAATCATAAAGAACAATGGAAAATAGCGTATTAGCCTTCGATCACAATCACATATGATATATAATAAATATGAAATCAAAAGCATGTTAATTATAAGGACTTATTGCGTGCCGCATCAGCTACTAGGGATATAGAAGAATCCTAACGCCAAGACTATTGAAGGCGACCTTGAAGGAGCGGTTCACCATGCAAATGTTGTCCCAAATCAGGACGTCGGTCAGCCCAAGCGCTGGGATTGGGCACGGTTTTTTCGCATCGACAAAGGCGTCTAAACCGTTAGCCAGGTTGCCTAGGGCTGGTTCTGTATCGATCTGTCGGGGTTAGTCCACCGTCTCAACTCTCATCTTACCTACTAATGAAAATCGGATCTTCATCTAGAGTGGGATATTGAGTATTGTGAGGGACAATTTCAACTTAACCTTGATTTGGCCAATGGTTTGGAAAAACAATCCGGATTGACTAGAGCCTCATGTTGATAACGTGTTAGAAAATAGGGAAGAAGAGAGTACATAGAGGAGGTTGAGAGAAGGGAGCAAGTAGATGTGCATTCCATTAGGGTTCTAAAGAACCATATTTACAGGGAATTACAAAGGAAGGGAAAACGGGTATATCCATAATACAAATAATATACAATATTATAACATTTCTCCCTTTCCCCCTTTTTTCTATTTGTTTGTATTTTTTTCCAACTTCAAATTAAAAGCCCTTTTTTTCCAACTTCAAATTAAAAGGCCGAAACAATTTAGAATAGAATTTGTGGAATGAGAATCAATTTGGAGTAAATTTTGATTAGGGTTTGTGACTTTGATAATAAATTGTGAGAAATTGTGATTAGAATTTGTGGTTTTGAGAAACAAATTTGTGAATTTGCGATTTGAGATTTGACATTGTGGTTTGTGGTTTTGATAAATAAATTTGTGAATTTGTGGTTTGTGATTTGGAATTGTGGTGTGTGGATTTGTTTTTATAGGAGTATATAATATGGACAAGTAAATAACCTTTTTTTTTATTCAACGGATAGTTATAGCCTTTTATTCAACATCAAAGGGTTCAAATGGTACATTCAGAGAGCAAGATCCCTTCTAAGCAAGCAGAGGGGTCTGTTAGTTCAGTAAACGAAGAAGGTAAACATAATGCCCCAACTTTGATGTCATACAAAATTAAACCAACGTATAATTTTTTTAAATAGTGTTGAAAACTTAAAAGATATATATTTTGGGTCTGAGCAAGTAAGATACCTTGCACAACCCATAAGAATATATACATGCATGCAAAAAAAATATTTTTTTCATACATACAAGGAAAAAAAAAGTTCTCGAAAGCTTTTTTAGCCCCCCTTATAAAAAATTCTGGATACGCCACTACCGGCAATTGCGGGTCCTCGAGTCAACGGGTGGGGCCGAGTTGCGGGTTAGGGTGGGTTGGGGGTTTGGGAACCCATTTCCCGTTTTTAAAAAAATTCAATTTTTTGTTAAAAAAATTGTTTTCTAAAAAACTATAATTTACATTTATACTTTATAATTATTATGAATTTTATTTATTCATAATGTATAAATTTCCATACATTGCATGTTATGAAAATTCTATCCAACCTTTGCTTCTTTTATCCCCTTTTCTCTAATTTTCAATGCGGGATGGGATGTGGGACAAAAACAAGTAGAAACTAAATCATGTCTTCAATCTCTACCATTCGGTTTTTTCATGTCAATCCATACTTATAAATTTTTATCATATACAAACACTAGTACTACACTTTATATAAATATTATTTTTTTGAAAAATATTTTACCTGTCAATTATGAAAGATTAAAATAACGAACGGATAACAAGAAAGTGCGAAGTTCAACACAATACCTTAAACATTTGTGTTATTTGGTGGATCCACTATGAAATCATTCTATATGATACTAAGTTAGGAGTTTTTATGATATAATTTCAAATAATACAAATATGGTTGTTGATAAAGTTGTTACAGTTGTATGATATCCTTAATTAATGTCGACTTTTCGCTTATTTTGAAAATGATATAGAACTTCGGATTTTCAAGCACAAGCATGAATTATATTATTGGGTAATACTTTTCCAATGTGTCTTTTCATGTCATTACAAGCAACACAAGTAATCCAATAACATGTGGTTAATTCAACTTTAAATGAGAAATTTAACATATTTATATGAAGATGAGCCTAGATTTGAAATCAATGATCAAGAAGTTAACATAATGCATGTAAAATAAAACACTTATGATTGATCAATGGATCAACACAAATATCAATTGAAATAAATACAAGATTAATCCAACATAATTTGATATATTGTATCATGGTGTTCCATCCCCATGTGTTATTCATTTCATTAAATCCTATAGGTAAAGACTTTAATTATATTATATATTTATATGTTACATCATATGATCCAAATACTTAAATTACATTATATATTCCAAAGACTTTAATTACATTACATTTTATATCATATAATTCGATTCATCGAAACACAAATTTCACATCCCATAGTTTTATCCCACATCGAAATTGTGACAAAGTGATTTAGTGCATTGAAGATATAAATATATCTTCCCATATCCCTACTTGTCATTCCCACAATCCAACTTTTTATTTCCCACATTAATTAAAGTGTGATGGAATGATGGAGTGAAATGAAGGTATATACATATATCTTCCCACATACCATATTTTGTCCACCTTAAATCTTTTCATTTCGAAAGTGTGGTGAAAGTTAAAAGTAATTTACTCGATGGGTTGAGTGTTTTTTTTTTTCAAAACCAAAATTTTATTTTTTAAAAATGGTTGACTTGGCGGGTCGACCCGCCAAATCCGTCGGGTTTTAGGATTTTTCCCAACCCAGTGGGTCGATCCGCTGACCCATTGGGTGACCCAAACTCGTGAACCCGTGGGATTCCCGAGTTAAGGTTCGAGTCACCTCCCCTCGACCCTTGACCCGACGGGTCGAACCCTCCGAGTTGGACCCGTGACCACGTCTAACTACGTATAAAAAGGGCATGAAACACCTATGAATCCTATGATAACCCGAAACTTCATTTCATAGCGGTTTCACGCTTCTGGATAGCTTGCAAATCTTCGTTATCGGATGGGTATCCAAATTCATCATAGTGAGCAAAGATGAGTGGTAAAATGGGATGAACATGAGTGTTGGTTGCATCTAGAAATGGAACCCGAAGAACACCAGAAAGATGAAGTTATCCAAAGAATTGAAACACGACTAACTACTTATAATTCATTTATATGTAAAGAGGGTTGGTGATTATCACCTTCAAAATTGCACCAGAAAGAGGAAAAGACAAGAGAATAAAAGGGGGAAAATAACGGCGGTAAGTTTTAGACAATTCAACCCGACACAAAAAATTCGTGATATCAAAAGAGATTACCGAGTAGTTGTTTATCTTGTTTGATTACGAACTGATAAAAAATCTAGTTTAATTACGAGACATCAATAGATATTACGTTGTAGTTTATATTTTAATTATTTTATTATTATTTATCTTTGTTATCTGATAACTCGAAATTTAAAAAAAAAAAAAAAAAGTTCAATACTCGTCTATTTTAACTTTTTTTCCTTCAAATTAGCCAAAAATACACCTATTTAAAAGTTGCTTTACAAATCGCAAGTTAAAACACTTAATGCTTATTTTTAGAAAACTATTATTAATAATAAAATAATATGGTAGATCCATTGGTGCGGTTCTTTAGGTCAAACGCTCTCTTTAGACTCTTTAGAGTGTTTTGCCGCCGCCGCCTCACCAACCATCCCCAGCACCTCCACTGGACACTGCTCGCCAGCCACCACCCAGTTTCCCATCTGGCCACCGTTTCCCTGGTCACCATGGTTACTAACTCGACCCCGCCCGACAGCCTTTCCGCCTCCTCACTTACGCATCCCTTGGTTCCAACCATCGATGTGGTTCCCACAGCTCCACTCTCGCCTCCTACCTCGGCTCCGCCCTGGTTTCCGACCACCGGAGTGGCTCTCTCGGCTCCATCATCCTACCGCTCTCACCGACCCTTCCCCGCCTTCACTAGATCTGGCCTATGTTAGCCTCCCTCGGCTCTTGTCCTCTCCCCTTTCCACCATCGGTTCCGCCCTCCTCCGCCTCCTCATGCTTGGATAGCCTTGCATCCATGTCCTCCTTCGAGGTCTCCCTCGGCTTTAGCCTCGGCTCTGTCCTCGGTTCTCAACAGCTCCATCGGCTTCGCTCAGCGATCCTTGGTTCATGTGTTGTAATAACGTCTTTTTAGGGATTTCCCTTTCCATTCCATCATTCTTTTCCTTTTCCTTTGGATTATTGTTCAATTTCTTTGCCTTGTCCCATCTTAGTCGCCTCTATTTTGACTACCTAGTAGTCGCTTACGATTTCGTTATCGTCCTTGAGGGTTTGAGACGGGTTGGGGATTTGTATTGAGCAATGGTTTGGCTTGGGTTTGGATTAATTGCGGACTGGTGTGTTGTGTTGTTCTTGTTGTGATGCATGCCTTATGTAAACGGTGTTTGATTTGTTGTATCCGAAGACGTCGTAGATTTGCGATCGATATTTGAAGGCTCTTAATCTGAGATGTCTGCTTGTATCTTCAGAGTTCTCTATGTGCTTCCTCTATTGGCTGATTGATTCCTTTGTTTTATTGGTTTTGTTTTACGGTGTAGGATAGCTAGCACATTTATTTTATTTTCGCATTTTCATTTCTGTTATTTGTTTGATGTTTTTTTATTTATGTCATTTGCTTCTGTTATTTATTTTGGTTGTACATGATGGTTAGTCCATCTACGAGCTTGTTCGATATCTGTGTTTCTCTAGGCTTGTCTAGACTCTAGAGAACTGAATTCTTATCTTGCTTTAAAAAAAATATATGAAATATAATTTTAACTTATTCATCTTGAACGGTTTTATAAAAATTCTCATATTTCCTTTTTTTTTTAACATTAATTTTGTGTGTAGTTTTTAAACAAATACTAGGCCTATTTTTGGAGGATAATTTAATTTGTGCAATTTATATAAACAACCATTGTAATAAAGTATTTATTTAATAAAATGTATATAATATATATTATTAGTGACAAATAGTGATAAAAAAATCCAATAGTTTTATAATTTTATAGAAATATATACAATTTTTTTTAATGATTATATAACCAAATGAATAAGATTATATGAGTATGTAACCAATTAATCATCATACAAATATATTAAAATGATTTTATTAAAAAAATAAAACGAAAAGGAAGTTCGATGATGTAAAAAAAGTTATTTATCCACTAGAGTATTTTACTATACCAATTTGTCCACAAGAACACTTTTAATATACCTATTGGTCCCTAAGAGCAAGCCCAATAGTAACTCTAAAAAATCTCTAAAATAGAGATTAAAATACCAAAATATCTAAAAAAAATCACTCTAACTTCAGCAGATTCTCAATTTTACAAATTTTTGCATTTATTATATACTATAATAAATATAAAAATTTATAATATGCAAAATCCATTTATTAGGAATATTTAGTTCTACATTTCTAAAAACTTCATTTAAACTTAATTCTAACATTTTGCTTCACATATCTAACGTAATTTTATGTTATTGTAACACTTCTAACATTTAAATTTTATTTAAACGGATAATAACTTAAATAAGTTTTTCTGCTTTAAAATTCAATACTTCATTTAAGGGCAATAGCATTTCAAGGGCAACAATATTTCATTTAAATAGGATTACAGTTTGGTTGAACATCAGAAAACTTCAAAAAATCAGAAAATTGATTGAACAACAACAATGGTGGTGATTAAACGGGCAATTGAACAGAAAAAAATCAGAAAATTAGTGAGGAATACACAACACCCGAACAACAAGGAACAATAACCAAACAACAGGGAACAATAAACGAGCAATTGAATAGCATAAAATCATAAAATCGGTGAAATAAACAGCACCCGAACAACAAGGATGGGGCGAAATCGAACAAAAATGGAGTTTGTGGATCGGGCGATTGAACAGTAATCGAAATCTACTTTGTGGATGGGCGAAATCGAACAACAATGGAGTTTGTGTATGGGGCGAAATCAAACAGCAATCAAAATGGAGTAGCAATCGAAATCGAAAGCGAAGGCAATTCAACAAGAAATCAAAGGAAAATCAGCAATCGAAGGCAATACAACAACCGAAAGCAATCGATAACAGCAAATCAAACAACAATTCAACAAGAAATCAGCAACAACAATCGAACAAAAACAAGATTCAATGGTGATTTCAATGGCGATTTATTTTAATCAAAGAAGCATTGAATTTCTATCTAGTGAGCATTAAATGACAGGGATCAACATTCCTTCTCCAAATTTACCGATTTTTTTCTCTCTCCTTCAATTTCTCCATTAAATGTGTGTGGAGGAGCGGTTGGGGTGGAAAAATGGCTTATTCCTAAAAAAATTGGCATTTTTTCTATTATACAGACACTGTTAGGCTTGATCTAAAGTCTTTTAATATACCAATTTGGCCTTAGGGGGTCATTTAATATACTAATTTGTTTTTTTTTGGCCATTTTTTTATATAAAATTTAATTTTTAAAATTTTTTATAATAATTTTACACTTATTATTAATAATGGGGGAATTATATTTAAAAAATTAATTATAAAATATTGATATTTTGTATAGTTTTAGTTCTTTTTTCGGGGGGATTGTTTCATGAGGGAATGTTAGTAAATGACTCTTGACCCGGTTATCTTTGCTTAACTAACCCCTGCAAAAAAAAATTGCAAAGGGTCACTACATCTTCCGGTAAAAGACTGGTTGCAACCGGTGGAGAGAGAAAAAAAGTAACAAGCGGCCGCTTTCACCCACCAAACCCCTTCTTCTCCTCCTTCAATTTGTGAAAGGACTAGGAAGCTCAAATGGAAGCTCTCGAGAGCCTTCAACGGCGGCAATGGTGAGAGAGGAAGGGAAAGACGAGAGGAGAACGATGAATCAAGAGAGGATTTTCAGATCTGGAAATTAAAGACTGGAGAAATTGAAGACTCGAGGGTTCCCAAATCGAAATCAGGAGACCGAAGCTAAACCCGTCAATTGAGCCACCGGCGGCGGAGTAAAACTGGGAGTAAGACGAGTAAGTCGAGTGGTCGTCGTCTTCAATTCCTCCTCCGCGTCAGAGAAGCACAAACTCCCCTCCTCCTCCGCGGCGTTCCCGCCGTTCTCGAGGTCGATGTGGGAATGCGAGCAGAAGATTCGAATCGAAATCTTTTGTCTCGCAGCCGTAGAATCATAGCGACGGTGCCTCTTTTTAGGCGCCGGCGGGCATTCACGGAACTTTGGCTCCGGGATCCTATGATCTTCCGATGTCGGCGTTGTGTATCCATCGTCTTCTTCCTCCAGGGAATGGAACTCCAATTGACCGACCTTGATTTCATCCAGAAACCAAGAGTTTGAGTTGCGGTTTGCCAACTCAAAATCCATAGATTTACGGCTGTTGATCTCAATCCCGATCGCCATCGGAGAGAGAGGAATTAAATTGGGATGAAGTTTCTGTGTTTGTGGGAGACGATCCATCGCTTTCATTTGTGTATTTAATTCTTAAATTCATCAACATCAAGCCATGAATCTCACATGCCAAGCTTCTAGAAACTCCGAAATTAACACCACAACCAAACAAAAAAAAAATCCAAAGATGCCTCCTTTCCTCAAATTAACAACTGGAGGGAGCAAAAAATGAAAAATGAAATTAAAATTAGGGCAAGATGAAGCCTTTACGGATCAAAATCATGGGGTTTATCTATCATACATAGCAGGCATTTTGGGGGTGGAGAGGAAGGCAATTGAAAATGACTGATTTTTATATATTCAATCAATTGGGAAAAATCAGAAGAGGAAATGGAGAATGCAGATGTAGACAAAGAGCACCAGAGCTTTAACTGGTGAAGTGAAATCCGCCTAAATAAGATGCAAGTTGGAGCAAAATCTTCAATTTGAAGTTGTGTGATACTATTTGATTTTGCAAGGCGGAGCAGAGGTACAAAGATTGGAGCTTTATTTTTAAAAAAAATTGTTGTTGTTCATGAATCATGATCCTTCCATGGTCCAATTGTTGGTGAATTCAAGGAGAGGGTAAGGTAACTTAGGTTTATAGTACTAGAAAATTCCCATGTGTTTATATTACTTTAAAAAAAATGGAAATAGTTGAGAAATCAGACAACATAATATCTAAATTTTTTGAAAAGCATACGAATCGAACGACGGACTAACCGTCATGATACAATACAAGCAGAAGACACAAAAAAAAAAGATTTACAAATGTGATGACAATATTACCTTTTTCATATATAATTGGCCTACCAATCAACTATCCACTCTATTGTTTCCTACTTGACACCTTATGGTTGTCTACTGGACACAATTTGGTTTTTTCTAGTCTATAAGAAGCCCATTGTTATAGTCCTAGTAGTAAGTGTTTGTCCTTGTTATAGTCTTGTAAGACGCCCCTTGTTTCGAAACAAGTCCAATCAATAATGAAGTCGCATTAATACTTGTAATTATGTACACTATACATGACATTAGTAAAAATCAACTGCCCAGTCTGTTATTCCCTGTTGGACATCTTATGGTTGTCTACTGGACATATTTTGGTTGTTTCCTGTCTTACATGTTGTTCAGTGTTTGCCCTTGTTATAGTCAATAACGACTGTAATATATTACATGACGGCTGTAATATACTACCTCCGTCTCGTATTACATGATGGTTGTAATAAACTACATCTGTCTCATAAAAATCAATGCTTGTTGCTGATCAGTTGTTTCGGCGCTGATCAAGGCATGCTTGAGTCAATTTCTCCACCTCCTCCTTCCTAATTCGTCGGATTATCTCTCTCATCTCCCCCAACGAACCTTTTGGCCACCTTCCTCGCTCTTCTCCCGCTCTTGCTCAAGTCTAAGCATGCCTCTCCTCTCTTGTTGGACGGCTGAATTTCGAGAAATCGTGATTGTTGAGCCCTCAACTAGTATGGTTTCCGCCAAATTCAGCCCATTCTTCGTCTTCATCGAGATTGGGTGTAGCAAACACCTTCCTCTGCCATCAACTTCATGTGTCAAGTAAAATACATTATATGTCATGTAAATCCGGTATGGATGACATGTCAAATAAAACAATTCACGTGTCAAGTAAAACAATTCATGTGGGAAGTAAAATACATTATGTGTCATGTAAATCTAGTATGGGTGGCATGTAAATTCAGTATGGTTGACGGATAATTATATATGATCGGTCAGTTAAACTTGTGACGTTTTCAGTCTCTCAGCAACTTGCATAAACCCAAAAATCACTTCCATCTCATTCAATTGCTTCAAGCATCCGTCGAGCGTTTTTTTTTAATATAGACGAGTTCACAATTCTAAAATTCAATAAAATACCAAAATGGCTAATTCATCACCTAATACAAAATGGCTAATTCTAAGCAGTATATCATTCACTTTTATTCAAACTCAACCCAAATTCTAAATTCAATAAAATACCAAGATTCACAAATGTCATGTAAAAAAACTTCACCTGTCATGTAAAACAATTCACCTGTCAAGTAAACAATTCACGTGTTAAGTAAAACAATTCACCTGTCAAGTAAAAAATTCACGTGTCAAGTAAAATACATTATGTGTCATGTAAATCTGGTATGAGTGACATGTAAATTCAATATTGGTGACGAGTAATTATATGTTGATTTGGACCTTTATAATTGAAATGGTTATCCCCGCGATTCAATCTATGTGGCCAAGGGAGGATTCAAGGGCTACGACTTTCATCCAACAGGACAACGCAAGAAAGCATCTTCATCTATACGATGAGCAATTTTAGCTTGCCGCTTCACAAAATGAATTTGACATTAGATTGATATTTTAACCAGCCAACTCCCTAGACTTAAACCTTTTTTTGGTGTTGCTGTCATAGAAAAGAGAGGAAAAAGTGTTCGGTTTCGATAGAATACTGTGTAAATTCGTCTATAGGAAAAAGTGTTCGGTTTCATATGCAGATG
This sequence comes from Persicaria tinctoria, assembly GCA_037127255.1. Classification (NCBI taxonomy): domain Eukaryota; kingdom Viridiplantae; phylum Streptophyta; class Magnoliopsida; order Caryophyllales; family Polygonaceae; genus Persicaria; species Persicaria tinctoria. Next base: position 45,325,440 of record JBANSL010000019.1, on the reverse strand, counting down.
AGGTTCATTCAATATTGTAATATAGTATGAATGATCAAAATTTGTTTTTATTATCACAAGTGTTATCGAATATCTGATGCATGATCTTTGGCAATTTCGCATTTAACATGTTGTTTTACTAAAAAATGTACATTGTCTATGAATTACAAGTTCGAATTTCCCATAATTACAAAATGTGCGAACCACTTGGCCAAAAAAAATATATGTGCGAACCACATACTCAATTCCTCGCTATGTACCATAAGCGTTTCCAAGTGCATCATAAGTGACACAAAAACGCACCGGTCAGTCGACCAAGATGCACATAGAGCACTGCCATGTCAAAACTATTAACTATCATATCAAAGGTATTACTTGACAGGTTAAAAGCATTATATGTCATGTACATCGTCGTTGAATGACATGTTCGAATTTCCCATAAGTACAAAATTCGTTAACTACATATTGAATTACAAAAGCCGGAGCATAAGCGTCTCCAGGTGCATCATACTTGACACCAAAAGACACCGGTCATTCGACCAACACGGACATGGGTCGTGAAGAACACACAAGGGGAGATGAAGAGCTATTCACGCTGCACTTACCATTTTTTAGAGAGAAATTCATGGAGCGTATTTACCCATTACACTAGCAAAGTAGCAAGATTGACAAAGATTATTCAATGGCACACACACAGGATTCATGGGAAAACCTAATTACACTAGCAACATAGCAAGATTGACAAAAGTGGGTTGCTTTTTCTCTCTCTTTCTCTCAGCACTTTCTTAAAAAGTGGGTTGCTTTTTCTCTCTCCTCTTCTCAACACTCTCTCTCATCTCATTAATTCACCTCTGATGAGTTCTACTTTTTTATTTGGCCAATTTACATAACTAGCCATATAAAAATAAACTTTGCACAAATAGCCAAGTGCCTTGATTATTTGCATGGGGTAGAAAATGGCTATTTTGTGCAAATAAAAAACGTAATCGGGAGAGGAAGTTGCAGGTGAAGGTGAGACCGGTCACTGTAGCTCCTTCATTTTGCTGAGAGAAATGAGGAGGGGAGGTGTTGCACATGTCAGGGAATTGGGGTGTAGCTCCAATAAAGTAGGGTAAAAGGGGGGGGGGGAGCATTTATTAGGGGAAATGTAAATGATTGTAATTAAGGGTGTCAATCAACCCTTATAAAATCTTGATTGATGGGTGTCATTCCTTAGTAAATGCTCTGAAAAAACAGAGCCAACATAGGAAACGAGTGGCATGGTGAGGGCAAAACATCACCTTCATATCTGGGAACTATGTCCTACCAACAGAAGACATTAGTCTTACCAAACGAAGACATTCGTCTTACCAATAGGCCAACTATGTCCTACCATAGTTGGAATTTTGGAGATAATATGGAGGGGAATGTCCGTAGTGGTTTGGGCGGGATGTCCGTGAAATTTTGGCGCCAAAAACAAGGTTCTTCATTGGGGGAAGACGGAATGGCATCTGTCTGACCAATATTGTATATTTATCTTACCAATATCATATATCTATCTTACCAATAGGCTTACTATGTCATACCATACCTGAAATTTTCGAGAAATTTGGAGTGGATTGTCAGTAGCTTATTTGGCGGTTGTCAGTGTAATTTTGGCGCCAAAACGGGGTTTTTCTTTGGGGCGAAGGGGGGAGCATTTATGAGGGGAAAATGCAATCATTGCATTGATGGGTGTTCCCCAAGCACATATATAAACTTGAGAGGAGGATCTCAAACACCCCAACATGACCTGCAAAAACTGAGGCAGAGCAGGAGAGAGTTGGTAAGGACGGGGGAAACCCAACCGTGCATCCGAGGATACGATACAGTTGTCATCCTACCAATAGTACAGTTCTGACCTGCCAAAAGTGTTGTACTCTCTTATCATTCCAGGAAAAGTGCAACAAGTTTGTTGGTGGCATTGGCAGCGATGGGTAAGTCATCTTGTACCTTTCCTTTGTAGGTGTTCTCCTTTATTATATCAGAACTATCCCCCAAGCTGATACTCTTTTCCCCTGATGTACCCCAGGTGATAGGGTATGCATCAATGTGGTGTTCGGCGGTTGGTGGGCTCCCGTAGGTGGGAGCTTGGTTTTCAAGGGAGAGGCACGTACTACAGCAATGGTGGTGCCACATAATATTTCCTACGACCAACTGAAGGGGAAGATAGTCTCGAAATTCGACGTTGACATGGTGTTGTACGACATTGAGCTCACCTACCTCCCTCCTTCCATGGGTCGGACAACTCCGATTCGGGCCCGGGACGACGATGACATTGAAGCCTACAAGTTCTACAACACTGAATACGGCACACGAGCATGGCCAATAGCACTGCACGTAACCTTACGGATGAAAACGACAAGCCCTTCAACAGCCTCCGGTGAACATCAGTCGGAAGACTCGGACGGGGCAGACGAGGTCTCCACTCCCACCCCAGGGGAGTTGCTCCTAACCGAGCCTCCCAGCACGCAGGAAGACTTGGAAGTTGGTCTGGATGGAGGCGGAGGGCCGGAGGATAAGGTTCGAGGCTTCGTCGATGACAAAGGGATGTTGGACGACCTTAGCAGTGACACTGGAGGGGCCTGCCGTTGTGCTGAGTGTCTAGCAGGGGAGGGAGAGTGTTGTAGGCCTGCAAAGGACAGCGTCAGTGGGAAGCATGGGGGTCTTGCTGGGAGTGGTAAACAATCTGGTAATGGTAGGATGGAGGACAATGTAATGGTCTGCCAGTCTGACGAAGTTGGTAGGATGGGCGACAACATAATGGTAGGATAGGAAGAGGAAGTGGAACAGCTTAACAAGGAGGAGGGTGGTGATGTGAGCAGGTATGATGCCATCCGACGAGGAAAGCAAGTGGTGATCGTCGATAGCGACGACGATGTGGACGTCCTACCCCCCCACGGAATGGAGGACATCATAGACGTAGGAAGCTCCGACGATGACATGATCGTGGGTGGTTTCCCCGTGAAAGTGGAGGGTGGGAGTCCGAACGAGACATCTGAATCATGGGATGAGGAGGCTGAGGCAGCGCTGAGAGAGATAGAGCGATCGTACCAAGGACACAAACAGCCTTTGCCGACATTGGAGCAAGTGGAAGCGGACGTGGATCGGTTCATTCCTCTAGTCGGAGACCCTCGGTCAATGGTGAGGGAGTTACGTGAGGGGGAGATGTTCGATACCAAGGCTGACATTCAGTCCCGGGTGAAGTGGGAAGCTTTGCGTGGGTGCTTCGAGATTCAAGTGAAGCGATCCACATCAGACAGGTACCTGGTTGTGTGCCCCGAACCTAACTGTTCATGGTACTGCCGGGCGTCGACCTATCGGGAAACTAAGAGGTGGGTGGTTCGTAAGTTCGTGGACACACACACTTGCAAGGTTAGTGTCGTCAGCAACTACCACCGCAACGCCAATTACAAGCTGATGGGCCAGAGTTTGGTATCCGAGTAAGTTCCTAAACCGGTGGAAATGTTGTTGGTGTAACCCGTTGATCCCATCTTTGCAGTTTTGGTGGGTCAGGGAAGGAGCTTCGTCCCCGTCAAATCAGGAAGATGATGAAGTCTCGGTTGGGCGTGGACTGCAGCTACTGGAAGGCACGCAGGGCGCAGGGAGCCGCATGGGACGACCTCTACGGAACCTACGAAGAAAGCTACGAGCGGATGGCCTTATACCTTTACATGCTTGAGCGAGCAAACCCCGGGACCATAACCACATTAGTCCGAGATGATAACCAGCAATTCAAGTATGCGTTCGTTAGCTTGGGTGTTTGGCGGGCAGCCATCCCACACCTGCGCCAGGTACGCCAATAACACGTTATTAACATACCAACTATTATATTTCATCTTACCAATTGTAGACGTTTGTCCTTCCAATACTTTTTTACCAATACTGCCAGTTCATCCCACCGTTTATAATCCTACCAACTGTGTAAGTTTATCTTACCCAATGTGTTATATTTTCTTGCCATTGACATAATTCCATCCGACCTTATTAAGCTGATTGACATTAGCAGGTATTCTCGGCGGATGGAAGTTTCTTGAAGGGGAAGTATCGTGGTTGCTTGATGTTTGCGACTGCCCAAGACCCAAACCACAACCTATACCCCGTTGCATTTGCCATTGTCGACGGGGAGAATGATGTGTCCTGGAGTTTTTTCTTCCGTCAAATGAAACGCGTGGTCCCGGATGAGCCCCATGTGGTGTGGGTCAGCGACAGGCACATGAGCATCACGAAGGGAATCCGAGCAAATTACGACTTGGCAAAGCATGGCCGCTGCACTTACCATCTTTTTCAGAATGTGAATGCATATCACAAGGCAGGTGGCCTTCAAAATCTGTTCTTCCTGATGGCAAACGCGTACACCGTTGCAGAGTTCAATGGCCACTTCAAAGCATTCAAAGCCAAGTCGCCCACTGGTGCTGAATACATTAAGACAGTCGGCTTCTCCAATTGGGACCGGGCTTTCTATCCCGCCAATCGGTTCAACGTGACCACCACAAACCATGCCGAGTCCTTGAACTCGGTTTTCCTTGAGCCTCGTGACCTGCCCGTCACCTCCCTGATGGACGGCATAATCGACAAAGTGGCTGAGTGGTTCGTGACGCGCCGGGAGCTAAGTTCAAATCCCGAGAAGGTTGTGACGGACCATGTGGATACCGTTTTGAGGAAAAACGCCATGCATGCTATTTGTTTGGAGGTGAAGCCTTTTAGCGAACACGAGTATGACGTCTGTAAAGGGGTGACCGCCTGGCTGGTCAACCTTTCTGCTCGGAGTTGCACATGTAAGCACTTTCAAATTGACCAGATTCCGTGTCCACATGCCCTCGCCGTGGCCAAGGTACGTCGGATCGATCCATACTCCCTCGTCCATCCTCTGTACAGGGCTGAGGCTTGGCGCGCGTGCTACGTCAATGTGGTTTACCCAGTGGCACCTCGTGAGACATGGGTGGTGCCTCCACAAATAGCTGCGACAAAATGCTTGCCGCCGGTGGTGAAGCGTGCGCCGGGAAGGTCGAAGACGAAGCGCTATCCGTCGAAGGGCGAATACAGGGGGCCAAAGCGCCGTCGGTCGTAGTGTTGCTTGGTGGACGCTCTAGTCAGCTGACGGACTTGTTTTGGGCATCGACCGCCGTCACCTTGAGTGTGGATTCTGCCAGTTTGTTTTTTGCACCTGTCTCATATTGTTGTGTTCAAAGGGGGCTAATTGTGATGCAATCTTGGATTCTGCCAGTATGTTTATCGCATGTTTTGGGCACATTCACATGAACTATCGCATCTATTAAGTATTTCTCATTTCGTCCTACCACTATCAGCGCTTTGACTTCCCAATAGTTTAAACTTATCCGACCATTACCTTTGTTTTATCTTACCAATTGCATCTCAACTTCACTACAATTGACGTCCTCAACAATGTTTAATTATCTCATGCCATAAGTGTCGTCTTATCTTGCCAAATTTTTTCGTCTAATCTTACCAATTATAACATTCATGCAACTATAATACAACACACAAACAACCTTGGGTGTAAGTAGGAACTAATTAACGTGAACCATAAATACCAGTTTTAACCATTACAATCAGAAAACATCCTACCAACCGTGAACAAAATACACAACAAACAACAACATAAGTTTTGAAACTAACACAAGTGTCCAAACCACCAAAGTTTACTTAGAAGTTTCCAAACCATGAGATAATGTCTTAAAAAACAGGAGAGAATGTCTTAACAAATAGGAGAGACCTACAAATCATGGCGCTGGATGGAGAGCCCCAAGTACTGGCGGTAGGGGGCAATATAATTGTCGTTGACGCTCTCGAATGTCTCTACGCCCTCTGCCACCAGCTGGATAGTCCTGATAACATATGCCCCACAGTCACCGCTGCACGTGAAGGAATTAACAACCACAATAAGTTATTTACGTCTTACCACTTTCGTGAATTTATCATACCAATGGATGTAATATATCCTACCAATAGTCCTATTATATCCTACCAATATTAGTTGACGTACATAACCCTAGTTCAGAGAAACTTACGAGGTTTCGTTCCTAGGGATCTTGGAGGTTCGGGTTATGGTGAATGGGCTGGGGACATCAACTGTGTGCTTGGCCCGGAGCTCGACAGAAAATTGCATCACCACCGGTATCAGCTTCGCAACAGGCTCGAGGTGGGCTTGAAGATCCTTCTCCTTTATCTGGTACCAGTCACAGTCGAGGACTTCTATGTTCCACTTTACGAGGTCGATGACGAGCCCAATCCAGTGCTTCGCCTTGTACAACCAAGGAGCTAATATCTTCGTGTTGGCCACCGACCATGTCCTCTCGTGGTGGTCCGGCAGTGTCCCCGAGAAGTACCTCAGTAGCACCTTGGACACATTGTGCTGGGTAATGCGGTTCACATCGCCGGAAACAGTGTCCAACTGCTTCACCAAGGCTTCCTGCCAGTATGGGTCGACCACGACGACACCCGACTTTTTGTCACCCTCCCGGGCGTCCAGTGCCTTCCGGACGAGGACGAGGGACTGCTGGATGTGCTGCGTTAAGTGGTACGTTTCAAATTCCCGTGAGGGCTTGTCCCATGACGTAAGTGAAAAAGGAAACATGGGGTATAGGACTAAAGTTTGCGTACCTTGGTGGAAAGCCATACGCCGGGTGAGATGAGGTTGTTGAAGAACTCCTTGTTCAGTTGGGAGCCGTCTGGGCCCTTCACTTGCGCGGGGAACTTCAGGAGCCAAGCCAAGAAGTCGTCTCTTTGTTTATCAGTTACCATCCCCTCCGCAGCTGCGTCGGTGGTTGGACAAGATGCCTTTGCACCCTTCTTGGCCCGCTTAGCGGGTTGAGTCACCACGCAGTCTCCTAGCTTCGCTGTGATCTTCCTATCACGCTTGCCCTTTCTCGGCTCCAGCTTGGTCTCCTAACAATCAAACACACCCGAGTTATTCTCAAACAGTTGTCATTATCCTACCAAAGCAGATTCAATATTGTACCAAAAGGGTAAATATATCCTACCAACTGGGTTATTATATCCTTCCTAAATCAACTGCCTATCATACCAAAACGCACCTTTTATCTTACCAACAGGGTCAGATTATCCTACCAACGAGTAAGGTTTACCTTTTCCTCTGCATCGTCTGCATCAGACTCACACTTGGAACCCTCCCCTACAACTTCTTTCACATGTTCCTTGCCCTTGACGTCCTCACCCATGTCTCCCTTGTTAATCTGTTCTTCAGACTCGTCCTCAACCTCTTTCACATGCTCCTTGCCCTTGACGTTTGCATCAGACTCGTCAACCTCCTTTGCCTCGTCCTCAACCTTGTCCTTAATGTCCTCACCAGTGCACATGCCCTGCCCCTTCAGATCAGAGTTCAACTCTTCTTTCTCCGCCGTGTTATCCTCATCGTTCTGTCCCCGCTTTCCCGACCCCTTCTCATCAACATTCATCTCTTCAAGCTCTTCCGCCTTTTCGTCAACCTTCTCACCGTCCTTGTCCAAATGTTTCTCAGCCTTCTCAACCACGTCGGCCACAACCTTGTCCAAATCTTTCTCAACAACCTTCTCGACGACATCATCATCCAATACATCAACAGGATCCTACCAATTGCACATGTTTGTCATACCATAAGAGTTACAATGGTTTACCATCACACAAACATCATCTTATGAATTGCACTTATGATGGACAATGGAGCACATACCTTTCTCTTGCCGGTCCGCTCTGATAACGCCTTCTTGCATTGTCTAGAAAATTCGGTCACCTTCTCGTCGAGCTCCCTGAACTTGGACCCCATCTCCACCATCATGCCCTTCAAGAGAGCCTCGACCTTAGCCACAAGCCGGGCCTCCAAACCGGCAGACGACGCGTCTGACCCAGACTGGCTAGTCCCCTGACTGGGTCCAGCAGTGGCATCCTCATGTCCCCTCTTATCTCTGCGGGCCCTCATGTGGTCGCCCACAATCTGATCAAAGAAGACGTCTTGAGCGTCTTTCTTGTACGATGAGTGGGGGTACGCATATTTTTCCTTATGGGTGGGGTGCAAGATGGGCTCTGGCTTCGCCAGCAGAACGTGTTCATCAATTGGGTCATTGGCGGGGGCGTCCAGGCTGAGGAAGGACTTCACATTCTCGTATCGTATGTGCGAGTTTGGCGTTTCCCATCGCAGACACCTGGGGATGATGGTGTCGTCGATGTTGCGGCCAAAATGATTCCCAATCTCAGGGAATGTCTCGTACACCCACAACTGCAGATACAATATGGTAAGATATTAGAACGCAGTTGGCATGACAAATGAAGCTATTTGGTAAGTTCAATTTATCCTTTGGTAGGATATTCATTAACCATTGGTAAGATATAAATATCCATTTGGTAGGATAGGTATACCCCATTGGTAGGATACAATTTTTGACAATTGGAAAAGGATTATAACATTTAGTAAAACTTCACTAACCTGGAAGGCCATGGGGAACCCGTACAACGCGTAGGTCGGCCTGTCTTTAAGGTGACTCTTTGCAGCCACCATGGCCTTCAACGTGCCGTCGAGGCTTTCATGTAGTCTATCGTACACGAGCCTTCCCCAAGGGAACTCTAGAAAACGGTTTGTGTCCTCAAGCAGCAGCTTCACAACCCACCCCCTTATTTGTGTCTTCTTCTCCAACCCAAACAGAACGCCCTCCACTATGACGAGGAGGGCAAGCTTGTACTTTTTCATGAGGGACCCGGCGTCCGACTCTTTCTCGTGGGCCCAAGCACTTTCCACATCCTTCAACGTCACCCTCTCCTTCTTAAAAAACTGGTAAATGCACTCCTTGTGGTCCCCCTCCATGACATCACTGGGGGGTGGTGAGCAGTTAAGGCCCATGATGATCGCGAACTCATGAAGAGAGAATCGAACGTGATGCCCCTGGAGGGAGTACCACGTCTCATGTGTCTTCCGAGTCTTCAGTTGGTGGAGAAGGCAGTAGTGCACCAACGACACAGAGAATTTGTTTCTCGACCCCATCTTCACAACGCCACCAAACTGGCTCTTGCTCAGGGCTTTGTAATCCTCCCGGTCAATGGTGAGGTCGATTCCTTCCAACAACTCGAAATTTGCATGGGAAAGCGCCCTCCCTGAGAAGTGGTGTTTCTCAGGAACAGCAAGGACAGCCTGCACACATATGTAAGACTCTTAGGTTTTGACATTTTTTCCCAACCTTTACAACCAAAAAAAAAAAACCTATCTTAGTTTCCTTACCCCCTGGCTGCTTGGTCCTGCAGGACCTTTCTTGTTCCCTGACTTCGGCATTTTATATGATGTTTAATGCGGGGGTACCTGCTACACAATCACCAAACAACAAATCAGAAATGCAGTTCACATATTCTGTCATACATGCCAACAGTTACAAATTATTCTACCAACTTCATTTTCCTATCCTACCATTTCTGATATCCTCTTCTGTCCTACCAATTACGCATTTCACACGTTTGGTTCATTTGACCTCTTTCACAACACATCATATAGGCAAGGAGATTAACCAAAACAAAATCACCATTTATTCATCATATGTTTAGGCATTTCATCAAACACTTGGTGGGCACTTACGGTTTCAACAATAAAAAACCAATCAACAAACACTAAAAAACCCATCCACCCCATATTCCTTCACCCCACTCGGCATACCAGATGTTCAATTTTAACCTCCCAATTTTGTTACCCGGTCCTACGAAATCTGTTACCACAAATTCATACACAACCTTCGATAATCTGTCCTACCACATGTGCACATAAACCCTACCGATTACCACAAATCATGTGGATTCTCTACCCATCCGACCCCCTCCTTGACCTTTTGTCCCCAATTTCTTACCCAACATCACCTAACCCTTACCCATCCTTTTCCCGACACCCACAAACCCTAATCGCACCCACATCTGCAAAATCGACTCACAATGTCACCCCTAACCCCCTCCTACTTCATTCCTCCTCTACTGCTAGGCATCTCCCCCAAAATCGTCTCAAAACCTTCACAATAACCGCATGTAACCGCACACCCATGACACCAATTTCGCAACCCAAACAAAATCTCAACAATTGCTTACCTTTCTCTTCGTCTTCAACCTTCTCCTTCCTCCCAGGCGGTGAATGATGGCCTTCTTCTTCGACGAGTTCGTCCTCCATCTCTCTCTGTGTATCGGTTCTCCTTTCTCTGATGGCCTTCCCTCTCTCTCTCTCTCTCTGTATCGCTTTTGAAACGAAATGAAACCGTCTCTCTCCCTCCCTCGTTTTAATTTGATAAACCCCTATAACCGGTTACAAACAGTTCCAAATGACCGGCCTTTTTATTTGCAAGAAATAGCCCGGCCATTTTGGCCCATTTTTTCACCCCCTTGGCTAATTGTGCAAATAGGCCCGTTTTTGGGCTATTTAGTGCAATTTCCTCTGTTTATTTCCTCTCTCATATGTTTTTCTTTTTCTTTTTTTCATTCCTCTCTCATCTCTCTCTCCCTGTCAGCTTTTTGTCCAGTTGTCTCCACAATATGACCTGTTACCGGTTACACTTGTAAGCGGATATCCGCTTTTAACAAATTTTTTCCGGATGGAGTTAGGTGTGCAAGGATTTCACCCAAGAGGGTCATTTTAGCAAATTTACCCTGTTTCATTAATTGGGCCAGTTTTAATTTTTTATTTTTCGACACACTGAATAAAATGGGCCTGTATCTTTGATTAGCAAACCCTTGTCCTCTCTTCCGATCTTTTCTCTGCCGCCACCGATTGTCAAACCGGAGACCCTCATCGTTCTCCTGTTCTTCACTCGTTCTCTGTAAGTGGTTCTTCTTCCTCTCCATAGGTCTCGATTCTTGTTTCCAAACGATTTCGGTTTTGGATTAGATGTGAGATTTTGCTTGTGCGGGACACCCTATGTTGCCTATTTCTGCTGTAGATTTGAGCTGGAGATTAACTCATCCTTTCTTCAAATTTGTTGGCTGTGATTGTTTTTTCACACGATTTGGTACTTTAAATATTCAATTAGGGCTTCTGGTATATTATTGAATTCAACAATGGTAGTTGTAACCAAAGATGGATATACACCCGCCACTGTCTATGAGGAAAACACCAAGGATTCGCTTGTTGATCTTGAAATTACAGACTCCACCGAACTCTGGCTCATGCAATTTCCTACTAATCTAGTAAGTTAACCTACACTGAGGCTCGAGTTATGATTCGTTATCTTACAATTTTGGATGAAGATTAACTTGAAAATTATCATTTTGTTCTTGCAGAATATTGAGGATTTTGATGATCAGGAAGTAACTCTACATCTTCATCATGAAGGGAAGCTGGGTTCCGTTGAGGGATCGTCGGGTATGTCATTTTATCTCCTTGATTCCTAACAATCACACACAAATATAGTATACAACCATCATATAAAAGGCAAAGTAGAAATATCTCAGCTTGATAAACGATAATGTATGGCCTTGACATATGCCATTTTATCTGTCATGATCCGTATCGTATATTGTTTGTTCTTCTACGGGCTACTTTGCTTGAGAGTAACTATTTTATCATCGGTAATGGTTCTTGCTACTTTTCCTGATTGCACTTGGTGCTGACTTGTGCACGAACCAGCACAAAGTTGTCCCATTTTCTATTTCCTGTGTTGAGAGTGAGAAGCCTTTGGTCTTACCAATGGCAGCGCCCAGAATTTTGATACGGAAATCAAATGTAGATTACAGAATCCACTTACCCTAATCAGACCAGCGTGTATCAAAATCAAATCCATTTGGTCTTTCGTATCCCTTCAGAAACTGATTTCGTAGTGCCACAATTAAACTTCCAGCCCGATTTTTCAGTTTATTGACTTTATTCTTTTGGGTAAAAGATAGTTAACAGTTCTCATTCATCATTTTCGCTTTCTATCCTGTCATATTGTTTGAAACTCTTATTTCCTATTTTCTCGGAGGACTTTTACATACCCATTGTATTTTTGATTTAATGCTTTTATATGTTGGAATTTATCCCTCTTTATTCTATCTCCGACAACAATAAATGTTCCAGAACTGGATTACTTAATTTGTTTGCATTGTTTGATGGCAGGCAAGGTATATGATCTGGTCAGCTTTTCATCACAAGAACCAGATGCAACAGTCTTTACAACCTGTTCGTCGGAGTCAAAAATCAGTATGTGTATTCCTTCTAGTTGATAATATAATTGAATAATCTTATTGGATAACTTTTAGAGATAGTAGAAAAGAAGTAAGGACGAGATAAGAATAGAGACTTAGCTATAGAGGAAGCATTCGAGCTATTACCCCTCTCATTAAGCATCATCCCTTCCTTCAAATGCCACCCAAACGAGAGAATTGAATTTTGTACTCTTTAGTTAACAATAGCGCAAATGCGCAATCAAGAAAGAATCTGCTGCGCCCTTGATTGATTGAATGTGTATTATTCTTGGCAGCTGGAAAGATTTCACGACTTGTTTCCCTAGTCAATTACCCGGATCCCAGTGAACTCAAGAGCAACCAGAAGCAGAAGGTCATGTCGTTGGCACCTTCCAGCTCCATGAAATCGTCACGCAATTTGACAACTCCCTCACGAAGCATGCAAAGGGGGAGGACAGTGAGCAGAGGTGCAGCTTCCACCCATAGCAGTAAGCAAAAGAGTGCATTGTCCGAAGAGTTAGGGGAGGCATCAAAAACTCCAAAAAGACAAAAGAGCGCCGACTCTGAACATTTTTCGGGTGGCGTCACCTCTTCAGGGTCACTAGGGGCGACTCATCAAAAGAAGTCCAAGAGTAAAATCAAGAGCTGATTATATGAGGCGGGCGTTTGCTGCTCATGCAATTTGAACTGATGTTTTGCATCGTCTGCTAAATTAAGCACTTGCACTATCCGGGGCTATAGCACTTGGTTTCCGGATCCATCTAGCTTTGAGTTTTGGGGTAGATACAATTGATATTCAGCAATGGGTAGCCGGTAAGATTAGTCAGAACAATCAGTTGTATTGCGGTTTCTATATCGAATGATTATATCTTTGTATGAAAATGTGTTTTAGAAAGGTAAATCATAAGTACTCTCTCCCGTTTAGAAATAATTGTTGTTGGTACGTAGATAGAATTGCAGGGTTGTTTCATTCTTGATTTTGGTAAATAGAGAGCGACTATTCAAGTTTCAAACCGGGGGCCTTTGGTAATACTTTCACTCGACTTAGGGCTGTTTCATTCGGTTGATCATAAAGGTCTCCTCTTCATCCAAATCATTATCTTGTCAAAAAAAAAAACTGATCATAAAGGTCTTCTCTTCATGGAGATAGATGTTAGACTAGTTAAGTGTCCACTAGACGTTGTGGGGTTGAGATGGCTATTCACACAAGCCTAATATTGTTAGTGGATTTTATTTTTTTTGGGTGAAAATATTGTCGGTGGATTAATTGTATTGTCAATTGGTTTTAAAATACAATGCTTATGTGCTGGATTATTAGTGTATTTGTATCCGTATACATGACCCTCGATTATTGGCCCAATGGATTTTAGTTCTCGATAAAAATTATATAAATTTTTTTTTACTTCTATAACACTTTGCTTTGATTTTTATAAAAGGTTATGAGTTCATATCTATTTATGAGTCTTTAGGAAGTCGAATCTCTTCGACACTTGTTTTGTCATCTTTCGACATTTACCTATTTTGGTTGTTTTGTATTTGTTGTTTCTTGATGCTTTTTCCGTCAATCGATTTTCCTGACCTCTTAAAGTATCGAGTTTGTCCAATATTTTGAAACCTTTTGTTATTTAAAAAAAAGTCAAATCTCTAACTTTAGCGTTGTAGCATGAACTATCCAATGAATATTACAATGGATTTCACTTATTTTGATGTTTGTGAAAATTTATCACTTATTCATAGAAAATAAAAATTCAAAGTCACGAATTAAATTTGAATTTATCATATATAGAAAATATGATTATCAATAACTCAAGGCCCTCCTAGAAAAATATTTTATGTGGTGTACTTGTACATAAATACCATGTTTTTTTATATAAGGAAAGAAATTCGATTATCTATAGACAAGTCTAGAGAAATCGAGAACCCGGACAAATCGGGAGATAGACAAACCATCATGTACAACAAGAAACAAATAAAAGCAGTAAATGACTGAATATAAATAACAAGAAGCAAATGACAGAAACGAAAAAGCATAAATAAAGGACATGTCATCCTACACCATAAACTACAAGCTAGCAGAACTAATGAACCGATCTGGCAAAAGGAAGAGCCACACAGAGAACTCTGCAGATCACTAACGGACATCTCAACTTGGACTTCAAACAGAATCAACAGGTTTCGATCGCATTTCCATACATAAATAATTAAATACCATGTTAAGTGTTAACCTAATCTTTACCTTTATAGGAATAATTCCTTTTTAAATTAAGATGATTTCTTTATTTGTACCTATGTTCTTGTCCATATTTTTCAAGTGGAGTAAACTAGATGTAGACTCCATATTGTTGACTTTATTTTAGAATTAAGAAACACAATCCTTCCTTTTGGGAAAAGAAAATTAAATATAAGAATTGATCATAGTGAGCTTGACTTTTGAGGTCTCATCAAGAATCAATTGATTCGCACTCGGATCATTGTCCCATTTCAATTACCCTATTAAAGAATGCCCCTTTCAAACCCCCTCCGTTTAAATTTGAAAACGTCTGGCTTCAGAGGAAAGACTTTCGCAATATCGTCAAGCAATCTTCAGAGGAAAGACTTTCGCAATATGCGATGTTCCAAATCATATATAAATAAAAAATCCTCAAACAAAAAGCGAAAGCTTGGAACAAGAAAACATTTGGAAATATTTTTCGACAACTCCAAGAAGTTGACGAAGCCCTATTGGTTATACAATCGACCCACAACCTAAACCAAAACTCAAACGCATCCACTAAAGAACAAAACCTCCTATCCAAGAGAGAAAATCTTCTCCAATTCCATAAAACTTTTTGGAACCAAAGAGCAAAGTCAAAAAACTTGAAACTAGTAGATACTAATTCGGCCTATTTCCGTAGAGTAGCGTCTGGAATGAGAAATAGGAAAATCATTAGAACAATTACTTCTGCAGAAGGAACCCAAATTGTTGGGGATGAAAATATTAAAAAGGAAATACAGAAAGACTTTGAAAAAAGGTTTAGACGAGAACAAATTTTCCCAATGCAACAACTTCATGAATACCTTTCAGTTATCAACCCTGTCATCACAGATGCGGAAAATAATTTTCTAATCAAGCAGTCAACAAACAGTGAAATCAAAAAAGCTATTTTCTCTTTAGGAAGCAATAAATCTCCTGGTCCTGATGGTATGACTGCAGAGTTTTACAAAAAGTATTGGAAAATTGTGGGAATTGATATTACTAAGGTAGTTAAATCCTTTTTCCACTCTGGTCATCTGCTGAAGCAAATCAACCACACATTTATCTCACTTATACCAAAAAATGATAACCCCTCTATGACTACACATTATCGACCGATTAGTCTGTGCTCCACTCTATATAAAATCATCTCCAAGATAATCACTGAACGACTAAAAATGATAATCGGAAAACTTATACACCCTCTCCAAGGAGCATTTGTTTCTAATAGAGCAATTTAGGACAATATACTTATAGCTCATGAAATATTCCACTCCTTTCGCACAAGAAAGGGCTTGAAAGGCTCGACTGCTATAAAACTTGATATGGAAAAGGCGTATGACATAGTAGATTGGAAATTTACAAAGTTGGTGCTCCAAAGATTCGGTTTCCACCAACGGTTCGTGGACATAGTTATAGAATGTGTAACTACGGTTTCGTTCTCTGTATTAGATAACAATGGACCCACAGAACCCTTTAAACCAACTAGAGGACTACGTCAAGGAGACCCTCTCTCTCTCTTCCTTTTTCTCCTTGGTGCAGAAGTGTTGGCTCGTAAACTGTCGATAGACGCTGAGGGCCTAAATAATAGTATTGGCTTTAAATTTGGGAATTCTGGCCCTAGCATCCCATTTTTGGCCTTTGCGGATGACATTATCATTTTCTCAAAATGAAGCATCTCTGCATGTACAAAAGTAAAAGAAATAATCGAGGACTACTGTAGATTCTCGAGACAGAAGGTGAACTACCACAAGTCATCCTTCCAAACCACGCCAGGAATCCCGAGGACAAGAGCACAAGATCTAGAAGGAGTACTTAATATACCCTTAGAACGAAGTTTGGAGAAATACTTAGGCTGCCCAATTGTAAACGGGTGGGTAACGAAGGAAACCTTTGGCGAGATTATATGTAAATCAAGAGAACAACTCAGTAAATGGCGGGCAAACACCCTATCTCAGCAGGGAAGAGCCACTTTAATTGCATCTAATCTATCATCAAAACCTCTGTATTCTATGCAGAGCTTCTTGCTCCCTGCTTCAATACACAAGCAACTTGACCAAATTAACATAACTTTTTTTTGGAACAAAGATGCGCAACACAGTCCACTGATAAGCTGGGACAAAATATGTAAATCCAAAGCAGCTGGCGGACTAGGAATACGAAAAGCAAGAAACATGAACGAAGCCCTCCAACTAAAAATGTTGTGGAAAATTTTAGCGGAACCCGAGAATAACTGGGTTAAGATTATACAACACAAATACCTAAAAGAAAAACACATACTTAACTACACTAGGAGGGGGAATGCCTCGTGGCAATGGTCAAAACTCAGCTCCCTAATTAAAAAATTTAAATCAGGACTTATTTGGTCGGTAGGAGACGGAAAATCTATCAATTTCTGGAAAGACAACTGGGTAACAACAGAGCCTCTTTTGGATAAAATTGAACCCCAACCCAATACAGACCATAAAGAAACTGTAAGCGATTATATAATGGGGGGAAAATGGTGGAGAGAAAAACTTGATTCCATTCTCCCTGAGGCTATAACAAAAGAAATCATCAAAATCCCGCTACCCATAAGTCCCCTTGCTGATAGGCTATACTGGTGGTCGGACAAAAATGGCTGGTTCACAACATCATCCGCCTATAACCTGATTTCATCCAACACACGCATAATATCTGATGAATTCACCTGGATTTGTAAAATTGACGCTCCCCCAAAACTCCAAAATTTTATGTGGAGAATCAAACAAAAAGGATTACCCACTGCTACACGATTAGCCCATAAGGGGGTTGCTGTTCCCACTACATGCATCTTATGCAATCAATCATCGGAAGATGATATTCATATCTTCATAGAATGCCCCTTCAACAACTTTCAACAATAATTTCCCAGAGAAATATCCCAAAAAATCAACACAATTATATCAGAAAACAGAGATATGGATCAAATTCTTCAGCTCCTGAGCACCACCCTTTCGAAGGACAGCAAACAGAATATAGCATTTAGATGGTGGACACTTTGGTTTGTGAGGAATCAAATAATCTTCAGGAATGCCAAGATCCCTTCTATAGAGGGCATTAGAAAAATTGTTTTGGAAAATATCAATAATTGGAGAAGAACCATCGAACTGAACCTTGAAGATGACGAGGATACCACAATCCAAAATAGGGTGAAAGTCCACCCTAAAAATGCCAAAAGTCCACCCGATGGAAAAGGCCACCCATGGGCAAATACAAACTAAACTTTGATGGATCATATATATCTGATTCTAAGAGCTCTATTGGCTACATTATATGGGACTGGAATGGAAATCCAATCAACATGGATAGTGGGGTGATTGGGGGACACTCTCCTATTATGGCAGAAGCATTAGCACTACGACTTGGGGTAAAAAAGGCAAAGGAACTAAACATCGATAACCTAATCATTGAAGGGGATTCAAAAGTAATTACGGATTTCTTAGAAACACACACGAATTGTCCTTGGGAAATAGAATTAGTAATGTCAGATATTCAGACCATTCTCCGAGGTGTAAGGAATATAGGAATTTCCCACATTCCCCGTATTGGTAATCGAGTAGCGGATAAGGTTTCACACCTTTGCTACTCTACCAGGGGACCTAATTTATACAATCACTCAGGTCTACTTGACCTCATCCGGCAGGATGCTTTCGGGTAGAGTGTTCTCACTCGAATTCTTACCTAATTCAAAAAAAAAAAAGATAGCTAATAAGCTATTGAAATTGATGAGATAGATTAATTAAGTTGATGTATTATTTGTATCAGGGCCGTGCCAATCATTTTAGGGGCCCTGTACATTTTAAAAAATATATATTAGTAAAATTAAATTATTTTAAAATTATTTTCTAATCTTAGAGAAATTTAAATAATGAAAAAGGAGGAATAGCATAACTATGTGGCTAAAAAGCATCTAAAAATCAACAATAAATTTGAAGATTATAAATAACACGTAAATATCTTTTTCTTTTAAAAACTGACCAAAATACTCTTAATACTTGCAAAATGTTGAAAAAGATTTAAATACTAATATATTTATCAAAATTTAGATTAAATTAATCTAAATATTTAGAAATAATGTGATAGTTAAATATTTCTTTTTTTGATCTGATATAATTAAATATTTCTAAATGCATTTAGAATAAAAAGGTTGTAGATGCTTCATTTAAAAAATAAAATAAAAGCATGCATATTTTTTTTGATAAACAATATAAAAGCATGCATATGATTTTGTATATTTGTCTAATTATGTACCTAAGTTGAAAAAAAAAAAGTTAAGACTAAAGAAGAAAAAAAGAAAAGAAAAGTAGTAAAATATTTTTTTTTTAAAAGAAGCAAAAATTGGAATGATTAAAAAAAGAGAAAATTTGACGTTTTGTACACCTACAAGCTTTTAATTAAGTTATTAACCAATTTAAATGTTTTTTTAGGCGTTATAACCATTATTAAATGTTTTTAGGTCAGTTCTCCTTCCCGATGACTCAGCCTGAAAGCTCTTCCTTCCTTTTTCCTCTTGCCGACGATTTCTCATCCGGTCTTCCTCCGTTTCGTCGTCTTCTTCTTCTTCATTCCATCTCCGATGCTTATCTCATGTCGACACTCATTTCCATCTCTCTCCTCCGCCCTCCATCATCGCCCTCTCACCGACCTCTGCGATTGAAGCGCTCGCGCGTCCATGGAGCCGCCGCCGTTGGGGCGATACAGCCCCCACAGTTCCAAGTACTCTCTTTCTCCGCGTTTGAATGCGCTTTTCCGCTTTCCGATTTTGTGCGATTCTCGTGAAATTCCAGTTTTCCACTTTGCAGGAAGCGAGTGTTTACGGGGAGCAAGATCGGTGACGGTTCCTTGTGGATGGATGAAGACGTCGTCGAGATTCCGCCTCCTCTTGCGTTTTCCAAGTCCAAATCGGCCAAGCAGAAGCAGAAACAGAAACAGAAACAGAAACAGAAACAGGTTTAGCGTCTTTCTCTCTAGAACTCGTTCCTTTTTATGGGGTGTTGTTGGGGTTTCAAGGGTTTATAATTTGTTTTTTCTTGGGGTTACTCTTTGATTGAATCTAACGGAGCGGAGTTTGATTCAATCCTCGCTGGCTTTGATCTCATGTTTATCGTAGTTTGGAGTGATGTGATTGCAAATTGGAAAGCTTGTGATTCTGGAACTATGATACAACATTTGAGGATGTTAAACTTGTGATTCTGGAATGATGTTACTGCATCAAAGGATATTTTAATCATGAGATCCACCGAGTCTTATTTCTTATTTTTCCATCAGTTGCAGCTTCCAACCAGCATTCATAGATGAATTTGAGGAGAAAGTACATCTAGTTGAAATTGATATGGAGGAAGATCAAGAAATTGCACGAAACTTTTGCTCTTCCAATACTCCAAGCTCTTTTGGACTCACCTCAAGCATTCTTTGGTTGTGTCCTCTCCCCTACTCGGTAATGCTATGTTTTATTATAATGGTTAAGAATGCCAGTTAGTTTTGAATTATTGCATTTGATGGTGATTTTGTGTGTTTGTCAAATTCATTGTTTGCAACTTAGAGAGCTAGCAATCCAAATTGCAGAGCAGTTTGAAGCTTTGGGTTCTAGTATTGACTTAAAAACCGCAGTGTTTCGTGTTTATTTGATAACTTTTGCTTCAAACTTTTGTTCTTTCAAAATGGTCCCTTTTTAAAAAAAAATAGTGATGCAAACATTTTCTTCTTCCTGTTTATGGTGTTTTGGATTTGTGCTAAATTGCAATCATACATGTATAATTCTCGTTCTTTTCCTTTGTGTTGATTTAAGTGTGCTTTTCATCATGCAGCTTGTTGGTTGACAAGAGGAAAACCTGTCGTTGTTTTTGCCAAAGAATACTCAAACTCACTAACTAGTATAGCGTGCAAGCAAGAGATCGATCCACAGGGAAATCTATTAAATTCAAGTCTAATTCTAATTGCTAAGAGAGAAAAGGGGGGGGGGGGGTTTAGTGTGAAAAGATCCGCCTTTTAGCAAAGCGGAGACAAGCAAACAAAGTAAATTGATTGTAAAATTCAGTGAAGGGAAATAGGTTCACCTACAATTTATTTATCACTTCGATTGATGAATTCGATCCTTGTTTCAGCCTCTAGTTCTTGTCTTTTCCTATCAATGTCCTTGTCCAGATCTTAGGTAAATTACTAGTCCTACGAGTCCTAGCAACCCTTATCTCTAAATAACCCTAACACAGTTAAGATTTAACCTAGAGATAGCATTAAGATTATGAATTAACCAAGGTACATGCAATATCAAGCTACGAGTCGATATTTAACATATATTCAACTTCCTACACATCCAATTAGTCCTACGAGTCCTAAAGGGATATGATTGCCACTTGGGTTAAGGTTCGCTACGAGGAATCTACAAAACCCTAGCAATTGAATGAATCTACTCTAACTAGTCGGCCAGGCCAGAGAGAATAAAACATATTCAAGCAATTAAGCACAAGGAAGTCAAAACATTGCAATAAGAATAAGAACTAGATTAAGAAACTCACAATTCAACAATCAAAGATCCAAACTG
Source organism: Persicaria tinctoria (assembly GCA_037127255.1). NCBI lineage: Eukaryota > Viridiplantae > Streptophyta > Magnoliopsida > Caryophyllales > Polygonaceae > Persicaria > Persicaria tinctoria. Next base: position 45,304,510 of record JBANSL010000019.1, on the reverse strand, counting down.
TAGGCGAAACCTCGAGAGTTTAGTTGTTCATGCTCAACGACGCTCTCAACAATGGAATAAAGTGCATAAGGTTAATGAAAGAATAACTAGAAAAGCCTTAAATAGTCTAGAGAAAGTCGGCCCAAAATAGCTTAATGAAAACCCTAAGTAAAATCCGGATTAAATGTTCAGCTACTGTACGGGCCGCGGGGCGGCCAGGCCAAGCCGCGGGGCGGCCGACGATCAGCGAAGTTCCTCGTTTCTTCCTTCGAGCCGCGGGGCGGCCAGAGATGCTGCGGGGCGGCCTGCGATTCTTCCGAGTTCTCCTTCTTTGTTTCCAGCAGCTCCTGAGTATTCTCCTTAGCTTATTTTTGCTCTTTTCAAATCCATTTCACCTCCAATCTACTTTACCTGAAATAAACCATAAAATCCTGTAGATTCCGCCTCTTCTAACTCAACAAGTGATAATGCAAATTCAACTAAATAAATGCAATATTCACACCTAAATAATGCTAAATGAAATCTATTATGCAACACTAAACATGCTCTATCATTGGTGGAGTAGATATGACTCAACATCAACTATCCTTGGGGAGAAGGCCACACATCATAGCAAGTATTCCTTTGAGTTGCATTATAAAGTTATAACTGGGATTGAGTTTCTAAGGTTCTATGTTTCTTGCAAGATACAAAGCTCAAGTGCCTAATTTGGACGAACAAGCTTGCCTATACGAGAAATTCGGCCATGGCCGAAACTGAGTTAAGTGATGCAATTGCAGAGTTCATTTTAGCCTCACTTCCTTCTGGCTCTGAGACTCCTCTATATTGATGGGCTGCCTCGATCTTCTACCTAATACTATATGATCGAGTTTCCATCACCGGACCGAAACATTTCAGGTAAAAAGGTTTGATTTTTGATATACTGATTTTCCACATCTGTATAGTTTTAAAAGGAGTCATCTTGTTTTGGGGATTCTGAGATAAATGATGGCAAAGATGCACTCCTGTACTGTCACAATAGCATGTGGGCTTCTGTTTGTAGAATCAACTGATTAATCTGGTTTTTTTAGGCAGTGTTTTATATATTTATTATCTGGATTTAAAAGGCATGTCAGTATATGTATACCATCTTTATTAATCTTGTACAAATAGGTTTTCCTGTCCTTCCCGCTAATGCCATAAAGGAAGCAAAATAGTCACTTTTAAGTCAAATAAGTTATAAATAGGGACTCTGTTTAAAAATGGTCATTTTTATTTAAGTGGATTTTTTACATTGTTCTTTTTGAAAGTGGTATAATAGGGGATTTGAATCCTATGGTTTGTGGGGAACTTCAATCCTTAAATATATGTGTCCCCTACTAAACCAGGGGAGCTTTTTGTTGCAATTTTATGGCATTCTTGAACCCTTTTACCATAATGTTGTGCATACCTGAACTTTTTAGTTGATGACATGTTATAATAGGTGCTTTTACGTATGCAACCAATATTAATGTCATAATTTCAAAAACTTGTGATTTTATATGTGCAATAAGGTGACACTATTTTGATTCCACGTTTTAAGCTTCTATGTCATCAATTATATAAACGTGTCATCGGTGAATAAAAGTAGAATCGATGAAAATATATCGATATATAATTGATTAAATTTTTAAAAAAAGTGAGATCAAAACACTAATTTGAAAAACGTGTCAACGTGGCATCACAGTACACTAATTTGAAAAACGTGTCAATAGAAAATGGCATCAAAACACTAATTTGAAAAAGTTGCATCACATTAAAGAAAAAATATGTTATCAAAACACTACTTTGAAAAATATGGCATCACAGTAAAAAAAATATCATAAAAAATTGACTTTAAAAAAGTGTAATCAGTAGTCAACGGTAATAAAAAATTTGGCATCTATGGTCGACGTGGCATCACAGTACACAAAAAATGTCATCAAAATTTGAAAAAAATGTCATTAAAAAGTGACATCAAAGTGAAAATAAAATATTATAAAAAATGGAATCAAAACGGCAAAAAAATGGCATCACTAAAAAAAAAAAATTCACATGAGTTGGTCAACGTTGACCAGTCAATTGTCAAACAGTTGACTATTGACTTTAATACCCCATTTTGGGAATGGACTACCTAATCTAATTAAATAAGTTTCTTATCTAATTAGCTAATTGAAAATTTTAAATAGCCTAATTACCTAAATCACCCTTAAAAAAAATAGAAAAGAAGCAAAAATTGGAATGATTAAAAAAATAGAAGAAACAATGCGAGTGCGGAGTAAAAAAATAATTATGAAAGAGTGAGATTCGAACCCGGGTGAAATGAAAATAAAGCAAGGCCCAATGTCCCATCTTTCAATGAGAAATACCAGTAGACTACAAGAGCTTCATTGATTATCTTTGGAAAAAAAAATTATATATATACATAACTGTTATAATATTGGGCCCCAACAATTTTGGGGGCCTGTTCTGTTGGGCCGGTTGCACATGCTCAAGTACGGGCCTGATTTGTAGTATTAAATATATGCAGTGGTAGATCTAATTAATGTTTTAAAGATAGGTGAGCGAAAATATATAGACAAATTTTTACAAGTCAAAATTCAATTAAGGAAACTATACCCCAAAATCAGTAACAACTCGTTTGAGATTTTTATAACTCTTAATTAAATAAGCTAATCTAGTGCACTATGAAAAAGGTCTATCGGTTTCCAATGCATTTTAGAAGAGTTGAAAGAACGACATGTGGAAAGAAAGTACAACATCTCTTCATTGAACTATCATGTTCTTTGTTCATCTTTTTGTTTTGTTAAAAATAAAGGGTGTTGTTATATACACCGCAAATCCAACATCAATTATGCACGTCCGTTTCGACGTGCAAGCCTTCTGACTAATTAGCGTTTTCAAAAAATTAATTAACCCCTTTTAACCTTGCACGTCGGAATTGACGTGCAAGATTTGGGGTGTATATAGCGAAACCGAAAATAAACTGAGAATTATAATTATTTATGCCCAGTAAAATTATTAATTTTTAGCTCATCTAAAATTTTCTACCCAGTAGCAGTTGGGTTTGACGTGGGTGCGTTTAGCTCCGAGTTGGGTTGCAGTATCGGACGTCCTATATGATCGAGATGATCGTAATTGTGTTTGTGGTATGCGAAGATCCCTCATTTAGGTGGGGGCAGCGTTGGTGGTCCGAACTTCCCCAGGTTTCGTCCTATCCGGTGGTGGGTTACTGTTTTCCGCCTTCTTGGCGTCGAGACACCGTGTGACTCGTCGTACTCTCCCATGTTCTCGGCATCGTGGCTCGCCTTGGATCTCCCTCGACGCCTCCGTTAGCTGACGACTTATATTGATTCTTAGGGTTGTTTCTTTCATCTACGTTAATTTGTGTGTTTAGTATGATTGTATGTTGACAGTTAGTCCGTCTATCGATTTGTAGGCCTCTCGAGCTTCAGGCTTGTCTGAGCTCGAATTTTTACCTCATAAAAAAAGGTAAAACATCCAAAAAGGATTTTGAATCATTAAAAAACAGCATCCAAAAAGGATTAATTAGAGTTATGAAATGGCATATATCGATACTTTGAAAAAATTCGGCTTGGCATTTAGAAGCGACTCTATGTTAACAAAGTGCATCCTTATAAAGAGGTCAAGAAAATTTGGGTGACTTTAAATTTGATAATAATTGATATGATGACTAAAATGTTTAACTTTATCTGTCATCATATATATTATCGTTTAGTTAGATATGTTTTTTTTTTTTTGATACAAGGCAAGGATTCGGGGGAAAGCTACGTACGTCTAGCTCCCCGCCCGACGGCGTCCCCACGAACGAGCTCAAAGATCTCAGCGGGAACGCAGTTCGCTACAAAGTGAGAAGAGAGGCCAAGATGCGCAAGACGATCCGCCACCTGGTTGCCCTCCCTAAAGATATGACCAAAAGTGACACACTGGAAGGCGCAACAGAGACCCAGGGCATCCGAAATCGACATCTCGATCTCCCACGGACAGTGCCAAACACCCTTAAGGGCGTTTATGATCGTAAGGGAATCACCTTCGATCTCAAGATGGGTGAAGCCCCGCTTGGAGGCTTCAAGAAGACTCGCGATAAGACCGAAGCACTCCGCCTGCACGGCCGAAATCGAACCATGTCCACGGGCGCCACAGGCAAGCACCATACCCTGACAATCACGGATAACGAACCCAAACGCCGCTCTGTTCGACTCCGTTCGAGCACCTTCGAAGTTTAGTTTGACAAAATCCGTAGCCGGTTTTTTCCATCTAACAATTTTTGCTTTTGGCGTTTTCTTTTTGGGGTTGGAGGTTTTTTGTTCGGTAATTTGATCAGGTTGATCGTCTGTTTCTACCTTTTTCCACGTTTTTCTAAATTGCTTTATCTTTTGTATCCAATCAGCCATAGAATTGATGTTGCTGTTATCAAAAGTTGTTTTGTTCCTCATCGACCATATACCCCATAATCCAAAAGCGAGGATTGATTTTTGTTCGGGGGATAGTTTTTAGAACACTTCTGTTATAATGTCCTTGTATGGTTTGTTCTCTTTGTCCGTGTGTCGAATCATTTGTTCAATCCTCCTGTCGAGGCCTCCTATAAGCGATAATGAGATCTGACAGTCAGTGAAAAGGTGGATGTTGTCTTCCTCTGGGTGGGAACATATGGGGCATTGTAGTGGCACATGGATTCCTTTATTCTGTAGTCTAACCTTTGTTGGTGTTCCATTTAATAGATTTTTCCATAGGAAGTTTTTTACTTTTGGGGGGCAATCAATTTTCCATATCCAATCCATTTGGTCTGCGTTGACTCTTCTAGTCCTAGTCACATAATCCAATGCACTTGCCGTAGAAAACCATCCATTTTTGCTTGTTTTCCAGTATAATCTGTCTTCAATTTCGTTGGAAGGTACGTATACTTGTAGAATTTTGTCAACAATTTCCGGCGGGAGATAGATATTCAGTTTGTCTCTGTCCCAGGTCTTATCTGGTCTTATGAAGTTATCAACCGATTCGTTTTCATCTATTTGGTCAATAAGGCTCTTTTGTTTCAGGCTTCCTTCATTTTGGATCCACAGATCCTTCCAAAATCTAATGGTCTTGCCGTTTCTCACTTGCCATATTAGCCCTTCACATAATTCGTCTTTAATTTCCATTAGCTTTGTCCATTGCCAGGATGAATTTCTTTTTCTTTTATAATTCCAGATTTTCTCACTTTTGAGGTACTTATGTTGGATTGTTTTGACCCACTCATTTTCTGGTTCTGCTAATATTTTCCACAGCAACTTCATTTGTAAAGCTTTGTTCATGTCTTTTCTCTTGTGGATTCCAATTCCACCATCTTTCTTTGGTATACATACTTTATCCCATCCTATCATTGGCTTATGTTGTGGTCCTTTGTTCCAAAAGAAATTTCTATTAATTCGATCCAGATCATTTTGGATGGTCGTGGGAAGCATAAAATTTTGCATTATGTAACTTGGTTTGACCGCTAGGTTTGCTTGTACTAATATCGCTCGCCCTTGCTGGGTGAGTTCATTTGCTCTCCATTTTGACAGTTGGTTCTCTGTTTTTCCTATGACTTCCTGGAACGTATCTTTGTTTACTCTGCCATTGATTATGGGGCATCCCAGATATTTTTCTAATACGGGTTGGTTGGTTATTTGTAGACAGGCCTGTAGTCGTTGTATTTTGTCGTTTATTATTCCCCTTCTGGATTGGAATGCTGATTTTTGGAAATTTACTTTTTGGCCTGATATGTCGCAATATTCGTCTATGATGGTTTTTACCGTTCTGCAGGCTTCTGTTGTTGCTTTAGAAAATATCATAATGTCGTCAGCAAAGGAGAGGAAAGGAATCGTTGGCCCACTTTGCGATGTTTTGAAACCGATATCATTGTTTTGGAGATCGCTTTGTCGTTGTAGTTTTCGTGCCAGGATTTCTGCCCCTAGGATAAAAAGGTAGGGGGAAAGTGGGTCTCCTTGTCTTAGTCCCCGTTTTGGTTGAAAGGTTGCAGTAGGTTCGTCGTTTACCAAGACGGAGAAAGATACGGTCTGAATACATTCTTTAATCCAGTTCGTGAATTTCTGACAGAATCCAAATTTAGTCATTACATCAAATAAGAATTCCCAATTTACTCTGTCGTATGCTTTTTCCATGTCAAGTTTGATCGCTATCCATCCGTCACGACCCTTCTTGGTACGGAAAGAATGAAAGATTTCGTGTGCAATTTGTACGTTGTCTTGGATTGCTCTATCTTTGATAAAAGCTCCTTGCAGCGGATGGATCAGTTTCTGTAATACCATTTTCAGTCTCTCCGCGAGAATTTTTGCAATTGCCTTATATAGCGTTGTACAGAGGCTAATAGGCCTATAGTTGTTTGTGTCTTCAGATTTTCGCATTTGGGGATTAGAAATATAAAAGTTTGGTTTATTTGTCTTAGGATTTCCCCCGAGTGAAAGAAGCCTTTGATTGCTTTTGTAATTGAGGGTCCAACGATAGTTTAGGGCGTGTTTGGCAACGGTATGGGGGTAGGTGGAATGTGATGGATTTTGTGGGGTGGACGGGATGAGGATGGAAACCCGGGTGGGACCGGGTGGAATTTTGAAGCCAGTTTAATCCCGTTCGTGTTTGGTTGTATTTTGATGGTTGGGAAGATGGAGAAACGAAAAAAGTCCAAATTACCCCCACTAACCACATGAGATGACGAAAATACCCTCCCAAATACCCTAAAAGCTCAACTTCTTCTTCCATCATCTCTCAGTTGAAGCCCAACAGCCAGCAACCCCTCTCGACGACTTTGGCCGCCTTCGACGGCCACCGGCGCGCCGCTCCGCCCCTCCAATGGCGGACGAGGAAGGCGAAGATCCCCCGATCTTCCACTGCCTCCCCAACGAGCTCCTCTTCGACATCTTCTCTCGCTTTCCCGCGAAATCCCTATGCCGGCTCCGATGCGTCTGCTCCAGATGGAGCTCTGTATTGATTGATAACCACGACTTCAAGCTCCTCAACTTCTACGTGGCTCCCAATTTCAAGTCGATCTCGAGCGTCGCGCTCGGATACTCTGCCATTACCGGCGAATTCAAGCTCCTCCACTTCTACGCGGTCGACGACAGGAGGGCGCCGGAGAAGGAATTGCCGGCGAGGGAGATTGATCGAAGGAGGAAAGGGGATTTATATGCGGCAGTGGTGGGCGACGGCGTCGGTGGTGGGCGGCGGCGTCGGCGGTGGTGGGCGGGGGCGGCGGCGGTGATGGGCGGCGGTGTCGGCGGTGGGCGGTGGCGGTGGCGGTAGGGGTAGGGGTAGGAGAGAGGGAGGAAGAAGGTTGAAGATGGGGGCAAATTTGGGAGATTTTCATCCCCATCCCCTAAATCCTCCTTTTAGGGGATACCTTTCCCATCCCATTTTTCGGTGTGGAAGTTCCATCTCCATCCCCTTCCATCTCCCTCCATCCCGTTGCCAAACACGCGGGCACGGTTTCCAAAGCCCACCTCCATCCCCTTCCACCCACTCCCATCCCCAGCCAAACACGCCCTTAGTTAGATATGTGTTAGAGCATCCACTACGGTGATAGCGTGAGTGTCTTATAATTTTTTTTAAATAAAAATGTCAAAATATGATCAGATACGGAAGGACACTTGTCTTGGGTTCTGGCCGAGTTAATGGAAGAAGTCACTCTGAATATCTTGGTTCAAACGCCACTGACACAAACTTATATTTATTTTATTTTATTTTTGCCACTTTAAATTGATAGCAGTACACTTTTGCAGTTGAAAAAGGTGGGCCATCAATTACTTTTGCCATATTGAAACAAAAACAAAACTATTTTTTATTTATTTTAAATTGTGCACTCATCTTTTGACCGTTGGTTTGTATTTTCGTCTTTAAATTGTGCACTCATTTTATTTTTTAAATTGTGCACTCATCTTTTTTTTTTAAAATTGTGGTCTGATGAATGGTAGTTTGTATCTTCGTCTTTAATTTATGTTGTTCAACTATGTAATTTCATTACCATTAATTAATGTTAGTTTTTTTGTCTCGCATGGATATTTAATGTAATAAAAATCATAATATAAAAATAATAATAATTACTTACTAAATAAATTATTCAATAATATTAAATAAAGTAAGAATTGTAATTAACTATTATTTAATAATAATTATTTCTTTACATTATTATTATTCCGCTTAAATAAAAGTGGTATAAATAGATTGTGTTGGATGATGTAAGCATGAAAGTTAAAGAAACTTTGATTGAGTATGTGGGATGTGTGAAAAAAATTAAAAGGAGTATGTAAAGCTGATGTGGCAGAGAGAGAAAGATAAAAAGTGGTATAAGAAACTTTGGATGGGGATGAGGGTAGTGGATGCTCTTAGAGAGATGCTGGTAAAGTGACAGGAGAAGTCTTTGGTTCAATTCCCAAATTTAATAACTAATTCATCTTTATCAACATCTCTTAAATTTTGATAAATTCAATGTTGGTAAAGTTATTGAGAATAATCAAAGCATTTAAGGTGATTATTTCAATCTCTTAAAGGCATGTCCAAATTACCTATCTACGTGTTTTTAAGTGAGTAAACTAGATGTAGACTCTATATTGTTGACTTTATTTTGGAATTTAACAAATGAAATCTTTCATTTTTGGAAAAGAAAAATATATACAAGAATCATATATAGTGAGCTTGAGGTCCATGTGCTACTGCTAAGAATCAATTGCTCTTATTCTACAAATAATATTTGATTAAAATTAGTAAAGAGATTAGGAGATAAGGCTTAAGTTAATCTATTTGTTCAATACTGGTGAACCATATAACATGGGGGGCCCACACATCAGAGCGCATCATGCGCACCCAAGCCGAGCACATAAGACCAACGAATTTTCATCTTAAAATCAATTGGAAATAGGAGGAGTGACCCACTGACTTATATGCAAGGATCGAGTTCTCGTATTTTTCGATGTGGGACAAATGTTCCAAGACATCACAACACGCCCCCTCAAGTGCAACTGCCTGGCCTCGCAATATATGTTAATTGCACTTGATGTCTTGCCTTAAGACCGGCTAGCCCAGTAGTAGATCGATCAGGGACCCGAACCGCACCGCTCTGATACCATATTAAATCCAGGTGATACATATAACGTGGGAGGTCCACACGTCAGAGCGCATCATGCGCACCCAAGCCGAGCACATAAGACCAGCGGGGTTCCATCCTAAAAACCAATTGGCAATAGGAGGAGTGACCCACTGACTTATATGAAAGGATCGAGTTCTCGTGTTTTTCGATGTGGGACAAATGTTGCAAGACATCACAACACTATTAATCCCTTCTATTTGCAAGTTGGTAGTCTAGGGCAACAAAGTTGATACTCTTTCCGTATCTTTTTTTTTATAAGGTAAAGATTCGGATGCGGTCACACCCTGCTGAACCACCATCCAAGGGCATCCTTGCGAGTGAGGACGTTCATAGCAGAATCAGTGAGGAGGTCCCGCGTGGGTGTTGTGTGGATGAATCGCGCAATCCTGTCGGCGGTCGAGTTGACCTCCCATAATACATGGCCAAATTGCACCTTTTCAAATTGTTGGAGTTGGAGCAGGGTGCCGGAAATTAGCATCTCGAACTCTCATAAGCGACCCCACAGACCTCGCAAACTGTTGATGACGGTAAGGCTGTCGCCTTCAATCATGATGTTGGGAAGCCGAAGCTCCTTTGTCTTGGCGATGCCTCCTCTGATCGTAGAGCCTCCGCAACCAAGGCTGTGATGTGTCCACATTTGAAGCCTCCACACTCGATGATTGCCCCGTTGTGGTCCCTAATAATGAAACCCGTAGAAGCTTCACTCGAAGGTAGTTTGGATCCGTCCAAATTAATTTTGAAAGATCTCTCATCTGGTTTGATCCATCTCAAATTTCTTCTTCTCCGTGGTTGAGTTGTTCAAGTTTTCTGGTGGTGGTGTGTGTGCTTCTCATCAAAGGTTAATTTAGAGGCATCCCAGTTTTGTATTTGTTGTCTGGTATAATTCTCCATAGTATGGATGGATGTTGTATTGAGGTTTTCAAATACTTTCTGATTCCTACTTGTCCATAAGCTCCACCATGTCATCGTTAGTCTTTCTTTTTGCTCAGGGTTGAGTTTAGAAAAAATTTCACATACAATGTTTTTGATCGATTTGTTTCTAGTGTCAAGTTCTCGAATCACTTTTTCAATATTTGGGTCAATTTTGCGAATCAGTTGTAGGGTGTGATGGCATTCGGTAAAGAGATGGATTGTGCTTTCATCCGTTTGATCGCAGAGAGCGCAAATAAGTGGAACATGAATGCATTTGTTTGCTAGTCTGGTTTTCGCCGGGATTCCATCTAGTGCAAATTTCCAAATGAAGTTTTGACTTTCGGGAATGTGTCTAGGGTCCATATCCATGCCGTGTCACTAGTTTCTTATATGTTTTGCCTTCTGATATGTGCTAGGGCACTTGCTGTGCTGAGCCAACCATTTTTACTTGGTTTCTAGTATAGTATGTCTTCTATTCCGTGCTCTGGTATGTAGATGTTATCGATCTCGTTGACCACATCCATCGGGAGGATGTTGGATAGTTCATCAATATTCTAATTCTTGTTGATGTCGATGTATTTTTCCGCCTTGTCATTTTCGTTGTTTGTGATGTGTGGATGTTGTCGTCCTTGTAGTGGTTTTTTGTCTAGCCAGATGTCATTCTAAAAATTGATTGTTTGTCCATTTCCTATTTTTCATATTAGTCATTTGCAGAATTCTTCTTTTAGCTCCATTAGTTTGGTGCATTGCGAAGATGAATTACCTTTTCGCTGGTATTCAAGGAGGGGGGTTCCTTTCAAATATTTTTCTTTGATCACTTGGACCCACGGGTTACACAGTTTTGCTAAGATTTTCCAAAGCAATTTCATTTGTAGTGCTTTGTTCATATATTTTGTTTTATGTATTCATGCGCCTCCCATTCGTTTCTGCCTGCAAACCTTGTCCCAACCAATAAGGGGAGAGAATGATTGATCTTTGTTCCAAAAGAAGCATCTGTTTAATTGGTCAAGTTCTTTATGGATTATTGTGGGGAGCATAAAATTTTGCATGATATAATTTGGCTTAGTTGCCAGGTTTGATCTTATTAAGGTCGCCCTTCCTTCTTGTGAGCGGGAGTTGTCTTTCCATTTCGTGAGTTGTTGCTTGGTTTTGGTTACTGTTTCTTCAAATGTGGTTCGGTTGACTTGACCATTGATATTTGGACAACCTAGGTATTTATCAAGTGCTATCTGGTTTGTTATATGGATCGTACTTTGGATCAATTGTTTTGTACTGTTCAGAACTTTTGGAGTAGTTTGAAAGGTCGATTTGTGAAAATTGACTTTTTGTCTTGATATGGCACAATATTCATCAATAATATTCTTCACTACTCGTCATGAGTCTTGGTTCGCCTTGGCGAATATCATCATATCATCTGCGAAGGTTTGGAATGGGATTTTTAGTCCCGATCTAGATATTTTGAATCCAATGTATTTGTCTGACTGGTTAGAAACGTCTTGTAGCTTCCCAACAAGAATTTCTGCTCCTATGATGAATAGATAGGGTGAGAGTGGGTCTCCTTGTCTGATCCTCCTCCCTAGTATGAAGGGTTTTGTGGGGATGTCATTGACCAAGACTGAGAAGGAAATAGTATGTACACATTGCTCTATCCATGTTCGGAATTTTTGGCAGAAGCCGAATTTTTCTAGAACTTTGAACAGGAAGTCTCATTCTACTCTGTTATATACCTTCTCCATATCTAGTTTGACGGCAATCCATCCTTCTTTTCCGCGTCTACTTTTGAATGAGTGGAAAATTTCATGGGCTATTAAGACATTGTCTTGGCCCTTTCAGATACAAAGGTCCCTTGGAGGGGGTGAATAATTTTCTTTAGAATCGGTTTCATCCTTTCTACAATGATTTTGGCTATAACTTTGTAAATCGTTGAGCAAAGGCTTATTGGTCTAAAGTGGTTTGTAGTTGTCGGGTTGGCACATTTTGGGATCAGAGTGAAAAAAAGTGTGGTTGATTTGTTTTAGGATTCGTCCATAGTGAAAGAATCCTTTGATTGCCTTTATTACTGATGGGCCTACAATATCCCAGTATTCCTAGTAAAATTCTGCTGTCATTCCATCAGGTCTTGGGGATTTATCCTTTTCAATGGAGAAAAACACATTTTCGATTTCTCGGTTTGATATCTTTTCAGTTAACTTCGCGTTGTCATCATCAATGATTTCAGTGTTGATGTGAGAGAGGTAATCGTTTAGAAGGTTATGGTTTATGGGTTGCATTCTGGACATTTTTTCGAAATCATTTTTTATTTTTCTTGTAATATTTTCTTCTCATGTGGCTAGTGTGCCTTTTGTAGTTTGAATTTCCTTTATTAATTTTCTATTTCTCCTTCCTGATGCCATTATGTGAAAATACCCTGAATTTGTGTCAGCCAGTTTAAGGTGTTTTGTTTTTGCTCGTTGGCTCCAATACATTATGTGGTATGATAATATTTTTTTTTTCTCGTTTATTTATTAGCCTGTTATGCTTTTGACTATCATTTCCATTATGGGTGATTCCATTTCTGTTTTGTAGATCGATGAGTGATTCATCGATATCTTTTAATTGACGGAATATGTTTTCAAATGTTTTCTTATTCCAGTCTTTAGTCAATCGCTTAAGTGTTTGAGTTTTTTTCACCAAATTGTACATATTAGATCCTGCAACATTTGATCTCCAAGCCTGTTGGACCACGCGCCTGTAGTCTTTTCATGTAGTCCACATTTTTTTCAAATTTAAATGGTTGGGCTTTGTATTGCTCTTGGTTATTTAGTTCTGTTACAATAGGGCAGTGATCTGATGATGTAAATGCATGATTTTTCGTAGTCATATCGGGAAACCAAGTGAGTATTTGGTCTTGAATTAAGGTTCTGTCAAGTTTTTCCATGATGTTACTTTTATTGGATCTATTTTTCCTCCATGTAAAAGAGTTTCCAATCGTAGACACTTCTTGCAAGAAACATATATCCTTGAATTCTGTTAATATTCTATATATGTTCGAATGTGGTTCCATCCCTCCTTCTTTTTCTGAGCTATTTTGAATTTCATTTAGATCTCCTATGATCATGAATGGGCAGTCCAAAGATTGGACGTAACATTGTAGCCCAGTCTAGAAGTTTGATTTTTCGTTCTCATGAGGTGGTCCGTATACGAATAAGATATTGATAGTAATATTTCAGTGTTTAGTTTCATATCTGATTACTATGAATCTTTGATCCGTATTGGCCATTTCTAGGGATTCATTCCGAAGATTATGACTTTTCCATAGGACACATAATCCTCTAGCCCTTCCTGTTGCCAGGGCCCAAATCATATGATCAAACCCAACTTTTTTTCCAAATTACTGTCTCTTTTGGTTGGCGTTCAGTTTTTGTTTCTAGTAATGCAATTACTTGAATTTTCTCAATTTTACAAAATGAGTCTATTTCTGTCCATAGGTTTTTGTGGCCTATCTCGCATATGTTCTATGAGTATAATCTCATATTAACCTAATTGATTTGGGTGTTTCTGTTCCATAATCTTTTCGTGGGTCAAAGTATTTGCTCGTGATGCAAGTAAAAAGCTTTATATCAAAAAAAATTCCATGAGAGAGGAAATTTAAGTCGAACCACTTGATGAAAGAGGACTTACCAATGTTGATCCGGCTAACGGAATTCAGATCAAACCGATAACCGATAAATACAAAGTCTCTGAGATTCAATTTATATATATATTGTTGTTTATAATTTCCTTTTTTTTTTCCAAATTCAGAATTGGATACAAAGCTTCAAGGATCCTATAGATCTTAACACACTGGTTTCTCTTAAGATCATGGGTAATTTGTTTCAGAATGTGTTCAAAGAGGACGAATTTCTGTTTCAGGATATTTCATCGTACTTCTCTAGTGGCAGTCATTCTCGTTTCTTTGTTATGGCTCATTCTTTTCTTTTGAGCATCATCCTGGTCTGCACATCGATTTTACAATCAATTCATTTTTTTGTGTCAGCACAATTTTGTACATAGATGACAAAGAATAAACGATAAGGCTTCTAATCTTCAATTCTATCCAGCTTTTGAGTAGAAGTAAGCCGATGAGAGGCACACAATTTGTCATGCCTAAATATTTCAAGTATGTCAATTTGCCTACTCTATCTTCTTTTTCTTTTTGTGATCTTCACTCTTTCCGGTTTCGGTTCTTGTCTCCTTGCTTCTCTTCACCATTTGGTGAGTGCATTCTTATCCATATTCATGGCAAACAAACAGAGGTAGTTAGATATCTTTTTTCTTTCTTTCTTTTCTTCAAATGTCAATTAAAAAAAAAGAGGCGAATCCAAGGTTTCATACACAACATATGAGACTTTCGGTTCATAGAAAGTGTAAATCACACTGATTAGAAGAAAAAAGTTAAGGAGACTCAAAGCGGCATCAATCCAGATTTCCCATTTTCTAGTTTTCAAGCACATGACCATCCTATCGGGACTGATGGGTTTCAATTCCTCCAAATCGAGTGGGTTCAATTCGAATTTATTCATCTCAAGAGCTTTGCGAATTCCAGTCACAGAAAGCATCACAGCAGAGAGAAGGAAAGGTAATACCTAAAACTATTTGATGGGTATCAGTTGTCTCGTTTATTGATCTTGGTTCGTTAGTTGATCGTTTGTCTTCAGGTTCCTTAATCGGTGTTTCATATCTAGTTTTATTTTCTTGAATATTTTTTCGTTGTCTTTGTATAAGATCTTCTTTTCTGTTCCTTTTCTGTTTCTGGTGTATGTTGAATCTGTTGGCTTGTGATACCATATCTACTCCTTGTTTTGTTATCAAAGTGAACCCTTGGGTGGGATTTGTTTTCCTGTTCAGGAGAAGAGATTAGTTGCAGAAGGAAGCAAAGATAAAGATAGTGACAATTCTGGTGAAATAGATTCCTCATTCTGATCTGTTGAATTCTGTTCAACTTAATTTCATATATATCAACAAACCGCAGCCAAAGGTGATAGGGCACCCATAAAGGGAAACTTGATAAACCAAATTTGTTCCTCATCTAATCTTAATGTACCTGGTTTTCCGTTTTCTTCCAGACATTTTCCCGAGGCTCGTTCACTATACTTCCGGTTAGTATTCTCAATGAGGGGAGGTTTTTGTTTCTTTTTTCCTAGATCTGAGGAGGCATTGATATACTTTGTTCGGTTTCTTATTTTCTAGAGAAAATACACAAAGGAAGAGAGATTTGGTTCAACCATATCAAATTTGTCAAGTTTTACCAAACAACCAATGATGAACATTTGACCAAATTCCATAAAATCATGTCAAACCAAAAAGACTCATCTAGATTAGGTTCAACCATATCATTTTCGTTTTTATGAATCCATTCACACAATATCAGATCATTGCTCTTTAAAAGGGATGATTTTCGTTTTTGTTTTTTTCTAGATCTGGTGATACCTTAAGCAAACAGACCGAGGTGACGGATCGAGCTAGGCAATAATTTGTTTCTGATTTTTCTGCTCGGTTAGCCCTTTTTTCGGTATGGTTGTGTTCTATTCAACTATATCTTCTTTTCGGTTTCAAGCAAATAATCAAGGTCTATGTTCATTTCAAAAAGTTGAGAAGAATTGAGATTTGTCAAATTTCCATACCTGATGGTTTCTAGTTTTACTTATTTGCTTGTATCTGCTCCCCAGGAGGCAAAGATGGATAATCCCTTGCCGATTTCCAGTTGTGTCGCTCGGGATGGAGACCCGAGGTCATTCATAAACTTGCAGACATTCCACCGGCGGGAAAAGATCTCCCTAGGGAGAATCAAAGAGCCGACAACCAAGGACGCACAAAACCACCCCGCTACAGGAACCCTGAGATGTCGCCCCCCCCCCCCCCCGAAGACAAAGCTGGAACTTTAGCTCCCTATCTCCGCCTTCTGTTTTTCTTCCGAAGCAAGGCTTTCTTCTAAAGCATCCCCTTTTCCCAGATCCGCTTTCATCCTTCTTTTTCATGCCAATGCTCTTTTTTGGCTTCTTCTTCTTTTTGAACTTCTTGTACCGCCATCTTCTTTCTTCACTGTTTTCTCTTTTGAACTTTGTTTCTTTGATTTTTACTTTATTTGGGTTGTGACTTTCAAATTTCAGTTTTGTGGATCTGGTTTCGGCTTTGGTGTGGGCTGGGGCTCAGTTCGCCTTTCCGGTACGGGATGGGTTCCTCGGTCTATGGGTGGCGGCGACGCTATGGTATTTTAGGGTTTCCTGCTTTCTCACGTGTAAGAGGGTTTTTTTCTCTCTCATCTCGGTGCCCTCTTTCCGTATCTGAATAATTGGTACTTTAGCAAATTTTATATATAAGTTTAAAATAAAAAGAAAAATAGTTAAAATTTAGCAAATAAATATTGCAAAAAAATATGAATCAATAAACAAATGAGACTAAACTTGGAATATGACAACTGATATATATATATATATATATATATATATATATATATATATATAGGCATACGCACAATCTGATTATTTTAGGAATCGTTATGTTTTGCTAGAAGTCAACTACGATTAATGGGGTTAAACGCTTTAACTCTATGACTATAATAAACGAGTCATATGAGGTCACATACTTTGAGATGATCGACGGACTAGATCAACGATATTGATGTTGATTATTATTAATAATATATATATATATATATATATATATATATATATGTGATTTATTAATAATATATATATATGTGATTTATTAATAATAATATATATGTGTGTGATTTATTAATAATAATATATATATGTGATTTATTATTAATAAATAATATTATTTATTTTTGAAATAAATAATTAAATGGTTTAATTAGGGAAGTTACTATCTAACCAATTAGTACAAGGAGTGAGAGCATGCATCCCCAACAAGGCAACAACCCATCTAAAAAAGAGAAAATTTGGCCCATTAGACCCCTTTTAAGATTCAATTATGTACTTGTGCTCTTTGAAAATTTTAGAGAAATTGGTATTGAATATACCAAAACTGTTGGGCTTTTGCAAAAATAACACCCCCTACAAAATTTGTAAAACTAGCAATGAAGTCCAGAAATTTGCAAAACTAACCAGTGGCAGATGAGAGAGGGAGTGGAAAGAGAAAGGAGACTTGCAACTTGCAAGTGGTGGTAGAGTAGAGAGGGAGGGGAGAAAGAGAGAGATAGGAAACATTAAATGAAAAAGGGAGAGAGAAGAGCATTAATTGCATAGGAGAGAGGGGGAAGATCAGGTTTTTGCAGAGGAGAGATGTAGAGGAGAGAGGAAAAGTGGATATGATGTCATTGAAGAAGGACCGGAAACACGGACAACCTAGTGATCAGTTGCATGCCAACCAATACGAAATATGTGTCAGGAACTTAATATTATGTGTCGACCGAACGCTAAATCGTGTCAGCAACTTAAGATTCCCCGTTGTATGATTCGTGGACTTCATGGATTTGTTAACAATTCGTATGCATCGAAATATCATTGACATGGAAATTTATTTTTATGGCACAAGTTTAGATGTTGGTAGCATGTAAACCATAATAACTAACACATGAATTTTACCCGGCACGTAAATAACTGTCCAGAAAATAATCTAACTTCGAAATATTTTTTTTCATAAACATATATAAAGTGGGTGTCTATAGATAGATAAAATTAAATTAATTTAAAAAATAAATTTATTTTTTAATTTTGACAA
The DNA here is from genome assembly GCA_037127255.1 of Persicaria tinctoria. Lineage (NCBI taxonomy): Eukaryota > Viridiplantae > Streptophyta > Magnoliopsida > Caryophyllales > Polygonaceae > Persicaria > Persicaria tinctoria. The sequence goes on along the minus strand of JBANSL010000019.1, from coordinate 45,286,779 downwards.
ATAAAAATGACCGAAAATTAGTTTAAAACAATTAAAATTCAATACTTTCCACTTACCTGCAACCGGTTACACATTTTGCCCAAAAAAATTCAAAAATAGCAATTCCACCCCCCCTTGCAATTTTGACGGTAGCAGTGCTAATTTTGCCAACCGGTGAGTTTTTTGTATAGTCTTGAAATTTTGCCAAAATTTTATTAGTTGTCTTGTACCCCCTTCAAAATTAATTTGCTCCATTTGCCCTCGTTCGTTTCGCCTCCGCTACTCCGCCAGTTCCGTTTCTCCTTGCTTCTCTTCCCATGGCATTCTTCTTCAACCTCGATTAATCCTCCTTCTTCGCTTCCCGGAATCGCAGTCGCCCTCTGATAATGCATATTTCATATAGGCATTATAGGTATTTCTTATTGCAATTAGGTAGTGATTTTGCTATTGTTTGAGTCTAGTTTCGTATATTGCTTGTCAAGTATTCGAGTTCAGAATCTACGCCTTTTTAGTGTTTATTCTGCAGAATTACATTCCGACCTTGAATGGGCTTTGGATGAACTTAAGAGACATGTTTTGGAGCATATGGAGGCCCACGGTGCCCGCCGTAGGCCGGTTTCCAACGTTTGCGATTTTGGATCTGAAGACATTATTTCTTATTATTCTATTCCTATTTCTACTAGGGTTTGGCCGACTCTTGGAGAGTCTTTATTAGGTTATTTCAGTTTGTTCTAGAGAGCAGAGGATTATTGTGAGACTATGAACACAATTAGAGAGAGAGAGAGAGAGAGAGAGAATTGGCCTATGAGTTACTAAACTCATAGTTTCGCTTGTTTTGTTGTGAGACTATGAACACAATTGGGAGTGAAGTGAATTAGTTAGGTTAGTTCATGTTTGAATTTTTGTTTTTGAATTTTTGTTATTTCTTTTATATTATATAAAATGTCAAAAATGAAAAAAATAAATAAAAAATGTTGAAAAAACTAAAGAAAAAAGTAAGTCTTGTTTTGTTGTTTTGGATATTGTGTTATCAAAGATTTCCATCTAATTTGAGTTTGTCCTATTTGACTTTACACTGGCATGATCTTATAAATCTAATGGAATTCTGGAATGATTGGACCTTGTCTGAAAATTGGTTTTTATGTAAAATATGATTAGGCATATGTAATTGAGCATGTATGATCTAAGTTTGGGAGCATGCTTGATATTCGACAAAAAATTGTCCCAGTGAGATATTTTTGGCCTTATAAGGGATACATCAATATTCCTTTTGCTTTTCTTGTGTGATTTACTCTTCCTATGCATTTATCATTGAGTATTGCCATGGTTATCTATTTTCATGGCCGATTATATACTTGTTCATTGCTTGATAAGTTCAAATGATAGAGGCAACCTTTTAGCCACATATTTATCCATGCCTACCTTATCTTATATCTTGCTTTGAAGCCAATTTGAGCCTTTAACCTTTTTATTGATAACTCCACAAAATTATTATTCTTAGCCTATGATAAGCCTTACCCTTATTCCGGAGGAATTGAGATTTTAAGTGGGCTATGGAATCTATTTTGGAGATTGAGGAGAATGAAGCTAAGTGGGAAATGTTGAATATATGTCTTAGTCCTTTGATGATGTTATTGTTATGGAGAATGTTCTTTCTTCTGGGGCTGTGTAATCTTTTTGGGCTGTTTCTCTTCCATGTTATTTGTAATCTGTTACCTGTAAACCACTCTTTGGCAGCTTCAGTCGATTTATATAGAGCTAGCAATGATGAATGAAAGACCAGGTAAACATTTGAAATTCCGAATTGGTCACTTGTGAGTGGAGGATCAACCCTAAAATGAGTCATACAGATCAGAAATGGTCCGACTGAACAATCCAATCCAACCTAATCCACCCAAAACTTTTCTAAACTCGAATATATCAAAGCCTCCGTTAACCCTAATATGAAATTATTGAAACCTGAACTCGAATTGGATAAGAGGCCTAATTTAGAAATATTTTTCAAATTGTAATTAGGTTAGTTTTTTTAAAAAAAAAATTAGACCTCTCTACACTAAACAAGCAGAGAATATTTTCGAGAGAAAAATAAATAAGTGATTGATTTGTACTCTTGTCTAACTTCTTTTCATTTAAAGTTAAAATTTGATCAACTTTAAACAATTTAAAGTTAAAATTTGATCAACTTTAAACAATTCCAATTCCTACAGAGATCATATATAGGAGCAAGTCCACACTAATCAATTAGGTGTCCCCTTCACAAATTTTCAATTTGAGATGAACTTTTCTAGATTTCTTGTCATTTGGGATGGGAGTTGCTATCAGCTTGAATTCGTGCAAGACCTACTTAACAGCTTGCTTTGACTTTTATGTAGGCTTATAAGCTGCCATATGTGTATTGTAGTATGATAACTCAATTTCCAAGCATTGGGTTATGTTAAATGTTGCTTGTATGATTTCAATTAATCGATGTCATTTTATGCAAGGGAGGCTATCTTTAATAATGTCATTGCCTGCAGTTATAATCCTTTTTATGAAAGTTCTAATAATTATCCTTCCTCAATTATTTATTTGGTTGATCTGCATTTTGTATTGTAGTGAAATCAGTGAAAGGAACAAAAGAAGTTGAGTTGAATGAGATGCATTGATGAAGGTGAGACTAAAGAACTTGATGTTGTTTCATAATAAATCTTCTGTTTACTAGCGACGAGATTTCAATATAGCATGTAGAGTTGCAAATAATTTAGGTTGTTGTATTTATTTTTTAATTACTTTAAGTGAGACATTATTGTACATATTTGTCCGTTAAATTTATGAAATTGTTTTAGATTGGTTGAAAGTGTATCTGAAATATGTACAAGATGACAACACCGCGCGCAAGTTACTATATATACCTTACTACATTTGTTGTTGCAAGTGGGATGGACCAATCTTGAAAGAGGAAAAAATATTGCTAGTAGCACAACATAATAAATGAAAGAAGAAAGCCTGATTTTGTTTTTTTGGTGAGAAAAAAAGCCATGGTATGACAAGAATTATATACAAGTAAGGAGTATATCATTTGTTGTTGAAAATTTTTAATATGCTATTTTTTTTCACGGTCTTTTAGATAGGTTGAAGAAATAAAAAGATTGAACCAGCCGACGGATGAAAAAAAAAATTTAGTATAAACAAACAAACAAAATAAAAAGCAACAAAATAAAGTGAAAATGAAATCTCATGTCATATAAAGCCGAAATAAAAAGACGAAAAATTAACATATCTATAGATATGTGATAAAAAAAGTCTCACTGGACATAATATAAGATGAATTTGAATAGAAGCCTTCATATATCAATTACAAATTCACAACACACTTAAACAAAGAATTACAAAATATCCACAATCAAACCGTGTAATATAACACAACTAGCATCAATTTTTAATACCCATAAGCCATTTCATATGAATTGTATTAATTTGATGTGATATCACAAGTTTTGGAGCCCTCACAAGTCAGAAGAAGATAAGGATTGGTAGAACAAATAGTATTTTTCTCCTTCAATCAAGTGATAGTCCACCAACTCTAGGAAGCATAATAAGGTGACAAGTACTTGTACAATAAGGGTCCGGCAATGCATTATTTTGTAGCATTACATCTTTTTAAAAAATGGTAACCATTTCCTACAACATAACGACAGCCTCCAACCCATCAACAAAGATTTCAGTATCATTCTTTCACTTTCTTAATGTTTATGGATTCAGAGCTTCATCGGAAGGAGACATTTTATTGTCGATTTAACGCCATCGTTCTAATGTAAAATGATGACACTGACATTCAAAATAACAATGTTTTAGTTGAAAACGGCGTCATTTGCTAATGTATATTTTTTCTTTTTACATGAACAAAAACATATCGTTTTAGTCTATAAGATAATGTATATTTTTTCTTTTTACATGAACAAAAACATATCGTTTTAGTCTATAAGATATTGTTTTAGATAATCGAAATCTAATTAGTCAATATATAATTTAACTTGTTCGTATAGGGTGTAATAATGTTTTAACCAAATATCAAAACTTTAAACATGTATAGTTTTTTATATCTAATTGTCTAATTGAGTAATATAATGTCTGTCTCGCAAATTTTAAAGGCGCTTCACTTATTCGAACTCGAGATCTTTGGTTAAAGGAGAAGAATTCATCTGGGTATTTTACAAGTACATAAAGGTTCGAAACATATTCATATGCAAACGTATTGCTAACACTCACATCCTCATCAATTTCCTGTAGGTGCATTGCGCTCAGGCCCATCTTATTGGGCCCAACAGTACTTTTGGATCCAGATGCAGGGCCCAAAAGCCCAAAATTCTGTACCGGGCCCGACCCGCCCCGGTCGAAGAATCTGGATAGTACTGCTATTTTCTCCCACCCTCTCTTTGCGTAGCCCTTTATTGCAGTTGATGGTCTCGTCCCAGGCAAAATTCACCCTCTCGTCACCGCCTTCGTTCACCGTGAAAAGCTCTTTCGCTCTGTAGAGGTCTCTCGGAAAACCTTTAAGCATCGTTCAGGTTATCCTCTCTTCAGAAACTCCTTTTTTCTGTTTTTTCTTTGTGATTTTTGAGCTAAGATGTGTTTCTAGTGCACGTGATTTTGTTGTCATGAAATGTATTGTGGAATTAGTTCAGATCGTGTTCCTAAGTGATCTGAATTTCTTTCTGGAGCTAAATTGGATTGGAGATTTGGTTTCGGTTGTTGAAATTAGTGTCTTTAGGCGCAGTACGAACGACTTGTGAGGCTAGGGTTTATCGATTTCGGAAATTTTGAATTTTTCCTCCTCCTCAGTTGACATGTTTTTTGTTTTCTCGGTTTTCATGTAAGCACCATTTCGATATTGATTTCGTATTCTTTTTCATTGCAATATTGAAAATTTCCTCCATTTTAGTTAATCTCAAGGTCATTCTCCCATAGGCATGGATTTTTTTGGGTTTAACATAATAGTTGCTATTGCTGAGCTGGTAACTAATATTTGTTGTCATCTTCATCCATCCATATCTGATATCTATCTATACCGTGTAATCTAGTTAACACACCAGCACTGGCGTACCGCAGCCTTCATGTTGGCATTATCCAGACTTCAGATTTCCATACATTGTGCATTTAGGGTTTTGATTTTGTTTCTGATCCATATGCTGCTTTATTACTTATTTAGTGTGTGTGTCTGGACTTCTGAAAAATAGTCTTCTCATTACATCCATCCCGGATCCCACTATAAATGCTGCCCCACAACTGTTTGGGTTATCTCAATACTCATTTGCTAGATTAGGAACTTTTAAACGAAAAGTTTACCCTTAACCATATCTCATACGATGAGGTATGATGTTTCCATTCATACAACAAAAAACTAGAGCTAAGATATTAAGGCCAAAGTCATAATAACCTACAATGGGAAGATTTCTTTTGGCAATAGAGATTGTTTTATACTCAGATATTGCATTAGGTTGCTTTTATTACACAATACCGAAGAAAACAGTATTTTTTTCTTGTATCAGCTTGATGGTCCAGGAAATCTAGGTTAATGTCAGTGGTTCAATTTTGATTTTGCCCTTTTTATCACATTTAGTTCAACATTCTAAGAGGCAGAGGCCCTCTCTTACTGTAACCAGGTTCAGGTTTTCTGACTTATATGAATTGTGATTCTGACATACACTAGCCGCTGTCTTTTACTCACTTACCTCATCTAACCCGACAAATGCTTGCAGATTTGAGAATCATTCACAGAAAGCATGGCGAAGCACCACCCTGATCTGATCATGTGCCGCAAGCAGCCAGGCATTGCCATTGGTCGATTGTGTGAGAAATGTGATGGGAAGTGCGTGATATGCGACTCCTACGTGCGCCCTTGCACGCTCGTGCGAATCTGTGATGAATGCAACTATGGATCCTTCCAGGGCCGTTGTGTTATATGTGGGGGCGTCGGCATTTCAGATGCCTACTACTGCAAAGAATGCACCCAACAGGAGAAAGACAGGGACGGGTGCCCGAAAATCGTAAACCTGGGTAGTGCTAAGACAGACTTATTCTACGAACGTAAAAAGTATGGTTTCAAGAAAAGATGATGGTTGCTCTATCTGGGTCCTGACTTTTGGTATTGTTGGTCCCCGGCTGATACTGTTAGACTGAAGATATACATGATATATCTATATGAGATGGTAGTGTGTACTGCGGTGGAGTATTAATATTACTGTAATACTGGTATGTTTGTACCAGGTCAATGCAGACACAGAAGATGACGTTAGGTCTTGAATTGGTATTGTAGTAATGATTGCCTTAGTTTTTCGGATTCTCTCTACTGCGTGTTTACTTGTTGATTATTGAATGTTGGATCATTGTAGCTTTTGTTATTTTGTTTAATAAAAATATGAAATGTGATTCATATCACGGACATTGCAGCAAGAGAACATCAATCATGAAGTGAATGTTCGGTATGCTGATTGCTTCCAAGGAGTTCATAACGAGCTTATTCGCGGTGTGCGGATAAGGAGCTAATGATGGGTAATGAATACCTGTCGAGCCCTAAAGCATGATAAACAGTTCATCCTGTCCTGAGTTGATGGAACTGTTTATAGTTCAAATTTATGGTTGTTATATGAACTGAACAGCTCGAAAAAGCTTGACTCAAGCTCGTTCACTTATTTAAACAAGCCAAGCTTGAACAAAAATTTAAGCTCGGTTGAAAGCTCGGCTCGTTCAAATAAAGCTCGAATAGTTCAAATTCTATGAAATTTCTAAAATTTTCTTTTAAGTTAACATGTTATAACCAAGTAGAACTACTTAAAGCTCGAAAAAAGCTCGACTCGAACTTGTTCATTTCCTAAACAAGCCGAGCTTAAACAAAATAAAAAGCTCGTTTAAAAATTAGGCTCGGCTCGAGTTCGTTTAAAAAACGAACAAGCTTGAACATGACAAGCTCGACTCGTTCGGCTCGAATAACACCCCTATTCAAATCAATACCATTTCGTAGGGCAAAAACACAAACAACCAGATTCAATGAACCAAAATTGGTGATTTTGTGTGTGCAAGTAGAGACTTGCAGATAACAACAAATCCCAAAGTATACATCCTGCAAATTTCCCCGTTCAATAAACTAGAAAAGTAACTTCATTCAGCAATAGATTATTTATGCACTCCTTTTGTTTTGCTCACCCACCTTATATGTTTCATTTAGTTGACGAGTCTCACGCACGCACCCTGGATGCGAGAGGTTGGAGTATGCAAACAACCTACAGTTGATTTATGCAGAACATAAGAAATGTCAACAAGAAGCAAACTGAAGCACTGCACTCTGCAGACACGAGTATAAGGTATATCGATCATCTCAGCAGACATGAAAAAGGAAAAGAAAAGGAAGAGGAGCATTATGTTAGTATATAGCAAGCCCCACGAAGATCTCAATACACAGCATCCAATACAAACTTATTCGAAGACCGTCCCCTTCAGATGATGTTACTATATAAAAGACTGAAAACATATCTCAAGGTCTCCATATATAAAGTATATAACAGTAACTAACTTATGAGGCGCAACTACAAATACTCTGAATCATCCAATGGATTATTGTTGCTATCTATACATACCTGGTCTAATATGATCATTGTAGGGAAAGGGGTGACCTGTGGGAGGCAAACCAGGAGTCCTGCTCGGAGACTGGACGGTGAATGATGATTCACTACCCGACATCCATTGGTTCCTATCTGGATATACGGAGTTTGGTGAGTAGGGAGTGAATCCACTTGATGATGGTAAACTGGTATCGTACCATGGCTTGCTGCTTGATACTCCGGACTCGGGAGATGCAGGCATGCTAACGAAGAATGAGCCAGGCTTAACCCCAGACTGAGTTACACTTGCATTATAGCAGTAATCATTCAAACGCGATGGATGACTGAAGCCCGGTATAGTGGTCTGAGGACCAGATGATTCAAACTGAAAATCGGTTGGTACCCTGAAAAGGCCAGCAGATCCTACATCCATTTTCATTCTTTCCGAATCCCTCATAGATAACGAGGTTTCAACTTCTATCCCAATACATTTAACCTCCTTTGGAGGAATACCACTAATATTCCTTCCGAGAAACTGCTTGGCTTGCTGGAGAGCATCAAGCACTCCACCCAGCCGCTGAGGGCCTTCATGAAGGACAATTGCATACTCTTTGCTTTTTGCACAGGATGATGTGTCAGCTTGACGGTAGTTACTGCCACCGTTAGTTAAGGAGACCATATGGCTACAAGGTGAATGAAACTGAGCCTGAGAAAGAGAACTTCGTGGTGGTGGATTGGTGACACAATTGTCTCGGAACACATGAGTCTCACTGACTACAGGGAAGGCGAAGTCAGAAGCAGAAGCTCTACAAGAATGCCCCTCATTGATCTTTAAATTATGGGAGGATTCTGAGGCAGCATTTGGTGGAAACTGACAACTGTCAACATGGGTGACCAAAGATCCTTTTCCACAGATGATGGATTCCTTCTTTGATTTATGTGAATCGCTATTGGAGGCAACAGTTCTCGTTGGACATGGTGCTGAAGCTTGTGCCTCACCTCTTTCTTCTGGTGCGTTTCTTTCTTCTGTGACATCGGATTGGTTTCCAGGTTCACAAGAATCCTAAATAGCCCATTGCAGAAGGATGAAAACTTAAAATTCAGAACAATCAGAAGTACTACAAAGGGGAAGAACTCCTATAAAATCCTCAGTGAAAAGAGGATTATGAGGCACGGCTGGGAATTGACCAATTTGTTCACATAAAAGACAAACATGAAGTATGGAGCCAAAAGTGATTTAAAGACGATGCTTTTCTCGGTTGGGAATTGACCAATTTGTTCACATAAAAGACAAACATGAAGTATGGAGCCAAAAGTGATTTAAAGACGATGCTTTTCTCAAGTTAATTCTAGATTTGATAAAATGCTCTGAGCTACAACACTTGGAATTGAAGCATATAAATGGAAAGCAGTCGAGTATTAGAAAAGCATACCGGCAAACTGTAGCCATTCCCCATATATTTCTCTTCCCATTCTCTTTGAGCTTTTTCCTCAGCTGCATAATGCCCAATGAGATGTGCTTGATGTTGTAGTGCTCTTTCCATTTCTCCATCATATCTATGTTTTTGGTCAAAAACAGAGGCACCAGAGACCTGTCCTTTAGCTTCTGAGGAAACTAACATTTGTGCAGTGAGTAGAGCCTTGTCGTCATTGTTCTCAGAGAAATTTCTCAGCTCTTCTGACCTTGAGTCCAAACCATTGATATGAAGTGGAAGATCAACAATACCACTACCATTGACATCAGGACTCTTAGATTCATGTCTCGACTCTTCAACAAATGATCTGACAGCATGAATTTAAGTATCTCAGCACTTTAGATAGTCATGAACGGGAGATATAATGCATTCATAAATCTTGATTATCAGTTTAGGTTCTAGGAAGTTATGGTGATTTAGAGTTCCTCTAATAGTGCAAAAACTCCACCCCACATTATTCAGGTTGAGGCACACTTATTTTATCTTTCTCCACCTAACAAAGTATGGTCAAAAGATCGCACGCATCACATTAGATCTATGTTAAGACATAAAAAATAAAATAAAAATGTTAATTGTTATGTTGAGCTTAGATAGTGACATGAAATCCAAGGCATTTGATAGGCTAGTAGGTAATTTAGAAAGCATATTTTCCGACTTCATTTACAAAAATTCAGTGCATAGGACACAGCAGAAAGGCAAATATATTCATTTTTCTATTTGAATAGATTTGGTATAAATATCAGTTTCTTGCTTCTGTCACGGCTTGTCTTTAATGTTTTGTAAAGTCATCTTTTAGTAGAATATCAATACACCAAAAATTAGGCAGTATGTAGAAATGTGAAGATAGAATAAATGGAAACATCTACAAAGACAGAGAGATTGAAAAAAGCTTCACGAGTCAACAATAAAAAATCATAACCCTAGGTACACCCAACAAACCCTTCTATAATTCCAGTACAACTTCAAAATAAATTGCCCAGAAATGACTCCCATTGGCCAAAAAGGCCCAAGACAAACATGGTCATAAGAACGGCTGGATTACTAATTTCACACACTCAGCTTCTATATAATCAAAGACACTAAAAGGCTGGAAGAGAGTAAAGACATGTTGTGTTGGACAGCCTAACACTTATGTCTATGTACAAATCTTCAGAAAAAGCTGCTCAGTTAGATTCTTTGCGTGCCTTGTGTAGGCATGGTCCTAAAATCCATCACAAGTATGAATCCTATGTTACATAGCAAGCGATCGATATATCTCTATTGCCAACTAATAAAAGCTCATAGTCCTAAATTCAAAAGCAAAGATAAATAAGTCACAAGCAATCAGGGTGGAAAAATCACCACTAAGAGCTCACCTAACTTCCTTGCGCTTTATCTGGCGGCAAGACTTGCCTAGGCGATGTTTTGATGAAGAAGTAAATTGAACAAAACTACTACGTCTCCGGGGTGATGGATCAAAGCATTTCCTTTCACAAGAACGCGGTGAGTCCTTGCTGCTTTTCCATGACAAGGACCTACCAGTTGATGGAATGCTTTCGTGTTCTGAACCAGATGAGCCTATCTTCTGTTTTGAAATGAAAGGGTGTTCCTCTCCAGCAACAGAGTTACCCTTGTCCAAATTGGGCTCATAATGTGATTCTTCCAGACTAGAATCAGAATCATACTCATCCGAAACCTCACCCATTCCATGATTCTCCAATAGTGCAAGAACATCCAGTGTTGCTCTCTCAGCCTTCTTTCTCTGAACAGTAACAATCTTCAGCTGCTCCTCCAGTTCAGCAACCTAGAATTCAGACAATACAAAAGCAATGTAACAGAAATTCGCCAACTAAAACCTTGTGGACTGGAAGCCAGCTTTAAACTATTGCAACTCACCCGTTTGGAAAGCTCATCAGCTTTATCTCTTGTGGCTTTTGTAACTGACCTTTCAGAATGCAATCTAGCACGTAGGTATTCAATGGTCATGGAATTCGAACCCTCCTCGGCAGCATTTGCACTGTCCAATAACATAAAACCCATACGGTCAAGCCTGATCCATCTGGTTCTTTTCTAATTGGAGCTAAAATTCCGGAATGTGAAGATTCCAAAATCGGAGTGATACATGATATTAATAAAAATGTCCAAAAGATACCCCCAACATATCAAAACTCATTGCCCATGGAGAAAGGAAAACCTCTTCAATATCAAAACAACAAACTAAAATCAAACATATAATAGTTTCGAAATTGTAATCAAACATCATCTGTCCATTTTAGGAAGCTTGAACTAAATACTTGAAATACATCTTTATTCCCAGCTGGTAAACAATTGATTGCTAGCAAATTTCCTCCTCGCGAAAAAAGGGGGAAAATACAAACACACAAGGATTTATCCTTCTTTCCACAATAGATCTATCAATCAGCAAATCATAGATGCAGAAACGAGAAACAACTGAACTTCTTCAACCTATATCAATGATTCAATTTCTTCATCTCATCCATCAGAAATCCCCAAAACCACAAAGTGTTGAGCATCGAGCAAAAGCCTCAAACAAAACAACTTATGATTGCAAAATCATATACCTTCCAATCAGATCATCTTGAATTTCTTCGTCCGTGGGTTGCATCTTGAGATCCACCGCTCAGAACCACCGAAAAAACACAGAAAAAATTCCGCCACAGGAAAAATCAAGCTCCAATTCGAGTTGCAAATGCGCCGAGGAAAAAATTCCAACGTTGAATCAAAGTGAACGCAAACGACCTGGAAGTAGTTCGTAACGCTCGCCTTGACGAGAGAGAGAGGACTTCAAACTTCCGTCGCCATCAATGGTGATAACTGGTAAGAGTCTGCGTTGAATTACCGTAGAGATGCTAAACTGAAGAAAATAAATTTATTGAACTAATAATTAAACTTTTTTAGACAAAACAAATCATACAAATATAGAAATATATTTTTATACACTCCGCGTTCGTTAAAATATAGGAGTATCATTTTAGTTTAATTTACAATTTTTAAGCAAATAAACAGATATACTATACTACCTCCGCTTAATAATACATTTTTTAGAGATGAATTTTTGTCCAATAATAGATAAACTTTATGTTTTTTAAGTAGAAAAATTGTAATAATTTGTATTGATTTGTGTGTTGTTAATTTTTTAAAATAATTTAATTGGTTAAAATGTGTAGTGAGTGTTAAAAAGTAATAAAATTTATATAAAAAAAAGTTAGTGCAATGGTGATGTTTTATTAAAAGTAAATTGTTTTATTAAAACTTGTACAAAATGTTAAAATTCCATGTATTTTAGGACGGAGGTAGTAATATTTTTATTTATTACACAACATTTTTTCTTTCTAAAGAAATTTAACTAATCACCCACATTTTTATAAAGTAGAAATTAAATATCTATAATTCTACACTAACAAATTTATTTTAATAAAATTAATACCTTAAAATAAAATATTTTGCCAACCAGAAACTTAAAAAAAAATATGAACGGAATCAATCAATTACTCAACTTCGTCCACCTTAAGATAGCTACGAAACCGATTGATTTTTTAGATGTTTGCAACAGAGACGGAACCAGGAATTAAAGTTTGGGTGTGCTGGATTATCTTATGTAATGAAGAAAAATTATTGTGGAAAAGTTTGAATGAAAATAGAGAAAAACAATGATAAAATTGGTAGAATTAGATTTACTATCTCGTATATAATTTATTGGGTAGATAATAAAAAAAAACTATTGTGAAAATTTTTGACCAAAAATAGAGAAATATAGTTATAAAAATAGACAAAACTAGATGGACATATATTAATTTATTGATAGTTGGGAAAAAGAAACGTTACGTTGATGAGATTCGAACCTGCGCTGCACCGCATGGACACTTCTTACTTTGTGTTCCCAATACTTCACAATATTGCTGATATTCTGAATGAAAAATGGGGTGGGCTGTAGCAAAGCTCAGTCCACCCCTCCGCCCGTCCCTGGTTTGTAAACTCAACAACATCCACATTTCACATATTTTTTGAAAAAGTTAATTATATAGTCAATTGGTTAGACACATGTGTCATTCTTACTCTTAAGTTCTCCAACATAAAGCGATTCATTTCTATCTAGAAAGAATTCTAAATGGAGAAATCGATGTCAATACTTTAGTAGATGTTTTATCTTTTTTTATTTATTTATTTATTTATAATTTTCATATTGTGCACAATTCAATTGTAGGTTTGTTCAACTATATATTGACATCGATTTCTCCATTTAGAATTCTTTCTAAATAGAAATGACTCGTATCTAGAAATGTAAATTCTGATTTCTTAGGAGGGTGAATCGGAACATCTAAAATATTGTACTGTCCTACTGTGTACAATATTATCTCTTGATAATTTTAGATAAAATTGAATGATTCTATTGTGGAAAGTGTTAATTGATTGAAAATGGGTGAATAATGTCGGAATACTATCTGATTTTAGACAGGCTATTTTCAATATTCATCAACGTTTTTTGTAATGGCGTCGAAATTGGCATGGCCCGTAAAAACAAGGCCCAACCCAATAGTATGAAAGTAAGCAGTATTGTGTGCCCTGATATTTTTCCTAGTTTGGCTCCCCTATAACATTTTATGTGTTACACACACCCAATGTTACAGTTAATTATTTTAAGAATAAATTCACACTAAAAAATTTAAAATTTAAAATTTATATTCTATATACTTATATTAACATGTTTATAAACTTTTATTTTGAAAATATATATTTTAGAAAAATAAAAAAACATTTTCTAAAATAATCAATCTTTTAATTATCCATAATTTTTAATAATAATTTTTCATAATAAAATTTTATAAACATTGTATATAATATAAATATAATTTTTTAAATATAAATTTATACCCGAAATAATTAAGTGTAACAACCAATTATAGGGGATATACTGTTTTTCCCCACCCTTATGGTGTAAAAAGTAAATAAACTGGGAGTGTAAAATCAAGAAGATCAACTGGTGAAATTTAAAGTAAAATTTGAATATTAAAATTATTTGTTTTTACCAACCGAGATTTTAAGCAAAATTTGAATATCAAAATTATTCGTTTGTACAACCATATTATTCATATAGATATTTTTTTTTATAAAAAGACAATTTTTTTTTTACAGTAGGTAAACAATTGAAGGGGTCTACATAAACTGTAAATCGCCTCCATCATCATCCTGAGAGTCTATAAAAAGACAGTTAATACATACAAATAATTACATTAGGTCGTACTGCAATTTACTTCATAAGAGGTATATATATATATATATATATATATATATATATATATATATATATATTTAACATTTCGTACTTATTAATAGTAACTATGAAAATGTTAATGTTTTTTATATAAAAATGGATATTTTCTATAGTTTTTATCATCCTAAAAAAATGTGTATAAATAGTAAACGATATGGCTTGACGAACAGAGAGCTAAATTATAGCCTTGATTTATGTGAATCCAATTACTCACTATTCTCCCCTCTTTACATGTAAAACGATAAGAAGTCTCTTGGTAGGAAAGTTCATAAGAGGTATATATATATATATATATATATATATATATACCTCTTATGAACTTTCCTACCAAGAGACTTCTTATCGTTTTACATGTAAAGAGGGGAGAATAGTGAGTAATTGGATTCACATAAATCAAGGCTATAATTTAGCTCTCTATTCGTCAAGCCATATCGTTTACTATTTATACACATTTTTTTAGGATGATAAAAACTATAGAAAATATCCATTTTTATATAAAAAACATTAACATTTTCATAGTTACTATTAATAAGTACGAAATGTTAAATATAATTTATAAAAAAAGAGCATTTTATATAATTTTTATCATTCTGAAAAAAGCATGTGTGAATAATAACCGATCTATTTTTCCCAACCGAGAGAGTAAGATGGAGGGAAAAAAGAATAGTTTCCTATATTTAGGAAAATTGTTTTTTTAGTAACCGATTATACGCTTTTCTTTTTCTGATTGCTATGTACAAAATAAAAGTGAATATATAGAGCACATAATGTCAATATTTAACCTTTAAAAAGTGAATATTTAACCTATTCTGTGTCATATTAAATTTGAACAGCAAGCATAAAAAATACTCATCAACTATTATTCCTCTTTAGAGAAACAAATATTCAACTTGCGATTTTTTAAAAATCTAATTTTAATAATATAGCAAATTAATATTATAAACTATTAATAAAATATAGGATAAAAATCAGTACCATAAATGATGCGGGGTTAACTGCTGTTTTTCCGACCTTCTTGCCGTTGTAGACTCGGACTCACAAGAACTCAAAGGAGATACACAAATTAGACAAAAAAAAACGAAGCAAAGGGAGAATAAACCTTGGAGACAAGGCTCAATCAAGGTGAAAGGTAAAACAAAAAAATAAATGGAAAAGGAAAAGGAAAAGATAGTTGGAATCAACCTTGATGAACAACAAGAAGACCCATGAGTCAATGCACTAAGAACCAACTTGAATGACACCAAAACCAATCATTTACAATCTTACACAACCATAGTTGGCCATGGAATTAAGCACAAGGAGGAGGCTCGTGCTCATCTCGGAATCACCAATCTTTGGAAAATTGACAAAACCAAGGACAAAGCGAACTAGATGCAACACACATGCACACAAGCATGAAGCCCTCAATTTTGGAGAGTGAAACCAGCTAGGTTTTCATAATAATCAAGGTTGAAAAAAGTATCTTCAAAATGAGCGGTTACAAACTTTAAATAGCAGGGAAAATTATCCCAAAAGCATGGAGCCAAAAAACACAAAGTTCAACAAGTCCTACTAAACCCAAACAAAGGGCCCAAAACACAAAGTGTGGGTGGTGGTTGAATCACCCTTGGTCAAGCTTGACAAAGGTACGATTTCAAGAAATGTCATGATGCTACCCTCGGACTCCATTGGTAGCATCAACTTCATATGGTGGTTGATGAAGACGTTAAATTCCTCTCTTAACTTCTTAGCTTTGAACCTTGTGATAGGTCCATCTACGAAATGAGGTACATCGGTGGTGCTTGAGATGGTCCTTCATCAATAAAAGTATCTTATAAATAATTTGATAAAATTATTTTTTTAAATCTCCTTTAAAGTAGCATATATAGATATGGATATTTTAAATCACTCTTATTAGTTAGTAAAAAATAAAAATATCATTTTAACTTTGTTTTCAAAAAAAAGTGATAATAACATTGCAACTTTGATGTTAAGAATATATATAGTCAGTAAATGTGTTAATAATAAAAGAAAAAATACAATTGATTTAAAAAGATAAATGAAAGAAGAAAACAAATTAAAGGAAAAAAATTTGATTAGTTTAAAGAGCTAATTAAAAAGGATAGGGACAACACGTAGGTTAAATGTCAAATTCTGGCAGGCTATCTAAAACAACCATAACTACGAGTATATTTGGATTTAGAAGACCCATGAGTACTACTTTCAAAGATTTTTTCAATGGCTACAACTTTGTATTTTACGCAAAGATCGAAATGCAAGAGGAAGAGGCTCGAAATTGGCCAACAACGAGGTAGATGAGATTTATTCAAGGATTCGAAGTGATGAAGATTAATAGTGATCCATGATTGTATTATATTTTTATTTTTAGTTATTTGTAGCATATCCTGTTATTTAATAAGTCTGAATATTTAATACGGAGTAAGTATTAGTTTTTATATTATTTGAGTGTTTATTGAACAATATTATATTGTTGATGAGCTTTAGGAATTTGTTAGAAAAGCCAATTAGGTTTTTTTTATGTGTCACTATTTGAGTATTTTTATGATTAATAAAAGAACACGTTGAATTATTATTTCCCCAAAACAAGTTTCTTTGAGAAGCCCTAACGGACGTGAGAAGCGTTCATGTTCTTTGTGAGATTCGAAGAAACTAAAGACCATGAGAAGCAGTGCAAAGTGATTGATTTGCTTGTGAGACTCAAGTAAATTGAGACCTCATTGGTATAAAGGAAGATTTGTGAGATTCGAGTTCTTCGACAGATCTTGTAAGATTAAGTCCGATTCGAGTTTAATATTTGCCAAGAACACATATCCTAATCTATGAATGCGGAAGCAAAAAGAACACAAGGCGTTGGTGACACTGTTCGGCGAACCTACTCCGCGGGGTCTCAAGAAGGGGAGACTCGGGCCCGATTTCACTAAGCAACGCATATCTTACAAAGGTAACAAACACCTAAGGCAAGCGGCAAGCAAACACAGGCAACAACACAGATACAGGAAGATACAAGCAAAGGAACACTAAGCAAGGAACAGAAAACCCCCTGATGCTCTCAGATCCAAGATCTAAGATGGAGCCGATGAAGAAAATGAAGTCAAGCTTGGAGATTAAGCTATGAATTCGTCTTCTTCCTTCTTCTAGCAGGACCTTCTTCTTCAGATCACCAATGGAGAGAAGATCGGATCGCCATCTCCAATGGAGATTTCCCCCAAGTGTCTCTTAGCTTTCTCGCTCTCTCTTTCTATGATTTTAGGGTTTACCTTTCAACTGACGTTGCCCAGTAGTGAGAGCTAAGGTTAGGAAGCGAGCTTATATAGAGGTGGTATAAGTTGAAACGCGGTGTTCCAACTTAAGACATCCTCAGCTTCCACACTCAGAGTCACACACACATGGATCCGAAGGAGAGGTGAGCTGGGCTGGGCTTCTGGCTTGGGCTTGAGTGGCTCAAGTCTTACATTTCCCAAATCTGGTCTATCTACCTACGTTTTCCTACCTAGCTTGCCTTAGATATAGTTTGTTACATTTTATACAATACAAAGTAGGAGAATTATATGCATTACAATTTGCCCCCATAATTCTCAAGCTTTGTGCAGGATCTGTATCACCAGTAGCAAAACCATGGGCCCGGGTGAGCACCGCATCCGTCCTCGACCCAGGTACCTGAAGGTTAAGGATACATTATATTAAGATAATCCCTGAAAAAATAGAATTTGTTAGCAGGAACAATCTTAGTCCCAAAGTTAGCTGGGTTCAGGTCTCTCTTGATCTTTTTCACCTTAAGTACTTTCTCTTCCAGTTTTTCTCTGATAAAATGGAACCTGACATCAATATGTTTTGTTCTCTCATGGTACATCGGGTCCTTGCATAGGTACAATGCACTTTGAGAATCTGTATGGATAACAGGCATGACAGGTTTCTTCTGGAATATTTCCTTCATCAATCCTTTTAGCGAGATGGCTTCCTTTGCTGCTTCTGTTGCTACTATGTACTCAACCTCAGTGGACGAGAGAGCCACCACAGGTTGCAGCCGAGACTTCCAAGAAATGTAATTTTATGCCCAAGTAAAATAGAAAGGAGTAGTAGATTTCATGTTATCTTTGTTGCTAGCATAATCCGAGTCTACAAAACCCTACAAGTCTAGAGGATTCTTGTGAGCACGAAAGACCAAACAATGGTCCTTAGTACAACACAAGTACCTCAACAGATACTTCATTGCAGACAAATGTTCTTCTCCAGGATTAGCCATGAACCTGCTCAACACACTTATAGAGAATGCCAAGTCAGGTCTAGTATAAAGCATAACATACATGACAGAACCCACAACAACATCATAAGGGCACTTGACCATCCTTTGTCTATCATCTAGTGTTGTGGGAAACTGCCTTTTTGTGAGCTTCAAGTGCCCCCCTAAGGGGACTGGAGTAGGATTTGATGAAAGCATGTTAAATCTAGACACTTGTGCACATAGTCAGATTGAGACAATTTCATCAGTCTATTTTTTCTATCTCTGATTATATTAATCCCTATGATTTTCTGAGCAGGACCTAAGTCCTTTATATCAAAATGGTTCATCAGATTCTTTTTTACTCCACATATAACAAGCAAAGAATCACATATCAAAAGAATATCATCCACATATAACAAAATATAAGTGGGACAGGGAGAAGCTCTTTTCTGATACAAACAGTTATCATATTTACTTCTATTGAAGCCAAGGGATCTCATGCACATGTCAGACTTTTTATTCCATTGCCTAGGGGACTTCTTGAGTCCATAGATGGATTTTTTAAGCAAGCAAGCATGATCTGGATGATCTTTATGTGTAAAGCCCTTAGGTTGTTTCATATAGATAGTTTCATCCAAATCTTCATGTAAAAAAGTTGTCTTAACATCCATTTGTTCACGTTCAGAGCCATGCATAGCAGTGATGGAAAGCAACAATCTCAATGTTTTATACTTTACAACATGTGCAAAAATTTCAGTATAATCAAGACCTTCACATTGAGTAAAACCTTTTGCCACAAGCCTAGCTTTAAACTTAGGTGGACCAGAGGGATTCAAGCCATCTTTCAACTTAAACACCCATTTACAATCAATTGATCTAGCCCTAGCAAGTTTAGGAACTAGCACCTAAGTTTTATTATCATGCATAGACTTTATCTCATCAGACATAGCATTTTTCCAATGAACAGACTGTTGGATGTGTATAGAAAATTCATAAGTATTAGGTGTAGGAAACTTAACCACTTCAGCAGCAATCATAGCATAATCAACCAAATTAGAAGTATATCTCTTGTTAGGAATCTTTATCCTAGGACTTCTATCTCTGACAAGCATGTAATCATTCACAGATGAAGGCAGAGAGTCCCCAAGGGGCACATTTTATGTCAGAGTAGGAGGGATAGAAGTAGAAGATGAAGCAGACACAACATTTTCAGTAGCAGGGGGACAAGTGAATGGATTTGTAATACTCCTTGTAAAGCCTCCTCTTATGTCTTCAGTAGCTTCATTTCTTGTCAAGACTTCTTCATTTCCCCCCTTAATTTGGAAGATGCTGGAGTGATTGCTGGGGGATGCAACATATGCATTGGATGACCAATATCAAATTCAGGTTCCTTATTGTTAGGGTACAACGTTGGAGGAGAGACAAAGAGGACTGTGGGCACAGAGGTGGTACCTGAAACTTCAGAAGAAAGAGTTAGTTTATCCTTAAAATAAAAACTATTTTCTTCAAAAGTGACACTTCTAGAAGTAATGACTTTATATCCTACGGGTTGAATAAGAAGGAGTTTATAACCCTTCACACCCTCTGGGTACCCTAGCATGACACATTTGAGAGCCCTTGCCTGCAGCTTCCCCTGTGAAACATGAGCATAAGTTGTGCATCCGAAGGGCCTCAAGTATGTGAGGCTAGGCTTCCTCCAAGTCCACATCTCTTGAGGGGTTTTGAACCCTATAGCAGAGGATGGGGACCTATTGATAAGGTAAGCAACTGTCAAAGCTGCCTCAACCCACATGGAGAGTTTCATGCATGCAGAAAAGAGCATACATCTAGTTTTTTCAAGTAAGGTATAATTCATCCTTTCAGCTGTGCCATTCTATTAAGGAGTGCCTGAAATTGTCAAATGCCTTTTAATACCATTAGCATTGCAAAACTCAGTAAAGCATGATTAACAAACTCTAAGCCATTGACAGTCTTAAGGCACTTGACCTTATGGCCTGACTGAGCTTCTACCTTTTGTTTCCAATCTTTAAAAGACTGGAAGGCTTCATCTTTGGACTTAAGTAGACCTACCCATACCTTTCTCGAGTAGTGATCAACAAAGAAGATGAAGTACTTTCTGCCCCCAAGAGTATCCACCTGAGCTGGACCCCAAAGGTCTGAATGGATATACTCTAAGGGAGTCCATGCAACATAAGAGGAGCTAGAGAAAGGCAATTTGTTAGCTTTACCAAGTATATAGTTTTCACAAGCACTCAAATCAACAAGTTTTTTTTTATCCAGAAGACCAGTTTTAAATAAGTAATAGAGGCATTTGTTACCAATATGGCCTAATCTATTATGCCAAACCTTAGTGTTTTCAAGAATCATAGAGTCAAGTTTCTTAGTAACATTGCACTCAAGAGGTCTAGTAACATAGTACATACCACCAACTTTCACAGAAGTGAGAAGGTGAACACCATTCTTACTGATATGTTTCTTCCCTGCAAAAGTAGTGATTAGGCAATGTTGATCATCAAACATAGAGATAGATAACAAACTTTTTCTCAATCCAGGAACCCACTTGACATTTTCCACAAGGATACTCTTCCCATTTGGTAATTGCAGTGAGATATCACCTGCGCCCTTGATTTGGAGTATAGTATAATCACCAAGCATAACCTCACCTATGACAGACTCATCAAGAGATTTAAACCAAGATTTCACAGGAGTAGCATCCATAGTGCAACCTGAATCTAAGATCCAGGTATTATTGTGAGAAGAAGAATTACACATAAGCAATTCATTGGGATAAGTAGTACGAGACTCAAACACATCAACATTTTTTTGTTTATTTTTATTCTGGTCAACCCTTTTCTTCTTTCTCCAATCTTTAATCCAATGCCCCACATGACCACAATAGTTACACTTTGAGTCTTTGGGCACCTTATGATCAGACTGCTCAGGAGGAGTCTTCTCATCTTTCTTAAGCTTTTTTTGGGGAGGCTTGTCCCCATTATTTTTATTGCCCTTCATATACAAAACCTTAGACTTATCAGATTTGTAATTTTTATCATATTTAGTATATCCCTTTATCTTAAAGACCTTCATAATCTCATTTTTCTCAATTATGGACTCAATAAGTTTATCTTTAGACAAGGAATCTCCACTAAACTAAATAACATCCCTGAAAATATCAAACTGAGAAGGCAGAGAGTTAAGCAATAAAATAGCCCGATGAGAATATTTGATACTGTCATTACACCTTTGTAATTCTTGGGTCATCTTCAAGAATTTATCCAGATTTTCTTGCAAAGTCAAGTTTGAATCCATTTTGAATGTAAACAGTCTACAAAGCAAGGAAATCAAACTAGGTAGAGACTTATGCAAGTATAGAGTTTCTAAGGCATGCCAGAGAGAGTAAACCTGCCAAGCTACCTCATCTGTAAGCCATAGCATGATCTCAGCATGGGCTTACTCAGCCATGTCTGTATCATATACACCTTTACCTTTATCCTCTTTGTCCTCAAGCTTAGAGGTTTCAGAGGATTCAATGACTCCAGGGAGCTTGATTCCACCAGAAGGATTCGTTGCAGAAGCTGGAGCAGGCACATTAACGACCTTCCAACATTTTTCCTTCACAAGGATGGCCTTCATCTTGAGTTGCCACATGGGAAAATACATGTGGCCATCAAAGGCTTTGATATTGAAAGAGTTATCACACATAGTACCTACAGGGATTAAAAACAGATCAATACCAAGAATCTATCAATCAAGAAACACAAAAACCCTATGATCTGCAACAGATTGCAAGAAAATACAACACAGAGGGTTTTTATCACATAAGCAAGTTTTTATATTGCTAGTGGTACATCGGACAGGAGAGGAACAACACTTGACCGTGGATACTTAATGGTCTGCCCAATGTCCACGCCCCCAAATCTATTTCTCGCATCTACAAAGACGAAAGAAAGGAAGAAGTATGACACTCAAGCTCTGATATCACTATTGTAAGATTAATTCCGATTCGAGTTTAATATTTGCCAAGAACACATATCCTAATCTATGAATGCAGAAGCAAAAAGAACACAAGACATTGGTGACGCGGTTCGGCGAACCTACTCTGCGGGGTCTCGCGAAGGGGACACTCCGACCCGATTTCACTAAGCAACGCATATCTTAAAAAGGTAACAAACACCTAAGGCAAGCAGTAAGCAAACGCAGGCAACAACACAGATACGGGAAGATACAAGCAAAGGAACACTAAGCAAGGAACAGAAAACCCCTGATGCTCTCAGATCCAAGATCTGAGATGGAGCCGATGAAGACAATGAAGTCAAGCTTGGAGATTAAGCTATGACTTCGTCTTCTTCCTTCTTCTAGAAGAACCTTCTTCTTCACATCACCAATGGAGAGAAGATCGGATCGCCGTCTCCAATGGAGATTTCCCCCAAGCGTCTCTTAGCTTTCTCGCTCTCTCTTTCTATGATTTTAGGGTTTACCTTTCAACTGACGTTGCCCAGTAGTGAGAGCTAAGGTTAGGAAGCGAGCTTATATAGAGGTGGTATAAGTTGAAATGCGGTGTTCCAACTTAAGACATCCTCAGCTTCCACACTC